>CM035132.1:164224103-165424103 GCA_020205605.1 Panax ginseng | reverse complement strand
TTTCTTCTCCCCACAGTATAGCCTGTGCATGGGATTTACGCTTCTCTTCAACTGTGATTTGTCCTGAGGGGTGAACTACGTCGACCTAATCTCCCTAATACCCGGGGGTACGTAGGCAAGCATATTCTATACGGCCCGGTCGCAAAAAAGAAAAAAAATTACAAAAATATTTCTACCCTTTCTTCACAAAAACAACAAAAAATAACAAAAATACTTCTACACCCATCTGCCTTCCTCATTCAGCGTTGAACCTCTTACATCAGGTTCTAACTACGCAGACTTGATCTCCTCTTCAACAGGAGTACGTAAGCAGCCATTCATGGTGCAGTCTAACCCCTACCAGAACAAATATACTTGCCACTGGGATCAACCTTCAAATTTCCCCACTTCATCGGTTTCAGATCAAAGGGATGGAATTATCCAACCTCTTCTGACAAATAGAAGATTCGATGACCATCTAAGTTACGATCATGCCTCAAAGAGAAATACCAACCCATAAGAGATGGAATTAACTAGGCTTCTCACAAATAGAAATCATTGGCGACCATCGTGCAAAGTGCTATTAATCTCGAGAGGAAGAAACTACCCTCCTCTCCATTTTTCTATACAAATACCAGTCCCAAGACACCAAAGATGGTAGGGATTTTCAGTAATCAATGATCCGTTCTGAGAGACTTTGTGACGTCTCAATGTCCATCTATCAAGGATAAGTTCAGAATGCATCAAGATCAAAGCCCTGGATAAATAGGCAAACATCAAGCAAGTATCAAGGCATAACTAAAAAGGAAGTGAATCAAAATATATTTCCCTACCATACATAATACTGTTTGATATATACATCTATGTTGTACATGACAAAATGGCTAAGCTAGTCTGTGCAAGAAAATACAAAGCTATTTACAGATCTGTATACATGCGAACTATCAGATCTAATATAGCATCCCTCTCTGAAGACGGAGGAAGAACTGCAAGCTCCTGCCCAAGGGTATCTACACGAGCTAGCAGATCAGAAGCTAACTGCATGGTGGCATAATGCTCATCAATGTAAGCACTCATGTATCGGCCAGCCGACCGTCATCCGGGATCTCATTTGAAGTGTTATCAGAATGGCCACATCCCTAGCAGATAAGGCAAAGATCCCCCGCTCAACTATCAATGCATTCCTCGGCTAATCTAGCCTCATCCCTCTAACTAAAGCAAAGATATCTCTCATCAAGAGCTGTCAACATCATGGCCCTAGCCTGATCTTTGTCATAGGTCATCAGATGTAAGCTCTGCTTCAAATGCTATGTTGAATACTGAGTAACGGTGGCACTCGGGGTGGGAGAATCTATCACAAATGTTGTGACCCAATGCCAGCTAAGTCATCGATGGGAATGACGGCCTCTCTATAGGCTCCTCATTGTCGTAATTAGTCTCTGATCGTGGATACCGCTTGCAGCCCAATGCGATCTCTATCTCCATCCATGCAGAATACTCTGCAGAACAACCTGGATGACTGACAAAAAACTCAACCGACTCTCGCTGATCCCAGCAAGCATACAACCTGGATCTGTCCTCCATTGACAAACGGTGTGAGGCAAAGCGCTGACTCACTACCCCCTTATACGGATGAAAATCCTGGAACTAGTCAAATTGACACATCACGGCCAGTGGGTGGTAAGTGATCATGCCCCTCAAACTAGCCAGAGGGAGATAATCTATGCCTGGAGCATGAGTAATGAAGTTGTAGGGTGAGCTAAGCCCTGAACACAACAATAAATCAAATGGATCTCCAATCTCTGCCAAGAAAGCGGACCAAGATACAGCATCTGTACACCCCGCAGGCTGAAAGGAGTACGACATGGCTATCTCATGGGTGAAACAAAATCCATGATGTTTAAATGTGCCAATCGGTCTCATGTGTGATATGAACCACACATACAGCATGACCGAGCTACCTGTGAACACTCCTACCAGATAAGTGCAACAGTATGTAATCGACCTCAAGGTCTCTGCGATAATCATCGGAATGATGGTATGACCCTCCCTGAGAGCTCTCACTACCATGATAACACCGATATCTAGCTCATCCATGTACCGTGGCATGTATACGTATGACAATACGCACAGAAGCAGTACATCTACTCTGGTTGAATGCCAATGATCCTCTGGTGTGGTGAAATCCCCGGAATGTTGTGCATAGCTGTCCTCAGAGCCAAACTTGTCAATCAGGAAATGCTGGGATATCACATGGCCAGATGTAATCTCATCCTGCACTACTCTGCGCCTCAATCCTGTGAGAGTCATGAACTGTCTACTCATGTCTCCCATCACCATATGCATGCAAGGTCTGTCCAGAGACAGCATCGTCAATCGTGCATACTCCTCCAAATTAGGAGTCAACTCACGGGTCCCAAAGCGGAATACCTATCTGTCGGATATCCAGTGCTCTAGCATGCCCTCTATAAATCCTAGAGGAACCTAAAATATCAGTAGGGTCATAGTATGCTGCAGTAAATCATTTACGATCACCATGTCTGATGGTGATATACTATCATACCATGATCGTATACCATCTACCACCGCAAATAGTGGGGTATGATCAATACGGCTAACTGTCGAAGAAGACATCTGTACAGGCCGTGTCATAAGACCATCTAGGGGTCAATGCTTAATATCTCTGGATATACATACATATGTATAAAAATAACATGCATGATACAATAGATGGCAATATGATATAGGGAATGGAAAACTGTGCATACATTCCTAAGTATATCATGATCTAATACATCTTTGTACAGCTAAAATACAGGGAAATGGGGCGAAGCTACCCAACATCTAACAGAGGCTTATCAAAAGATATAGCGAGAATGGGGCGAAGCTACCCAACAGCTAACAGAGGCCTATCAAAAGATTACATCAGAAAAAGTCAATGGTGTCGATATCCACATCATCGATGTTGTCAACCTGATGTAACTCCTCCTGAGTCACTGGATCTCTATCTACAGGGATGTCAGGCCTATACAAGGGAGGATCTGCGCCGGCAAAACCAAATGGGTCATCCGAGGGACCAGCGCCAAAGCTGGAAGGATCAAAAGTATCTACCTCTGCAGGATCTCTGCCCAAATGTCGAATGAAAAGATGTGACCAGTCCAGCTGCCGAGTCAATCTCTCAATCTGTGTCACGTGACTCGGATCTCTGACACAGGCTAGCCAATCTGTCATCATCATGGATCCTGGAACCATATCCCCCATAAACTGTATGGCGCGGGTCTGAGCTCCAATCGTACGAGGGATCCACCAATGCTAGAACATCTCCTGAGAACAGGGGCCCTCTGACAATGTAAAGCCGTCAATCCCCATCAATGGGATGTCAATGATAGGGGATCGCAAACAGCCAATAACGCTGGCAGGAGGCAAGAGATCGAGAATACTGAAATCTCTTATAGTGCTCGACAAGACGCTCTCCTAAATAGAGCTCTCATCCTCCATCCGTGAAGAGAGGAATCCTCGGGTGGAAATGATGTACTCTACTCCTCGATCGGTGCCCATCCTCAAAGCCAACTCCCAAATGCTCTCCAGAGTAGGGAATCCATGTGATGATATCTACCGTCAACAACTCCAATGGCGTATAAATGAGTTAAACCTCAACAATGTGGACCTCCGCCAAGATGGAATGACGCCATCTCTCGTCCTCATGGATAGGTATCTAAACCTAACACGCCACTGGGGACGCAAAACAAGGAAGCCTCATATAGCCAAAAACGCCAACATTAAAGGCAAACATCTGGCCGTCACCAACACTCTTAACCCACACATGGGAAAGGACAAGAGAAACACTCACCAAAGCCAGAAATGGGTAGAATCCTAACCACGCCTCGGTCAAGCCCTGCGATCGTATGCGCATTCCCCTAAGGAAATAGCAAAGGTGTAGGAACCCCAATCATACTCTCCAATATGGTCCACGTGTCGAGTGGCGCTAATCAAAGCAAAGGACACCGTAGAGGAATTATCTACTATGAAGCAGCCCCTAATGATTATCAGGAACAATCGTCGAAGAATGCGATCCCTGACTCTCACATCATCGGGTATAGGCTCACTCAATAGACCGCTCATAGCATCTATGCTCAAAGGACCTGATAAACAGGTCCTTCCTCGAGCGCTTCCGCCGTAACTCCCAACAAGGATCCGACAAAGAAGAGGGGTGATATCCCAGTGCAAGGCACGGCCCTCCAAACTCCATACCGTGATAAATCGCCAATCCATCGGCGGCCATCATCACCTCATGATCAAAGAAATGGAGTGATCGAGTGCTGTGGAACCACCGCCGATAATGCCTTGAGGTAACCCCAGTGGACAAATGACGGGTAGAATGGAGAAGAACCTCCCAAATCCCCAGCCATAGACGATCGCTCTATAGTCACCATGCAAGGCCTGATATATAGAGTGGATGTTAAACCAGTTCCCTCGAGGCTGTGTGAAGCCGGGAACCTACATCATTTGTATATCAACATCAGACTCCTTGACTCCTCCTCAATAGGAAATAAGGAAGATTAAAGATCTAATTGCATACCTCATTTGCGTCCAGGTATACTGAAGGATGCCTACTCAAGTCACCCAGAAGATTTTGGTTCGCCACTTGAATACCTGGCAATTCCATACGGGGAACATGTACAGCAGGAGCAGGAACCTCGAATGGTACATCCTCCTCCTCGTCCTCGACATTCGGCAGACCTTAAACGATTTAGGTCAGTTCTCACGTAACGTCACCGAGGCTCTTCAAAGGCCCTCCTCCAGACACCAAAAGTGGTCCTCATGGAATCGCTTCGGTGATCTGGATCCATAATATCCGGACAAAGAAGTCTCCAAATCACCTCGTAAAGGGTGTGGTAATTTTGTACTGGAGTCTTTTTCAAAATGCATTCTATGATTACATGCATACATGCATTATTTTAACATACATCTACGTAGAGAGTTAAAAATGCATAACTACTCAATGCCTACATTTTGGGAAAATTTTGCCATAGCCCTTTTGCAAATGGGATTATCCACATGCACATAGGCATGACTAGGTGGCCATTCAAGAGACATCTCCAGACACACCATATACATCCCAGATGCATTCATCACATCACAAGAAAACTGTAAGTGTAATCTAATTACTGTGGATTATTTTACTATTCTACCTTTACACATTTGTCCTCGATAGATAAGAAATAATAAGAAAAGGTACCAATTTGACCGCTTCAAAAGTCAAATTTTTCACATCATTGTGTTCAAAGATGGTTTAATACTAACATTTACTATGTTGAATATTTTTATCAAGTCATATCAGCATTTATATTCACTATAATGTGTCGAAATGCATTTCACGTTAAGTCATTTTTCAACAGATGTAAATTGGAAAAAAATACATGCATGTGTTACCGTGGACAATGAACAAGGCTCAGTACGGCAAGCGTAATATGCGAGAAAGTTGCCCTTAACTCTCAGCAGATCTCAAGAAGAGCTCTCTTGATTTCCTTCATCACAAGAACCTGAAAATGACTTTTATGAAAGCGACCAAACCACCTATACATAGTATCTACCGTCTACCGCAGAGTTAACTCATGGCCTTCCCGCAGTACACCTGTAGCCCACCTATATGGGTCCCACACCTCCAGCTTGCTCCAGTTAGAGTTTCAAAGGAGGTCTCACAAGCTAAAAAGGCCAAATCAGGAATAAAAATGCTACGCGATGGAGCGGAACAGCCTGAAATCCTGGTTTCTCGTCGGTTAGAGTTAAACTCCCGTCGTCTTAATGGTTGTTGGTTGATTTCGCAATCAATGAATACGTGCAAGTTTACACGGTCAACAGGTAATAGAGTGATAAAATAGAGTGTCGATCCCACAGAGAATTCTAATTAATAAATTCCAACTACTAGCACTATATCAATTCAATTTTATTTAAACAACCAATAATTGTGATTTTCCAAAGTAAGAAAAATAAATTAAAAGAGATTATTCTAAAATAAGCAAATAAACAAAACTAAGATTTGATTGAACTCAGATAAATAAGGATTAAGACTCCAATATCCCCAATTATGAACTATAAATCAATTATCCAATTATCCCAATTATTATGCCTACGGAATTGTTAATAAGAATTCTCAAGTGCCAAAAGCCCTTTTCCAAGTGATCAATTGCCTTCTATTTAACCCAGATTAATTTTACTATATTCCTATGCAAAACAATTGAATTAAACTCTTTACAATCCCAATTTCTTATGTGTTACATGCGGCAAATAGATATTTCCATTCTATTCACAAACCTAATTATTCACTGTGCAAATAACTAAGTCACATGTCACCATGCCCAGTTCTAACCCTAGAATTCCTCTTTCAATTCCATCTAGAGTAATAAGGTAATTATTGGCCAGCTAATTAATCAATCAGCACAAAGCAAAATGAACAATTCACTTCAACAAAAATAATTGGAATAAATCAAATAATTAACTCATAATCATAAAAGGTTCAATTGGAATCCTAATTAAAGAAATTAGTTCATAACGAAAATTGAAACCAACAATATTTGAAAAATCATCCTTAATGAATTACACAAATTGAAAGAATAAAGAAGAAGAGAAAAACTCCAAGTAAATTCTTCAAATTCTCCCTTAGCTCCTTGATCAGCCTCCCAAATTGTGTAAAAGTATCCCCTACTCCAATAAAAAATATTCCTTATATACTTCACCTCTCCAACTCTAGCAATCCAAATCCAATTAGGCTTCAAACAACCACCAATTGAGCAGTCAAACGAAAAGTCAACGCGTGTCCCAGTCAACCACTGACACGGCCCAATGCCCCGGTGCTGGGATTTGTACTGCTAATAGCGCCCCGGCGCTGTGAGGCAGAAAGTGCCAATCATGCCCTGTTTTAGCTCAAAATCTCCCAAGTGTTCTCACCGTTCCCAGACCTGCAAATCAAAACATAAACACAGTAAAAATGCTACTAAAAGACTTGAGAATACACAAATCTAAGCCCAAGTATATCCGATTCATGGGTATATTACCCAATCATCAAATACCCCCAAACTTAAATCATTGCTTGTCCTCAAGCAACAAAACACAAACAACACGAAAAACTAAACATCATGCAAATGCAAACAATCTATATGTTCTTAATTCCAGCAATCCAATGGCACACATATATTCTTAAGCCTCAGAAAAATCACAAAAACATGCTATTACATCATGTTACGGCAGTTCAATAATATCCCAACAATCAATGAATCTAAATCCGTTATTACTGATATTGTGAGTGTGTGTTCAACAACCATGCTAACCAATGAAAAGCAAAATGTGAAAGATAATAAAGTTCTTAATACGCATCACACAGTTTCAACTCGAGAACTCATCAAATAAACTTGATTCAACTGAAATTAAACAATCACCAAAAGTCCAGGGGTCAAAATGGAATACTTATGCTTTTTTTTATAACGGGGGCTTTTGCACTTTTCCCGCTTTATTATATTTTTTTTTTTTTTTTTTTTTCTCATGACTAAGCATTGTCTTATTCCCTTAGGCTTTTCAATGTTACCTTAACGAGCTTTCGACCAACGACTCCCAAGTCATTAAGACCTTAGGGCGCTAGGTGTAGAGACAAAACTAGACAAGCATGCCACAATGTTTTATTCTTTTTTTTTCAAAGCTTATATACTCGCAATATTTTTCCCCCAAACTTGAGTTCATATCTAAATTCATCCTTCACTAGCTATTTAACTTGTTCCTTCATTTCACTAGCATTCATCCTTTAGAACTCTATTATCTATCCATTTAAACTATCATAGCCAACATGGTCATTTTTCAAAATGTGTTATCCTTATAATATCAGTGTCAAACAGATAAAGATTTAAATCATGTCAAGACAATCATATCACTAGCCTAACAATCCTTACTAGACTTGTTCCTGCAATTTTAATTTCATCATTAGCCCCAAATATACGTACTATCAAAGGCTGGAATTAAAATGCAAACCTAAATGTAACATTAATAACAATCACAGCATCCACAAACTATTAACAATCACAATCTACTAATGCAAATAAAAATAAACTACCCCCAAACTTATCTAGAGCAATGTCCTCATGCGAAAAAATAAATCAACATAAAACAGAGGACTTCCCTGACGAGCTTATGCCTCAGGCATTTTGAGCTGCAAACTGGTCGACCAAATATTTATAGATCACATCTAGGCGTTCAGATAGGCGGACATTTTGGGCTTCAAGATTGTAGAACCATCCGTCTATCTCACGTTGGACCTCTTCCGGAACCACACCACGATGAGCTGCTGACGAAGGACCATAAGTAGGTGGAGCCTGAGGTGGTGGAGCTTGTGTATCTTCAACATGGGGAATTATGAAACCTAAACCCCTAGGGTGGTTCTCCCCACCTGTCCATACTTTATACCTGTTGATTAACTTGTGGTCCAACACGGGCATAGGCGTTTGAATCATCTCATCAGATTTCCATTTTACTCCAAACTTAGCACATAAAACGCAGATGAGAGACGGATGTGGTAACCCTCCTGTGGTCCCTCGTCGTGCTGCTCGGAGAATGGACTGCTGAATAAGGTGGCCAACATCAATCTTTAGGCCTTGTATAATTGAATATAGTACCACAGCCCTTTCTCTGGTGGCATGGCTAACATGCGTGCACGGCATTAGTTTGGCACAAACAAAGGTGTACCATGCCTTTCCATATAGACTGAGGTGAGACAGCGGAAAAGTCATGCTGCCTCGCTCATGCACGGTCCATGTGGTGCCCGGTTGACACAGCTCACGAATTATCTTTTCATAGTCCGGACCATCACTCACGAGTCTAGCATACTCATCATTCAGGCCCTCTAATGGCAGTTGATAACACCCGTTTATGTCCTCCTCGCCAATTTCAACTGTTTTGCCCCTCACAAACACCCCATAATGGTAGTGATCGGGCACGTTGGCGTAGAACTCTTTTACAAATGCAATCACCGCTGGATCGGGCTGCTCAGTGAGTGTGAACCAGTTCCTCTCGGCTATCATGACTGCTATGTCCCCATCTTTGGATTGATCGGGCTGTAAACCTCGTTCGGGGATGAGAGATCGGGTAGCCATCTTGTTGTAGCGCTCCTGTGCCTCGGCGGAGACAAATCGTCGACTATCAAATTTTGGAGGTGGATTCGAAGCGGTCCCTGACCCTTCGCCTCGTTGTCGCTTTGAAGCCATGTAGAAATAATCTGCAAGGAAACGTATATACTAGAATTAGGATTGGGCAAATCTCAAATATGTAAACATAGACGTTGAACACAACCCCCAAACTTCAAGTTATGTGCTCGTGAAGTACATGATTGGGGGTGTGTCACAAAACATTGAATTGATCGGTTGTCGTTACTAATCTCATGGTGCAATTTGCAAAGAAGCACACTAGGTACAAGCATATTATAGCAAATAACTGCAACATTCAGTACATGCAACTATATAGGCTAAAATTTTGAGGGATCTCTATCATGTACAAGCAAAGTCAACAAAATCTTAGTCCCATAGAACTTTGACTCTACATGAGCATCAATACAACTTATTTCCCCATACTAAAGATGTCTTGGGATGGTTAGAATGCGAGTATAGGCAATTTCGGGAGTAGATGTGGGCACGACATTGAGGCAGGCAAAACATCAAACACCTTGTGGGCATTTGATACTTTGCTTTGTAACATTCCCAATTTTCTAACCATTTAAGTCCCTATCATTCAATCACTTATAGAAGCATTCTATCTCAATCAAAAATGAGTCACATATGTGCTAAATTGGATATTCAAGATCAGAAGAATGAAAATTTCAAGCGATTTGGGTGTATGAGAATGTAGATCAAATTTTAATTCACCAACCGTACCGTTAACAAGGTTTAGTTACTCAATAAATTGAATGCAATTCAAGACATACCTTTGATACCTTTGAGGAACTTGGAAGATTAGAATTACTGCACACAATGATCACAAAAAAAAACAAGATACGAAGTAATAGAATGGGAGACGTGTGAGATCCACTATCCAAGTTTCAATTACCGGGTGAGAGTAATAGAGACGTGTGAGAGAAGGGGAGAAGACGTGATAATTAAAAAAAAGAGAGGTGTAACCGTTCAACAGTTTAGTGCATGTAGGATTCTGATTTTAAACTGCAGCGCCGGGGCGCTTGGATTTGACTTGTGTGGAGCGCCGGGGCGCTGTGCAACAAGGTTGCGTGTAAAGCCTTAGCGTCGAGGCATTGTGCAACAAAAGGAATATAGCGTTGGGGCGCTGGGCTACAGGGGTTGCTACCGAGTGCCAACGTCGGGGCGCTGGTTTTACCTTGAGAACAAGTGCCGAGGCGCAGATTGAAAGGAGGATTGGCATGAGGGCTAGCGCCGGGCGCCTATTGCAGTAATCCGAAAGCGTACGGCGCTGTCACCTTGCTTCTTGTTGTAGTATAATGGTAAGTATTCCCGCCTGTCACGCGGGTGACTCGGGTTTGATCCCCGGCAATGGCGTCAATAACTTGTTGGTTTTCATGCCGTTTACAAGGATCTGCACACATGGGAAATTTTAGACTTAATCAACCAAAATGTTTACTAGCAATACTAAAGGAATAAATTAGGGAAATAATATGAAACTAAATTGAATAAAATAAAAACTTAATGGGTTGCCTCCCAATAAGCGCTTGGTTTATAGTCGTCAGCCCGACTTTCCCGTTGTTCTCAATTATCCACTGGTTCGGAGAGGTACATGACTGTGGATTGACGTTCGATGGGTCCACTCTAGTAATGTTTCAGTCGTTGACCGTTTACCTTAAATTTTTGCTTTGAATTCATTTCTTTGACCTCAATGTTTCCGTGTGGGGCGACAGATATAATCACGAATGGCCCGGACCATCAGGATTTTAATTTCCCAGGAAATAGACGCAGTTGAGAGTTGAAAAGCAAGACTTGTTGGCCCAGTTCGAATGTTTGAACAAGAATTTTCTTACCATGCCAGGCTTTGACTTTCTCCTTGTAGAGTTTTGCGTTTTCATAGGCATTGAACCAAAATTCATCCATCTCGTTTAACTGCAATAACATTTTCTCACCCGCTGCTTGTAGATCGAAATTAAGTTTCCGAATGGCCCAGTGTGCACTGTGTTCTAGCTCGACTGGGAGGTGACACGCCTTTCCATATACCATTCTGTATGGTGACATACCGATCGGATTCTTGTACGTTGTTCGATATGCCCATAGAGCATCGTCAAGACGCAATGACCAATCTTTTCGGGACGGATTAACCACCTTTTCTAGAATTCGCTTGACCTCCCTATTAGAGACCTCTGCTTGACCATTGGTTTGGGGATGATATGCGGCTGCAATTTTATAACGAACCCCATATTTTGTGAGCAACTTTGTGAATTGTTTATTGCAGAAGTGAGTTCCCTCATCACTTATTATCGCCCTCGGAGTCCCAAATCGTGTGAAGATATTTTTCTTTAAGAATCGGAGGAAAACGTTGGCATCATTCATGGGTAACGCTGCGGCTTCTACCCATTTGGAAACATAATCGACCGCCAACAAAATGTACTGATTATTGAAAGATGATGGGAAAGGTCCCATAAAATCGATTCCCCATACGTCGAACAGTTCTACCTCCAAAATTGTGTTGAGTGGCATTTAATTGCGCTTGGAGATATTACCTACGCGTTGGCACCGATCACATTTTAGCACATAGAAGTAAGCATCCTTGAATAGAGAAGGCTAGAAAAATCCTGATTGTAACACCTTGGCCGTTGTTCGATCTCCGGAATAATGGCCTCCGTAATCCGATGAGTGACAATGGCCTAGTATGCTGACTATCTCTTCGTGTGGCACACAACGTCTAATCATTTGATCCGCACAAGCCTTAAACAAAAATGGTTCATCCCAATAGTATTGCTTCACGTCATGGAGGAACTTCTTACGTTGTTGTGAGTTCAAATCTGGTGGTAATACTTTAGCAACCACGTAATTCACATAATCAGCATACCATGGTAATATAGGGGTCACTCGAAGAAGTTGTTCATCTGAAAATTTCTCATTGATCATGACGTTGTCTTTCTTTTGAACCTTTGTGTTTTCCAACCGAGAAAGATGATCCGCCACCTGATTTTCTGTACCTTTTCTATCCCGAATCTCCAAATCAAACTCTTGCAGCAGTAACACCCACCGTATTAACCACGATTTGGCATCCTTCTTCTCAATCAGATATTTGATGGCAGAATGATCCGTGTAGACAATTACCTTGGTCCCAATCAGATATGCTCTGAATTTGTCGAAGGCAAACACAACTGCAAGTAATTCTTTTTCGGTGGTGTGTAGTTCAACCGAGCATCCTCACAACGCCTTTTTGGAGTAGTAGAGATGTGTGAAAAATCTTGTCGTGTCGTTGTCCCAATACTGCTCCACCTGCGTAGTCGCTGGCGTCGCACATCAATTCGAACAATAAAGACCAATCGGGCGCCACAATAATTGGAGCAGAGACCAACTTCTTCTTTAATACCTCGAATGCCTCGATACATGACTGATCCATCTTAAAAGGCATGTCCTTCTCCAATAGGGAACATAAGGGTTTTGAAATCTTGGAAAAATCTTTAATGAAGCGTCTATAGAAACCCGCATGTCCCAAGAAGCTCCGGATTCCCTTCACAGATGATGGAAGAGGTAATTTCTCAATTGTCTCAATCTTTGCTTTGCCTACCTCTAACCCTGCTGCAGAAACCTTATGCCCTAGAATAATCCCTTCTTTCACCATGAAGTGACATTTTTCCCAGTTAATAACCAAATTAGTCTCCACGCATTGCTTTAACACTAAAATAAGATTTTTCAAACATAGATCAAAACTATCACCGAACACAGAAAAATCGTCCATAAATACCTCCAAATTTTTCTCGACCATATCGGAGAAGATCGCCATCATGCACCGTTGAAAGGTTGCCGGCGCATTACATAAACCAAAGGACATACGCCGGAAAGCAAACGTACCGTATGGGCATGTGAATGTAGTCTTCTCTTGATCCTCTAGTGCTATGGCAATTTGATTATACCCAGAATATCCATCCAGAAGATAGTAGAACTGATGTCCCGCTAGCCTATACAACATTTAATCAATGAATGGCAAGGGAAAGTGATCTTCTTGAGTGGCTTTATTAGGTTTTCTTGTGTAGTCCATGCATACTCTCCATCCTCATAATCGTTCTAGTAGGGATGAGCTCATTAGCTTCATTCTTCACCACTATCATACCCCTTTCTTTGGTACACATATAGACAGACTCACCCATGAACTATCCGAGATTGGGTAAATAATGTCGACATCCAACCACTTTATAATCTCCTTTTTCACCACATCCTTCATAATGGGGTTTAGCCTTCTTTGCATTTCAATGTTTGGTTTTGCCCCCTCTTCCATTAAAATCTTATGCATACAGAATGATGGGCTAATACCTCGAATGTCCGTTATAGTCCACCCAATTGCTGCTTTGAACTCATGCAGAACCCATAACAGTTTCTCCTTTTGCGTGTCAGTTAACTCCGTCAAAATAATAACTGGTAGGGTATCGTCTTTTCCCAAATAAGCATATTGTAGATGAGATGGTAGTGACTTTAATTCCAACACCGGTGGCTCTTCTATCGAGGGTTTGAACTTTTTACCTTCCATTTTGGGCCTCTCAAGGGTGTCGAATGATTGATTACTTTTCCGAAAGATTGATGATGTATCAAACCATTTGGCATATTCAATGTCCTCTTCAATGCCGCAATCGTCTGTCCCAAGAAAAATGGATTCAAGCGGGTCCTCCGAATAATTTCCACTGAACTTGTGATTAACCAATTCCTCTATGATATCCACCTGCATACACTCACCTTTTTCTTTCGGATAAGACATTGACTTGAAAACGTTAAAGGTGACCTATTGATCTTCAACTCGCATCGTCAATTAACCTTTTTGAACATCAATCAATGTTCTACCCGTTGCCAAAAATGGTCGCCCAAGAATTATTGGAATTTCGCTGTCCACTTCGCAATCCAAAATAAAGAAGTCCGCAGGGAAGATGAATTTATCCACTTTAACTAAAACATCCTCAACAATACCTCGTGGATATGTAACCGATCTATCTGCCAACTACAAACTGATATTTATCAGTCTTGGATCCTGAAGTCCAAACTGGCTGTAGACGGATAATGGCATCAAATTTATACTGGCCCCCAAATCACACAATGCTCGCCCCAAAAACTGATTTCCAATTTCACATGGTATATTAAAGCTACCTGGATCCTTAAGCTTCGGTGGTAACTTATTTTCAATGATCGCGCTGCATTCTTCAGTCAATGATACTGTCTCAAACTCACCCAATTTCCTCTTCCTCGATAAAACCTCCTTCATAAACTTGGATGTGTTTTGTTTTCTCGGCACTTGAGCTTGAGCTTGGTTGTTACTCCATGAAAACCCCGGATGATTTCTCCAACCCGGATTATATGCGTTTTGATTCAGATAAGGCTGGGTAGACCGACTATAACTCCCTACGAACTGTGCTGATTCAAGATTTATGGCACATTGATCCGTAGCATGACCCCCAGCACATAATTCACAAACCATCGCTACCTGCGGTGTGGATTGTGGAAGCCATATTTCCATCTGCTTAGCCATTGCGGCCACTTGTGCTGTTAATGCTGTCATCGCATCTACGTCATACTTTCCCGCTATTTTCGGAGGATTAGATCTAGTCATGGGCCACTGATAATTTTTGGTGGCCATTTTCTCTAACAACTGATATGCCTCGTCAAAACTCTTAGACATGATCGCTCCCCCTGCTGCTGCATCAATACTAGCCCTTGTGGATGTGTGCAAACCATCACAAAATATCCCTAACTGCATCCACTACGGAATTCCATGGTGTGGGCACTTACGGAGCATATCCTTAAACCTTTCCCACGCCTCATATAACGATTCTGAATCAAATTGTGCGAAAGTGTGAATATCGTTCCGTAGTTTTGCCGACTTTGCTGGTGGAAAAACTTAGCTAGAAATTTTTGAGCTAAGTCGTCCCAAGTGGTGATTGAGCCAGGAGGCTGAGAATGTAGCCAACTTCGCGCTTTGTCTTTCAAGGTAAACGGGAACATCCTCAACCTTGTAGCATCCTCCGATACATTGTTAAATTTGAAGGTGTCGCAAACTTCCGAGAAACTTAAGATATGCTCATTCGGATCACTATCGAACTACCCCCAAACTGACATGTATTCTGAAGCATCTGAATTGTTCCCGGTTTAATCTCAAAACTGTTTGCATTGATCGCCGGCCTCCTAATACTCGACTGTATATCCGTGACATTCGGCATGGCATAATCCCTAAGTGATTTCTGGTCGTTCCCTGCTATGTTCGCAGGAAATTCTTGTTCTGCCAGTTCTTCTTCCACAGGTGACACTGCACTAGTCGACTGCAATTTCCAGAACTTCCTTTCAATATCATCCTTATAAGGAAAAAGTTCCTTTTTCGCCCTTGATCTAGTGTGCATACACTCGCAAAGAATTCCTACAAATACAAGAAGAAAAATAAGTAACGTTTAAATTAAGACCGAATTGATTATAACTAATATGGAATTAATACTAATAAAGAATTTCAGGGCAACGACACCAAAAACTTGTTGGTTGATTTCGCAATCAATGAATACGTGCAAGTATACACAGTCAACGGGTAATAGAGTGATAAAATAGAGTGTCGATCCCACAGAGAATTCTAATTAATAAATTCCAACTACTACCACTATATCAATTCAATTTTATTTAAACAACCAATAATTGTGATTTTCCAAAGTAAGAAAAATAAATTAAAAGAGATTATTCTAAAATAAGCAAATAAACAAAACTAAGATTTCATTGAACTCAGATAAATAAGGATTAAGACTCCAATATCCCCAATTATGAATTATAAATCAATTATCCAATTATCCCAATTATTATGCCTACTGAATTATTAACAGGAATTCTCAAGTGCCAAAAGCCCTTTTCCAAGTGATCAATTGCCTTCTATTTAACCCAGATTAATTTTACTATATTCTTATGCAAAACAATTGAATTTAACTCTTTACAATCCCAATTCCTTATATGTTACATGCGGCAAATAGATATTTCCATTCTATTCACAAACCTAATTATTCACTGTGCAAATAACTAAGTCACATGTCACCATGCCCAGTTCTAACCCTAGAATTCCTCTTTCAATTCCTTCTAGAGTAACAAGGTAATTATTGGCCAGATAATTAATCAATCAGCACAAAGCAAGATGAACAATTCACTTCAACAAAAATAATTGGAATAAATCAAATAATTAACTCATAATCATAAAAGGTTCAATTGGAATCTTAATTAAAGAAATTAGTTCATAACGAAAATTGAAACCAACAATATTTGAAAAATCATCCTTAATGAATTACACAAATTGAAAGAATAAAGAAGAAGAGAGGAACTCCAAGTAAATTCTTCAAATTCTCCCTTAGCTCCTTGATCAGCCTCCCAAATTGTGTAGAAGTATCCCCTACTCCAATAAAAAATATTCCTTATATACTTCACTTCTCCAACTCTAGCAATCCAAATCCAATTAGGCTTCAAACAACCACCAATTGAGCAGTCAAACAAAAAGTCAACGCGCGTCCCAGTTAACCACTGACACGGCCCAGTGCCCCGGCACTGGGATTTGTATTTCTAATAGCGCCCCGGCGCTGTGAGGTAGGAAGTGCCAATCATGCCCTGTTTTAGCTCAAAATCTCCCAAGTGTTCTCACCACTCCCAGACCTGCAAATCAAAACATAAACACAGTAAAAATGATACTAAAAGACTCAAGAATACACAAATCTAAGCCCAACTATATCCGATTCATGGGTATATTACCCAATCATCAATGGTATTCGCCTGAATGCAGGGTATACTATACCAATGAACTCAGCTTTCATAAACCATGCTCAGCAATACCCCACAAAGGTCTGATGCCATCATTTGCAGGGTTACAACCCTAAACAATCCCCGGCGGGGGTTACAACGCGAAACCATGAAATATCAAACCTCCCCGGTGGGGGTTACAACGCCGAAATTATCAAACATCTACGCCTCCCCGGCGGGGGTCATAACGCACATCCTTCAAACATCTATGTCTCCCCGGTGGGGGTTACAATGCAATACATCCATTGATACACACATCAATGAAGGTCAAGAAGCCTTAACAATGCACCCAGTAGGTATTTATCCGGTGATACACACATCAACTGAGGTCAGCAACCCCGACAAACAACAAAAGCTGTCAAGAATAACTCGACAAAGATGAGGGAGCATGTTATACACATCCTCAAAATAGACAGCTTTATTCCCACAGATCTCTTCCACACAAGAGGTACCTCTATGGAGTATAAACCAGTGTCTAGGATTCAAGACTTTGGTGGTAGTCCCAACGTCAACATCCTTGAAGATTTGGATTGCATGTCCAAGCCATCACTAATTGTCATCCCAACAGGATTATATGGCAATCATGCATCATGCATTTGCATTATGTCTAGGATTCTTTATCCTATCCATGCCTTGAATTGCATGAATATGATAAAGAGGGGCATCTGTAGACACTCGAAATTTTCTGCACTCCTATTCCTAACATTGCAGGAGGGTAGATTTGTCTTTTGGAGATAACCCTGAAAGACAACTTACATCCATGCCGGATACTACCGGAAGATCAGCTCCAACCCGGAACATAAATCGGGAACATCATCTCAAACCCGGAACACACACCGAGAGTGTCATTTCCAATCTTGGAGATAACCCCGAGATATGCAGATCAAAAGACCGGCAACAACACTGGAGAGGACACTCATGTCTCGGCAATAACACCGTGACGCTCAGTTCCAGTCCCAGAGAAACACTAGGAGTAGCAACCCTATCCTTGGTGATAACCCCAAGGGATGCCATTGCAGTTTTGACGATAACCCCAGAAATGCTTGTTTCAAACACATGCAATCAGCTTCAATCCAGATGACAGTGAGGCATACAAATAAGCAGTCCAATCTCAGATGTAACCCTGAGCAACGTCTGCTTTCTGCTTAAACCGACGATAACCCTGGTGAGGAGTCAACACGTCATCTTACTGTCTCAACAAGATGATATCACAGTATACCAACAAGTGGTCCAATCTCAGTTGTAACCCTGAGTAACGTCTACTTTCAACTCAAACCGGCGATAACCCCGACAAGGAGTCACACATCATCTTGTTCCTTCGACAAATGGCACGTCGTCTCAACACTTCATACATACATACATACAACAATGTCCCACAAGAGCCGAGGATTGACAATCCCGAGTGACTATTACGTGTGGCAGTACTTTGGATAGAATTTGAAGCTTGAAGACTATGGGCATAGACCCTTCTTCCGGACTTCGTACAACCTCTAATCCATGTCATTACGTAACTCTCAACACAAGAAATCCGAAGAAGTATAGATATACTTCGTTCGGATGCTCGGATTGAAGTTCTGCAAGTTCGAGCGGACATTACAGTGCATGACTGTATGTACTATGAGACAACGGGACCCGCGAGGCTCGGATCCACCATGACCAGCCACAGGTACAATTGCGGCTACCGCAGGTGTACCTGCGGCCATCAGTCTATAAATATAAGCTGAGGGGTCAGCCATTTGAAGAGAGAGAGAGAAGGAAAAAGGCGAGGAAGCCCTGTCCATTTTGCTCTACATATACATCTTTTGAGTGTTTCCTCTTCTTTAAACACTAGTTAGCTCACATATAGCTACTTTTTATCCGGCGGGAGCTGAGTGTTTATCCATTTAAAGTCTAAGAAGTCTACTTTGACAGCCCACTATAAGCCTTCTTACATTCTATAAAGCCTCTTTCTCATATATCACACAATGTTGTACACGTTGATAGTCGTGTGAGTGTGTTTGCCCGGACTTCGGTCCGTGGTTTTCATTTCTGTTTGTATATATATACTAATATATGTATATATTCCATATATATGAACTAACATTATCAAGTTATGCCTCGATTGAGCCTAGATTGATGCCCGAGAGTTTATCTGCTTATATATATATATATATATATATATATATATATATATAACCGTGGGTCGACTTTGTCTCGATGAGCCCGGATTTTACATCCGAGCGTTTAATTACTTTTTTGTATATATATATATATATATTTATATATAATTGTATCGATTATATATCGATGAGCACGGATTTTACATCTAATGCGTTTACTCGCTTTTATATATATACATATATATATAAATTTTGTCGGACATATTCGATGGGCCCTAATTTACATCCTAATGCGTTCATTTTATATATATATATATATATATATATATATATATATATATATTTACATTTGCTGTGGGCCCGAGTCTACTTCGTGGCCTTTTACAAACTTTATTTACATTCTCATCTCGCCTGAGTTTACTTTGTGGCGGTTGATCGCTTTTCTGACTTTATTTACATTACGCCTCTGAGTTTACTTTGTGGCAGTCGATAGCTTTTATAGCTTTATTTACATTTCGTCCCGCCTGGAGTTTACTTCGTGGCGGTTGATCATGAATATATATATTTACCGCTTTTATATATTTACATTTCTGATCCCTTGCTTCGTGGTGGTTGATCTAGTCTGTATATATATATTTATAGCTATTATATATATAAATGTTTACTGTTTTCCATACAAATTGCAGTATCATGTGAGCCTAGGAATCATGTGATCATGTGTTCGATCCATTGAATCTAGATTCGGTTCCCATGATGGACATTTTTTAGTCGTAGTTAGGCTTCTTACATTATTTTACAAAGGTGTCTAAGTTTCTTGGATGGTCTGTCATGCCCATAAGGAGTTTGGCATCACAGATATTATTTTTTTCGAGGATGCTTCAGATCTCGAAAAATAAAAGCAAACAAGCCGAACATTTAATAAAATGGAAGTATGAAAAGGTCTCAATTCTATTGAGCACAAGGTTTAAAAACCTCTTTCATAAAACTCCATTGCTATATCTTGGTTAAAAGCTGAATTTTTCTATAAAATTCAAACCTTATGTATATAGGTGCGAACGAGGCCTACTGACTACTTTCAAATAAATTGCACATTGATCCACACACACACACACACACATTCATATAACAATTTCTTTGAAGAGTGGCTACCACCGTGGTAACACGGATGTCTGGGTGCCTAACACCTTCCCTCCGCATAATCAAGCCCCCAAACCCTTAATGAATCTCGGTTTCACGTAGACCCGCTTAGCGTTGTCAAATCATCGGGTCAATGTGCTAACCTTTTTTGATTAAGCGTTGGTGCAACCGATTAAATACACCAACTAGCGACTCTTAAAAGTCAATCGTCGACATTATACATATCGGACCTTTTTCACTTGTTTTTTAAACAAATCTCACATTAACATAAGAACACCAAAGAACAAGTAACGAAAAGGGACACCAAAAATCCCGACGTCGACAATTATATTATTAAAATATAATAATATATTTAAATGAATTATTTATCATAAAAGATAAAATAACAATTTTTCAACAATTGTCACATTAAAAATTTTCTCTATCTATATCCACATAAAATGAATATTTTCTTTATCATATAAATCAATAATTAATTATTCACAAATAATATTACAGAATCACAATACTGACAACCAGTAGGTTCCTGGAAAGAGGGGCTTTCCAACAAGGATTTCTCCGTCTCGACACGCAATTAGGTGACCAAACCTCTCCTTAGATGTAACTTTCTAGACATTGCCAATAATGTTATCTAATAATATTATTCAAATAATATGAATTATTGATCCGATAATGAAAAATATGTAGTGACAATTATTGAAACAACAATAATATAAAATATCAACGTAGCAATTATTGAATCAATAAAATAAAATATTGAACAAGAATTCACTCGTAACAATTATTGAGTAATGCCTTCCTACGTAAGAATCAATAATTGTTGCAATATCGCGTGCCTTCTTGTGTTTTAACCACGGGTATTCCAACAAAGATAATTGGTGAATAACTACGCCAAGTTATTTATAAACAACTTATACTTTTGTTTTATTCATCCAATCGCTTTCAAGTTATAGGGGCCACACAAAGTCAAAGGCCGCCGCATTAATATTCCCGACAAGAAGAATATTCCACGACCAAACGAATATTCTCCGATAAAAATGAATATTTTATAACCACTTGCATATTTGAAATATTTACGCATTTTACCCATAACTAACCACATTAATCAAATCTACCCTTACTATTTCAAAATAATAAATAGAGGAAATTTAATTTTATTTATAATAATTTGGGGTCTTACAATACTTGTGCAATAAGTTTCTAGATCATCTCAAATGCTTTTCTCATAATGGACGCCTCCTGATACGCTATAATTGATTGATGTGTCTTAAAGGAAAAATCGTACGCTGTTGGACATGGTGCGATCCATAATGATTTTAACCTACATTCCATTATCCTTCTGGGGTAATACTCTAGAAATGGTTGCATATCTACGAAAAAGTTAACCTCAAAATCCGGCCCCAAGACTCTATAAAAGTTATGGACAGGGAGGATTCATAATCTTAAGTATGTTAAGATAAGAGGTTGTCCAGTAGTATGGACAGTCAATCATGTTTGATGATAAAGCATATACTTTGTAACAATCTTATTCATTTATTAATAAAAGAATTGTTTAATTTAAAAGGCTTTAATTTATCTGCATGGTGCTATTTTATAATATGTGATAAACACATAGTTTTGAGCAATGCTTTTAGAATCATGATAATGATCATGCTAATGAGATCTAAATTCTTAGATAGCTCACAAAATAAAATTATTCCCAATCGTTGGATTACTAAAAATGGGATTAGTGAATCCGGATAGATTGGTAAATACGTTACTTGCTCATTGGATGAGGATGATTGATCTCATGATCATTTGTGTCGAGACACTAAAGCAAGTATGTAGGTGCTTATTGGAGAATAAGTTCACTAAACGTGGCTCGCTAAGGAATACCTAATGCAGTTTTACTTGTCTGTCAATAGGAATTCTTGTAGTGATAGTAGTACAAGTGATCCTTGGACTTGAGATCATCAAGTATCGTGTGTATGATGAATTATATTTTGACTTATTCCTTAAGACCCTTAGGGTATATCAAAGGGTATGCTTGGGTGTAATAAATTGTACATAGAGATAATGACTAATCAACAAAGAATCTAATGCTTCTAGTAAAAGAAGAGAATGTCATATGTGATTCGATAAATGACAACCTAGTAATCCTTACCCAAGGCAGAATGAAATTAGAAAGGAGTTTCTGTGAGACCCCAAATTTTATGAATAAAGATTTAAATTTCTCAAAATATTTTTTTGAATATTATGGTGTGGATTTGATATAATGTTATAGTTGTGGGTAATATTTATAAATTTTGCAAAGTACGCAAGTTGTTATATAATATTCGATTGGTCGGGGAATATTCGTTTTAACAGGGAATATTCCTACAACGGCACAATCATTGGTGGACCCCACAATGGAATTATTGTCGGATTGAGAAAACGACAAAAATATTTTATGAAAATAATGGCGGAAGTTTTACCGTTAACTGTTGAAACACCACAGTTGTTAAAGTATCTGATGTCTGGCGTGGTTGCATAGTAGCACACGGTATTGATTATTGATGCTTACATGAGAAGTCATTCATTTTTGTTCAATTATTATTTCAGTAATTGTTGCATAGTATCTCACGTTATTTGATTCAATTATTGTCGATATTTTATATATTGTTAAATCAATAATTGAGATGACAGAGTTATTAATATTATTATTTGCAATATTAACGATGTCTAGAAGTTCTGCCAAGGAGAGATTTGGTCACCTAATTGCGCGCCAATAGGAAGGAATCCTTATTGAAAAGCCCCCTCTTTCCTGGAAACAGCCTGGTCTATTAATATTGTGAATTATAATAATGATGATAAATGTTGTTAAATATATTGAGGTATTTTTTATGAAGTCACGGATGTTTATATATATATATATATATATATATTTTTTTGTTTTATTAGTATTATTAATGTAATAAAATAGAAAAGATTTTATATAAAGCAGAATACTTTTATAAAGTTATTTGTTTTATTATACTATATATAGAATATATTATATTCTATTATGCATAGTGTATGGCATAGTAAAATCTTTTTTATATAAAATAGAATACTTTTATAAAGTTATTTATTTTATTAGACTATAAATAGAATATATTATATTTTATTATGCATAGTGTTGCATAGTGCATGCATAGTATTTTGCATAGTAAAATCTTTTTATATAAAACAGAATACTTTTATAAAGTTATTTGTTTTATTAGATTTTAAATAAAATATATAAATATATATATATATATTATTATATTTTATTGCATAGTATCCTTTTTATTTTCCTATAAATAGGATGCTTAGTTAGAATTGAAATCACACCAGAAGTTCAGAGAATTCTCTTCTATAATCCTGGGTTTATTTCTTTAGAGTTTTAAGAAGCTTTGAGCGTAGTGCAAGTTTACTTCAAGAATATCCTCGCCCTACCAGTCGGAATACTCTTCTTTTACGGTAAGGAATATTATTTGTTGTACTCGTAAGGGGCATTATTCTTTCATATTCATGAAGAGAGTTATTTTCTTTCAATACTCGTAAGGGGTATTATTTCTTTCGTATTCATGAAGAGAACATCTGTTATTCCATTCTTTATTATTTTGTTGGAATAACCTGTATACGTGGACTACCCTATACTTGGTGAAATTCTTCTATTATTCCATTCTTTATTATTCTTCTAGAATAACCTGTATACGCGGACTACCCTATACTTGGTGAAATTCTTCTATTATTCGATTCTTTATTATTATGTTAGAATAACATGTCTATGCGAATTACCGCATACATGGTGAAATTCTTCTGTTATTCTATTCTTTATTATTCTGTTGGAACATCCTATCTGTGCGTTTACGCATGACCTGGTTCCGTTATTTATTATTCTGTTGGAACATCCTGTCGGTGTGAATTTCGCCTGACCTGGTTCCGTTATTTATTATTCTGTTGGAATATCCTGTCTGTGCGTTTACGTATGACCTGGTTCCGATATTTATTATTCTGTTGGAATAACCTGTATGTGCAGTCTATCGCATGCCTGGTGATTTCTTTTGTTATTCCATTCTTTATTATACTCAGTTGGTTAAAGTTTTGGCTTTTATAGTCCACGAAATTAGTGCAATATCCTTGATATTTACGTTTCATCCAGTATCTTTTCATGGAAATATTCTTCTAAGCATTCTTGAGTTTTACTCCACAAAGCAGTATCATGTTGACAATTTGGACGTTACTGGTTACTGGTTCCTGGATAAATTAATTCTTGAACTTGTTTTATTGAATTCTTATATCATTGTCATCATCCTCATGTTTATATTATGTTGAAAGTTATCTGTAGCCTGTAGTGCATAGATGGACTTGGTATGATTATGACCAGAGATTATTCGATATAATCATGACCATAATGTTACAAATGATGTGGTAAAAGCCCTCATTAGCCCGTAGTGCATTGATGGACAGTTGTTGGCATGATCATGACCATTGATGAATACACGAATATTCTTGGCCCGTAGTGCATGGATAATTTGTGGTCGTGATACTAATGAATATCCTTCGTAGAAAAAGGGGATGATATGGATTATTTATTAAGCTGAGTCTCAGCGATAAAAATGATGAAAAACCTTTTTAAATCATAAAAGATAGTAGATTTTATTCTCTACTTGACTCATTTAATGGATTGCTTGTTCCGCTGCAGTTAAACTGTATGTTTGTTATATTTTATCAGTTTAACACTGTTGAAGGCTAACGATAAATTATTCTGCATTATCTTAGTCATAATATTTTTTACTGGGCTAATTGAGTTCACCCTTTTGCTTTCATTATTCTCTTCAGGATATGAGAACATAGCAGGGACTAGTTGGGGAACTGAGTGATGGTCCAGATGATAGTATTAGTAGTCCTCACTATTCTATTAAATAGTGTGACAATAAATGTAATAAGGACTCCTTTGAGTGTGGATATTATCTAGATGACAATATTCTTATTAAAACTCTCAGTTTATGTTTTGTCGTATTTTACACGACAGCTGTATTATTAAGTTGTATTTAAATTTTGTACCATGTATTTGGCGACTCAAGATGGGTGATGTATACCTATTTTGGGGGCGCCACAGTTAGTATCAAAGCTTAGGATATGATCCTGGTACGAGATGTGAGACAAGAACAAGGAGGAGGGGGAGAGACGGAAATTCCTTCGCTAGTATGACCTACCTAAGTTTATTTGGTATTTAATTGGTCGGTCGAGTATAGGATAATATGTGATATGTTAATTAACCCTTGTTTTGTGATGTGTTTGTATTCGAGATGTTGTGAATAGGGCTCGATTATTGGAGCGCGATAATGAGTCAAAGACAACCAAAAAGGTAACGACCAATAACATGATAATAATCATACCAAAGGGCAATGACCATCTAACAATGATAACCATCGTGGGGAAAATTATCATGCCAAGAATAGTAACCACTTCGGTGGTAATCATGGCCAAGATAATAGGAGTGGAAATTTCAAGAAGAGGAGATTCAACAATAATGGAAAGATATCAGCACCAGCACCTGTTGTTAAGGAAGGAGAACGACCACCGGTCGTGTGACGCCCCCAAAATAGGTATACATCACCCATCTTGAGTCGTCAAATACATGGTACAGAATACAAATACAATCTTTAATATATTACAAGAGAGCTCTAAGTTTTAACACAAATACTGTCTTCTAGACAATATTAACTCTCAGAATAAGTCCTCATTACATTTATTGTCACACTATTTAACAGAATAGTGAGGACTACTAATACTATCATCTGGACCATCACTCCGTTCCCCGACTAGTCCCCTCGCTACGTTCTCATTTCTCAAGAGAATAAAGTGAAAGAAAGGGTGAGCTCAACTAGCCCAGTAAGAAATATTATGACTAAGATAATGCAAGATAAATTATCATTAGCCTTCAACAATGTTAAACTGATAAAATACAATAGACAACAAGTTTAACCTGCAGCTGAATAAGAAATCCATTAAAAGAGTCAAGTAGAGAATAAAATCTACTATCTTTTATGATTTAAAAGTTTTTCATCACTTTTATCGCCGAGACTCAAACTTAATAAATAATCCACATCATCCCCCCGCACTACTACCAAGTATATTCACTAGGGTCACGACCATAAATTATACATGCACTACGGGCCAAGGATATTCGTGTATTCATCAATGGTCATGATCATGCCAACAACTGTCCATCAATGCACTACGGGCCAATGAGGACTTTTACCACATCATTTATAACATTACAGTCATGATTATACCGAATAATCCCTGGTCATAATCATACCAAGTCCTTCTATGCACTACAGGCCACAGATGACTTTCAAAAAAATATAAACATGGGGATGATGACAATGATATAAGAATTCAATAAAACAAGTTCAAGAATTAATTTATCTAGGAACTAATGACGTCCAAATTGTCAACAGGATACTTCTTTGTAGAGTAAAATTCAAGAATGCTCAAAAGATATTTCCATGAAAAGATACTGGATGAAGCGCAAATATCAAGAATATTTCCAAGAATGCTTCTATTTATAAAAGAATGGATTGAATAGTAACTAATTCCTGAATGGTCCAGATTGATTTACTTTTAAACGGACGGTCCAGATTGATTTACTATTAAAACTTAAAGCAACGGTCCATACTGATTTATTATTAAAACTTTAAACCAGCGATCCATATTGATTCACTATTATAACTTTCCACCAGCGGTCCATATTGATTCACTAATATAACTTAAACCAACGGTCTAAAAAATTAGCACATCTCCTCATGGAATAATATTGTACCCAAATATCCGAATGCACAAACTAGAGTGAATAGTAATCGGGTGAATAGTAACTCGTGAATAGTAACTCATGAATAGTAACTCATGAATAGTAACTCATAAATAGTAACTCGTGAATAGTAACTCATGAATAATACTCCGACACGAAAAGTTCTCCGAATACCCGATTGAACAATATAACCTCCAGACATCAATTATCATCGGAATAGATGTCGATTTCTACTAACACAAATAATCCCAACACAATGAAACTATCAAATTCATCTTTAATAAACATGAACTTATTCATTATTAATATTATAACTCACAATATTTAGCAACCAGGTTGTTCCCAAGAAAGAGGGGGCTTTCCAATAAGGATTTCTCCCTATTAGTAGCATAAATTAGGTGACCAAACCTCTCCTTAACAGAACTTTTAGACATTGTAAATATTGCAATTTAATAATATGAATAACTTTTTCGTCTCAATTATTGATTTAATAATATAACATATAATGTAGATGATACTGTGACAATAATCGAATCAATAATATGAGAGATATGATGCAGCAATTACTGTAGCAATAATTGAGTATAACTGAGTGACTTCTCACGTAAGCATCAATAATCAATACCGTGTGCTACTATGCAACCACGCCAGACATCTTGTATTTTTTATTAAGGGTAGTTCAACAGTTTTAACAATAACACCTCCGCCGTTATTTATAAAATATTTTTATCGTTTTCTCAATCCGACAATAATTTCGTTGCGGGGTCCACCAATGATTGTGCCGTTGTATGAATATTCCTAACAAAAATAATATTCCCCGACCAATCGAATATTTTTATAATTACTTGCATACTTAGCAAAATTTATAAATATTACTCACAACTATAACATTATATCAAATTCATTCCATAATATTCAAAAATGATATTTATAGAATAATCATCTTTATTAAAAAAAAAGTTGGGGTCTTACAGGTCGTATGTTACAAATGCGGAAGGGAGGGACATATCAGTCCAAACTGCGTGATACAGTCCAAAGCATGTTGCAATTGTGGAAAAGAAGGTCACCTAGCCCGATTTTGTCGTGCACCAAAGTCAAGTCCAATTGGGACGGTGGCACCAAAGGCGAATCTGAGACAAAAACAAAGTCGGTGGTTTCAAGAAGAGCATTTTTCGTGACTTCTCAAAAAGCGAGTAACCCGAACGAAGTTAGCACGGGTTAGTTAATTATAAATTCTTGTGAAGTCTATACCTTATTAGATACTGGTTCTACCCATTATTTTATCTCTCTTGCTTGTGTTCAATGTTTAAATTTGACACCAAAGAAGTTAGACTTTGACTTATTGGTTGAAACTTCGTTAGTAGAAACCTTCGTTACCTCCACTGTTTATAAATCTTGTTTGATTTAAATCGACACCTGTCGATCTTATCTCTTTGAAAATACTTGCCTTTGATGTGATTTTAGAAATTGATTGGTTAACTACTCATCATGCTTTTCGTAAGGTTGTTAGCTTTCATATTCCTAACCAACCTGTTATGCGAATTCAAGCAACCAAACCACTAAAGTCAATCATTGTCATATCAAGCCATAAGTAAAGAGGCCCGATCCTTTCGTTGTTGACTTCCTTGTGTGGAATGCACCGAAGCCAAACTTTCTGTAGGTGACATCGTGAATGACGATGGCAAGTTAATAGGTATTAATGTGACGTACTATCCAAGTCATGTATGAGAGTCACAGTTTTGAATGATGTTTCTATTGTTAATAAATTTCCGGACGGTCCAGATTGATTTACTATTAAAACTTAAAGCAACGGTCCATACTGATTTATTATTAAAACTTTAAACCAGCGATCCATATTGATTCATTATTATAACTTTCCACCAGCGGTCCATATTGATTCACTAATATAACTTCAACCAACGGTCTAAAAAATTAGCACATCTCCTCATGGAATAATATTGTACCCAAATACCCGAATGCACAATACTAGAGTGAATAGTAACCGAGTGAATAGTAACTTATGAAAAGTAACTCGTGAATAGTAACTCATGAATAGTAACTCGTAAATAGTAACTCATGAATAGTAACTCGTGAATAGTAACTCGTGAATAATACTCCGACACAAAAAGTTTCCCGAATACCCGATTGAACAATATAACCTCTAGACATCAATTATCATCGGAATAGATGTCGATTTCTACTAACACAAATAATCCCAACACAATGAAACTATCAAATTCATCTTTAATAAACATGAACTTATTCATTATTAATATTATAACTCACAATATTTAGCAACCAGGTTGTTCCCAGGAAAGAGGGGGCTTTCCAATAAGGATTTCTCCCTATTGGCTCGCAATTAGGTGACCAAACCTCTCTTTGATAGAACTTCTAGACATTGTAAGTATTGCAATTTAATAATATGAATAACTTTGTCGTCTCAATTATTGATTTAATAATATAACATATAATGCAGATGATACTGTGACAATAATCGAATCAATAATATTAGAGATATGATGCAGCAATTACTGTAGCAATAATTGAGTATAACTGAGTGACTTCTCACGTAAGCATCAATAATCAATACCGTATGCTACTATGCGACCAATGCCAGACATCTTTATTTTTACTAAGGGTAGTTCAACAATTTTAAAAATAACACCTCCGCCAAGTTATTTATAAAATATTTTCTCGATTTTCTCAATCCGACAATAATTACATTCATGGGGTCGACCAATGATTGTGTCGTTGTACGAATATTCCCGACAAAAAGAATATTCCCCGACCAATCGAATATTTTTATAACAACTTGCATACTTCGCAAAATTTATAAATATTACCCACAACTATAACATTATATCAAATTCATTCCATAATATTCAAAAATGATATTTATAGAAAAATCATCTTTATTAAAAAAAAGTTGGGGTCTTACAACCTTCTCTTCTTATGAAATTTTTCCCTCGAAATTAGGGTACGTACCTGGTATGTCGAAGAGGTAAGGATACCTTGATTTTATTTCAAATTCTAACTCCCAGGTCATTTCATCAATATCGTGGTTCCTCCACAAAACTTTGACCTGAGGTATAACCTTGGAGCGTAGAATATGTTCCTTCTTATCCAAGATTTTAACAGGAACCTCCTCATACGTTAAATCTTCGGCTATTTCGTCCGGTTCTAACTCAATAATGTGGTTCGAGTCTTTCACATATTTACGTAACATAGATATATGAAAAACGTTATGAACACGAGACATACTTGGTGGTAAAGCGAGTCTATACGCCACAGTTCCTACTCGATCGAGGATTAAAAATGGGTCAATGAATCGAGGATTGAGCTTTCCTCTCTTTCCGAATCTCATAACTCCTTTCCATGGAGCAACACGTAACAACACATGATCTCCAATATTGAATTCTACGTCCTTTCGATGAAGATCAGCATAACTCTTTTGTCGATCTTGTGAGGTTTTTATATGTTGTCGGATCATTTGAATCTTTTCTGTAGTCATATGTACCAACTCCGGTCCCAATAACGTTCCTTCACCCACCTCATCCCAGCATACTGGAGAATGACATTTTCTTCCATACAACGCCTCAAATGGAGCCATGTCAATACTTGCTTGATAACTGTTGTTGTAGGAAAACTCCACTAATGGTAAGAACTTGTCCCAACTTCCTTTAAAGTCAAGGACACAAAGTCTTAATAAATCTTCTAGAGTTTGAATAGTTCTCTCTGATTGTTCGTCCGTCTGAGGATGATATGCCGAACTAAATCGTAAATCCGTGCCCATAGCTTTTTGCAAACTAACCCAAAATCTTAAAGTGAATCTTGGGTCTCGATCAGAAACTATGGACACTGGCATACCATGCAATCTTACAATCTCGTTTATGTACATACTAGCAAGACGTTCAAGTGTATATGTTTCTCGTATTGGTAAGAAATGAGAAGACTTGGTCAATCTATCAACAATGACCCAAATCACATCTATGCCTTGAGAAACCTTGGGAAGACCAGTAACAAAATCCATAGTAATGTGCTCCCATTTCCATTCTGGAATTTCAAGTGGTTGCAATGGACCTTTTGGCACTTGATGCTCCGCCTTGACTCATTGACAAGTTAGACACCTTGAGATAAACAACGCTATCTCTCTCTTCATGTTGCTCCACCAAAATATATGATGAAGATCAAGATACATTTTGGTACTCCCAGGATGGATTGCAAACGGTGTGTTGTGCGCCTCCATCATGATTCTATACTTTAAATCAGGGTCGTTAGGAACACAAAGTCTGGAGTTGACTCGAAGTATTCCTTCTTCATTAATTCTTGCTTCCGGCATAGCACCTTCTTGCACTTTCTTCCTCATACGCATCAGCTCCACGTCTGTAATTTGAGCAGCTTTAACTTTATCAATTAAAGTCGGTTCTACTCGTATATTCGCCATCATCACATGGGTCCCTGGAGTCTTTAACTCTATCTCCATCCTTTGCAAGTCACACAAAATGGGCCTTTACATTGACAATATCTCACTTGTACCCGCATATGATCTTCTACTCAACGCGTCAGCTACCACGTTCACTTTTCTAGGATGGTATTGGATGGTATGATCATAATCTTTCAACAGTTCAAGCCAACGTCGTTGTTGCATGTTGAGTTCCTTTTGAGTGAAGAAATATTTGAGACTTTTATGATCCGTAAAGATCTCCACTTTCTCCCCATACAAGTAATGCCTCAAAATTTTAAGTGCAAAGACAACAGCTGCTAACTCTAGATCATGAGTAGGATAATTCCTCTCATATTCTTTGAGTTGTCGAGAGGCATAGGCTATGACTTTCCCATGTTGCATGAGAACACATCCTAACCCTTTGCCCAAAGCATCACTGTAGATGACAAATCCCTCCGAGCCAGATGGTATTGTCAGAACAGGTGCTGAAATGAGTCTCCTCTTGAGTTCTTGAAAACTCTTCTGACATTCCTCGTTCCAACCAAATTTTGTATCTTTCCGAGTCAGCTGAGTTAATGGAGTAGCAATTCGAGAAAACCCTTCTATGAATCTCCGATAATAACCAGCTAAGCCGAGAAAGCTACGTACTTCGGTCACTGATTTAGGTTTCTCCCAGCTTTGAATAGCTTCAATCTTTGTTGGGTCAACAGATATTCCATGACTTGATACCACGTGCCCAAGGAATGCTACTTCCTCAAGCCAGAACTCGCATTTCTTCAACTTGGCATAAAGCTTATATTCACGAAGCTTTTGGAGTATCAGCCTCAAGTGTTGCTCATGATCTTCATGGCTTTTGGAATAAATAAGGATGTCATCAATAAAGACGACCACAAAGTGATTCAAATATTCCTTGAATACTCGGTTCATCATATCCATGAAGGCAGCAAGAGCATTAGTCAATCCAAAAGACATGACTAGGAATTCATAATGCCCGCATCGTAGGAGGAAGGCCGTCTTTGGAATGTAATCGGTTCTAATCTTCAATTGGTGATATCCTAACGAAGATCAATCTTGAAAAAAATTTGGCGCCTTTGTGGCTCGGGTCAAATAGGTCATCAATGCGAGGTAATGGATATCTATTTTGATGGTGACATGGTTCAACTCCCGATAATCAATACAAAGTCGCGATACTCCCATCTTTCTTTTCACGAATGTAACAGAGCACCCCAAGGAGACTTACTAGGATTTAATGAAACCGATGTCTAACAATTCCTGCAGTTGGGTCTTTAACTCACGAAGTTCAATAGAGCCATTCGATATGGGGCTTTGGAAATAGGTTTTGTACCAGGTTCAAGGTCGATACAAAATTCAATTTCACGCACTGGGGGTAGGCCAGGAAGTTCTTCAGGGAATACGTTGGGAAATTCATTAATAATAGAAATATCATTCAAAACTGACATATTTTTGTTTAGATCCGTGACATAAGCTAAGAAAGCTTGACATCCGTTTTTCAATAAACGAATAGCTTTATGGCTTGAGATGACAGTGATTGATTTTAATGGTTTGGTTGTTCGAATTCGCATAATAGGTTGGTTAGGAATATGAAAGCTAACAACCTTACGAAAACAATCAATTTTTGCATGATGAGTAGTTAACCAATCAATCCCTAGAATTACGTCAAATGCAAGTATTTTCAATGAAATAAGATCGACGGGTAATTTGAGGGTACCGATTTGAACCAAACAAGACTTATAAACAGTGGATGTAATGAAAGTTTCTCCCAACGAAGTTTCAACAGCTAAGTCAAAGTCCAATTTCTCCGGAGTCAATTTTAAACGTTGAGCGGAAGTAGGAGAAATAAAAGAATGGGTAGAATCGGTATCAAATAAGGTATATACTTTGCTAGAGTTTATGATAAGCTTACCCGTAATGACCTCATTTGGGTTCCTTGCTTTCTGGGAGGTCACGACAAACGCTCACCCTTGCACTATTGGCTTTGACTTTTCTGGGATGACCTTTGGTGCCTCCTTCCCAGTTGGACTTGTCTTTGGTGAACGACAAACTCGGGCTAGGTGTCCTTCTCTTCCACAATTGTAACACGCTTTGGATGGCATCGCGCAGTTTGGCCTGATATGTCCCTCCCCTCCGCATTTGAAGCATATAATAGGTGGTCGTTCTCCTTCCTTAACAATGGGTGATGGTGCTGACGTCTTTCCATCATTGTTGAATCTCCTCTTCTTGAAATGTCCATTCTTATTATTTTGGCCATGATTACCACCGAAGTGGTTACCATTTCTGGCATGTTGATTCCTTCCACGCTTATTGTCACCGCTTCGATTACTGCTATCACTGATATTATCCTTTTGCCGGCTACTCTCTTTTGGTTGGGTTGACTCATTATCGTGTTCCAATAACTGAGCCCTATTAACAACATCTGAATACAAACACAATTTATGAGAGATAAGATATTGACGTATCTTAGGTTTCAAACCTCTTAAAAACATTCACGTCATTCTCTCCTGATTATCAACCAAATGGGACGCAAACCGGGACAACTCGGCAAACTTGGCTTCGTACTGTGACACGGTCATGTTGTTTTGCTCCAGCTTGATGAACTCTACCTCTTTCATGTGACGAATACTTTCGGGAAAATACTTGTCATTGAACAGTTCTTGAAACTTCTCCCAAGACATCTTTAGTGCGGCAGGTTGAGTACGCTTTACAGATTCCCACCAGTAATCTTCCTCTGCCCGCAATATGAAGGTGGCAAAGGGAACCTTTTGCTCCTCGGAGCATCCCAAGACATCAAATATCTTGTTGATCTGCTTAATCCACGTCTCCGCCTTAAGTGGTTTTGGCTATCCAAAAACTCCGGTGGTCCCAGCTCCTTGATCTATTTGGCAGTGACCGTCCAAGAGTTGCTAGTGTTTCCACCTGCATTTTGGATAGGATCCGCTCTCGCCTGATGTTGCATGAATTGCATGAAGCCTCGGAACATTCCATCGTTCATCATTTGGTCAGTGTTGTTATTTGCATGAGGATTGTTGCCTTCCTGATGCACATTGTCCTGGTTATTGATCTGTGGAGACTCAACGGTCTCCTGTGCTCCATTGATGTTCTCAACATTCTCGGATGCCATTTTCAAATACTGCCACAAAACAAGGGTTAATAAACATATCACATATTATCCCTATACTCTAACCAACCAATTAAATAACCAAAAAACTTAGGTAGGTCATACTAGCGAAGGAATTCCACATCTCTCCCCTCCTAGTTCTTATCTCACATCTTAGCCAGGGATCATATCCCTAAGCTTTGATACCAACTGTGACGCCCCCAAAATAGGTATACATCACCCATCTTGAGTCGCCAAATACATGGTACAGAATACTAATACAATCTTTAATATATAATAAGAGAGCTCTGAGTTTTAATACAAATACTGTCTTCAAGACAATATCCACTCTCAGAATAAGTCCTCATTACATTTATTGTCACACTATTTAACAGAATAGTGAGGACTACTAATACTATCATCTGGACCATCACTCCATTCCCCGACTAGTCCCTGCTACGTTCTCATTTCAAGAGAATAAAGGTGAAAGAAAGGGTGAGCTCAACTAGCCCAGTAAGAAATATTATGACTAAGATAATGAAAGATAAATTATCATTAGCCTTCAACAATGTTAAACTAATAAAATACAATAGACAACAAGTTTAACTGCAGCGGAATAAGCAATCCATTAAAAGAGTCAAGTAGAGAATAAAATCTACTATCTTTTATGATTTAAAAAGTTTTCATCACTTTTATCACGAGACTCGACTTAATAAATAATCCACATCATCCCCGCTTTACTGACCAAGGATATTCACTAGGTCAAGACCACAAATTATACATGCACCACGGGCCAAGGATATTCATGTATTCATCAATGGTCATGATCATGCCAACAACTGTCCATCAATGCACTACGGGCCAATGAGGACTTTTACCACATCATTTGTAACATTACAGTCATGATTATACCGAATAATCTCTGGTCATAATCATACCAAGTCCATCTATGCACTACAGGCCACAGATGACTTTCAAAAAAATATAAACATGGGGATGAGGACAATGATATAAGAATTCAATAAAACAAGTTCAAGAATTAATTTATCTAGGAACTAATGACGTCCAAATTGTCAACGGGATACTTCTTTGTAGAGTAAAATTCAAGAATGCTCAAAAGAATATTTCCATGAAAAGATACTGGATGAAGCGCAAATATCAAGGATATTCCACTAATTTCATGGAGTATAGAAGTCAAAACTTTAACCAACTGAGTATAATAAGGAATGGAATAACAAAAGACATCATCAGGCATGTGATAGATAGCACAGGCAGGTTATTCCAACAGAATAATAAATACGGAACCAGGTCCAGCATAAAATGCATAGACAGGATATTCCAACAAAATAATAAAGAATGTAATAACATAAGGATTTCACCAAGTATAGTGGAGTCCGCGTATACAAAGTTATTCCAATGAGAATAATACTGAGGCGGAACCAGTCCATAAAAGATAAAACGATGCATAAGATATTCCAATGTAATAATAAAGAATGGAATAACATAAGGATTTCACCAAGTATGGGGAGTCCGCGTATCTGAGTTATTCCAACAAAATAATCTGAGACGGAACCGTGTCCCATGTAAAACGCGCATGACGAGGATATTCCAACAGAATAATAAAGAATGGAATAACACAAGGATTTCACCAAGTATAGGGGAGTCCACGTATACAGGTTATTCCAACAGAATAATAAAGAATGGAATAATAGAAGTTCTCTTCATGAATACGAAAGAATAACACCCCTTATCGTAAAAGATACTGGATATCGAAGTAGTGAAGTAGCAGAATACTCTTCTTCTTTCTCTCTATAATTTCTCTCTCTAGAGTTTCAGTGAATTCGTAAGAAATAATGAAGGAATGAGCTTCTATTTATAAAAGAATGGATTGAATAGTAACTAATTCCTGAACGGTCCAGATTGATTTACTTTTAAATGGAGGGTCCAGATTGATTTACTATTAAAACTTAAAACAACGGTCCATACTGATTTATTATTAAAACTTTAAACCAGCGATCCATATTGATTCATTATTATAACTTTCCACCAGCGGTCCATATTGATTCACTAATATAACTTCAACCAACGGTCTAAAAAATTAGCACATCTCCTCACGGAATAATATAGTACCCAAATACCCGAATGCACAATACTAGAGTAAATAGTAATTGGGTGAATAGTAACTCATGAATAGTAACTCGTGAATAGTAACTCGTGAATAATATTCCGACACGAAAAGTTCCCCGAATACCCGATTGAACAATATAACCTCCAGACATCAATTATCATCGGAATAGATGTCGATTTCTACTAACACAAATAATCCTAACACAATGAAACTATCAAATTCATCTTTAATAAACATGAACTTATTCATTATTAATATTACAACTCACAATATTTAGCAACCAGGTTGTTCCCAGGAAAGAGGGGCTTTCAATAAGGATTTCTCCTATTAGCGGCGCAATTAGGTGACCAAACCTCTCCTCGATGTAACTTCTAGACATTGTAAATATTACGATTTAATAATATGAATAACTTTGTCGTCTCAATTATTGATTTAATAATATAACATATAATGCGAGATGATCTTTGTGACAATAATCGAATCAATAATATAGAGAGATATGATGCAAAGAATTCTTGTAGAAATAATTGAGTATAAGCGAGTGACTTCTCACGTAAGTATCAATAATCAATACTGAGTGTGCTACTATGCAACCCACAGCGTATTCATTTGTACTTTTACTAGGGTAGTTCAATAGTTTTAACAATAACACCTCCGTAATTATTTATAAAATATTTTTATCGTTTTCTCAATCCAAACAATAATTTAATTTTATGGGTCCACCAATGATTTGTCTTGGTTATGCGAATATTCCTAACAAAAATAATATTCCCCGACCAATCGAATATTTTTATAATTACTTGCATACTTAGCAAAATTTATAAATATTACCCACAACTATAACATTATATCAAATTCATTCCATAATATTCAAAAATGATATTTATAGAATAATCATCTTTATTAAAAAAAAAAGTTGGGGTCTTACAGGTCGTATGTTACAAATGCATAGGGGAGGGACATATCAGTCCAAACTGCGTGATACAGTCCAAAGCATGTTGCAATTGTGGAAAAGAAGGTCACCTATCCCGATTTTGTCATGCACCAAAGTCAAGTCCAGCTGGGACGGTGGCACCAAAGGTGGATCTGCACAAAACAAAGTCGATTGGTTTCAAGAAGAGCATTTTTCGTGACTTCTCAAAAGCGAGTAACTTAGAACAAAGTTAGCACGGGTTAGTTAATTATAAATTCTTGTGAAGTCTATACCTTATTAGATACTGGTTCTACCCATTATTTTATCTCTCTTGCTTGCGTTCAATGTTTAAATTTGACACCAAAGAAGTTAGACTTTGACTTATTGGTTGAAACTTTGTTAGTAGAAACCTTCGTTACCTCCACTGTTTATAAATCTTGTTTGATTTAAATCGACACCTGTCAATCTTATCTCTTTGAAAATACTTACCTTTGATGTGATTTTAGAAATCGATTGGTTAACTACTCATCATGCTTTTCGTAAGGTTGTTAGCTTTCATATTCCTAACCAACCTGTTATGCGAATTCAAGTAACCAAACCACTAAAGTCAATCATTGTCATATCAAGCCATAAGTAAAGAGGCCCGATCCTTTCGTTATTGACTTCCTTGTGTGGAATGCACCGAAGCCAAACTTTCTGTAGGTGACATCGTGAATGATGATGGCAAGTTAATAGGTATTAATGTGACGTACTATCCAAGTCATGTATAAGAGTCACAGTTTTGAATGATATTTCTATTGTTAATAAATTTCCTGACGTATTCTTGAAGACTTCTTAGCCTACCCTAGAGTGTGAAATCGAATTTTGTATTCACTCCAGTACAAAACCCATTTCTAAAACCCTTAAATATTCTTTAACCAAAACAAACGTATCATGCGCCAAGGACATTGGCTCGAGCTATTGAAGATTACAATCGTAACATTCAATATCATCGTGGAAGAGCAAATGTGGTAGCTGACGCGTTGAGTAGAAGATTGTATGTGTTTACGAGTGCGATGTTGTTAACATAAAAACTCATTTCGTATAACTTACAAATGATGAAGATAGAGTTAAAGGCTCTAGGGACCCACGTGAAGATAACGAATATACGAGTAGAATCGACTTTAATTGATAAAGTTAAAGCCGCTCAAGATACACGCCTGAATCTGATGAATGTGAAGAAAAAGGTTCAAGAAGGCGTTATCTCAACCCTCGATTTAATTGGCCCATTTGAAATCCTTGATCGTGTAGGAATTATGGCCTATAGACTAATTTTACCACCAAGTATGTCGCGTGTTCATAACGTTTTTTTTTACGTATCGATGTTACGTAAATATGTGAATGACCCGAACCACGTTATTAAATTAGAACTAGACGAGATAGCAGAAGATTTAACGTATGAGGAGATACGTGTTAAAATCTTGGATAAGAAGGATCGTATTCAACACTCAAAGGTTATACCTCAAGATACGTGTTAAAATCTGACAAGGTATCCTCATTTGTTCGGCATACCAGGTACGTACGTAAATTTCGAGGGCAAAATTTCATAAGAAGGGGAGATTGTGAGACCCCAAATTTTATGAATAAAGATTTAAATTTCTCAAAATATTTTTTTGAATATTATGGTGTGGATTTGATATAATGTTATAGTTGTGGGTAATATTTATAAATTTTGCAAAGTACGCAAGTTGTTATATAATATTCGATTGGTCGGGGAATATTCGTTTTAAACAGGAATATTCGTATAACAAGCACAATTATTGGTGGACCCCATTAATGGAATTATTGTCGGATTGAGAAAACGACAAAAATATTTTATGAAAATAACGGCGAAAGTTTTACCGTTAACTGTTGAAACACCCGGTGTTAAAAGTACAGTAATACGCATGGTTGCATAGTAGCACATGGTATTGATTATTGATACTTACGTGAGAAGTCACTTAGTTTTGTTCAATTATTGCTTCAGTAATTGTTGCATAGTATCTCACGTTATTTGATTCAATTATTGTCGATATTTTATATATTATTAAATCAATAATTGAGATGACAGAGTTATTAATATTATTATTTGTAATATTAATGATGTCTAGAAGTTCTGCCAAGGAGAGGTTTGGTCACCTAATTGCACGCCAATAGGGAGGAATCCTTATTGGAAAGCCCCCTCTTTCCTGGGAATGACCTGGTCGATTAATATTGTGAATTATAATAATGATGATAAATGTTGTTAAATATATTGAGGTGTTTTTTTTATGAAGTCACGGATGTTTATATATATATATATATATAAATTTTGTTTTATTAGTATTATTAATGTAATAAAATGTAAAAGCTTTTTATATAAAATAGAATACTTTTATAAAGTTATTTGTTTTATTAGACTATAAATAGAATATATTATATTCTATTATGCATAGTATTTGGCATAGTAAAATCTTTTTTATATAAAACAGAATACTTTTATAAATTATTTCTTTTATTAGACTATAAATTGAATATATTATATTTTATTATGCATAGTGTTGCATAGTGCCTGCATAAACAGAATACTTTTATAAAGTTATTTGTTTTATTAGATTTTAAATAATATATATATATATATTATATTTTATTGCATAGTATCATTTCTATTTTCCTATAAATAGGATGCTTAGTTAGAATTGAAATCACACCAGAAGTTCAGATAATTCTCTTCTATAATCTTGAGTGCATTTCTTTAGAGTTTTAAGAAGCTTTAAGCGTAGTGCAAGTTTTCTTCAAGAATATCCTCACCCTACCAGTCAGAATACTCTTCTTTTACGGTAAGGGATATTATTTGTTGTACTCGTAAGGGGTATTATTCTTTCATATTCATGAAGAGAGTTATTTTCTTTCAATACTCGTAAGGGGTATTATTTCTTTCGTATTCATGAAGAGAACTTCTATTATTCCATTCTTTATTATTTTGTTGGAATAACCTGTATACGTGGACTACCTTATACTTAGTGAAATTCTTCTGTTATTCCATTCTTTATTATTTTGTTGGAATAACCTGTATACGTGTACTACCCTATACTTGGTGAAATTCTTCTATTATTCCATTCTTTATTATTCTCACTTTGGAATAACTCGTGATCATGAGACTACCCTATACTTGGTGAAATTCTACATTATTCCATTCATTATTATTATGTTGGAATAACTTGTCTCATCAATACCGCATACATGGTGAAATTCTTCGTTATTCCATTCTTTATTATTACATTGGAACACATCCACATGCATGACGTTTATGCATGACTGGTTCCGTTATTTATTATTCTGTTGGAACATCCGCCGGTGTAAATTTAAATGCGACTGGGTTCCGTTATTTATTATTACATTTGAATATCACATGCATGCGTTTACGCATGACACTGGTTCCGTTATTTATTATTACATTGGAATAACTCATGCATGCGATCTATCGCATGCCTAGTGATTTCTTTTGTTATTTCATTCTTTATTATACTCGGTTGGTTAAAGTTTTGGCTTTTATACTCCCATTTAAATTAGTGCAATATCCTTGATATTTACGTTTCATCCAAAGATCTTTTCATGGAAATATTCTTCTAAGCATTCTTGAGTTTTACTCCACAAAGCAAAGATCATGTTGACAATTTGGGACGTTATTGATTCTTTGGTTCTGGATAAATTAATTCTTGAACTTGTTTTATTGAATTCTTATATCATTGTCATCATCCTCATGTTTATATTATGTTGAAAGTTATCTCAGCACTTTGTAGTGCATAGATGGACTTGGTATGATTATGACCAGAGATTATTCGATATAATCATGACCATAATGTTACAAATGATGTGGTAAAAGCCCTCATTAGCCCGTAGTGCATTGATGGACAGTTGTTGGCATGATCATGACCATTGATGAATACACGAATATCCTTGGCCCGTAGTGCATGGATAATTTGTGGTCGTGATACTAATAAATATCCTTGGCCGTAATGCAGGGATGATGTGGATTATTTATTAAGCTAAGTCTCAGCGATAAAAATGATGAAAAACCTTTTTAAATCATAAAAGATAGTAGATTTTATTCTCTACTTGACTCTTTTAATGGATTGCTTGTTCCGCTGCAGTTAAACTTGATGTTTGTTATATTTAATCAGTTTAACACTGTTGAAGGCTAACGATAAATTATTCTGCATTATCTTAGTCATAATATTTCTTACTGGGCTAGTTAAGCTCACCCTTTTGCTTTCATTATTCTATTTAGAAAATGAGAACGTAGCAGGGACTAGTCGGGGAACGGAGTGATGGTCCAGATAATAGTATTAGTAGTCCTCACTATTCTGTTAAATAGTGTGACAATAAATATAATAATGACTCCTTTGACTGTGGATATTGTCTAGATGACAATATTCTTATTAAAACTCTTAGTTTATGTTTTGTCATATTTTACACGATAGCTGTATTATTAAGTTGTATTTAATTTTGTACCATGTATTTGGCGACTCAAGATGGGTGATGTATACCTATTTTGGGGGTGTCACAGTTTTTAATTTGCTTTATTTGGAGTTGTGCATTTGAGTATCGAAATACATATAATTAAATAAAATAAGACTTGAAAATAATTTCATGTCTTATATTTAATTGGGACATTGTATAGTGGAAGGATTGAATTGTACGGTAACTATTTACTCAAAGGTTCTTTTATGATTAATGTTGAAATCTATATTATCTGAAAAGTCGTTGATTGATAAGTAGGTTTTATACCTACTTATCCGGTATCTGTTACTTGAATTAGTTGCTTATATTCATGTTTCTTAGTTACTTTTCATATATTTTATGTTATTTTGTAGGCTAAGACATAAAATTGGCATGAAGAAGCAAGGAAAAGCAATTCGAACATCTTTTGGGCTAAAATATGCAAGCAAATACAAGAAGGGGAGAATGTAGGGCTTTTAACACCAAGTTAGATGCATGTTCTTGGCTTGGAACTTGGATTATACTGTAGATCTTCTTCTTAGCTTTCCGTAACATCTTGAATCATCCCAATCGGAGTTCGGATGCGAGAGTTATGGCCTTTTTATCAACAAAGATCAAAGCTAAGAGTTCTCATGCTTGCAATTTACATAGTATCTACTTCAAGATCGATTTCGATCTTGTTCCGGCTAGAATATTTCAATTCTCAAAGAATAAAAGTTGTAGAGCTCGTCGATAGCTTCGATTTGATAGGTGGAAGGCCCCATAAATCCACCCGGATCAAAAGTTATGATCGTTTTACCAGAGGACACTGCAGTAGAAAAGTGACCCCACCGGGGCGGGCATACTATCTGCGCAAAAGCAAGAAGGACCCACAAGGCGGACCCTTTTAGTTTATATACCCCCCCAGGGGAACTGTGTGAAAAAGTTATTTTTTGTCCGAATTTGAGTTGGAAAAGGATTGTTTCGATCCGATTAACTCAAGGACTTCCAAGATGACTTAAAGATAGATAAAGAGACTTATAAAAGGAGGAAAATCACATAGATTAGAGAAGAGAGAAAGAGGATTCCATTAGATTAGATTAGATTAAACTAGAATAGGAGAAAGCACTATTTTTTATGAGATTTGGAGATTGAAACACTTGGAAGCCATTGGAGATCAAGATCAAGAAGCGAGAGCGGAGGGATTTAATTTGCAAACAAATGATTCACTTTTTTTCCTTAATCTTATTCTTATCTTTTAATGTGTATTCAAGTGTGGATTCTTAGTTTGAATTCAATGAACTAATTCTTTGTTTGAGATTACAATGGATCTTATTGTGTAGTTTATTTTAATATAATTCGCTATCAATTATTATGTTCTATTGTGAGGATTATCTGTTGTGATTTGGACTTAATTGTTTAATTGATTGGCCATCAATTACCGTGATAATCTATATGAACTCGAGAGATGAAGTTTAGATTTAGATCCGATCATAATAGCATGTGTTTGTGATTTCTGCATAGATGGAATTCATGATTCGTGTTTAGGATAGAGATATACATTTACGCTATATGTAATCTTATAGAGAACTTGTGCTTTAAATCCTTTTTAATTGTAATTCACATAGAGATATAGTGGATTAATTAATTAGGGTGTCTTGCTTAATTCTATCATCTGTGGATTTAAGTGAGTATGGGTATTATGAATCGAGAGGTGGTTTTATCTGCTTTAGTGTTCATGATTAACAATTCAGGATAGAAATAATTGATGAGGAGTGTGTTAACTTAAATGAAGCAATAAGTGAAGTTGTGATCTTAAATCTCCATAATCTGATTTTTAATTTATGGTAATTAGAATTAGTTTAGTTAAATAATTTAATTTATAACATTAAATTCATTCGTTTAAATAAGATTGAGTTGGTTATGGGTTAGTACTTGGTGATTTTTATTAAATAATTATCTGTGGGAACGATACTCAACTTATCACTTTATTACTTATTGAGCACGTATACTTGCGTGTTGTGCGTAATTAGATTTTACCCAACATTGATCGCTAAGGAGGCTTATCCTTATTGTAGAATAAATGTTATTTATTTAAATAAATTAATAGATTAATTTATTTATTTAAATAAGATTAGAATTGTTGTAATTTATTTATTCACAACCGGTTTAGTATGGAGAACCTAAAGGGTCACACCGCAAAAGGAAAAATATTTATTTAAGAAATAAATGGCATAATCGTAATAATAAGTTAAGTGTATTTAATATAATCTATGGTGATAGAATAAATTAAATAGCTTAATATTTATTATTTAATATTTTAGAAATATTTAATATAAATTAATAAGAGGAGTCTTATTATTATTATTACTATTATTATTATTTTCCTAAAGGAGTTTGGAAATTAATTAATAAAAGGCACTCTCATATATTCCTAATAAGATTAGGAAGCTAATTCATTAAAAGAATTTAATTAATTATTCCTAATAAGATTGGGAGCCTAATTAATTAAATGAGTTTAATTAATTAAAATAAAACCTAATTCTTAAATTGTTAAGGAGGGTTGCCTGTAAGACCCCAAATTATTATAAATAAAATTAAATTTTCTCTATTTATTATTTTGAAATAGTAAGGGTTGATTTGATTAATGTGGTTAGTTATGGGTAAAATGCTTAAATATTTCAAATATGTAAGAGGTTATAAAATATTCATTTTATCGGAGGAGAATATTCGTTTGGTCGTGGAATATTCTTCTTGTCGGAGAATATTAAATGCGGACGGTGCGAAATTTTATGTGGGCCCCATAACTGAAAAGCGATTGGATGAATAAAGCGACAAGTATAAGTTGTTTATAAATAACTGCAGAAGTTGTTATTCCAATTAATACTATTGGAATACCCGGTGGTTAAAACATAGTAGCATACGGTATTGCACCAATTATTGATTCTTACGTAGGAATGCATTACTCAATAATTGTTACGGTGAATTCTTTATTCAATATTTTATTTTATTGATTCAATAATTGCTACGTTGATATTTTATATTATTGTTATTTCAATAATTGTCACTATCTGATATTTTCATTATCGATTAATAATTCATATTATTTGAATAATATTATTAGATAACATTATTGGTAATGTCTAGAAGTTTCATCTAAGAAGAGGTTTGGTCACCTAATTTTTGAGAAGAAGAAATCCTTATTGAAAGCCCCTCTTTCCAGGAGGCCGCACTGGTTGTCGATGATTGTGATTACGTAATATTATTTGTGAATAATTAATTATTAATTTATATGATAAGGAAAATATTCATTTTATGTGGATATAGATGAAGAAAATTTTTAATGTGACAATTGTTGAAAAATTGTTATTTTATCTTTTATGATAAATAATTCATTTAAATATATTATTATATTTTAATAATATAATAATGGTGATATTTTACAATGAATGTGAGATATATGAGTATATGAGGAGGAGGAGTATTTTGTTACAACTAATGTTTAAAACATGTTAAACATGTAAATTGGACCCCATTTCTCGGTTGAAATTGGTTTATAGCAGTAAAATCGCTTTGTTTGTGGATTTTGATCAACTTATGCTTGGAATTTGGAAAAACTTAAAATTACAAAGTTGTAGAGAATGGAATTTCCTATGGAAAGAACATGTGGTTTGAATTTTTCTGATAAAAGGGCTATTTATTATAAATTATTGAAGTTCCGTAGTTCCGAAATAATTGATTTTTGAAAGTTTTAATTATTTTTAATAACAAAAAAAAAAATTTTGTTTTTGTCATTATTTGGTGGCTGAATTCAAATGGTCAAGGTAAGCTAAGGAAAATTTTATAAATATATTAATATTTTATTAAATTTTCTGCTTTGGTGTTCTAAGCATTTTCCTATAAATAGGGTGCTTAGGTTAGAATTGAAAATCACACCAGAAACTGAAGTTTTCTCTCCCTTTCTCTCTTTATATTATCGGCGTATTCTTGTGAGTATTTTGATACTTTGAGTGTTGCTTTATCTGATACAAGTTCCTTCAAAGACTATATTCGGTATTCAAATTTAGAAATACAGTCTTTTCAAGGTAAGGGATGTTATTTTTTAAAATGATATTATTTCTTCTAATATCGATTATCTTTGGATTATTGGTAAGATTTTTCTTGTGAAATTCTTGTCTTTTAATTGCCGGGTTACTTATTCACGTATCAAGACTATTCACGATACTGAGACTATTCACGAATATTACATTATTCATGAAAAATTAAATTTTTTTTTTTCAAAATATCTATTATGGATACTAGCTTTGATTGTATCCATGTTTTGATCATTCTTGAATTTTGCTCCACTATGATTATTTATGAAGTATTTTGAACTCGGATTGTTTAAAGTACTGAATCCTTAATATTTGTTCTTTTGTTTCACTAGATTCGTTTTCTTAAAATATATTTTCATCACCCTCAGTCCTAAATGATGATTTTCTTTGAATATCTTTGGCCCGTAGTGCAAATATTAATGATTTTCTGATGAATATCTTTGGCCCGTAGTGCAAAGATGAGCAGTGTTGAGATGAACATGACCAACTGATGAATATCTTTGGCATGTAGTGCAAAGATGAATATTTGATTCAAGATGAATATTGATTGATGTTACAGGGATAAAATAATGATGATGGACTTTTAAATTCAAGTATACATATACGGGCATGCTCTATTTCGAAGAATTCCATTAACCTGATAAGTGGATTTTATATACACTTATCCGGTATCTTTTACTTGAATTAGTTGCTTATATTTATGTGTCTTAGTTACTTTTCATACATTTTGTGTTCATTTTGTAGGTTATACGTTTGGGAGCGGTGTGGCGACTATTAGTAAGGAAAAGCAAAGAAAACGAAAATAAAAGTTAAACTGGGACATCATTTGGGCTTTCATGTTTACTTCATGTTCTTGGTTTGGAACTTAGCTTACATTGAAGAGCATCGTCTTAGCTTTCCGGAATATTTTGAATCATTCCAATCGGAGTTCGGATGCAAGAGTTATGATCGTTGTACCAACGGACGTCGAACACCATGCTTTTGGGTGGTCATTTGCATAATAGTCACTTCCAGCTCAATTTTAGCCTTCATCCGCTCAGAATTTCTCAATCCTCAAAGAATAAAAGTTATAGATCTCGTCGATATCTTCGATTTGATAGATGGAAGGCCCCGTAACTCCTCCCGGATCAAAGTTTATGGCCGATTTACCAGAGGACGTCGGAGCAGAAAATGTCAGAATATGGGGCAGCGCCGGGGCGCCCAAAATAGGCCTATGCCCAGCGTCGGGGCGATGGGGAGCAGTGTCTGAGCGTCGTGCCCAGCGCTGGGGCACTAGGGGAAGAGCTAGGTGCGGCCTGGACGCGTTTTGGGCGAATTTTGACACCTTTTTGACTCCAAATTGGATTAGGTTTGTTCCTAAACTAAAAATTGGACTTGTAACTTATAAATACATGATGTAAGGCATAAAATAAAGGGAGATTACATAGATTAGACTAGATTAAACACTCCATTAAATTAGAATCTAAACCCTAGTTCTTAGTTAGCCATTGGAAATTGAAGCAAATTGAAGAACACTGAAGATCAAGAGCAAGAGCAAGAGGGGAGCATCGGATTTGCTGTCAATAGATTATATTCTCTTCTCTTCTTATACTTTTATCTTTTAATGTCTATTCAATTGTGGATTCTTGGTTTTAATTCATTAATTATGAACTAACTCTTTTATTAAGATTTCAATTGAACCTTTTATGGCTATAAATTAGTTATTTAATTTATTCCAATTATTTATGTTGAAGTGAATTGTTCATCTTGCCTTATGCTTATTGATTAATTATCTGATTAGTAATTATCTTGTTACTCTAGAAGGAATTGAGAGAGGAATTCTAGGGTTAGAACTGGGCATGGTGACATGTGACTTAGTTATTTGCACAGTGAATAATTAGGTTTGTGAATAGAATGAGAATATCTATTTGCCGCATGTAACACATAAGGAATTGGGGTAGAACTGAAGTTTAATTCAATTATTTTGCATAGAGATATAGCAAAATTAATCTGGGTTAAATAGAAGGCAAATGATCACTTGAGAAAGGGCTTTTGGCACTTGAGAATTCTTATTAACAATTCAGTAAGCATAATAATTGGGATAATTGGATAATTGGTTTATAGTTCATAGTTGGGGATATTGGAGTCTTAATCTTTATTTATCTGAATTCATTCGTTAAAATCTTAGTTTTAATTGTTTAATTTAGTTTTCTTAACTAGAAAAATCACAATTTGCGATTGTTTAAATAAAATTGATTTGGTTAAGAGTTAGTAATTGGTAATTTTTATTAAATAATTCCTCGTGAGAACGATACTCTACTTTCACTTTATTACTTGTGGTAGTGTATACTTGCACGTATTCATTGATCATGTAAATCGATCAACAAGTTTTTGGCGCCATTGTAGAATTAGTTTAATATTTTTTACCAATATTAATTTCAATCAAATTAGTCTTAATTTAAACATTTTTTTTTAATTTTTAATTCTCTTCTTATATTTCTCTAATTTTAGGTACCATGGATGACTTTGAGTATCAATGGCCATACACGAACGTGACTCAACCAAGGGGAATGGAGATTGACAGACTCGCGACACTTTTCGTAATGTCAGCACAAATTAAAGAACTTTCGAGGAAGTTGGATGTTATCGCATCCCAACAGAGTTGAAGGATGGCAGTTATATGTGACTATTGTGCTGACAATCACCCGAGTAATCAATGCACCATCAATCTTGGGTCGGTACAGTATGGTGGTAACTACCTCAATCAGTGTGCATATGATAATTATGAACAAGTTTGGGGGTTTCACCCGGATTCTTCATGGAGCTACAACTATCAAGACCAATACTCTACTCCAAATCCAACATACACGCCAGAATTCTCATCTCAACCTCTATTAAAAAAAGAAAATTCAAGGTTGTAGGAATTGTGGTCCAAGTTCGAGGAGAGGGGGATTAATCAAACGGGGTCAATTCTAAATCTTGCGGATCAGATAGAGCAAATGACCAAAGTCATAAACAACCTTCCTCCAAGCACTTGGCTTTATGACATGGATGACAAAATTGATGAAGTGTCCGAGCCAAATCTACAACTGGATGAGACACGAGATGTTGAAAAAGAGGAGACAAGTGGGGATAATGAAAATAAGGTCGGTGAAGAACTAACTATGATTACCAACGAGGAGGAGCCGATGTTATTAGTGCCCCAAGTTCTTTCTCTGCCAAAGTTCAAGAATCCAGTTAGATTTGCAAAACCTTGTCCGCTAGGTAGTCATATCGTCGGCAATACTCCTTGTGACGTAAAAGTAAGTACAACTTCGAAGCCATGGTTCAATGAGTTGGAGAAGATAGAAGAAGAGATTTTTGTGTCTGACAAGCCTCAATGCCAGAATCTATTCGCAAACACAATGGAAAAAACACCTAGATGTTGGACGTTCTTTAATGTGATCTTATCTAAACAAAGCATGCTAGGTGACTTTAATACAATGGCTATCGTAAATGGGAACCTACCAAAAGCTATATTATTTTCGATGGATGGAGGGTTCCTCAACTTTCAAGAGGAATTGGATAGCATTGACGCACAAAGTCAATTTGAAAGACTATAAATCAAGTTAATGATCGGGAGGCAACCCAGAATTTTTATATTTATATGCTTTACTAGTTTATTTAGTAGAGAGGAATTAATTTGCTTAGTAAGTTCTCTTATAATCTAATACATGTTGTCTCTCTTCATTGCGGTATTGGAGGTTCAATGGATAGGAAAATGATCGTCGCTACCATCGCCACCAAAGACCTCACGCTTAGGCGATTATGTGGAAGTTCTCTTCTACTTATCGCTATATTCTTACAATGAGGACATTGTAATTGCTAAGTTTGGTGGAGTTTAGTTTAGTTCGTTATTGCATGTTTAGTTTCATGTTTATGTTATGTTATTTTGCATATGTTGTTAATATAGTTTAGGTTCATTATAAAAAAAAAAAAATTCAAAAATAATAGTTAGTTACTATGTTCATTTTGCATAAGTCCAGCGGTTTGTTATAGTTAAGTTTATTTTGGCCAATGATGAGATTGGAATTGGGTAGACAAGTATAATACTGACTATTAGAGCTTTGATGTGATTTCTTGTTATGAATTGAATCTTTTTACATTTTGAAACTAGTATAATAATGATAGCACAGTAAAAACAACTTGTTGATTGATTGAGTTTAAATTGATACATAACGGGACTCTAAAGGATAATGCTAGTTTTAATGAAAGAATGACAAGAATAAGTAGTGATGACTAAAGTTAGACAAGAACCTAAGTTTGGGGGAATATTTGGGGTATATAAGCTATATAAAAAAAAAAAAAAAGAAAAAAAAAAAGAAAGAAAAAAGTATGAATAAACACCGTGGCATGCTTGTCTAGTTTTGTGGCCTTTGTTACTTGAGTAAGTAAGTAAGCAGGGGATTGTCTTTACACCTAGCGCCTAAGGTCTTAATGGTGCAGGAGTCGTTGGTCGAAAGCTCGTTAAGGTAGCATTGAAAATCCTAAGGAATAAGACATTGCATAGCTATGTGTATATAAAAAAAGAGAATAAAGCGGAAAAAAAAGAGCAAAAAGCCCCGTAGATGAAAATAAAGCATAAGTATCCCATGTTGACCCTCGATATTGGTAATTGTTTGATTTTAGTTGGATCTAACTTGTTTTTGGATTTCTTGAGTTTACACTGTATGATGCCTTCGAAGAGACTTTTTATGTGTTAAATTTGATTTTATATCATTTAGCATGGTTGTTGAGCACACACACGCACTATACCCGATAATATGATTTAAGACTTGATGATTGACTAGGAAATTATTGATTGGTTTTGATATGAAGTATTGTCGTGTTTGCTTGATTGCTCTAAGGCCGAGAGAATAGATTTGATTCTATCAAATACTGCTGGATTCGTAGGCATATAGATTAGTTGCATTTCATTGCATTGCATTGCATTATGTTGTGTTGCTTGGGGACAAGCAACAGTTTAAGTTTGGGGGTATTTGATAAGTGAATTTTATATACACTTATCCGGTATCTTTTACTTGAATTAGTTGCTTATATTTATGTGTCTTAGTTACTTTTCATACATTTTGTGTTCATTTTGTAGGTTATATGTTTGGAAGCGGTGTGAGCGACTATTGGTAAGGAAAAGCAAAGAAAACGCAAAGAAAAGCAAACCGGACATCATTTGGGCTTTCATGTTTACTTCATGTTCTTGGTTTGGAACTTAGCTTACATTGAAGAGCATCGTCTTATATTTCCAGAATATTTTGAATCATTCCAATCGGAGTTCGGATGCAAGAGTTATGATCGTTGTACCAACGGACGTCGAACGCCATGGTTTTGGGTGGTCATTTACATAGCAGTCACTTCCAGCTCAATTTCAGCCTTCATCCGCCCAGAATTTCTCAATCCTCAAAGACTGAAAGTTGTAGATCTCGTCGTTATCTTCGATTTGATAGGTGGCACGCCCCGTAACTCCTCTCGGGTCAAAAGTTATGGCCGTTTTACCAAAGGACGTTGGAGCAAAAAATGTCAGAACATGGGGCAGCGCCGGGGAGCCCAAAATAGGCCTATCTTGGTATTTGGGGAGCAATGTCTCGGCGTTGTGCCCAATGTTCAAATAACAATGGGGAAGAGCTAGGTGCGGCCTAGACGTGTTTTGGGCGAATTTTGATATCTTTTTGACTCCAAATTGGATTAGGTTTGTTCCTAAACTAAAAATTGGACTTGTAACCTATAAATACATGATGTAAGGCATAAAATAAAGGGAGATTACATAGATTAGACTAGATTAAACACTCCATTAAATTAGAATCTAAACCCTAGTTCTTAGTTAGCCATTGGAGATTGAAGCAAATTGAAGAACACTGAAGATCAAGAGCAAGAGCAAGAGGTGAGCATCAGATTTGCTGACAATAGATTCTATTCTCTTCTCTTCTCATATTTTTATCTTTTAATGTCTATTCAGTTGTGGATTCTTGGTTTTAATTCATTAATTATAAACTAACTCTTTTATTAAGATTTCAATTAAACCTTTTATGGCTATAAATTAGTTATTTAATTTATTCCAATTATTTATGTTGAAGTGAATTGTTCATCTTGCCTTATGCTTATTGATTAATTATCTGATAAGTAATTACCTTGTTACTCTAGAACGAATTGAGAGAGGAATTCTAGGGTTAGAACTGGGCATGGTGACATGTGACTTAGTTATTTGCACAGTGAATAATTAGGTTTGTGAATAGAATGAGAATATCTATTTTGCGTATAACACATAAGGAATTGGGGTTATAATGAGTTTAATTCAATTGTTTTGCATAGCGATATAGCAAAATTAATCTGGGTTAAATAGAAGGCAAATGATCACTTGAGAAAGGGCTTTTGGCACTTGAGAATTCCTGTTAACAATTCAGTAAGCATAATAATTGGGATAATTGGATAATTGGTTTATAGTTCATAATTGGGAATATTGGAGTCTTAATCTTTATTTATCTGAATTCATTCGTTAAAATCTTAGTTTTAATTGTTTAATTTAGTTTTCTTAACTAGAAAAATCACAATTTGCTATTGTTTAAATAAAATTGATTTGGTTAAGAGTTAGTAATTGATAATTTTTATTAAATAATTCCTCGTGGGAACGATACTCTACTTTCACTTTATTACTTGTTGACCGTGTATACTTGCACATATTCATTGATTGCGAAATCGATCAACATAACCCTATTACCAAGAAATCAACTTTTATTTATAAAGGTAAAAATGATTTCGAGGCGAGTAGAACAGTATCTTACTCAGATTCCAATCGAAACTTTTTAAAGTTACTCAGATTTGTACTCTAGTTCGAATAAAATTTTGTAATCTTTGCTCATATTCGAATTCGACTCGTTTTATTGTACTTAAGTTCGACTCGTTTTGATTTTTGGTTGAGCTACTCGCGAGCATTTGAGACGTACATAAATGAGAGTTGGATTCTTTATATTATGACAATGTTGATAAAATTAACTCATCCAACTATTGAGAATAATTCAAATTTTAACTCTTCAAACTAGATTGAGTCTTGTAGAAAGTTAATCAGGTGATATTATCTCTTTTGAATAAATTGTTGGACTTGTACGAAAATTTTAAAAGCTCTTTCTACTTATCAAAGTATGTGGAGATTTTAATTATATATTCAATCGATCGAGTATACTCGATATTGTATACGCCTAAATAAGCGAATAGTAGGCAGCTAATATTTGACTCGTATAAATATTTGAGTATCAAAATGAATTCGAATTCAACTCGTATAAATATTTAATTTGATTCTCGCTCGAATTTTACGAGTCTATCTCGAACCAGGTTTCAAACCACTCGGTTCATTTTCGGCCCTATTTATTTTCCAAAATAAAAAAATAATATATGTTGCAGATATTTACATTGATTTTTTGATTGTCAATTACGTAGATAAGAATGGTAATATTTTCAAAAAGATGTATAATAAGTGAAACATTCTTATAATTTTCACTCCCATTTATTGTTATGTTTCGAATTACACGGAACAAATTTGTCGCAATATATAGTTGGACTCAATAAATAATTGAGTAGTAATTGTGGTGTTAATTAGTTTTTATTTAGTTGTAGAGCCAACATTCATATAAACTAGCTCGAATCCATATACTTAAAACAAATCCTTTAAACAACATGCAAATTAAAAATCACTACTTTTCTTGACCACAAAAAACAATATATAACTGGAAAAAAAATATTGAACTATAGTCATGTAACACCCATTTCCGAAATAGAAAGAGAGGTTACCTAAAACATAACAAACTTGATGAATTTATAGCAAAACTTTAAACCACAAAAGAATAGTCTCATAATGATTAAATATCATAAGACAGACCATAATCTAAGATAATTATTACAATTCCGAACAAACTAATGTATCACAATCTAAACAGAATATATCTAAATCACTTGGATAAAAGAGAGCTCTCGTCACACTTGTCCTTGATCCCCCTGATTACCTGTCGGAAGAAAAACACGGCATGAGTCAAATGCCCAGTACGAATATAGAATATAAGAATATAAAACGAAATAACTAACTCAATTAAATGAACTGAAATGTAACGAATAAAACTAATACAACAAAATAATAGGTTGAGTCAAATGGTTGAGTGTTATTTCATACCGAGCTCAAAACAAAACAGAAATATACCTTGCCACACAGGCAAGTCAAATAATGCCACATAGGCAAGTTACACACATTGGACTGTGAATTCAATGCATTTAAAATCGGAAGGAGTGTTTGGCACAAACATCACCAATCCGCAGAATAGAACAGAAAAACTAGGGTCGACCCATACGCCTCCACGGAGACGATGTGGACTGATCACACCGCCACGAAAGGTGTCATTGGTCGGTGCCCACAGGTGGTTATATCTCAGGTATACCCTACGATATATTCTAACAAAAATATCATGTCACAACATATGCGACACAATATCAACACAAAGGGATTCTAACGTGTACATGTTAAATCGAATGAATCATCAACACAAGTCTCCAAAAATATACTAACATGTCAAAAATAGAAATAAATATTAAACATGATAAACGAGTTCAAAGAGTACAAGTTATGGTATTCTAAAGATCAAAATAAACTATCATATAAATTCCACTACGATCAAGGTATCGAGACAATATCCGAAATCAAAACAAGAAGCAAAACGAACAAACTAAAATTAAAAAGTATCACTGAATGAGTACGAAATCTATAACTGGATTAAGCAATGTAATACCTAGAGTATATTCCAAATTAAATTTGTTAAACTTCCTCTGTTCAAACTAATTAAACAAAATAATAATAAATATAAGTGCACTTGTAAAAGTATTCTTTCATCTTTAACCCGTTAATTAACTCATTTAATATTATTATTATTATTATTATTATTATTATGAATTTAGATAATTCGTTCCATAATTTAAACCCGTGTATTATTTTTGTAAAAAAAAACAGTGACTCAAAAGCAACAAAAATTCAAAAACAATTATAATTACTTGTATCAGTAACCTATTATTCAATTACGCGATTCTTCTTGTTTTTTTTTTTTGGAAAGTTCTTATTTAATATAATGTATATATATTATATTTTATATTTAAGTATATGGCAGTGCAATTGAATAGAGATGTGACCTTTTAAAGGAGTTATAGCAAATCCACCTTAGGTAGTTCATGAATACAAACAAAACTCATAGATGATAGATATCAGAGACTTTTTTTTTATTGCATTATATTTCTTAATCCCACAAATTCATAAAAGTATACAAATTCACATGGCTGATAAAACAAATCTCATCCGCCTGCTCCTCTTTTACCAATTAAGCAATTATGCAACATCACCATTATCATAATTGTTTTTATGAAAGTACAATTCGAAGTTATATGCAAACTTGCCAATTTCTTTCTCTTGTATGTTTGCAGTCGCCCCTATTCTGATCTCTTCCCTCAACTAGTTTGTAATGAAATAAAATTAAGTCTAACTGTTTATTAATAATAGAGTCTTGCCCTAATAAATTTTTAATTGAGTTCAATTAATATTAAGGCCCAAATATTTTACCAAATTAAATTATCCATCACTTATTAATTTATTAGCACACATAAATTAAATAACTAGTTGACCCAAATAAAAGACAAAGTTCAATTAGAATATTTAAAATATAAATTTAATTATTATTTATCCTTTTTTTCGGGTATTACAAGTCAAGCTATTAAAAAAATACACAAAACTATTTTTATTTTTTTTTTGCATTAAAAAATTATTAAATTTTCAAACAATTGTCAAAAATACCCAAAAATTGACCATATGAGCTACATGTTTGCTGACATGCATATAATTTTAGTCAAATTTTGGGCATTTTGACAATTGTTTAGAAAGTTCAATTACTTTGATACCGTAAAAAATAAGTTGTATGATCTTTTGGTAGCTTGATAAGAGTGACGGTTTTTTCAGTCATCCCCCAGAAGTCCATCTCTCCACGCAGACTAGTTTGATGCATGGAGGAATCATTAGCATCCTCATCAAACCTCAGTCCTTTGTTATTCTCTTCATGCACGATATGAGAATTATTCACAAGCCTATCTATCATATCTCCCCCATTCATTCAAACCCTCACTGCTGCCACTGTCACATTGTTCTCTAGGGTTTGTCCGGAATAGTTTTACCATTAATGGTGAACCCGAAGGGTATTCACCCTAGCCGATTGTTTTGTGTGAGGGAATGAAATTCTGCGAGTGAATGTTTGTATATTGAGGTAATACTACCCGAATGTGAGAAGGGGTGCATTATTTTCACATGTATTTTTGATATTTTTACATAATTCTCTCTTACATAAAATAGAACCCACTTTATTTTTATGTGAGAGATGACCATGTAGAAATATCAAAATCACATGTGAAAATACCAGTTCCCATGTGAGAACAGGTGACACTGAGGTCGAAGTTTTGCTGGTTGTATTGTTGATGATGGTGATTTTCACGGTTTGATAACGAAGGAGGTTGATTAGTAGTTGAGATATTGTTGAATTGATCTGAGGTTGTGTTAGCTCTTCCACCTCTTTCTTCGTTTCCATTAATCTTGAACAAGTTGTTCTTCGTAAACACCCTGCAAATTACGCAGCATAACAATTGTAACGACCCTGCATTATTTCTTAACATTATTTCTTAACAAGAATAATGCTAAAGACACAAACTATTCTATAAATATTTTACAAACTGTTGATGTGGCATATTATATCTCAGCATATTATGTGGGGCCAAAGACTAAATTGAAGCAATTTGTTAATCAATATGCTAAGATGGATTATGCCACGTCAGCAGTTTGTAAAATATTTATAAAATAGTTTGTGTCTGTAACATTACTCTTCTTAACAAATTACGCAGCAAATTACGCAGCATAACAAACAAAACAAAACAATCCATTAACATTATTTCTTAGTAGTGTTAGTTGTGTGTATATATCCATTGTAACGACCGAAAAAATAGTAATAGAATGTAAATAAATTTTATTTGATTATATTGAATAAAATAAGATTATATGAATTTATTTTGTGTAATGTATTTAAAGGTCATTCTCTGACCTAGGATGATTGTTTTATGTTAGAATTTTGGTTTTGTGCTAGAATTAAATAGTATGATTTTCAAGACGAAAATAAAAAAAAAATCAAAAAAATTAAAAAAAAACACTATTCATCCAAAATTGATCGGAAATTATTTTTGTTAGTTGTACATTTAGAATTTTAAGAATCTGCACAGTTGTACAACTCATTAACCCCCTATCATATATATAGACACATATATACATATATAGAGGGAAGAGAATTGAATCTATAGATTAAGAGATTAGGGAAGAAGAGGACTGAAGGAATTATTTTATTTTGGTTTAATTTAATGTAAAATAAAAGATGGTTTGACAATTTTACCTTTCCATAAACCATGAATTTTTAAAAGAAAATATTTGAAATAACTTTATTTAATAACACACAAGCTAGAGATGGACCACTCAAGTATACATATCAATTTATAACATGACAGGGTACAATTGGACGAATATGAAAAAAAATTAATAATTTAATTATCAAAAAAATTAAAAAATGAATCATTGAAGTGAAAAAAAAAAAATTATATTTAAGCCAAAATAATTTCATATCCGTACACACGGATACCAGCTATAATGGTATGTGCAATGATTTTCTTTTAAAAAATCACGTCTATGAATTTGAGAATGAGCGGTACAACATGAGTTAACTACTATACCTTCCATAGCCATTTGTTATGAATCACTCCCCACACACACACACACACACACACACACACACACACACACACACACACACACATATATATATATATATATTAACTACCGGAGAGGTTCTAAAGCGAACTTTAAAAAGCGAACCAAAGACGAACCGTCGTCTTTGGTGTCTATGGCGACGGTTCGACCTGTCGCCAAAGACTACATGACTATGGCGACGGATCGAACCGTCGCCATATACACCAAAGACAACAGTTTGTCTTTGGTTCGCTCTTTAAGGTTCGCTTTAGAGCCGGACCATATTAACTACACTGTATAATGCCCGAGATAAGAACTTGAAATTACTATATATTCCAATACCCAGTTACCTTCCCAATCTTCTCTACAAAAAACCTAGCTCCAAGATCATGCATACCAAAGTAGAAACAAAGGTAACAACAATTCTACGAACAGTAAACTTTAAAACAAGGGAACAACAATTCTACAAATAGTCCTCAATATGAACTTCATTCTCCCAAAATGTGAAGGGAAAATTTGAAAGAACCTGATACAATAAGTGAACGTCAAAAGCTGAGAACCTGCAACATCACAGTTGCAAGGATTAAAAACAGTTTACATTTTTATAAAAAAAAAAAATATAGGATGAATTAAGAATATTTGAGCGCAGAGGGGAGAGAAAAAAAACACTGAAAGAAATAAATTGAAAACTTTCTACCTCTACTGACTCAGTTACACAATGAGCAACGGATGAGGATTAAACAAAACTACAAAAAGACAATGAAAAAAAAAATTGAAAGAAAGAAAATATTCTTTTAATTCTTCGTCTGTTTATGATTAATAGTAAAGCAATTCCATAACATAACATATCAAGAAAATCTTATATTTATGAGTACCAGTTCAATGAGAGGATAACCTTACAGATGCTCTAATGGTGATCAGCTACCTCCCTTCTGCTTGAGAGTGATCTTATCCCCCAAACTCAGAGCAATCCCCTGGGTCTTGCTTCTAATCCTTATATATCCACTCAGCTTTCCTTCAGCTGGTTTTTCAATGCTTAAATTTACCAAAGCATCCTCCCCAAACACACTCTTAGCGTACAAGTTAGCAGCTAAGAATCCACATTCACCTTCCAGAGCAGACCTGGAAAGTACGAAGCCAACAACCAGGTTAGAAGCAAAAATCACGCAAGTTGATCAACACAGTATAAAAACAAAATAACAGAAAGGAACACAAATAAAAGCTCAATTTTGTTACTCTGCTTGCAAACTAGATGAATATTTATACAATAGAGGACGACTAGAAATGAAAAGCTATAAAAACCCAACAGACTCATTTTTTCTAAGGTCTCTTGTCATTTACACAGAAAATTATCCCAATAAATCAATTAAGGTATTTTTTACTTATTTTGAACAATGTGATTTTGAACTTACTAAAATAGCACTAAACAGATGTGCTTAAGATGGTCAAATAACTCCCATGATACAGGTACATTACCCAAAGTACAGTTACCATATTAAGTATATGAAGCATTGGAACGAAACAATACTTGCATGCTAAGGTTGACCTATTGCTAGAGATAATTTTCTTCAACAAATATATATCACCTAATATGATGTGTATTCAGGTACAATATAACTAAGAAAAACCTTCTCATACTATGGGGTGAAGATTTTATTTCAACATAACTTCACAAGCTCTGTTCTAAAAATCGGCCTAGGCGGCGCCTAGGCGCTAGGCGGGGGCCTGGCGCCGCGCCTAAGGTCAAATCGGTGAAAAAAACGGACTAGGCGGGAAAGCGGGTTAGGCGGGGCCTAGGCGGAGTTTTTTTTTTTTTTAAATTACTACCAAAATTTGATATATTTATTTTTCTAATGATTTACCATATTCTTAATGCAAGTTGTAGCATATCAAATCATAACAAGAAGTGAACAAGATCAAGTCAAAATGGATAATTTTATTATAGTTGTAATTTTTTGAACTTGTACCAACTTGAAATTCTATAAATGATGATACATTTGTAATATTTAGTTTAATTCAATATAATTCTTAAATTTATATTTAGTTTCTTAAGTTTTAATATTGAATTGAATTCTTAAAATTTTAAATTTTATTATTTAATATCAATTTTTTTATGAATAAAACTAATACGTCAAAGATATGTTAGTCATACTTAGTATATAGTATTTGTCATTTTCTTTAAGTCCTCAATTTTGAAAATTACACAAATTAAAATAATTTCATAATTAATAGTATCAAATGTCTCATTCAATAAACTTCACACTAATTTTTAAAAATAACATTTATTTAAATTTTTGAGAGAGAAAAAATGCGTATATAATTATATATATGAAGATATCAAGATACTTCTTACTAGTTACTACTTACTAGTAACATTAATTCTATAATTTAATTATTTCAAGCAATGGATATATATCTTACTACTTAAGTGCAATTACTATTAATTCTATAATTTAATTATTATCTTTATTATAGAATATTTTGCTTTATATTATTGTTTTGTTAGATTAATGTAAGATAAAATATTAAAATTGTCTTAAAATAAAAAATCCCGCCTAAGCCCCCAAGCGCTAGGCCCCCTGGCGCCCGCCTAGCGCCTTTTAGAACATTGTTCACAAGCTAATCTTAGGGGAACACTTGAACACTGTGACGCCCCCAAATTCGGGTTACCTGACCCCCTAGTTTGGTGTTCACGATTCACACTATAATTAACATTTAACTACCCATAATATATATAGATAGTAACTTTCATAAGATTTTATCAGAGTTTAATAATAATACATCACCCAGGTTCACTAACCTTAACTTTACAAACATACCCTTTGTATAAACAAAAAGGGTTTACAATACAACATATTAAATATGTTTAACATAACTAATTTATAACTACGCCTTTGCCTTTGTTGCTCGCTTCACAAAGACCTCCTGCAACTTCGTCCCTAGTTTGAAATGTTTTATTTAGCAAGGGTGAGCAACAAATTTGCCCATGCAAGTTAATACATACAATAAATGTATAAGTATTCAAATCACCGGACTATCTATTTTGATAGAATGAAACCAAAGTTCGTGGAACTTTGAAATATTTGAACAAATCGTTATTCAATAACAAGTCTTCTCGTATTCTATACAACATAATAACTCAATAATGAAAGAGTACAACGCTTTCAAAGTTTCTACGATATTCAAATGAATAATCAAGAATCAATTCTATGAATGAAATATTTCTCGATTTATCTTTGAGTGATCCATTGGATCTTGAACTTCTCTTCTCGAGTAACTATCAAAGTTATACTTTGATATACCCCAGTGTATCGAGATAACCATAAAGATTAAATCATACCCTCTCTGCAAGTACTCGAGAGCCTACCAACTCTTTGTACCTATATTATGCATAATACTTAAAAACGCAGCAACGGTCGAATTCACGACCAATAAAATGTTCCCCTTTATATAAAAGGTTGTTCTTCTCGGTCTTGGAATCAAAAGTTTGATTTTACAACGAAATAATTGGGATTTCAAATTTATTTGCTTCTACGGTAAATGAAATTGGCATCGATCATCAATAATAATTGAATCTATTTCTCGAATTTATCAAGTTCTAACAAATGTTCGTCTCGCTAGAATAATTAGCTCGAGACATTTCTCGATTGTAATTTGACAATAAACAAGAATTATCTCAGATCATCAATTCTAACTTCTACTGAGATATGAATATCCAACAACGAGAATTCAGCGAATATATATGTATATTCTAAATCAATAATTTATTTTCAACAATAAATCCACGGACGTGGTATAATTAGCAATAATTATCCACCGATAATAATTGAATGAAATAACTTCAAGGTTGAGTTAGGAAACTTGCCTCTTCCGTGATTCTGACTACAATAAAATACTTATCTGCTTTCGAAAGACCTATAACCAATAATATCGGTCTTACAATTAGCACAATTATTCATAACACGTAACACTGTAGTTCACAGTCAAACTTCTCCTAGGCACATTACCACATAGCCACATCAATGTTTATAACCTATATAAACACATAACAAGTCTAACTATATCGATGCAGGTTGGACTTGGTCCATTCTCGATTGTTACGGTCACCCTATCCAAACAATTAACACATTGTTTGTCCATTAAACTTGGTCTCTAAGCTTCAATATTAATTTAGATAAGTCAATTATCAATAATAATATTTTTCAGAAGCTTTTACTACTAATCAAACAATTATTATAATTTATAATAATTTTTCAAACACTTAAATCATTTTTAAATGATTTAACTATCAAATAATCTTATCATTATTAATATTTAATAATATTAAAATATTAATAACATACTTATCAAAATATTAAAGTTATTATCAATAACTTAAAATATTTTTAAATCAACAATATTCACTTAAATGATTTTTAAAGTAATTAAAATCATTTTTAAATCACCACCATTAATATATAAATATTAATGAAATCATCATCTAAATATTAAAAGTCATTAATTATAACTTAAAATATTTTTAAATTATTTTTCTCACTTGTAAATGATTTTAAATAAATAAAACCATTTTAATTCATTTATTTAATATCATAATTAAATAAATCAAATATCATTAATATTAATTTATTAATGAAAATTCTCCAAAAATATTGAAAATTATATTTTATAATTTAAAATATTTTCTAACACTTTATTCTCAATTAAAATGATTTTTAAATCATTTAAATCATTTTATCTTATTTATTTAATTTAATAATCAAATAAATCTAATATCATTAATATTAAATTATTAATGAAAATTCTCCAAAAATATTAAAAGTTACATTTTATAACTCAAAATATTTTTAAATACATTTTCTTATTTAAAATGATTTTTCATAATATTAAATCATTTTTCTCTAATTTATTTAATACACTAATTAAATAAATTAAATACCTTTAATATTTAAATAATTATAAATATTAAAGAAAAATATTCAATTAATCGTAAATTATTTTTCATAATTTAAAATAATTTTAAAACCATTTTGGTAATTTTAGAATTTATTTCTATTTTTTATTAATTTCCGGAAAAATTAGAAAATAATTTAATTAATCCGTCGCTAAAAGCCTATAGCGACACAGCGTCGCTGTTGGTGTTCTTGAGCTCAAGAACACTGACAGCCGGCTTATCCACCAGTCACCTTTGACCAGCCTTTAATCTCAGTATATTCATGATCTCGGCAAACTAAGACATTTCTTATATAGTTCATATGTAATACTACAAGTATAAACCAACAACTTGTTCAAACAATAACAATACGACAAGATCTAGAGCTTCAAAGAAGCTGTCAGACCCATTCTGGGTTTTTCTGGCCCCTGACAGTTTCGAGTTGCTACTTTCAAGCTTAATTTAATCTACGTTCTGTTCATAGTTCATGTAGTTTGATGGCTCAAACTTGTATTTCTAGCGTCAAGGTACATTACTAAAGCAGAAACACACCTTATAACCAACCGAATCATCAAGAAACACATGGTCAAAGATGGTCAGAAAAAAATGTTCAAACATTTTCTGGAATTTCTAGAAAATCCAAAAACAGCCTAGGATGGCTGGTTTGACCATCTTTCACGATTGATCTGAAGAAGTTATAAGAGTTCTATTGACCCAGATCTGTAGTACACATAACCAGCTACAAGATGTACTAATACAAAACATCAAAAACTAAACAGACTGACAGATACGATCATTACAAAAACTTGTCAGACATTGATTTCACGTTACTGGCTGCCTGACGAATTCGACCCGTCGTGGCGGTCAAGCGGTCTTTGACCATTTATAACTCCGATCCGGACATCATTTAGCGATAATACCAACTACAGATTAAAGACCTCCTACCAAAGCTACAACTTAAAGTTTTAAATAACAAAAACAACAAGCGAGCAACGATGCGTGGCGCTGACATTAGGTTGTCGGACCACGATTTTGTTCTTGTTCTTAAGCTTTTTGAAAAACACCATTTTAAAGCCATTTGATGTTATGGATCCGTGTTATATCAACATGATCAACTAAAAACATCTTCTAGCAATATCTTAAACACATAAACACAAAAATTTCTCAAGCAACAAAGATCAAAAATAAAAATAGGATTATACCTTTTCAGCTTCGATTCTTGATCTAAATCCTCAAATCTGCTATTATTGGTTGATCTATGGACCTGAATTTAGGGGTGATATACTTCAAATTTTTGGAGGTCTTGTATGGAAAAGAGTTGGTGAGAGCTAAGTTTACAAAATGTCTAAATTATGGACTTTTCTCTCTAAACTTATATATAATGCTTGATGTTGCTAGATCTCGATCATTTGGACGATTTTGGGCTAACGATTCATTGGATTTTATGTTGCAAAGTCAAGAGAGTTGGTGACCTAATAAAGGCATTGGACAATTTTGCAAGCTAGCTAATAAAAAATCTCTTAAAGGGCATTATGGTCATTTCCAATTTTTTTCTAGATTTTTGCATTAGATGAAACCCTTAGGGTTTAGGGTTTGGACAATCTAGGGTTTAGGTTTTGTACCCTTTAGGTCTAAAATTCTAATTCCCAAAATTTGCAAATTTAGGGTTTAATTAGAAAAATAAATTTTCTAAAATAAAATTAGGGTTTCTAAAATAGAAATTTAACATACAAAAATATAATTAGAGTTTTCTAATCATATTTAAGTTTAACAAACACTTTAGGCATGCTAATAAAAATTAGGGTTGCCTAATTAGGGTTTAGGAAATCTGATTTTAAATTAGGGTTCCTTAACGCATAATTAGGGTTTTTAAGCTGTACATTTTATTTTCTAAATTTAAGATTAGGGTTTTAAATCCCTTATTAAGGTTTATTAATATTAAACCTTATCCAATTCAACCATTGATCAACATTTCTATCGGTCAAATTCAAACACATAATCAACAATACAATTATTTTAATTGTATTTCTCTAGAATCTCTATCCAAAAATTAGGGTTAGGGTTTTTCTAAAAGTCATAAGCACAACTCTACTTTAATTTCTCAAGTCAAAACATATATTGACTAATTCTCGAGACTTGTCTCACAAATTCTTAGTACAATATTAACAGTCAATAAAAAAAAATTTATTCGTAAAATTTTAATTATTCGAAATCTCGGGTTATCACAAACACCTTGCCTGCAGATTAACCACCTTGCTATCAAATCCAAAAATATTCAGTGTAGATTTATACTTGTAACCAATTTCTAGAGCCTTCTATAATGGCCAGTAAGCAATCATGCACATTCTAGCAAATAAACTGTCATGCTACTGTATAAAGCTTTATTCCGTGGTTTTTAGAACCCTTTTAAATGCTACTTTTATAAAGTTTATTTTGTGCTTGCATGTTAAATGACTGAACGAATATGTTCGTAATCTTTTAATAACCTTTTAAATGCTATATCTTAGCTCCGTAGAACGTGCTTATATTACAGGATAATGCAGTTCACAGGGAGGAAATGAGAAGCTAAGGCAGGATCAAACAAATGAACATGGGTAATTCACTTCAGAACTTCAATGTTCTGGTTGGACATCGATATAACTTTGATAGACGGGAAACCATAGCACATTCCCTATTTCCTTGAAGAAGAACCCATGCATGTAGAACTCCAAACATTATCATTTATTACTCCATCCATCCCACATTAAGTGATACTAATATATTGATCGTTTTGGGTACAGATTTCAAGACACATTAAAACACATCTACTTATCATATTTTTATAGTTTTTAATATTTTTAATATAGTTAATAATATATAACTATCTTACAAACTGTGTTACTCGGACTCCGGGTACGAATCTAGGTGTCGGACACGTGAAGTCAAAAAATAGAGGATACGCGGAATTGAAACTACTGAAACTTCAGGGGCTGAAATGGAAAAAAACAAAACATGGACTAATAATTTTCCAAGGGCTATTTTGAACTTTCAAAAAACTCAAGGGACTAAATTAAAAAACTATAAAAACTATAGTGTACCTAACTGTAATTTTACAGGGATATTTTATAGAGGTTTGGTGCTCAATCACTCAATACTCCGACAAACTGGTTGGAGAAGAAGAAGAAAAAGGCAACAATTGCGGCACCGGCCAAAGACGGAAGCTTCTACCATTGGTAAGCAGTCCCCTCAGATTTGTAAGTTTCTCATTCCTCTTTCTTCATTTTTTTCTCTTTCTTCTTCTTCCTCCTTTCTCGTTCCTTCTTCTCCAATCAACCACCTGCAAAAACAGCCGTATCCGGATTTTTGTGGCCGGATCCCGTACAAATCTCGTACCCGTACCAGTGTTATGTCGTGTCGACACGAGTACTCTACCAAAAATGGCGAGTCCAAGTAACACATCTTACAAATATATTATGTGTAATATATAATAAGCTTTTGGTAAGTCTTCAAAGTGAAGCGGAAAAACAACAAACTATTAGTATTACTGAATAGTGAGACGGAAGAAGTACATAAAATCATAAAAAGCGAAAATATGTGCAGCAGGCCAATATAAATAACTTACGGTGCAGTGAGGCACTTCATGTTAGTTGATTTAATAATGTGATCAAGGAATTCTTTCTCATCTTGAATGACCGTGTTGACAGCAACCTGCAATCCAGTATGTTAGATTGGCATTAAACTAGCCAACTAATAAGCAAGAATTAACAAAAACAGGTCATTATCACGGTAAGCAATTAATAAACATTAAAGTAAATAAGTTCATGCTACCAAACAAACCAAGACATCTCTGATCTCACAGATGCCAAAGTGATCAAGCCAAAAGAAGAAGAATTGATGAAAGCACATATACTGTCATTGTAAGTGAGGGAAAATCACGAAGGGTCTAACTAGTTGGCTGAGTTCTCATGTGGAACATTATTAATCTATATACCCTAATAATTTAAATAAAAAATGAATATAAGCAGGTCGTGTAAATATTCGGAGTCAGCTACTTTTAGCCTATGCGTGAACATAATTATAAAACAGGGAAAAGTCATCAACACTATCAGAGTTACAGTTAGTATAAAGAAAATTAACAATATAAGCCATAAGCTTGTTACAACAGAAAACAATCATAGGGGAACATAGTAGAACATGCTACCACTAATCTGAAAAAGGCAATATAAAAATGTAACCAACAGGAGTAGTCCAAGAAAGCTAGAGACCGAAACATACAACTCAATGTCATCAATATCTTTCTTCCAAATGAAAGAACATTTTTCAAGAAGCCAATAGTTTATATAGAATGTCAGGTAAGGGTAATTTTGGAAGTTAGTATCTATTAGAACTTTTATTGAGCACTCTGTTCAGTGCGAGTTAGTTAGGAGTGGGTGTAGGATAAGAAAGTAAGTGTAGCTTCATCTTGATTTTCCAGCAAGTGTTCTCTTTCTGTAAAAGATATAATGTTGTTGTATTTTGTAAGCCATGAATGATGAATGAAAACTGAGAAGCATTTGCTGTCAATTCTATCACCCTCTTCTACCTCCCACTTCTATTATCTACCTCCTAGATCTTTCTATATGTATGTGTCTCTCTCTAACCGTCTTTTCTTCTTCCCAAATTCTGCTTGAATTTTATCCTTATTCCTCCCAAATTCTTCTATAACCCTAATCTATCTTTTCTCTATCTCAATCTCCATGTCAGAGCCTACCCAGGCATGAAACCAAAGGTCAAGTTGAACCCTGTAGCCATCTTCTTCCTCGTACTATTCTTCTCTCATCTCCTCTTATTCTCCGTTTCTAATCTCCTCTCTCTCATCTTAATCTCAGATCTTCTCTTCTTCTGCAAGTCTCTGATCTTATGATGATGAGACACAACTTGGGGAGAGAAGCTTGTTTGTGAGGTTGAAAATGAAGACGATATGGAATTATATCACTTGAACTTGGTTTTTTTCATCCAGATTGAGGGTGAAGATTAAGCTTATGAGGAATCAAGAATTCCCCTCATATTTGATGAAGAACCCATGACAGAATTGAATCAACTAAAGGAAAAATTTGATGATACTATGAACTACCAGTTCAATTTCTTATAAGCCTTGGAAAAGGCTTCTGAAACTGGTGGAGATCAGGAAAAGCTACAACAAGGAGATTTCTATGTTGAAGGATGGAGAAAGTTTCTAAGCTTGCTAATTGAGGTTTACTGCAAGTCGTCTCTAATACATAATTCAGCCTACATGGATGATCCAGCTAGTTGAGAATCCTGAAGATGATGAAAAGGGACTCTTTTATGAGAAACCTGTGTGTCAAGGTTTCCATAGAAATGATGAGGCATTATGGGAAGCATAAGCAGTATGTGAAATTATAAAAAAGCAGCAAGGTGAAATCAAAAGAAAAACTGCAACAGCCTATTATGAAGAAAGACGGCCAAGAAACAAAGTTAAAACATGAAATTTCTATTTTCAACTTATATTTACAAATAAACTGGATAAAAGGTTTTAACGGCAGTGCTTCCAATTCACCTAATATTTATAGAATTGTTTCTTCAAGATCACTTTTCTATCATGCTTCGGAAATTATACACACCAAATAGGTTTTCTTTCTTTATAAAATTAACAATACACAGATTAATAAAATTAACTAAAAAAATACTCAACAAGAAAGCGACAACATTTGTTTTATTATTTGTAGCAACTAGCAACCTTCCCCTTCCATTTGCAACCACTATTAAAGTTAAAGGAAGTAATTCGACGTTGACATCATAATCTATTATAACGTCTCTTTTCCTTTAGGGAGGATTTCTTGTCCTCCACCTGCATTAAATTCCATTTTTCTTCAACAAAATAAAATCTTCCTCTTCTTTAAATAAATAAAAAATAAAGAAACTGTCAACTTGTTAGAGTTACTGGATATGATGCATAGATGGAATTCCAGATCATTTGTCTTACTGGTCAAATTAACAGATAACCATGGTAGTAAGCCAGTAAACTATGCAATGTGCAAACTTTAAATTTTAAGTAAAAGAAAATTTAGGAACACTATTATAGAAATTGTTCAAAACTATGAAATTAGACATGCAAGGAATGACAATAATACCTTGTTTTCCCACTCAAACTCCGCCCACATAGTTCTAAAAGCAGCATCACTGCATAATGCAGGAGAGATGTAGTCCATGATATCAATGTGGATGTCATTCAGGACAACTACAGTTCGCTCCAGCACATTTGAAGTCTCATAAACAATATTTCCAAATATGACTCCAGTCTCAGTTGAAGACACCTTAATATTTGCTTTAATTTGTTTGCTTGATTCAGGAGCAAGAGTATAATTCTGTGGACGCTCAACGAGTTTAAGGTCACCCATGGTTGCCAACTCCAAGCACAAGTTCTGGAGGGTCTCCTTAGTTCGATTGATAACAGTAACATCAAGAACAATATCATAGTGATGAACTGTCACATACGCCTCAGCATACACCGGATCGCTAAATCCAGTGAGTTGAAGAATACGGTTTAGCTTGTTTGCATCATCTCCATCCTTTATAAATTCACCAGTAGCACGTTTTAGATCATCTTGAACCTCATCTTCCAACTCTAGCTGGCTCATGCCCTGTAATATATAAAATAATGACATGCTAAGTAGAAATACATTACCAACTATAAAGTCAATAAAAACAAAGAAAAAAAGTAGCCTTCAAAAATTTAAGATGTACCAATACACACATTGAGAATACAAGCATAGATTTATTTCATTGAACTTCTTAAAATTAATAATAAAGGAAATCTTACAGATGCATTCTGAAGAAAATATTTCAAGCAAATTTAACTCTATGAGTAGTTGATTTTAACCAGTAACTTTGTAAAACAACAAACAAAATAATTTGCATTATTTAGTAGATCTCAGAGAAAAGTAAGAGAGAAAGTGTAAAAGAGGCGGCAAAAGAATAGACAAATCATACATAGATTGAAGGACAATGAAACAAAAAGGAGAAAAAAAAAGATCGGTTCAGGTGACACAAACTACTGTAACACTAATAACTCCTGCTACCTCAGCTAGTTGGCGGCTAAGCAAAAGTTCTTCACTGAAAAAAGTCAACAAATTGACATAGCAGTCACAAATCTGCTGTGTCATAATAAAGATAATTTTAAGATAAATACAGCAACTAGTGGATCATTGACTCAATCAACCATCAAACATCAACATAACAATAAAAACAATGGGTGAATAAGTAATACAGCCTGTCCCTTTGGTGCTTTTAAAAGGTAACTTATCCAGAAAAGAAAGAAAAAAAAAGTACCATTTGTGATTATATTTTAATACTAAAGACAAGGTAAACAAGCAATATATTTATGAGCTCGAATCAGTGGAATTCATTTTTCTGTTTGCATTTTATAAATCTGGAATATTCTATATTAAAACATGGTAAAGCTATCCAATATTGAGTCGATGAAATATTCATGTTATAACCAATAAAATTAGGATACCCAAGTGTAGTTATAACTTCAATTCAAGTCCTCATTAAGTCTTACTGCATCTCCTATGTTGTAATCAAAATCATAACTTTATTAACCAGAGAAATCAGAGGCAATGAGAAAAATAAGATAGTTCTCAATGAAATGCTGAGTTGATTGAAAGAACTCAATCTCAGCTGTAGAAAAATCAGCTCACAGTTTAATCTTGGAATAAGTAATGGCATTATACTAAATGACACTAGATAAACATGATAACAACAATCAGCAAGGTATATAACAAGTACATATGAGGCAGAAGAGAACTAGGCAAATTTATGCTCAGTAGGGGCCCATCAACAAAATTACTAGTCCTTTTCAAAATAGGAAGAACTAGTAATGAAAGACATGATTCAGTAATCAGTAGGCAAGTATCAAGAAGAAAAATGTTAATATCAATTATTTCATCATTAAATTAGAATGATCATATGTAAAATTTTAAGAAAGAAAATAAAATAATTACATCAGCATATTATTCTGTATCTTACGCTTGTTAAAATCAAACAAAAAACTCAACCAGTGCATAGCTTCTTACCCTCCTGCTCTTCAAATGGTAGAAGTCAATAAGGTCATCTGGCTGTGCATGAGAAACCTGTGCCTTTGCTTTGATTTCCTCTGTTTCGCGAAGCTGCTTATCTGAAAGCATCTTAACAAAACTTTCACGGCAAGACTGCAACCAGATCTTCCTGATCTCATCCCCGGTGTTGCATAGCAATCTTATGCAAAGAACAATCCGGTCGCGTGAATCATTATCAATAGGGTGCGGAAGAAATGAGGATTCTCCTAGTTGTAGCATGGAGACAATGATCAATAATGCTTGGGATGATGCTTTATTCACTTCAAGTTTTGATGGTTGAACCTCTTCTAGTCTCAGGATAAGTTTGGTTAATGTGCAAGCCACAACTGCCCCAAGGAAAAAATCACCTGTAAGAATAAGGGATCTCAAATTTCCAGAACTTAGAGATCCTTGAACAACAGTGGGAGGGAAAAAGCAGTTTCAGAAGCTGCACTCTGAGTGGCATAAGTCCCATCAGCAGTAGTATAGCTGGTCTTTTAGATGAAACAGTAATGGAGTTTACTTGCTGCGATTTCTTTGAAGAATCAGCAGCCTCCCCTTCTTCTGAAGCCATGTAAAATGGAAGGTCTCCAAGGCACTGCTTAATGGTTGCAATGCCACTCTCAACTTCGGAGAGGGAAAGGCAATACTCTCCAATGATCCAAAGAGCACAAGAACAAACTCGTGCTGCTCGGATCTGGTAGAAAGTGTCCAATAACCTCGTTATGATAGAAACCCTCAATTTTGGGTTGGTTTCAATTATCTCTCGCACAAATATAGCAACATCCATAGCTGAAGCAACATTGCTGTCTCCTAAAAAGTCCATCAACAGATGAACAACAGTGCTCGCCACTTCTGGAAACTTGATTGCACAAGAATGGATGGCTTGAATAAGCATTTGGCGGTACTCGCCATTCTTCTCAAGCTCCCCACTCTGAGTTTTCATGACTTCCTTCTTCAAAGTAAGAACAACCTCATTGATGTTTCGGGGAGTAATCAATTCAAGAACAATATCAAGTGTTTTTTTTCGAATGTCAAGGTTCGGGCTCGAGAGTGCTCTAAGCACATCCATAATCAAATCAACCATAACCTCCCTATGAGAAGATTTGAGTTCATTCAGTCGATCAAGCACAATAAGTTTTACATTGTTGTCACTCTGAGATAACAGAAGCTGACAATAGGTATTTGCTGCAGCCCTGATTGCCGTAGGTGCAGACGACAAAGACACAAGTGTTCCAGCACATTCATAAATAACAGCAGAGGATGGAACATTTAGTAGAGATATGATGATCTTTATATATCTCCCCTTCTCAGCCTTATTTGTTCTACATACTTTCCGAATCAACTCCAACACAACCATCTGAAGCAGGTCTCCCCATTCAGCTACTCTATCAACATGGGTCATAAGATAATTAATGGCACGATCCTGGGCACAATTAAAAAGCATAAGAAAAGCATTCCTATTGGCTGATTGATCCTGCTCAGTTGCAAGCACCTTCTCAATCATCTCCGGAGCATCAACTAAGAGCTGCTCCCCCTGCGGAAGCTTGTAAATGGCCATGACTGCAAGAATAGCATTCCTCCTAATAAACTGATGGCGATGCTCCAAATTTGCTAAAACAGATGGAATCAAAGGCTCAATAATCTCCACCTCATTCAATTGACAAAGAAACCTCAAGGTCACACCCCGAATGTACTCATTTGGGTGCTGCAGATTATTCCTCAAATTTTGGCAAATTAAAATCATCTCAGGTAAGACCCGTCCTTTGGCGTCTGTCTTATCAATAATTTCAAGGTAAAGAAGCAATAGCTTCTGCACTGTATGGTCTTCTGAAGGCAACACGTATCGAACAATCGTGATAAAAAGCTGGGGAAGCGTTTCACCATTTAACAAAAGCATGATAGCTTTCTTCATGGCATCAATCTTTGCTTCCACATCATTCCCTTCTAGAGCTTCCTTGATTTCATTGGCAATAGCTGGCGTACCTTTGTCAAAATGAACAAGTAGAGAGCAAGATTTCTCCATATTTCACTTTTACTCTCTGATTCAACAATAACATAAATCTTCTCAGTTTAGATCGAAAATGGAAATACAAAATAACAATATTAAAACATTTTTGGTACACTAAAAGACTAAAGCGCCAATTAATACACTATTTGGTTGCCCAGAAATTGTATTAACAAACCGAAAAATAGATCGAACAACACGAAACTGAGATTTGGGTATTTTTGAAACAGACGAATTGAAACACCTACAGATATTTAGACATTCAGAAAAAGTAAATCAACAAAAGCGCACACACATATATCTAATGATACAATATCTATAATGAGGTTAGTCCAGAAGAATTGTCAAAAAAATCAAATCAGAGTTTAAATTGCAACATCTATAAAAATGTAGTATAAATCATAACTCAATTCATGAATTGTGAAAGTGTATGTTCGACTTCATGCGCCTGTTTGTGTGACGAAGAGACTTACCAGTGACGGAGAATTCTTCGTATTAACCTGGAGAAGTTGCCGTAGTTTGCACTACTACAGCTACCGATCTGATTTCGTTTGTTTTATACGACTGTAGGAGTAATGTTTCTTGGCAATAACTTCTATACACCTTATATCACTTTTTGGTAAGTGCACTGGGCTCCGGTTTTTATTGTGAACACCTTTTTTTTATTATAATTGAATAATTGTATTTTCAAATATTATAAAATAATCATTAATTTTAATTTCCGTCTAAAAACCAGACAAAAATGCTTAGTAGACTAACAGAATTCAAGTGGCACTGAGATGGCACGTAGGGTCTACTCCCACGTAAATCCGTAGTCAAAATAATACACTTTTTGGTTATTGTACTAGGGTCCAATTTTCATTGTGGTTATCGAAATTTTTTTTGTTACAATCGAATAACTGTACTCTCAAAAATTATAAAATGGTCATTACTTAAAAATTATTATTATTTAAAAATTATTATTATTTAAAAATGTTGAAAGTCAATGTTGAAATTATTATTATTTAAAAAATATTATTATTATTATTTGAAATTATTATTATTATTATTGCTATTATTATTATTATTTTGAAATTATTATTAATACTATTATTATTATTATTAAAAATTGTTATTATTATTTTAAGATTATTGTTATACAATACTATTAATTTTACTCCGAAGTTCTACATATTATTAAAATTATTATTATTAGTAGTATTTTATTATTATTATTATTATTTTAAAATTATTATTAATAGTATTTTATTATTTAAGAAAGAAAAAGCCCCCTTTCTTTTCTTGATTCTGATGAATCTGATCAACTTTTTTTTTTTAATCAGAGTTGCCGGAGAATTCAACAACAACAACTGCCACCAAGAGCGCAAGTGGCTAATAATAATAATAATAATAATAATTTTAAAATAATAATAATAATAATAATAATAATTTCAAAATAATAATATTATTGACAATAATGACAAGATAATTTCAAAATACATGCAATACGTACTGCATGTACATAATTTTTTTTAGTGCTAAATAAATAAACCAAATAAACTTATTAAATAATACATACATGACCATTTTGTAAATAATAATTTTAAATAATAATAAATTTTAAGTAATAATAATTTTAAGTAATGAACATTTTATAATTTTTTGAGAAAGTACAGTTATTCGATTGTAACAAAAAAAAGTTTTAGAACCACAATGAAAAAATCTGGACCTAGTACAAGAACTAAAAAGTGTATTATATCGACTACGATCCACGTGAGTGGACCCCTACGTGCCACCTCAAAAGTGCCACTTAGATTCGTTAGTCTACTAAGCATTTTAAATTCTGTTTTTGACCTAAAATTAAAATTGATGACCATTTTGTAATATTTGAGAGTACGCTTATTCGATTGTAATAAAAAAGTTTCGAGAACCTACAATAAAAATGGGACCAAAGATGATGACCAAAAAGTGATTTATCCCCACCTTTTAACTTCATTGGCAATAGCTTTTTCAAACCTGTAAAAAAAATTACCATATGAGATTAACCAAACTTATAGAAGGTCAATTCAAGATTTTGATTTTTACTTGATAATTTTAAATGTATGTAAAATATATAAATTTTCAAATAATTTAGGATGGTAGAGTATTGTTATTATAATAATATCAAATAAGTATATTTTTGATATGCAATATGATGATTTATTATTATTATTATACAGTCATTAATGTGTATCACTAAATAATATGAAAATTTACATATTTTGTTATAAAACTTTAGCAAAATGTATAAAGATACTCTTATAATTGCTGTATAAATTTAGAGAGAATAAGCAAGAGAAAAATTCTTCAGAAAAATTCTTATCAATTTTCCTTCGTATCATTCCTTTATAGGGAATGAAAAGGAGTCACGAGGAGGAATGAAAGCATCACGGGAGAAAGGAGAAGGAGAAAGGCAAAGCATGGGAGTTCCCTCTTCAAGAGGTAATCTCATGCATATATTACAACACTTCCCGTGATTACCTACGATAGAAGATTATATTTCATTAAAAATTTTGTTAAGAAAACCCAGTGGGAAAAACTTAACGAAAGGAAAAAGAGTACATATCTTTTACATAAATATATTTTAATTGACTGTCTCGTTAAAACCTTGTCAGAAAAAACTCATTTGGATAAAAAACCATGACTAAGGAAAAAGAGTACAGTTTTCCCCTCAAAAGGAATTCATTACTCCTTGATGAAATGTTGTCATAAGTCTTTCAGTCGACACATTCCGATCCTTTTTCGAAATTTTACAAACGTTGCATTTGGTAGCGACTTTGTGAATAAGTCGGCTAGATTATCACATGATTGAATTTGATGCACATCTATATCACCCTTCTTTTGTAACTCATGTGTGAAAAAGAATGTAACGCCCCGAAAAATCGAACCTTTATAAATACTTTTAATAATGAATAAAATAATATTATTTATTATTATTACGTGTTGATAAGATGAATGTCGTTCTATAACCTAGAAATGTCGGAATGTCGTAGTATTTTAACTACGTGAGAGAATTAAGGTGTTTGAATTTCTAAGAGGCGAAAATAAAAGCTTTTCGAGAAATTTTACGAAAAACACTATTCATCGATTTATCTAACAAGAATTATTTTTGAACTTCCGAGAAATACGTAACGTTATAATATCAAGGTGAGATGGATTATGTAATAATAATCTAAGTATGGAAAACGTAATATTTCGCATGCGGACTTAATTTGGGAACGTTAGGTTTATTAAGCGTTAAAGGAAGAAAGTTGTAATCGGATGATGCGTAGGCATTATACGAAGTAATGAATGTAAGTATAATACGACGTATTGTACTATTATTTATGAAGAATGAGATAACGTATATTAAGAATTAATATACGAGCTAGCATACGAAGATTATACGTGGGGTATAAATGTTAAGTTGTTTAATTAAAGGTAATAGACTTGTAGGATTATTAACCTAATAGTATAAGTCCAATAGAATGTGACAATCAAGCCCAAGTGTTTGATAAGTCATAAGTCCAAACTATGATAGCACAAGCCCATTAAGAAAGTAGTTAGATTAATTAACCAAGCCCAATAAGAAGCCTTGATCCATGGGTCAAACCAAGTAGGAAGTGGGTAAGCTTGATGGGCAAGGATTATGTGTGATGACCAAGTACTTTATGTGGTTAGCAAGTAGACTTAGAGGTCAAGCAATGAATAGTAAGGAGGTGGAGGATGAGGAGGTGGAATGAGGAGGTGGAAATGAGGAGGTGGGATGGTTTAAAGTCCATTTTGCCCTAAACTTTAGTTACTATAAATAGAGAAGCCACAATTCATTTTGTTGGTTGTTCAATAATCATCCAACTCCTCTCAATTATAAGCTACTTATTTGGTAGAGCAAATAAGCACTTTTAAGTCAAAGTTAGATTTTCCAAGAAGAAGAAGTTAGACTTCAAAGTAATGATCTTGTGTCCAATGTTCTTTCATCTCTATTATAATAGGATGATAAGGGAAGTGTTATTAATGAACATGTATGCTAAGATCATGTAATAAGTTAATAAAGAATGAACTTAAGCCGAATAATTTGGATAAGCAACTTGAACATTAATAAGTTGCTAGAACCATAAAGAACTTATCATATGTTGTCTAATGATGATTAGTATGTTGAATATAGCATAAGAATATTGATTAGTGGACTTAAGTTATTAATAAGTCATGAGCATGAAGATTTATAGTTCATAAGTTGAATAAGTCAATGACTTATATGAATAAGTAAAAACCTACTTTGATTATAAGTTGGTGTAATAAGTAACTTGTAATGATCTTATGTTGATTAAAATCCATTTAGAATCATTAAGAATGTAGTTTTGCCGGAATACACACGATTGGACGATTATCGTCGAATTTGTGAAATTCTCGGAATGGAAGTCGTATTTTGTGTTTGAAGTCGGAAACGTTGGTTTTCGATGGAGACAAGTCATATTTGGCATTATAGAGTTGCGGACTCGAAAATGACCGAATTCCAACTTAGAACGAAGAAACGAGCGTTGAACGTTCACGAACGTTTATCATTTTCGTTAAAAATGAACTAATAGGTGAAATTTTAGCAAACGAAGTCAAATAGATAAAATTCTTGCATGAACGCATAGAGTATATAATTTGTGAACCGTAGGCTTTTGAATGGACCAATTCGAACTTATAACGAAGAAGTTATGCGTCCGGGAGTTTCGTGAAATTTTCAAAATTTTGCAAACTATCTGAGGCACAGAGTTCGCGCATGTGGCCATGACTTGATATTTCTTTAAAGTTCAGCCATATGCAAGGCATGAGGTCGAACTGCAGACATCGCTAACATGGCCACATGAGATGCAGAAAGTTAAGTGTAAGCCACAAATGGCGTCCTAGAATTTTGATGGACAAGAATGTCTTCAAGTATAGAATGAAAGGGGACTTGATAGTAATGAATTAAGGTATATGCATAACATTGTAAGGTACTTGTAAGACACTAATGAATGATGATTAAGAGTTAATAATCAAGCAAAGATGAACGAATTATGAATGTCGTAATGAAAGCCAGAAACCCATAATAGTAGATTTAAGTCAGGATTTACATTGAGATGAAGGGTAAGATATAATAGTATACATACTTGATTATATATGACCTAATGTGGTACTTTATATGATCATGTGTTGTAGAAACGTAGAGACTTAAAGTGTACGTGTGTTAATCAGTAAGCAGACGCTGAAGGCAAGTATTCTAACCCTTGTTCCAGTTCAGTCTGGACAAGCTTTGTAATTCATGTATTCTTTCGCATGAAGTCTTGAATGATGAAGTCAAAGCCAATTCTTTCGGCTAGACTTATATTATGATTCTGTTAAGCATGATTAATATTTACCGAGTTATATTGGTATGGTTTTCAATCGAAGACCGAGTATGCTAAAAATGTTTTTGTTGTTTAACGACAGGCACGTGAGGTTGCCACAACTTAAACGTATACACGTTTAATGAATGTAGTGTTGATCAACATAGAGTACTATGAGCTGATGACTCAGACGTGCTCGTAAGCTATGCTGGACTTACGGACTTAGTCTCGGGTTGTCCTTTTCAAAAGAACTTATGAATGCTCTTAGTCTTGAGCCATAATTGATATTCTACTGAATATTTTGGAAAATGTTTTGAAGGAAAAGAAGTGTTATTTTGATTTATCAATAGTACTTCGTAACTATTGTTCAGTTACAGAAGATATATGAGTTCTATCTTTCAAGCATGTTGTTTATTAGAATTGTAGTACTTGCTGAGCTAGTCATGCTCACTCTTGCTTGAACCATATGAACACAGCTAAGATCAAGCGGACCGAAGGCTCAGGCAGGGACAAGGGCAAGGCGAAGACAAACCCTTAGATTGCTTATGTAATAGAATAGTTAAACGATTTGTAATATATTTGATATTATGACAAGAACAAACGAATGGGTTACAAAGAACCTGGAGAATGTAATATTATTTTGGATATATAGAAGTTATAGTAGTCCTTTTGAGGCTATTCAATTAAATGAATGAATGAATGGTAGTACCATGTAGCACCATCTGTCGGGTTGGAAGAGACCCGAATTTGGGGGCGTCACAAAGAATTTAGGTGAAATGTGTTTTGTTCAATCTTTCTTGATGTATCCTCCTCTAAGTTGAGCAATGCATGCATCGTTATCCTCATACAGAATTGTAGAAATGTATTTGATTGATGGTAATCCACATGATTCTTGAATATGCTGAATAATTGATCTTAACCAAACATATTCTCTGATTTCTTCATGTATAGCGAGAATCTCTGAGTGATTTGAAGATGTAGCTGTCATGGTTTGTTTTGTGGATTTTCAGGATATAGCCGTGTCACAATATATAAATACATAACCTGTTTGTGATCTTCCATTGTGTGGATCTAATAAATATCCTGCATCGGCATATCCAACCAATCGCGAAGTTTGAATCTCTTGGATAGAATAACCCAAGATCTATACTTCCACAGAGGTATCTCAAAATGTGTTTAATCCCATCCCAATGCAGAGTCAGAGAAGAACTGTATCTTGGTAACAAGTTGACATCAAAAGTAATATCAGGTCGTGTACAGTTTGTAAGATACATAAGAGCACCTATTGCACTTAGGTATGGAACTTCAGGTCCAAGAACTTCTTCCATTGCACTTAAGTATGGAACTTCAGGTCCAAGAACTTCTTTCCCACTTTCTAGAGGCCGAAATGGATCTTTATCAACTTATAAAGATCGAACAACCGTCGGGGTTGTCAAAGGATGAGCTTTATCCATATGAAAACGACTGAGAATATTTTTATTTTAAATTCATCTTTTAAATAAGTAGCAGTTCTTATGAGTTCTTCAGGAGTACCTACAAAATTCAAATCATCCACATATACAGTAATGATGAAAAATCCACTTTGTGATTTCTTAATAAAAATACATGGACATACATGATCATTTATATATCCATCTTTTATTAAATAATCACTAAGTCGATTATACCACATACGACCAGATAGTTTCTACCTATATAATGAGTGTTGTAACTTAATTGAATATATGTGACTGGGCCTTTGTGATTCAACCATTTTCAATCCTTCAGGGATTCTCATATAAATCTCACCGTCAAGTGAGCCATATAGGTATGTTGTTACAACATCCATCAGACGTGTTTCCAAACCTTCCATGGTTGCCATACCTATCAGAAAGCAAAAAGTGACTCCATCCATTACGTATTGGAAAGTCTGTATCCTGATAATCAATACCAGGTTTTTGTGAAAAACCTTTGAGTTACAAGTCGGGCTTTATATCTCACAATTTTATTTTTCTCATTTCGCTTTCGTATAAATACCCATTTGTTTCCAAACGGGATTACACCCAGCGGTGTTTGGACTACTAGTCCAAATACTTCTATTTTCAATAGAGATTTTATTTCCACCCGGGATTACACCCAGCGGTGTTTGAACTACTGGTCCAAATACTTCTCTTTTCAATAGAGATTGTAGCTCAGTTTGAATAGCATCTTTTTATTTTGGCCAATCTTTTCTTTTCCGACATTCTTCCACGTTTTGTGGTTCAGGATCCGTGTCAAGAATCAAAGTAATATCTGATGCTATAGAGAAAGCAAATATATCGTCAATCATGACTTTGCTTCGATCTCATATTTTCTCATCATGTACATAATTTATTGAGATCTCTTGGTGTTCATCTCTTATCCCTTCACTGAGATTTTGAACCTCTTCTGGGGCTATTCCCGCTCTTGGAATATGTGCTACTTCTGGAGCGGGTATTCCTTCTGGGATTCCCTTATTTACTTTTGATTTTCGTGGTACAGTGTCTTTTGCACCAACCGATCTTCCACGCTTCTGGTGTGGTTTAGATTCTTCTATTACCTTATTTGTCAATTCTCTAGGAATTGATTTTTTAATAAGTATTTCTATCTTAGCTGAAGTATTCACTGCAGGTGTATGTGACTCTAGCATCATTAAATGCATCTGGCATTTGATTTGCAATATTTTATAAATAAATAATTCTTTGAACTTTAATTTCACATTGTCCTATACGAGGATCAAGTGAATTTAAATCTGATGCATTCCATGATATTTCAGAGGGTTTTTTATTTAAAACTTTCCCTCCTCCTAAAGGTGGAAATACAAATTCATCAAAATGACAATCTACATAACATGCAGTAAAAATATCTCCATTTAAAGGCTCAAGATATCTGATAATAGAAGGAAAATCAAAACCAACATAAATACCTATTTTTCATTGGGGCTCCCATATTAGTTCTTTGTGGAGGTGCAATTGGATCATATACTGCACTTCCAAAAACTCGAAAGTGTGATATGTTGGGTATCTGTCCAAGAACTAACTGTAGAGGAGAAAATTTATGAAGAGCCGTTGGTCTTACTCGAATGATGGCTGTAGCATGAAGAATTGCATGACCCCAAACTGAGGTAGGTAAGCTAGCCCTTAACATTGATGGTCGTGCAATTAGTTAAAGTCTTTTTATCAAAGATTCAGCTAAACTATTTTGTGTATGAATATGAGGAACAAAATGCTCAATGGAGATTCTAATAGTCATACAAAAATCATTAAAAGTCATTGATGAAAATTCAGCTGCGTTATCCAGTCGAATTGACTTGATTGGATGATCCAAGAACTGAGCCCGTAACTTGATTATTTGAGCAAGAAGTTTTGAGAAGGCAAAATTTCGAGAAGAGGGAAGACAAACATGAGACCATCTAGTTGAAGCATCTATTAAAACCATAAAATATCGAAATGGGCCAGGCAATGGGTGAATAGGTCCACAAATGTCTCCTTGAATTCTCTCTAAGAATTTTGGGGCTTCTTTATAAACTTTTACTGGTGATGGTCGAACAATTAATTTTTTTCAAGAACACGCAAAACAAGGAAATTCACTACTAGGAAAAACCTTCTTATTTTTGAGAGGATGACCAATGGAATTTTCAATAATACGACGCATCATAGAAGTACCTGGATGACCGAGTCTTTTATGCCAAAGCATAAAGGATTTGGGATCTAGATTTTTTGGAATCATAACAGCATGAGACTTAATTGCTCTAATTTTCATAGTATATAATCCAGAAGAAATTGAATGAAGTTTTTCTAGGATATTCTATTTTTCAGAAATAGTAGAAGTGATGAGAAGATATTCATTAAAGATGGTCTGACACATGTAAAAACATAAATAAGAAAAGTTACATTTCATATATAATTTTATTCATGATAAACACATACCATGTATAGCATGAGAACTAATAATATTATACATGCAAGATGTTTAATTAAAACAATAATTAAACGATATCCCAAAAGATACTTTCAGAAGGTCCAATAATATCAACAACCTTTTCCTCATTGTTGGTCATTGGTGGAACATCAACAATATCCAATTAATGATTAACATTGTTTGTTTCTGCCTCCATTACTTTGTTATTTTGAGACTCCTGGAATAAATTAACCAGATGCCTCGGCGTACGACAGGTACGAGACCAATGCCCTTTCATCCCACACCTTAAACAAACATCTGGTTTGTTCTTTATCTGTGTTGTATTTTCTTTATTTTTACCCGATCCAGACACTTACCACTTCTGGTGGCCTGAATTATCGCGGTTCTGGAATTTGTTGTTATGATAACCACGTTTATTATTTCGTTCCCAAGGCTTCTTATTATATGACCATCTATTGTCACGTTTATTGTAACAACCCGGGTCAAATCCCGAGTCCGAAACAAATCTTGGGTCAAATCCCAAGTCCGAATCGAATTAAATCCATCAAAATAAGGGCTCAAACTACTGGCCCAATAGTATCTTCTTGGGTCAACTTAGCCCACCACAGGCTCACCCAAAAGGTCATGACTTGAAGGTACTATTGGTAGTAACTTATTTCCTTATATGTAGACAAATTTTTTCTCTATCTTCCGATGTGGGACTGGAGTATTACATTTATTCTGCTTGAATGACGTGCTGTTAATATCTGACAATGGGGTAGCACCCGTTGGCCGTACTTGATGGTTTTTCAACAATAATTCATTATTCTTTTCTGCAATAAGGACGATAGACAATAAGTCACTGAATTTTGTGAACTTACTCTGTCTATATAATTGTGACAGAATCATGTTGGTGGGATGAAAAGTTAAGAGCGTTTTCTCTAACATTTGAGTTTCAGAAACTGGATCTCCGCACAAAGCCAAAGTAGAGGTTATTCTATAAACATTGGAACTATATTCCGTAATTGATTTATAATCTTGTAGCCTTAAATTAAGCCACTCAAATTTGGCATTAAGGAGAACAACCAATTTTTGGTGGTCAAATCTTTCCTTCAGTTGTGTCCATAAAGACAAAGGATCTTTGACTGTTAAATATTCAGTCTTTAATCCTTCATCAATATGGTGACGAAGAAAAATTATGGTTTTTGCATTTTGTGCCGAAGTTGTTGTATTTCCTGATTCAATGGTCTTTTCTAACTCATTTGCACTAAAGTGCAATTCTGCATCAAGTGTCCAAGCCAAATAGTTGTCTCCAGAGATTTTCAAAATAGAAAAATCTATTTTTGTTAAGGTTCTCATCTATTTCGTCTCAGTTGGTTAGAGCTTCGTGCTGATAACGTGTTATAAAACTTTAGCAAAATGTATAAAGATACTCTTATAATTACTGTATAAATTTAGAGAGAATAAGCATGAGAAAAATTCTTCAGAAAAATTCTTATCAATTTTCCTTTGTATCATTCCTTTATATAGGGAATGAAAAGGAATCACGGGGAGGAATGAAAGCATCACGGGAGAAAGGAGAAGGAGAAAGGCAAAGCACAAGAGTTTCCTCTTCAGGAGGTAATTCCATGCATATATTACAACATATTTTAATATTTTTGGATACTATTTTGCATATGACCAATGAATTGTTAAGTGTAAATCACAATCACTTTTTATTATGAGTTTGACTTTGTGTAACTCATCTACTTCAAATAAGATTAAAGATAATATAATTTAGCGATAAAAATCTCTCATTTTACCGTGCAAAGTAATTAGTTGAAATCTAAACCTTAAAATCGGGAGTTCTCGTAATTTGTGATTAATGGAGCAATTCAGATATATAATTTTATCTTTTGAAATATTAATTTAATAAATTAAATAATAACATAAAATAGATAAAAAAAAGTTGTAACTCTGATCGAATACGCACGTAGAACACTAAATTTTGCGACCCGATTAGAAAATGTCAGTTGTCTCCTAAAATGGGGTTTGCAATCACTTTCCATGAAAAAAAAACCAATTACCTAAAAAAACGTGTTTTTGCTCCCAAATAAAAAATTGTAACAAATCATGGGAGAGTCACATTATAAATACTGACTTTGATACCAATTGTCACAAATCACAGGAGAGTCACACCTTAAAAGCTAGCTATTAAAGTTGGAGCCCAAAATTTATAAATACCCCACATCAAAGTCTCATACCATCGATGTGGGACACAAGTCAATTAGAATCCTAACAAAAATATATGGACCTTTAAATTTTCAATTAATCTCAACATTAGGGTTTATACTTATCAAGTGTATCCAGCATTTCCAAAGAGATTTTTTTATCATTAAATATGAACTTATGAAACTATAGTTGATTCTTGGCACGCAAGCAAGGAAAAATGATTTATAAAAGAGATAATTAACTGGTGCAAAAATTTCTACCAAATGCAAGTTATCTTGAATGCATGAATAGAATTGTAAACAGGTTTCTATAAATTCATGTTTAATACACCCAGAATCAGCAAGCAGACCTCTACTTCCAACTACCTCATTGGCACCACTAAACATTTTGCCCAACTACATTTAATCATTTATATAGGAAAATGATATTTTCACGTGTTTTAAAAAATTGTTCGAATTTGATTCGAAACGTTAAATTCATACTCAAATTCGAATTATATTTAAAAAAATTTATTCATATTCGACTCGAATATTTATTATTCGAATTCGGTCCGACTTGAATCGAATTCGGTGACTTGAATCAAATTATATTCAAACTACTCGAGAGTTTCAAATTCAAACTCGAATTCAAGTCTCCACATAATACATAGTTTTATAATAATATAATTATAAATTAAATTTATTATTTTACTTCAAAATGAGAAAATATATTTACTATTACAATTTACAAATATAAAATATCAATTAAAATTAAAATTAAAAACAAAACAAAATAATAATAATTAATTATCCTAACTTGATTAATTTTACATATATTATAAAAAAAATATATCAATCATCTAATTGAATCTGTATCAATCAAGTATATATCCGATCACAATCGAAAATTCGAATAATTTAAATATTTTAAATGAGTCAATTATTTTTTATGCTAGATCATATTATTAACGAATCCGAGTCTCGCTCTTATTTTTTCGAGTCGAGTTCAAATCGAGCACGAACTGTTTGGCTCGTTTCTAGCTTTACTCCCTCGTAAAGTTGAGACTCACTCCACTCGAGTGAGAAAAGACCGTGAATATATCAAAAATACATATAGAAATATTGTTCCCTTTTATATATTCTAATACTGCACCAAGCACTAAACTCTTTAACTAATGTGGGTGTGTTAAACCGACTGAAGAAGAGAAAACCCTAATATACCCAGAGCTTTAGTTTACATCATTCACCCCACGCTTCGTCCCTCATGTTCTGTCTAGAGACTATCCGATTCCTTCTGGCTTCTTCCTGTTTCCTCAATTCTTTAGACCCAAAGCTTGAAGTGGGCAACTTCAGTCCCATTACATTAGCAATTAACCTATTGGCTGCTCTTGCTGATGTCTCAGGCCTTGGCCGAGGCGGTTCCAAGTCTGAAACAGAAAATTACAGCTTGTTCAGCAACCAACATGAACAATAAGACATTGTAAAGAGGATAAAGATGCCTAATCTTGCATTCAGTTTATGCTTGTAGGTTCTTGGTTTGAAATTTGTGTAATTACTGAAGTCGCTAGGCAGTTGGTGTATCAAGCTCATTTGATGGCAATTAATGCAAGGAAAACTAATTGTGCTGGGTTTATTTAATCAATATTTCTAAATTTTATCAACAAAAAAATCTCAAAAATTTTAGTGGAATGAATGCAAGCAATATTCCATCCAGTTATTGGAAATACATCGACAAATAGAATCTAAACTGTAGCAACTTAAAGGACACTAAGAGTCTCTACTTAAATCAAAGATGAGCTTGAAAGCATGTGGATTTTGTTCAATTATAGTTTAAAGCTAAAACTTCATTAGAGTTCAGACAAGCTCGGCCTCTGTAACAGGTTGAACAAACACATGAACTCAACAACCTAATTCATTCTGAAAGTAATAACGGTGCTCTGGCACTTAAAATAGCCTTCAGTTGCCACTATCACTTAGACCTATATGGACATGCCAAAAGCTTCCTAACCAACTCGTAATTGGTGGCTCGAGCTCCCTCTGTATATTGAGATGGTAAGCTCCAGCTTCCTCTGTATACTGAGATGGTAAGAAGGTAGAGCATAATAACATGAGTTAAACTCAAGCATATTAATTAACAGCCCGGCTCACCAGCAACCTATAATGACTTGTGCAGTTGATTGTTCATCTTGAGAGCTTTTCATTTCTCAACTAATAGGAGAGTAGGTGCTATGTGACTTCGATATGCCTAAAAGGCTCAAGTGCCTGAAATGTCCCTTAACTCGGGTGGCATAAAACTCCTTTAGAGTTATTGGAAACTTAGAAACGAAAACCTTAAACTCACCAAGTGTGGTTGAAGGTCATTGGAACTGCTATGTAGGTCTGAGTTCCTTTCCTCTTAGCCCCTGCCTACTTTCTTTGGATTGTTCTGACGATGTTTTTTCTTTTCTTTTCTTTTTAATAGATGAGGCTAGGTTCTATCAGAAAAGAGCATAAATTGATGCTTTTGGACAATCATTTTAATCATTTTCAGGATTCTGGGACATCTACCTACAGGACCAAACATGGTCAGAATGCATAATTCAAATATACATCAATACTTCACAGAAATGCGGGGCAGGGATTCAAATTTGCTCTTCCAAAATATAGATCGATAAAGGAAAAACCTAAGAAAATGAGAGAACAAGTAAGCCTTGAGCGTCACATGGTAGACTGTTTAGAGGAAGTAGCTCTTCTTTTAAGAAGTTGAATGATAGAATTATTTTCCTTGCTTCTCTATGGGCTTCTTCTATGGGGCTTCTTCTAGGTATCTCTGTGACCGAGTTGTGTAGATATTGGAGGGCTGCATTTTTTATGTGCGCTTTTTTTATTTTTGTTTTTTAGTCCATTGAGGGTGGACTTCTTGTTTTCCCTTTTATTGTATCATTTTTTTTATTAATAAAATTTCTTCTTTTATCAAAACAAAAAAAAGTAAGCCTTGAGGAAAAAACCATAATCCATCATGGAAAAAGTTTAATTACCAGAAAATCAACCAGTTAAGGAAGCTAACTTAAAGTTGGGACGTATAATGAAACTAAACAGGAAAGTTAAAATAATATGCTCCTAAAATAATTTACGTCCCATTTTCTTTTTTATTCCTTTCTTTTATCATTTGCCAAAGTCTTTTCTTCATTTTCTCTACTTATTTGGGCGAGGAAAACACAAGAATTAATTCCCATCTGAACCTTGAAAGTCGAAGCTGCAGCCCTGCACCCCTCCCAGCCCTAACCAAGAAAATCCAGAAAAGGGGAAGATGCCCACCAAGGCTAACAGCCAACCAAAAAATTCCTATTCAAACTCGGAGCAAGAATAATCAGTAAGAATTTATCTCAACTAGTATCTTGTGATAATGGAGACCATAACTGAAAAAGGATATGTTAGGAAAAGATGCATTAAAAGTTGCTCAAAAGTGTTTAATTAATATACATATTTTAGTGCACTAAATCAAGTATTACCTCTTGGTGGAATTGAGCTCAGAAGTGCGTCACACTCATCAAGTACACGCACCATAAATGGACATTTTAGGGAGTTGCATGCCTCAAGAGCTGCATAGCAAGATTAATATTGTAAACATGGAATTTGGATCAAACTTGCAATTAGTCAATTACATTGTTACAAGCATCAGCAAAATCTTACAAGATAACAAAGGGAAATATTTGGTACAGCTTAAATGGGTACATATGCACAAAAAATAAGTACAGAATTATGAATAACATAATTGGAAAGCATAAAGTGTAGGATTATACAAGTGAATAATGAATATGTAAGGCCAAGGGAAATAGGAGAAATTAAATAAAGTTTAGGGGCTTAATAAGAAGACTGGTTAGTATTCTTTTATCTTGGTCTCCAAGTTTGCTTTGTCCCCAATATAGCTAGAGTGTAGTAGCTCTTATTAGTAGGTTTTATCTAGTAGTATAAATATTAGTAGTCGCTGCAATTTCATATTATGCTTATGACTGATGAAATAGTGAGGGAAGTTTCTCTCTCTTATCCCTGTCTTTATCCTTCTTTCTATCTCTCTCATAATTACCGTCTCTATATATCTATCTACAACCAACAGCTTCGCAATGAACAGGATTATTTTAGTTGTCCAAACCTTTATTGTTAAGTTCCTCCACAATTTCTCACTAAGTTATGCAAATTTTTGCCGTACAACAGCCTAATTCAGCCCCAACCTCCATTGGCTTGCTTAGTTGAGCTCAAACTGATTTGAGCATTTTGAGTTTAACAGAATATCTGTATGTTTAACATAATCCCTACCCTTCTTTTCTTTCTTATTCTCTCTTATTCTTTTCTTTTTTCTTTCGCAAAAACAGAAATTCTAATTTTTAAAATTTATGCGCCTGAATAAGTAATTGAATCATCCAGTAAAAATCTAAAACTCAATTATGAAAACTATTGTTTAAACAACTAACACTAGTTGATCAGAAACCATCATAATTTACAGTTTACACTATCCCTCTAAGCTTCTTCTAAAAAAAAAAATCACTAGAGCCGTTGAACTTCTCTTTCTCTAGTCTACTATCATGTAAAACCCCAAAATTTAAAAGCCTAAAAAGGCGTGGGCTCCATTTGTTTAATTGAAAAACATTTGAGACTTCTAGCATTACTCCTTTTATATTAGTATTGGCCTAGATGGGGATTTCTGATGTTGATGACCTTTATGTCAAGCTCCTTTCTTTTTGTTGTATTTATTTCCTTTTTTGTCACTTATTCAATTGTGGTGATTACGGGAGGAAAGTGGTACATACAAAATTTGTTCCCTTCACTTTAGTATTTAAGACACATAGTTAGAGCATTTTATATTTTTTTCTCGTGTCATTCATCTTAATAACCACCATTCATCTTTGCATACCTAACCTTGATGAAATCAAGTAGACGTTGGCCCCTAGGAATTTCGAGCTCAATTAGGACAAAAACCTCCTAGAGGAAGCAAATTGTAAATTTAAATAATTCATTGGTGTCTAGGAAAGTTAAGAACAATGATTTATTTAATTAATCAATATCGCGTAAGCGTGGAAAGACTCCCACTAGACTTGCATGGAAAATTGGTGAGACTAAATTTTAATTTACTGACCTTAAAGTTTAACTTTATAAGGAGGTGCCTAGATTTTTTTAAGTTAAACATAGAATTCAGATTTTTCTTTTTTTATTTTTGTGCGCCTTTCTTGGGCAGATGCTTAAATATTTAGTGATTTGTGGAAAACATGGAATCTTACTTTAGTTGGGATAATTATCACAACTTTGAATGGAATCAAAAAGCTATGAAAACTTTAATGCACATCAAATACATCAATTTTTTCCAACTTATCAACAATTGTATCATCATATACTTCTTGGTACAGCATAATCAATAAAATAACATGTAACACATTAATAAACTTAATATTAAAGAAGGTAATCTGTTAGGAATCTGCATGTAGATTGGTAGAATGGTTTATTGAGGGAGAGGTTGTTAAGAATCTGCATGAGATTATCAATGCATGAGATTTGATGATGAAATATTTAAAGTATATTTGTAAATTTAAATTTTGTGAAGTCCTTAATAAAATGATGAATGTACAAGGACATAGAATAGAGAAAGATCAAACATGTTAAGTTGATCTCACTGAGTTGATACAAGTGAATGTAATATATATATGAACTGTTGATTAAAGTATATTTGTAAAGGATAAATTTTGTAAAATAAAACAAATATAAAAGGACTTACAATAGAAAGATCAAAAGTGTTAGGTTGATCTAAATTGAATTATCATTATCTGATGAACAAATGATGAAAGTATATTTGTAATCATAAGTTTTGTAAAATCTTTAAGAAACATATGTACTAAGGTCTAAGGAATTAGAATAGAAAAATCAAAACTATTAGGTTGATGTTATTAAAACTTTATATGTATAGTCAATAGGTCCAATTGATCGTAGAGTTACTCTACCAAATTGTAGTGTGATCATAAACAACAGAGTCAGCTCGTCCACTGAAGTTCACAAGACAAAGATCATAGAGCTCCTCTACAAGCCATAGAGATGGGTTGAAGGTCGATCAAGAGAAAGTTGATCAAACAAGGATATACTCTAAGAATGCTTAAGTATAGTCCTAATCATAAGAAATCTCTAGTATAAAAGCTAAATTGCAATAGTACTCTGTCTTATCATAAAGAATAAGTCAGTTCGCAGAGTAAGATTTTGTAGCGCAGCAGCTGATATTATAAGGCGACAAAGAGACAACCAGATCGTAGAGCTATCTTTGGCATCGTAGAGCTGCTAATGGGTTCAGAAAATAATCAAAAGTCTGCCCAAGCCCAAGCATTATGGAGTAATCATTCGTAGAGCAGACAACAGAACAGATAGTAGAGCAGAAGTAAAGCCATAATCGTAGAGCAAAATGCAAAACTCAACTCTACTATTCTCGTCACTCTACTATCATCAAAGTTCGTAAAGCACAGTCATGTCTGACAGAGAAGATTGACAAATAGAACGTTGCCAAATTGAAGGTCCCGAGGCATCCAACAGTGTATCCATCCTTCAACACGATCGAAGATCAAATTATTGTGTCTTACAGCTAGTTTAAAGAAAGAAGACATCTATCAATTAGTAGATAAAGTTGCAGTTTGATGTGACTGGTACAAGCCGAAAAGCAGCCTGACACAAGTACAAAAAGTCAACATCAAGGATACTGAGATATCTGTGCTATAAATGCCCCAACGACACAACAGGAAGTCTTTTGAAAGACTATAAATATATTTGAGAATTCAAATTTGAGATGAGCATTGTCATGCTAACAAAAGAGTAGAAATGTTGAAGAGCAAAGAATGTGTCGACGTCTTTGTCGCACCAAAAAAAAAAAGCCGAATTCGGCCTAAGTGCGAAGAGCCAAAGTACTGAAAAAGTGCCCAAGTAAGAAATGCACAAGATCTAGAGTTGTAATGCCAAGAAGAGAGCTCGGAAAATGCTAACAAAAGAATCGAAATGCTAAATTGCTGAAATGCTGGCCAAAGTGCTAAGAGCAGAAGAACGAAGAGCAGAAGAGCCAAAGAGCAAAGAGCCAAGAGCCAAAGTGCTAAGAAGCGAAAAACCAAGAGCAGAAGAGCCAAAAGAGCAAAGAGTAAAAGAGCCGAAGAGCAAAGAGCAAAGAGCAAAGAGCAAAGAGCCAAAGAGCCAAAGAGCCTAGATGCAGAGAATTTGACAAAGCTAAGAGCCGAATGATCAAGAAAACAAGAAGTTGATGTAGGTGAAATTAGAGTGGCAGATCAGAAGGTCAAATCCCAAGAACCACTCTACGATTCACCAAGAACACACAGAGCTGAAAGGATGAAGATGTAGAACAAATTCATTCTACGATCTAACAAGTGTTCAAAGCTGCTAAGTATCAAAAGATGTCAAAGCCATATTGAAAAAGCTTAGCAACACATCAAGGATGATCATGAGTAGCTGCTGAGTACCAAAAGAAGTCGAGCATCAACGACAAAGATCAACAACACCCAAAAGATGATCTCAATCAACAGCTAAGTACTAGAAGATAAAAGAGTTTAAACGTCATCTTAGCAGCACATTCAACACATCAACAAACATAAACATGGGTCTGAGGGACCTGGTCGTAGTGACCAAATTGGGTTTGAGTGACTTGCCCTAGTGACCGAGGTCTGAGTGACCTGGTCTTAGTAACCGAAATGCCGAGACTAAGTGACTCGAAGGAACCTTAGTGGTTTAGTTGCAAGTGATTTTAGTGACCCTAGTAGATATCCTGCTCGTTGGAGTGGAAGAGTGGATTAAGAGTTGTTCAATCTCCGAACCACTTAAAAACATCTTGTGTCATTTACTTTGTCATTTACATTCTGTCTATATATATTGTTATATCTGCTATGTATGTTCCAACCACAAGACTAAATTTAGATATGAAGTTTACTAGATCTTTAAGGGGGATTTTTCAAAGAATATTCCGTTGAGCTTAATCAATACTGATTAACTGATTACTTGGTAATAGATCTTTAATTAATTAAAAAATTTAAAGATCTATTCAACCCCCTCTAGATCTCGAGTGTGCATCTGGAAAACAACATAAACTACTCTGTTCAACATCCAAATTAATGGACAGTGGAGTATATTGTTGATATGGGTTTAAATATATTTTGAAACGTTAAGAGTTAAAATTTCCGTTACGAAAGTGAGCAATTTACTGCTCTTTGATCCTCGGGGGAATGCGTTGGGTATTCCTACCTGTTCTCCTTGCATCTGATTTTAATTATTACAAAAAACCTATGTTGCTTTACTATATTTACATGTATTTCAGTTTGCCTTTTGGCTTGGCTGTATTTACTCTTTTTTAGCTCTTGGGGGTATGTCCTTCGTAGCTTCCTCAAGTCTATAACTTTTACCTTTCTGTGCCTGCGGGGGGTGTTTTGGGGGTTGGGGGGAGGGTGTGAAGAGAACAGTTAAGAGTTGAGATCACCAAAATTTGGGCAAGCTACTAAAGATTCACTGTCTTACCGTCATATACTTGGGTAAAGAAAAAACTGTTAGTGTTGGAGAGGGGTAGAAAGAAGGGGGGGTGTTAAAAGTTGAGATAACAAATGTTTGAACAAACTGCTACTAGTGAATGACAGTTGTACCATCATATACTTCTTCGAACAGCATAATGAATAAAATTACATGTAACACATAAATCTACTTTATTAAAGAAAGTAAATCAACTATTTTACTCTGTTTAACATCCATAAAAATTATAAGAAGATTATTACCAATTGATGGAGTTCTAAACACTGCAAGTGCAACTGTATCATTGACCCAGCGGATCACAACACCACGATCTTTGAAGTCATCCAACAGCTTCTCTAGGTCAGTTGTCTTGGTACTTGGCGGAAAGTCAGCTAGAATAAGAACATGCCGTGTACCATATTTTACTGAAATAATAAATAATAAATAATAAAGCATTTCAGATCCTGCTTCATGTGCTAACAAAATGACAATATATACAAATATAACACCAACAAACAGTTGACGAAAAGTTCAATCATCATCATTTGCAGTTATGGTTGAGGGCAGCAGCATTCTGAAGTAATAAAGCCAATAATCAGGACAAGCCTTCTGGTTTATGTTAGTCTTATATTTTTCGTCCATTGTTCTTTTATCATTTGTAGTAGTTATAAGATGCAAGAAACCCACACATGCAAAATAATACGATGAAAATAGATTTGCAAAATAATTATTAAATAAGTATCACATAAATAGCTTGAACTTCAGCAAACATTGCACATAAATTATAAATGGCATACGATCTCTAATTTCTGTATCAGGTGACACAACTTCATCTTCTAAGTTATCAATAGCAGGCTCATCAGATTGCTGATCACTATACAAGCCTTTCTTCCTGTATGAAAATGTTCCCCTCCCTCGGCGCTTAGGGGTTTGAACTTTTGTATCTTTCAGTGAGAGATTTGATACACCTGGTAAGCATTGTGTGGAAAATAATTCATCTGGAGCATGATCTGCTACTGTTTCCCAGTCTGTAAATTTGCATAACATCATAGGATCACAGATCATTAAGCTTTCAATTTTGGGGATGTAACTAATATTAAAGTGACAACACAATATTAGAAGAGATGGGAAAATTCAATATAATAATAAGGCGTGACGATCAAGCCATAAGAGTAAGATGTGTCTCGATACTGCAACAAGTTAAATCTTAGTGCTTTGTTTACTCTTGTCAGAGTTTTTACACCACTTCAAAAATATCGTAGATTATTTACCAAGAAGATGATAGATCAAATGACACATCTCCTATTATTTTCAATTCATAAAATAAAAGGTCTTACAATCTTTTCTAATCTGTATCTTTTTTGTTTGCGATTAGGTGAAAAAGAACCATCTTATGGTGAAATTTTAATTATATTGAACAATCAAATTAACGAGAACGTATAAATAATTTAGAAAATATTCAAGTCAGATTATTAGACATCAATACAATTTTAGGCTTTTCATCTGAATAATAAAAATTTAAAGGACTCTCTATCCTGCGATGAGAAGGTTGTCAAACTATACTTTTGAAATATCAATTACAATTAGACCTGACAATAATAACTAATATAGTTAGTTAACTGTTGGGTCAAACCATATTAACTAGAACCAAATGGGTTGGTTAACCATTTTTATTTATTCAAGTTGGTTAAAGTTTTGACCCATATTTTTTAAAATAAATATAGTTCTGAACCGGTTAACCATTTTTCAACTCATATTCTATTCAGATCCAAATCGAAAAGTTCTTTATTCATCTTTTCTTCGTTGTCGACCTTTTCTTATCTTGTTCTTCGCTATCGACCCAGAGCAAAGTATATTGATTTTGTATCCAAGCTTCTTACAAATTTTGGCAATTTTACAAATTTTGGTAATTTTAATTCATAGCATATGTTTACTTTTAAATAATGAAGTGTTAGCATTTTAAATAATTGGTTTTAATAAAAAAAATTGGAAATCAAAATTCTACTCCAACTTGACATCTTGTGAGGTACTGTTGTAATAATTTATTTTTTATTTTGTTTTTGCGTAGGGACAAATTTGTAAATGGACGAACAAGAGGATCATCTACTCTTTATAAAGAATCAGGACGATAAACCAAAGCAAACACGACACTTGCAGCTCAAAAACACGTCACAATTATTAATTTAATTGTGACGGTCACAATTTCATTTTTCAAAAGTTTTGTTTAAAAGTCAAAACATCTTAAAATAGTTAATATGATTAATATGGTTTTGAACCATAACCATATTGTTCCAACCCACACAACCCATATTAAAAATGGTTAATATGATTTTAGTTCTTAAATGAAACAATAACCATATTTTGAAAACCAAAACCAACTCATAACCATATTTTGCCAGGCCTATATTTTGCCAGGCCTAATTATAGTTTACTGTCTAACAATTAATAATCATGAAAAATAGTACAGCATCACGATCAAGTGTGTCTTTTAATACATTAATTCAACATATGACTAAAAAAACAACTCCTGATTTTCATATTTAATCTTATTTTCGTACTAAAGAACTTCCACTAAAAGAAAAGGTCAAGACAGAGATTAGCTAGTATTATTTAAACAACTCCAATAGTAAGTTTAACAAACTCTGTTATGAATTATGATAAAGCCACATAACTATTATTTCCTTTTTCTCATGACTCTTGATGATAGAAGATGTTATCATCAAATACTAATCACAAATAATTGTATCAAATATATAGCAGAAATGAACTTGTGACCCCATACATTAATAACAGTCGCAGAATCGCAATAGTACTATTGAAACTTGCTTGAACATGAATAACCCCTTTGGTATTCTACATGTACTCTTATGTGAATGGTCTCATTTCCTTTTTATGGAGAGGAAACGTGTCAAGAATCAGCTTGGAATTACGTCTTCTTAAGACTATTCTGGATGTATAATGTAATTTCAATAGTTATATTCCATTTTAGTTGGAAAATGCAGTCAGATATTTTGGGTAGCATAGGTCCTAGGGTTTTCGAGAAGGGTAAGCAAAGAAAAGAAGAGGTCGTATGAAATAAGCCATGCATCGTGGAGCGGAATTTCAAAACCCCAAAGGGAACTACGTGGTCAAGTCAAGGAGCGGACTAGAAGGCTGATGATACTCTGGATGGTAGAGCCTAAGTCAATATATAACAAGCCTTTCAGGCTGAGGAATGAGAAGTAGAGCCTCTCCACCAAGCACAAAAGTTTTAAGGATAACTAGGGCCTGAGAGCTATCCCGACCTTTAACTTATAATTACCCCGCCCCCAATTCTCTCTCCCTAACTCAATAGCAATAAAAGCAACAATGCCCGATGAGATAGGGGAACGGAACATATATTGAATGGATTTAGGTAACCGAATTTCTCTTTACCTATCCTGCAGGGAATTTCATTATCATGTTTTGGTAGCGAATGTGAAAGATGATTTTCCGATCATTTCCAAAAATAAAAAACATTTTGGAGGGAGGGTGAGGAACAAAATCAATTCCAACAAACAAAAATACATAATACTCCCTCCCCCCAGAATTTTTTTTTGGCACAAGTACTAAATTAAAAAAAAATTGTCTTCAAAAGAATGGTACAAGTACATAATTTTGTATTACAATGACATTATTACCCTCAAGGTCATATGTTGTACTACATCACATCATTATATCAAACAGCTTATCATTTATGAGGGACCCATTATTTCAATTTTCAACTTAAGGGCCATATTGGAACATAAATTATTCTCTCTCCTCTAAACTACTTTTCTCAAAGGCTAATGGTAGGGGATTGCAATTTTTTGTAATGTCTCAAATGAAGTGGCATACTAAATTGATTAAGTACATCTTTTATGATTGGCTATGCCATAAATTACTTTGTCTTATTCAATACCACATCATTTAAGATGCATTTGAGATTAAAAAAAATATATGGACTCTTAACATTACCCTTTCTTAAAGTGTGAAAACTGCACTTGTGCCATGTTTGGGTGGACAGAGGGAGTGTGCGCTTTTGTTATAAGTGTATTTAACTTCTTATGCGTATTGGAGTTCCTAAAGTCTCAAAAGATTTTATGCTTTCCCAATGCTTAAATTTTCAGAATCTCTTCACAACATGTGCTAGTGATCATGAAGTCGCACATGAGGAAACTAAACCAATATAAAAATTTCATTCTTCAACCGAAAATTGAAACACCAAAAATAGAAGTACATTTGGAACAGTATTTATTAAAGAGAGAATACATACCATCATCTGAACAGCCACCACTAGGCAAACCATCACCTAATATTTTTAAAGATCCTCTACCTAGTAAAAGCAACAACAAAAATGAAAAAGAAAAAGTTACCAAACATGAGAAAAATCAAAAGATATGGAAAAAGCTTCGTTAATTTAACTGAAATTAGCATTGATATACATATTGCTTGCATCCTTGGTCTAAATATATCTCAAAGTTTATTAGCTTATAAAACAACAAACAGACTAAACTCAACCCACCATCTTCCTTTGTGGACCCATTACAAGTTGACACCTCAGTACGCGAAACTCGAGCTTCCTCAAATCCATTCACAATATTTACATCACTGAAATGAGTAAAAGCATCACAAACCAAAAAATTCAAGAAATTAATAACCTTTCCTCATAGGCAGCCAAGATAATGTAAGAAAGCAAAAGGATTTTTAAAATAAAAATAAAAATTCCCAAACTGTCATTATAGGTAACATCAATTCGCTTATAACAATCTCAACACTTCAATTTCTTACCATGTCCTTAAATTTATTGGGACAAAATGCAAGTAAACTGCACTTTCCTCAACTGGGTAATCCGAGGAAAACCAAAAACAAAGAGATAAACAGGAGTTCCTTATATGGGTCATCTATAAAAATGTAAGTAATCAAAAAACTAAAAAGACAAACACTCAATCTCCCATAATTTTCTTTCCATTTCCTCAACAACAAAAAAAAGGAACCAAACATAGCATATGTTACGAAATGGAGCCAAAGTTGCCAGCAGTGTCACTTTTCATTTTGTTATCTTTTTCATTTCCAGTAATTCCCACGTGTACACTGTGGTCTAGACTTTAACCACTTAATTTTGATGCATCAGATGTATGTTTCCCCCACTACAGAAAGGGGAATTGAAGCCAGTTGAGGCATGTGAAGAATGAAACATTTTATTTGCTTTCCTTTTTCTCTCTCTAGTTAATATTTGCATCTGAAATTTCCTTCTCTTCTTATCTTTATAATAAAAAAACCCAAAAAATTATCCAAAACCTAACAGCATAACTACTAAACCAAATAACAACACTTCCTCAAATGGGTCGGCATAAAATCTAAGTAATCAAAAAAACTAAACATAAAAACACTCAATTTTAGGAATATACAAGACTAAACCAATAAAAAATTCAAAAGGAAAGAAAAGGGGTCTCACTGTTGAGACGAAAAAGAGTGATCAGATCTCTGTTGGATGAGTAGCGCACGAGATTGAGCCTCGTCGGCTTTGAGGGAGAAGCCTTTTGTGGAGTAGAGTTTGGCCAAGTCAAAGAGAGCCGTGGACAGTTTCAGGAGGTCCGATTGAGACGAAATTATTTGGGTTTGGAGGTTTGAAACGATTGATTCGAGGATAGAGATTGCTTTGTCAGAGTCTCCTCCATGGACAAGATCTTCCACCGATTCACTCCAGTTGGTTTCTTCACCGTCCATCAGTGTTGGAGTCTAGGCGAGAGTTGCAAAAATACATTGCCGGATTGCCCATTTATTTTGGCTGAAAATAATTAGCAATTATAAGGGAAGAAATTTTAAAAGTACGATTGTTTTAGCTAAAAATTAAAAAGAATTAAACTAATATATACATATTTAAATAGGAATTACAAAATAGGGATTCAATTTTTTCGGTACGTAACCAACAAGTTCTTTATATTAATTTCTTAAATAATTAAATTTAAAAGTTCTAACGATCAAAACATCAAATTAATAATAATTTTATAATTTATAAAAGAGAGTATTTATTAATTATATTTCACTGTAAAATAATTTTTATTTTATTTTAAATTTCAAGTAATTTATGGAGTGAGTATTGAATGGATTGAAGTTGCAAATGTACATAAGATCAATAATAAATTTTAAAAAGTTAATTTATGATATTTTTAAATTTAAATTTAATATGATTCATTTAAATTTTGAAAATAATAAATTTTATAATTAATAGTATTTTATAATATTTATAATTATATTGACATAAATTAAATAGATTTATATCAAGTTTAAATTTGAATACGTTTGAAATTAATTTTTTTTAAAAATTCAATATTAAGTTTATAATTTGAAAATGAAGTAGTAAAAAAATGTCAAGATGTGTATGATTGATAAGTTGTCCACTTAAATGAGGGTATAAAATGTCATTTTGTATATATAGCGAACGGTCTTTTAATTCCCTCATACTCGGGAGTAAAATCCTATATAAGAATTAAAATAGAGAGTCAAATAAGGATAAGGAAACTGTTGGATAATGATTTGTTGATTTATTCTTCAAAATTGGGGATAGAGAGTTAATTAGGGAAACTGTTGTTAATGCTCTAATAGCTGAATTATCATACAAATACAACATAATTTTGTATAATTGAATATACTATTTTTCATGTTATGTATAAAAAGATGTATAATTTTTTATAATATTATTTGTTAGAATATAATTATTTGGGTCTAGTTAATGTGTAACCCAATTTATTTAATGGATCAAATTTCGTATTGACCTATATATATTTATTTTGACAACATGCTCAAATAGTGGAAGAATACTTATTAAAATAAGATTGTGTTTCCTTATTTAATATGATAATAAGATCTAATTTGGAAAGTAATCGATCAGCCATTAATTACAATTACAAGGTGATTCTAAAAAGGATTTCTACATTCTAATTGAATTCGGGTGGATATGACATTTATAAATACAACAATAAGCGAGGTTTGGGGATATAACACAAATAAACAATTTGTATTTCAATTATTATTTTATATTAGATTTCTTATCTCTTACCGTGATTTTTCCCCAATTGAATTTTCATGTAAATTCTCGTATTCATATTTTATATCTCTTACAATGATGTATGTATGTTTATTTGTGTGTATTTCGTGAGTTTGAATTCACAACAATACAATCAACTATTCCAGCAACTGTTAGCGCTGTTTTTGTAAGACCCCAACTTTTTATGAATAAAAATTTAATTTTTTCTAAATATTATTCTAAATAGTAAAGTGCAAATTTTACAAAGTAAGCAAGTTGTAATAAAATATTTGTTTTATCAGGAAATATTCGTTTGGTCGGGAAATATTCTTTTTGTCGGGGAATATTCGTTCGACGACGTAATCATTGGTGGACCCCACAACGGAATAACTGTCGGATATAGAAAGCGACAAAAATAACCTTTTTATAAAAATAACGGCAAAATTTTTACCGTTAAACTGTTGAAATACCCGGTAATAAAAGTATAGTAATATGCATTGTTGCACGAAGCTTGCCAGTATTCGCATGATATCTACGATTATTGATGCTTACGTAAGAAGTCACTCAGTTTCATTCAATAATTATCACAGTAGTTGCTGTATAGTATCTCATATTCAATTATTGTCGCAGTATCATTTGCACAATATTTTATATTATTAAATCAATAATTGACATGACCACGCTTATTTATTGTATCGCCGTGGATTTTGAGTGTCCTTTTCGTTACTTGTTCTTTGGTGTTCTCATGTTAATGTGAGATTTGTTTGAAAAAATAAGTGAAAAAGGTTCGACATGTATAATGTCGACGATTTGACTTTAAGAGTCGCCAGTTGGTGTATTTAACTGGTTGCACCAACGCAACCGAAAAAAGTTTGCACATTGACCTAGTGATTTGACACTGCTAGACGGGTATGTGAAATCGAGATTCATTTTGGGTCCGGGGGCTTGATTATGCGAAGGGAAGGTGTTAGGCACCCCCCGACATCCGTGTTATCATGGTGACCGCCACTTTTCAAAGAAATTGTTATATGAATGTGTTTTTGTGTGTGTGTGTGGATCAATGTGCAGTTATTTGAAAGTAGTGCAAGGCCTCGTTCGCACCTATATACACAATGTTTGAATTTTATGGAAAAATTCAGTTTTAACCAAGATATAACAATGACGTTTTGTAAAAGAGGTTTTTCAAACCCTGTGCTCAATAGGAATTAAGACCTTTTCATACTTCCATTTTATTATTAAATGTTTGGCTTGTTTGCTTTTATTTTCAAGATGCGAAGCATTCTCGAGAAAATAATATCTGAGATCTTGAAGCTCCTCATGGGCATGATGACCATCCAAGGAAATTGAGACCTTTGTAAAAAATAATATAAATGTCGCTACAGTTGGAAAATGTCCATCATAGGAGCGAATCTAGATTGATGAGATGAATCGTGATCACATGATTCTAAAGCTCACATGATAATCTGCAATTTGTATGGAAAGCGATGGCGATTATATATATAAAAAGTTGTAAATATATATATCTGAGACATGATAAACCACCACAAAAGCAACTCCATGGGGGATCGGAAATGTAAATATATAAAAGCGGTAAATATATATATATATATATATATATATATATATATATATATATATATATATATATATATATATATATATATGGACATGATCAACCACCACATAAGTAAACTCCGAGTGTGGGACGAAATGTAAATAAAGTTTGTAAAAGCGATCAAGCGCCACTAAGTAAACTCTGGCGAGACGAAATATAAATAAAGGTTGTAAAAGGCGAATTTAAGTAAACTCAGTAGAACAAGAATGTAAATATATATATATGTGTACAAATATATATATATATATAAAAGTAAGTAAGCGCTCCGAGATGTGAATCCGGGCTCATCGGATATGTAATAACATGACAATTATATATATATATATATATATATATATATATATATAAATTGTGTACATACTTTTGGTGTATGGAGGAGGGCTTTTGAAGAGCCTCAGCGCCGTTCTGTTAGACAGCCTCGTCGTTTGGCGGAGGCGGTGATACGTCCTATTCGGGTTGAAGTGCCGAATGTCGAGGACGAGGAAGAGGATGCTGCCGATCGAGGTTCCCGCTCCTGTCAGACGTGTTCCTCGTAGTGAATTGCCAGGTATTCAAGTGGCGAACCCAGATCTTCTGGGTGACTTGAGTAGGCATCCTTCGGTATACCTGCACGCAAACGAGGTATGAAGTTAGATCTTTAATCTTCCTTATTTCCTATTGATGAGGAGTTAAGGAGTTTGATATTGATCTGCATTTGATGTAGGTTCCCGACTTCACACAGCCTCGAGGGAACTGGTTTAGCATCCACTTTATGTATCAGGCCTTGCATGATGACTACAGAGCGATCGTCCATGGCTGGGGATTCGGGAGGTTCTTCTCCATTCTACCCCGTCGCTGTCCTTGGGGTTACCTCAGGGCATTGTTTGAGCGGTGGTTTCACCAGACTCAGTCACTCCATTTGCTGGACTGCGAGGTGATGATGACGCCGATGGATTGACGGTTTATCACAGGTATGGAGTTTGGAGGGGAGCCGATGCCTTGCACGACAGATATCACCCATACTGCCATCAGATCCTTGTTGGATGTTCGGCGGGGCTGCGCGAAGGGCGGACTGTTCGCAGACAGTCCTTTGGCGTAGATGCTATGAAAGCGGTATTGAGTGAGCCCATACCCAATGATGTGAGAGTCGAGGATCACATTTTTGGCGATTGTTCACGATGATCATTGAGGGTCGCTTGAGCAGATAACTCTTCTATGGTGTCCTTCGCTTTGATCAGCGCCACTCGACACGTGGACCGTATAGGAGAGTATGATTGGGGTTCCTACTTTGCCTATTTCCTCAGGGGAATGCGTATGCGATCACTGGGCTTGACTGAGACGTGGTTAGGATTCTACCCATTTCTGCTGGTGAGTGTTTCTCTTGTCTTTTCCCATGTATAGGTTAAGAGTGTTGACTAACAGCAGATGTTTGCCTTTGTGTTGGCAGTTTTGGGCCTATGAGAGGCTTTCTTGTTTGCGTCCTGTGAGCGTGTTAGGTTTAGACACCTATCCACGAGGAAGGAGATGGCATCATTCTATACTGGTGGAGGTCCCTATTGCTAAGGGTTTCACTCATTGTCGCCTACAGTTGGAGTTGTTGACAACCGATGTCATCACATGGATTCCCTACTCTGGAGAGCATTTGGGAGTTGGTTTTGAGGATGGGTACCCGACTGGAGTAGAGTATGTCATTTCCACCCGCAGGATTCCTCTCTCATGAGATGGAGGATGGGAGCTTTATTTAGGAGAAGCGTCTTATCGGGAGCACCTTCTGAGAGAGATTCGCATGCCGATCTTGCCTCTGCCAGCGTTATTGGCCTCGCATTTCGCGATCACCCGTCATTGACATCCCATTGATGGGGATTGACGGTTTTACATTGTCAGAGGTCCCCTGTTCTCAGGAGATGTTCCATCATTGGTGGATCCCTCGTACCATTGAAGCTCAGACCCGCGCCACACAGTTTATGGGGGATATGGTTCCAGGATCCGTGATGATGGCGGATTGGCTAGCCTATGTCAAAGATCCAACTCATGTGACCGCAGACGATGATTGATTATTTCGGCATTTGGACTGGTCACATCTTTTCATTTGGCATTTGGGCGAGAGATCCTGCAGAGGTAGATACTTTTGATCCTTCCGGCTCTGGTATTTGGTCCCTCGGTGACCCATATGGTTTTGCTTGTGAGATCTTCCCTTGTATTGGCCCGACATCCTGTGAGATAGAGATCCGGTGACTCGGGAGGAGTTACATCGGTGGATAGGATCGATGATGTGAACATCGACACTCTTGACTTTTTCTCGATTTATTTCTCGCTATCTCTTTTGATAGGCCCTCTTATCATTGGGTAGGTTACGCCCCATTTCTTGCTATATCTTTTGATAGGCCTTTGTTGTATGTTGGGTAGCTTCACCCCATTTCCCTGTATTTTAGTTGTACATAGATGTATTAGATGATGATATACTTAGGAATGTATGTACAGTTTTCCATTCCCTATATCATATTGCCATCTATTGTATCATGCATATTATTTATGTTATGCATATGTATGTCGAGAGATATTGATATTGACCTGGATGGTCTTATGACATGGCTCGTCTGAGATGTCTTCTTGACAGATTAGTCAGTATTGATCATACCCCACCACTTGTGGTGGTAGGTTGATATCTTATTTCGTGGTATGATAGTATATCACCATCGAGATATGGTGATCGTAGATGATTTTATCGCATAAACATACTATGACCACCTGTTGATGTTTGAGTTCCCACAGGATTTGTATAGGGCATGCTAGAAGCCTTTGGGTATCGAGAGGCGAGTTTTCCGATTTGGGACCCGTGAATTGACTCTACTTTGGAGGAGTATGCATGATTGACGATCTTGCCATTTGGGCGGACCTTGCGTGCGTATGGCTGTGGAGACATGGCGGATAGTTCATGACCCTCACCGGATTGAGGCGTAGAGTGGTCGGGACGAGATAACCATGTCATACTCCTTTCATCTGCAGAGTGCATAGATCTTTGCATCGTGGTCGACTTTCTGGCGGGGGATTAGGGATCCGTTTGCTATATTCTTAGTGTTCGAGGTTTAGTTCACCCTCTGACTTCATTACTCATGCTCGGGCATGGATTATCTCCTCTGGATTGGATTGAGGGCATGATCACTTACCACCCATTGGCCGTGATGTGTCGGTTTGACCGGTTTGGATTTTCATCCAAATGCGAGGCGATGGGTGTTGGCTTCACTTCACACCGTTTATCACGGAGGACAAATCCGGGTTGTATGCTGTTGGGATCGGCCGAGTGTTGAGTTTTTGTTAGTCATCCAGTTTCGCATGGATGGAGACAGAGCGCATCATTGCGGCGATATCCACATTGCGTGGGATTGATTACGATGATGAGGAGCCTATATAGGCGAGGCTATTATTCCCATCAATGATTTGACTCTATCTGGGTGCATGACATTTATGATGGATTCTCCCACCCCGAAAGTGCTTTGTTACTCGATTATTTGGTACAACATTTGGAGCAGAGCTTACATCGATGACCTATGATGAGAGATCGGGCTAAGTGGCATGAAGTTGTGACTCTTGATAAGAGAGACACCGCTCTGTTATAGAGGGATGAGGCTAGATCAGCCAGGGATGCATTAATTGAGAAGCGGGATGCCGCCTTATCTGCTAGGGATGTGGCCATTGCAGACAACACTTCAGTGAGATCCCAGATGACTGTCAGTCTTGCCGACATGAGTGCTTACATTGATGAACATTATTCCACCATGCAATTAGCCTCTGATCTGCTAGCTCGTGTAGATACCCTTGGGCAGGAGCTTGCAGTGCTACCTCCGTCTTCAGAGAGGGATGCTATGTTAGATCTGATAGTCTGCATGTATACAGATCTGTAGATAGCTTTGTATTTTTCCCGCATGAGACTAGCTTAGCCATTTTGTCATGTACAACACAGATGTATATATCAAACAGTATTATATATGGCAGGGAAATATATTTTGATTCACTTCCATTTTAGTTATGCCTTGATACTTGCTTGATATTTGCCTGTTTCTCCAGGGCCTTGTGATCTTGATGCATTCTGAACTTATCCTTGATAGATGGACATTGAGATGTCGCAAGATCTCTTAGAACGAATCACTGATTTCTGTAAATCCCTACCATCTTTGGTGTCTTGGGACTGGTATCTGTATGGAAAAGTGGAGAGGAGGGTGGTTTCTTCCTCTCTGAGATTGACCGCACCACAGATGGTCGCTAGTACTTCTATTTGTGAGAAGCCTAGTTAATTCCATCTCTTATGGGTGGTATTGCTCTTTGAGGCACGATCGTAGCTTAGATGGTCACCGAATCTTCTATTTGTGAGAAGAGGTTGGGTAATTCCATCCCTTTGATTTGAAACCGATGAAATGGGGCAAATTGAAGGTAGATCCCGATACTGTGTGACAAGTATGTTGTTCTCGTAGGGGTTAGACTGCACCATGAATGGCTGCCTACGTACTCCTATTGAAGAGGAGATCAAGTCTGCGTAGTTCGAACCTGGTGTAAGAGGTTCAACACTGAATGCGGAAGGCAGATGGGTGTAGAAGTATTCTTGTTGTTTTTTGTTGTTTTTAGAGAAAGAGGCAGAAATGTTTTTGTTGTTTTTTCTTTATTGCGAGGCCATATAAAATATGGTTACCTACGTACCCCCGGGTATCAGGGAGATCAGGTTGACGTAGTTCGCCCCTTATGACGAATTTATGGTGAAGAGAAGTGTGAATCCCATGTGCAGGCTATACTGCGGGGAGAAGAAAGTTTGATCCCATAATGGGGACAAAGCTGCAGTGTGAAAAAAGTTTGATCCGTCCTCGGGATAAAGCTATGCAAGCGTTTAATCCCGTCTTCAGGATAAACTGTAGGCGTAGAACAGTTTAATCCCGTCTTCAGGATAAACTGCAGGTGTGAAAGGTTCAATCCCGTCTTCAGGATAACCAAAATTGTGAAAGGTTTGAAATGAAGTGATACCAGGTTGCTGGCTTGAAGTGTATGTTTCCCTGAGGGGCAGAAGAGTATTCAAAAAGGAAAGGGTTCAAAACCGGAATGACTGGTGATTTGATGATAAAAACCAGGATGTTTGTTTGATGGTAACTTCAGACATAGTACCATTTCACGGTGTCCGAGTTGATAAGCTGTGGAAATTCATCGCCATCCATTTCCTGTAATCTAAGAGAACCTCCTGTCAATACTTCCTTGACAACAAATGGACCCTCCCAATTAAGAGCGAATTTTCCCTTAGATTGATTTTGGTTGTCAATGATCTTCTTCAAAGCCAAGTCATGTTTTCTGAATTACCGTAGTCGAACTTTTCTGTTGTAGGATTATGCGATCCTTTGCTGATATAACTGACCATGGAAGATAGCCGTGGATCGCCTTTCGTCTATTAGAGACAATTGGTGATACCTGTCTTGTACCCATTGGTCTTCATCCAACCGAGCATCCATCAATACTCGAGGATTCCATTTCCACTTCTACGGGAGAACCGCTTCCATCCCATAGACTAATGAGTAGGGGGTTGCCCCAGTGGAAGTTCGCATGGAAGTTCTGTAGGCTAATAGAGTCAGAGGCAAGAGGTCAGGCCATCCTTTGTGATTGGCGGACATTTTCTGCATGATCTTTTTGATGTTTTTATTAGCCGCTTCAACAACACCATTCATCTTTGGACGGTAGATGACGGAGTTGAGATGTTTGATGTGGAATTTTCTGCATAACTCCTCCATCATTTTGTTGTATAGGTTCTTAGCATTGTCTAACACAATGACCTCTGGTTGTCCATATCGACACACGACATTGTTTCTGATGAAAGCAATGATAACTTCTTTAGTAACCCTGGGGAAAGAGGCTGCTTCTACCCATTTGGTGAAGTAGTCGATCATGGTGAATATAAATCGATGTCCATTACTGGCTTTGGGCTCGATGGACCCGATCACGTCCATTCCCCACATTGAGAAGGGCCATGGCGAACTCATATTATGGAGTTCCCTTGGAGGGGCGGGGATAACATTCCCATGAATCTGGCATTCATAGCACCTCTTGACGTGATCATCACAGTCAGCTTTGAGTGTAAACCAATATTGTCCCGTTCTGAGAATTTTCTTGACAAGTAGGGGTCCGCTCATGTGAGGGTCGCATACTCCACCATGGATTTCATCCATGAGTCTCTGAGCTTGGTCTTTATCCAGACATCTGAGGAGACCTAATCCTGCATCTATTTTATAGAGTGCATCTCCGCTTAAGTAGAATTTCATAGCAAGTCGATGAATCCGCCTCTTCTCGATTAGGCTTCGCCTCGTGAGGTGTAGATCCATCTCGTAGATACTCCTTGATGTGCTGATACCAAGGGTTGTGGATGGGAGGTAGCTCATCCGATAATTCTCCAATATAATTCTCATAGACTGGGGCTTTTTGCAGAGCAAACGTGATGCTTGGCATGTTTTCCTTATCAGGTATGTAAACCAAGGAGGCCAACATTGCTAATGCATCTGCAAAATCATTCCTATTACGAGGAACGTGTAGAAAGGAGATTCCTTCAAACTCCAAAGCCATCTGTAGAACTTGCCGATGGTAAGGTAGTAAATGTAATTCTTTGGTTTGATAGATTTCTATGGATTGCTTGATTACCAATTCGGAATCTCCAAAGATAGTTAACCGCTTGATGCCCATTGAACGGGCAAGTTTTAGCCCCATGATACAACCTTAATACTCAGCTGTGTTGTTGGTGCTGACAAACTGCAATTTGATGGCAACGGGATACTGCTCCCCCGTACCGGATATTAAAACTACTCCAGCTCCAGAGCCTTCTGAATTAACAGCTCCATCAAAATACATTCTCCATGTACGGCATGTATCGTACTGATGTTGTAGCTGAATTTTCATTACTCCTTCGTCAGGAAAGTATGTTTCTAAGGGTTTGTAATCCCCTGCAGGTGCGGCGGCCAGTTGATCCGCAATTCCCTGACCTTTGACAGACTTTTGCATCACATGGACGATGTTAAATTGCTGTAGGATCAACTGTGACGCCCCTAAAATAGGTATACATCACCCATTCTGAGTCGCCGAATACATGGTACAGAAAAACAACTACAACTTTATTAATACAATTGTCGTGTAAAATACGACAACACATACTATGAGTTTAAATACAATATTGTCTTCTAGACAATATCCAAACCCAAATAAAGTCCTCATTACAATTATTGATGCACTATTTTACAAAATAGTGAGGACTACTAAACAACTATCTTGAATCATCACTCCATACGCCGGCTAGTCCCTGCTAAACTCTCACATCCTGAGAAGAAAAATGGAACAAAAAGGAAAAGGGTGAGCTCAACTAGCCCAGTAAAGAACATTATGACTAAGATAATATACAACAAATTATCCTTAGTCTTCAACAGGGAAAATCTGATAGAATACAATAGACAACAAGTTTTAGATCACAACTGTAGCGGAAACAACAATTCATTAGAAGAGTTAAGTAGAGAATGAAATCTACTATCATCTATGAATTTAAAAGTCCATCATCAATATTTTATCCCTATAACATCAATCAATATACATCTTTGCACTACGGGCCAAAGATATTCATTTGTATCACCAGTTGGTCATGTTCATCTCAACACTGTTCATCTTTGCACTCTGGGCCAAAAATATTCATCGGGTAATCATTCATCTTTTTACCTTCTGAGCCAAAGATATTCATCAAATATCACCATTAAGGGTGAGGATGATGAAAACATTTTAGAGAACGAATCCAATTGAGACGGAAGGACAAATATTAGGATTAAGTATTTTGGTTTATCCAAATTTAATAATACTCCATAATAACCAAGTGTGAAGTAGAATTCAAAAATAAAGATCAAAACATGGATACAATCAAAGATAGTAACCATAAAAGACATCTGGAAGAAAAAGAGAAAATTTCATTTTTCGGTGAATAGTGCCGTATTTGTGAATAGTGCCGTATACGTGAATAGTAACCCCGACACATCAAGTTCCAAATTTGATTAAAAGTTCAAATTAATACCTCGGCATAATGATATTGAAAGAAATAATATCATATATGAAGAAAATAACACCCCTTACCTCAAAGAAACAAGATTACTTGAATGAAAGGCTCAAGTGATCTTTGAATGAAACTTATCTTGAAAGTAACTCTCAAAGTATCTAAATACTCACAAAATACGCTTGATAATATAGAGAGAGAAAGAGAGAAAACTTTGTTTCTGGTGTGATTTTCAATTCTAACTTAGCCCTCTATTTATAGGAAAATGTTAGCCCGCCGAAGCAGACTTGACCTGCTACCTGATGGCTTTACCTGCTACTATTTCCACCCACTACATAAAATTCAGCACATTTCTTCACCAACCACAAGTGGAGCCCACTCAATTCTAGAATTTTCCACCAAAATCATTTATAACCCTAATTTTCGAAGCAGTCACCTCTTAAAATTCATAACAAATCATTCGTTCATTTTTAATGGTTCAAAATTTGTGGATATATACCCAACTTATATATATATAACATATCCAAAAATCACAACGATCCAACGGTCAGATTAAAAATTATAACTCACACAATATATCGTAAAAATACTAATTTGATTTTAATACCTCCATTCAAGCAAAAAATACTGAGATAAAACACCTCAACATTAACTCCTTCAATTATAATCACATAAAATAAATAAATCCATCATTTATATAAAATAAATATTTCCTTATCATATGAATCAATAATTAATTATTCACAAATAATATTATAGAATCACAATTATGACAACCAGGCCGTTCCCAGGAAAGAGGGGGCTTTCCAATAAGGATTTCTTCTTACTGGCGCGCAATTAGATGACCTAAACTCTCATTGACAGAACTTTCTAGACATTGTCAATAATGCTATCTAATAATATTATTCAAATAATATGAATTATTGATCTAATAATGGGAAATATAGTGCAGTGATAATTATTGAAACAACAATAATATAAACTATCAATGCATCAATTATTGAATTAATAAAATAAAATATTAAACAGTAACTACTGTAACAATTATTCAGTAGTGCCTTCTTACGTAAGGATCAATAATTCAATAATAATGTGCAATACCGTGTGCTACTGTGCCATTACGTGTATTACTGTATTTTAACCACCGGGTATTCCAATAGTATTAACGGTAACGATTACGCCGTTATTTGTAACAACTCAAATTTGTCGTTTTTTCTTCATCAAGGCAGTTATTACATTATGGGGCCCATAAATGATCGCTTGTGCGTCAGCACGGATATTCCCGACAAAAAGAATATTCCACGACCAAACGAATATTCCCCGACAGAAATGAATATTTTACAACCACTTGCTTATTTTGTAAGATTTGCACATTTCACCCATAATCAAAGTATTATATCAAATTAACTCCTTATTATTTCAAGATAATAAATAGAGAAAATTTAATTTTATTCATAATAAGTTGGGGTCTTACATCAATCGCCATCCAGACGATCGACAATTCAGTATGGGCTTACTGAACACATACTTGAGAGGATCCATTCGGGATATGAGATGGGTTGTGTGACCATGGAGGTAATGTTGTAACCTCATGGAAGCCCATGCTAAAGCACAACAAGTCTTCTCAATCAGAGTGTACTTGTGTTCACCGATCTTTGAATCTTTCTTTGAGGTAATAGATAGCTCGTTCTTGGCCTCTATTATCTTTTCCTACCAAAGATGCATCATGGCATTGTCATTTATGGGCGTGTACATGAGCAGGGGAACATCATCCACAGGAGGTACCAAAAGCAGAAGAGCGTTAATCGGTTGCTCTTTAATGGTAAGGAAGGCATTCTGACACTCATCGTTCCATTTCATGGAGGAGTTCTTCCTTAACAGCTTGAAGATAGGCTCACAGGTTGCCGTGAGTTGAGAAATGAATCTGCTAATGAAGTTGATTCTTCCCAAAAATCCCCGTATTTTTTTCTCTGTCTGAGGAATGGACATTTCCTTGATGGCCTGGATTTTAGTAGGATCCAGTTCAATCCCTTTGTGGCTGACTAGGAAACATAGCAACTTGCCTGACTTCACACCAAAAGCGCACTTGGTAGGATTCAACTTCAAGTTGTACTTACGCAACCTGTTGAAAAGCTTTTTGAGATGGTCTAAATGGTCATCCTCCTTCCGAGATTTGACAATGATGTCATCCACGTAGATCTCTATCTCCTTGTGCATTAAATCATGGAAAAGAGCCATCATAGCTCTCTGATAAGTTGCCCCGGCATTAATGAGGCCGAATGACAACCGTCTGTAGCAAAAGGTTCCCTAAGGCGTGATGAAAGCAGTTTTCTCACGATCTTCCTCAGCAACCATAATCTGATGGTACCCATAAAGCAATCAAAGAAAGGAGTACATGCCGTATTGAAGCAAAGATTGTCAATAAGAATGTGGATAAAGGGCACGAAAGCTATCTTTAAGGCAAGCTTTGTTCAAATCCGGTAATCCACGCAGACTCACACCTTTCTCTCTGGTTTAGGCACGGGAACAATGTTGGATATCCACTCCGGATATGTAGACACCATGATGATGCCGACTTGAAATTGTTTCACAATTTCTTCTTTGACCTTTAAACTCCACTCGTGTTTCAATCGCTTTGAGTTTTTGCCTAAGCGGCTTGAATCCTTCTTTAATGGGAAGGCGATGAAGAACAATGTCATGGACAAACCCACCATGTCTTCATGAGACCATGTAAACACATCACGGAATTGGGTTAATGGTGCAACCATGTCATTCCGTTGATTTGTGGTAATGTCTGAACCAATCTGGATTAGCTTAGGGTTGTCTAAGGTTCTGAGATTGAAAGGAGTGGTTTGATCGAGATTGGGTTTGGGTTTGTTTGCAACCCATTCCTTAATCTCCTGAGGTGTCTCAATGTCCTCTTGGATGTCCATCAAGTCTGAGTCCAACTTTGCATCAAAGTTACAGCCCTTGTGGAGAGAAGGCATGTCATCAGCAAGGATAGACACATCTAAATTTAGAGTCCTGAAACAAAAGATGCTTTCACTTAATATATGCAACTTTTCGATCATACAAAAGTGTTAGCATGTACTTGATAAAATAAGCGCTAAAGGTTTGTAAAAGAAAGCAAGCAATTAAAGTTATCTATGTAGGTGGGAGGATTTTTACGCCCATTTTACCCTCGTCGACCAATGAATGGAGTGCTGCTCCAATTATCGAGGGAAAAGTCCTGATGGACTGCAATGATGGAAGGATTGTCATTGTCTTCCTTCTCCCGAATGATAACCATGACATCTGGGAAATCATCGTCTGGGGTGTATCTGTTTGCATGTTCATCATGAACAATGATGCGAATACTTGCCATCATCAAGGCAAGGTCATGTTTATGTTTCCGTTCCTTTTCTTCCACCTCGGGATCAGGAATCAACACCTCTATTGCTTTGATTGGCACTGGTTTTGGAAACAGCATAGCCACAACATGGGCTGGAACCTTTACTGGAGATTGCATCAACTCATGAGGTAAAGGTATAGAAAATCGCCGTGCGGTGGAAGCTTGAGGAACCTGCTTGTGCTTATGAGGATTCCTGTGACTGGAATTGGCAGAATAGCCTAGTCTGTAAGACCCCAACTTATTATAAATAAAATTGAATTTTCCTTTATTCATTATTCTAAATTAATAAGGGTTAATTTGATATAATTCTTTGGTTATGGGTGAAATGTGCAAAGTTTACAAAATAAGCAAGTGGTTATAAAATATTCATTATTGTCGAGGAATATTCGTTTGGTCGTGGAATATTCTTTTTTGTCGGAATCTCCGCACGACATGTGCCAAATATCATTGGTGGGCCCCATAACGGAAACGGTTGGATGAAGGAAAACGACAAAGATTGAGTTTTATAAATAAATGGCGTAGTTGTTATTCTAATTAACGCTTGTTGGATTACGGTGGTTAAAATACGAGAATCTGGCGTGGTTGCACAAAGAAGCATTACGGTATTGCTGCGTATTGTTGAATTATTGATTCGTGCGACGTAAGAAGGCATTACTCAATAATTATTACGGTGAATTCTTCGTTCAATATTTTATTGATTCAATAATCTTTGCGTTAATATTTATATTATTATTATTGTCATTTGCATAGTATTTTCCATTATCGATCAATAATTCATATTATTTGAATAATATTATCGAGATAACATTATTGGCAATGTCTAGAAAGTTCTGCCTAAGGAGAGGTTTGGTCACCTAATTGCAAGAAGTGAGAAATCCTTATTGGAAAGCCCCTCTTCCCGGGAACGGCACGGTTCACAAGATCTTGTGATTACGTAATATTATTTTAAAATAATTAATTATTGATTATTATGATAAAGAAAATATTTATTTTATGTGGATATAGATGGAGAAAATTTTTAATGTGACAATTGTTGAAAATTAATATTTTATCTTTTACGATAAAATAATTCATTTAAATATAATATTTTAAAAATATATTAACGGTGATATTTTTATAATGAATGTGGGATATATGAGTATATGAGGAGGTAGAGTATTTGGTGGCATTAAATTTTTAACACATGTTTTGTGTGTCGGTGGACACAATTCTTGATGAAAATTAATTATAATCGTAAAATCGTCTCAGTTTGTGATTTTTGGTCAATTTCTCGTTTGGAATTTGGAAAAATTTTCTTCGCAAAGTTGTAGAGAATGGAATTTCCCATGAAAAGTTTTGAGTTTGAACTTTTTGATAAGCGGGCTATTTTCTACTTAATTATTGAAGTTTAGGAAGATAAAATAATTTTATTAAATAATGGGTGGGACCCACTCTTGTTTGAACATGAAGGTTCTTGATTTTTGGTTCAAAGGTGGTTTGGTTTGATTGTCAACAATGATGGCATGCGTAGGAATTATTATAAATATTAATATTTTATTAATTTAGTCTCCTTTCATGCGTTAATATTTTCCTATAAATAGAGGGCTAAGTTAGAATTGAAAATCACACCGTAAACTAAGTTTTCTCTTTCTCTCTATATTGTCGAAGCGTATTCTTGTGAGTATACTTTGAGTGTTCTATATCTGGTAATTTCTATCAAAGACACTATCTCAAATTTGATGGATGTACGGTTATTTTTTGAGGTAAGGGTATTATTTTCTTCTTAAATGATATTTTTTTTCTTCAATATCATTATGCTTAGAAGTATTGGTGAACTTTTTATCAAATTTGGAACTTGTTGTGTTTGGAGTTCTTATTCACGTATACGGCACTATTCACGAATACGACACTATTCACGAATACGGCAAGACTATTCAATCAAAAATATAAAATTTTTCTTTTGTCCAAAATATCTATTACGGATACTAGTTTTGATTGTATCCATGTTTTGATCATTCTTGAATTTTACACCAATATGATTATTTTCAAGTATTTTTGGACATGGATAAAACAAATTACGAATCCTTAATCCTTAATCCTTGTCATTTTGTTTCTTTGGATTCGTTTCTTTAAAAATGTTTTCATCATCCTCGGTCCTAAATGGTGATATAAATGAATATCTTTGGCACAGAAGTGCAAAAGATAAACGATTAATCGATGAATATCTTTGGCACTGTAGTGCAAAAGATGAGCAGTGTTGAGATGAACATGACCAATTGGTGATACAAATGAATATCTTTGGCACAGTAGTGCAAAGATGATTAAAGATGTATATTGATTGTTATTACAGGATAAACTATTGATGATGGAATTTTAAACCTTAGAAGCGGTAGAATTCTTTCTCTACATTGACTCTTCTAATGGATTGTCAAGCTCATTGCATTTGTTGATCTAAAACTTGTTGTCTATTGTATTCTATTAGATTTTTCCTCGTTGAAGACTAACAATAATTTGTTGTATATTATCTTAGTCATAATATTCTTTTATTGGGCTAGTTGAGCTCACCCTTTTCCTTTTTGTTCCATTTTCTTCTCGGGAGGTGAGAACATAGCGAGGATCGAAGTGGGTATGGAGTGATGGTTCTAGGAAGATGTTTTATTGTCCTCACTATTTACGTAAAATAGTGTATGAATAATTAATGAGGACTTATTTGGGTGTGTATATTATCTAGAAGACAATATTTGTATTCAAACTCACATTGTGTATTGTCGTATTCTACACGACATCCGTATTATCAAAGTTGTAGTTTGCTTTCTATACCATGTATTTTGGCGACTCGGAATGGGTGTTGTATACCTATTTTGGGGGCGTCACAGTTGGTATCAGAGCTTAGGGATATGATCTCCTGGCGGAGATCGGGGAATAGAACTAGAGGCGGAGGCGAGTAAATCCTTCGCTAGTGTGTCCTACCTAAGCTTATTTGTTGGTTGATCATAATATAGGATATTATGTGATATGTTAATTTGTTTAATTAACCCTTGTTTTATGGCGATTTAAGAATGGGCATTGAGAAGCGTTAACAATGGAGTTTATGAGACCGTGGAGACGCCGGTACTCACCAACGAGGAGAACGTGCAACAGGCTGGCAATGTTCTTCCTGTGAACAACGCCACTGAACAAATGATGAATGGCGGGATGTTTAGAAGCTTTTTGCAGTTCATGCAAAATCAGACGAGGGAGACTCGTGTACAAAATACGGGTGGAAATGATGGCAACGCTATGATGCATCTGACCCAAGCGATTCAAGGAGTTGGGACCACCGATTTCCATGGAAAGCCGGATCCGATCAAGGCGTAAACGGGTCAAGCAAATTACCAAGATATTCGATGTCTGGGGGTGCGGAGGAGGAACGTAGGTTCCATTCGCCACCTTTATGTTTCGTGGTGAAGCAGATTCATGGTGGGAATCGTGAAGCGTACCCATCGAGATGCACTTAACATATCTTGGGAAAGATTTTGAATCGTTCAATGACAAGTACTTTCCGAAAGTATTCGTCATATGAAGGAGGTAGAGTTTATTAGACTCGAGCGAGAACAACATGATTTTGTCTCTCGACGCGAGGCAAGGTTCGCGAGAATTATCCGGTGTTTGCACCTCATTTGATGGAGAATGAGGAGCGAATGACGCGTATGTTTTCGAGAGGTCTAAAACCGTAGATTCGTCAATACCTTATCTCTCATAAATTTTCTCTCGTATTAGGATGTTGTCAATGAGGCTCGATTATTAGAGCGAGATAGTGAGTATACTCAACCGAGGGACCACAATCGTGGTAGTCGTGAACTATGATAACCAATGAGTGAGGAGAAAGAATACGGACAAAGGCGGTAACCACTCAGGTGGTAATCGTGGACATGATAATAGGAGAGGTGACTCAAGTGGAAATTTCAGGAAGAGAAGATTCAACAATGACGGGAAGATATCAATGGCAGCACCAGCACCAACAACAAATGCTAGGGGAGGAGAAGCAACCGCCGATTAGATGTTACAAATGCGGGGGAAGGAGGACATATCACCAAACTGTCCACAACAATCCAAGGTATGTTACAATTTGTGGAAAGGAAGGCCACATCGCTCGAGATTGTCTTATAAGCGAAACCAAGTTCAATAGGGAGTGGTGATTCCAAGGGCTGTCTTGGATAAGTCGAAATCAACGGTTCCTGGAAGAGCTTTTGTCGTGGTCGGCCAAAATGTGAGGAACCCGAACGAGGTGATCACAGGTAAGCTAATCTTGAATTTCTGCGAAGTTTATACCTTACTGAATCTGGTTCTACCCATTCTTTTATCTCTCCTGCTTGTGCTCAACGTTTAAACTTGACTCAGGAGAAATTAGATTTTGATTTATCTGTTGAAACTCCGTTGGGTGAAACCTTCGTTACATCTACGGTTTATAAATCTTGCATGATCCAAGTTGGCACTATCACATTTACCCGTTGATCTTATCTCTTTAAAGATACTTGCTTTTGATGTGATTTTAGGAATTGATTGGTTAACCACTCATCATGCCAAAATTGATTGTTTTCGTAAGGTTGTTAGTTTTCATATTCTAACCAACTTGTCATGCAATTCAAACCACTAAACCACTAAAATCATCCATCGTCATATCAAGCCACAAAGCTATTCGTTTATTGAAAAGCGGATGTCAAGCTTTCTTAGCCCATGTTATGGATTTGAATAAAGACAAGTCGATTTGAATAATATTTACGTGGTTAGAGAATTCACGATGTATTTCTGAAGAGCTTCGGTCTCACCCCCCGAGCGTGATGTTGAATTCTTTATTGACCTTGAGCAACCGTACAAAGCCCATTTCTAAACCCCATATCGAATGGCTCTATTGAACTTCGGGAGTTAAAAGTCCAACTACAGGAGTTATTAGACATCGCTTTCATTCGCCCTAGTACGTCTCCTTGGGGTGCTCTGTTTTATTCGTAAAGAAGAAAGCGGGAGTATGCGACTTTTGTATTGACTATCGAGAATTGAACCATGTCACCATCAAGAATAGGTATCCGCTACCTCGCATTGATGACTGTTCGACCGGCCATAAGGAGCACAATTCTTTTCAAAGATCGATCGCTCGGATATCATCAATTTGAAGATTAAAAGCGAGGATATTCCAAAGACGGCATTCGGGACTCGATCACGGGCATTATGAATTCTTGGTCATGTCTTTTGGATTGACTAATGCTCCTATTTGCTTTTATGGATATGATGAACCGTGTATTCAAGGAATATTTGGATCGATTCGTTGTTGTCTTTATTGATGACATCCTCATCTATTCCAAAAGTCGTGAAGATCATGAGCACCATTTGAAAATTTGGTACTACAAAGACTTCGTGAACATAAGCTTTATGCCAAGTGAAGAAATGCGAGTTACGGCTTGAGGAAGTAGCATTCCTTGGGCACGTGGTGTCAAAACAAGGAGTATCATTGACCGACGAAGATTAAAGCAATATAAAGTTAGAGCAGCAAAAGTCGGTGATCAAGTCACGCAGCTTTTCGGGCTTAGTTTGGTTATTATCGGAGATTTGTGGAAGGATTTTCTCGAATCGCTACTCGTTAACTCGGTGACTCGGAAGGATGCAAAATTCTTGGGCGAGCGAGGAATGCGAGAAGAGCTTCCAAGAGCTCAAGAGGAGACTCATTTCTAAGACTGTTACGACAATACCATCGGTTCGGATGGATTTGTTATCTCTGACGATGCTTACAGCAAGGGGTTAGGATGTGTTCTCATGCAACATGGGAAAGTCATAGCTTTATGCCTCACGACAACTCAAAGAATATGAGAGGAATTATCCTACTCATGATCCGGAGTTAGCGTGATCGTGTTTTGCGTTGAAGATATGGAGACACTACTTCATGCGGGGAGAAAGTAGAGATTTATACGGATCATAAAAAGCCTCAAATATTTCTTCACCCAAAAAGAACTCAACATGCGGCAACGACGTTGGGCTGGAGTCATTAAAAGATTACGATCACACTATTCAATATCATCCCGGAAAAGCGAACGTAGTAGGCGGCGCATTGAGTGTAAGATCATATGCTGAAATGAGTGCAATATCGTCAGTATAATGGCCCATTTTGTATGACTTGCAATGGATGGAGGTAGAATTAAAGACTCGAGGACCCACATAATGATGGCAAATATACAAGTAGAACCGACTTTAATCGATAAAGTTAAAGCCGCTCAAGCTACGGACACAATGATGCGTATGAAGAAGAAAGTGCAAGAAGGAGCTATTTGGAAGCAAGAATTGATGAGGAAGGAATACTTGAGTCAATTCTAGACTTTGCATTCCTAACGATTACGACACGAAGCATAAAATCATGATGGAGGCACACAACACCCGTTTGCAATCCATCACGGGAGTACCAAAATGTATCATGATATTGACATACATTTTGGTGGAACAATATGAAGAGAGAGATTGCGGAGTTTACCTCAAGATGTTTAACTTTGTCAACGTGTAAAAGCGGAGCATCAAGTGCCAAAAGGTCCATTGCAACCACTTGAGATTAGGAATGGAAATGGGAACACATTACTATGGATTTTGTTCTGTGTCTTCCTAAAGTTTCTCAAGGCGTAAATGCAATTTGGGTTATTGTTGATAGATTAACCAAGTCTCGCCCATTTCTTACCGTCACGTGAGACTTATCCCCTTGAGCGTCTTGCTTCGTATATACGTGAATGAGATTAGACGATTGCATGGCATGCCAAAGTATCCATAGTTTGGATCGTGACCGAGATTCACTTCAAGATTTTGGGTTAGCTTGCGAGAAAGCTATGGAAGCGGATTTACGATTGATCAAAGATACCATCCTCAAAGCAGACGGACAATCAGAGAGGACTATTCAAACCCTTGAAGATCTATTAAGACTCTGTGTCCTAGATTTCAAAGGAAGTTGGGATAAGTACCTACCACTGGTGGAATTCTCCTACAACAACAGTTATCAAGCAAGTATAGGCATGGCTCCATTTGAGGCGTTGTATGGACGAAAATGTCGTTCTCCAGTATGCTGGGACGAGGTGGGAGAAGCAACATTGTTGGGACCAGAATTAGTACGCATGACTACAGAAAAGATCCAAATGATTCGACAACGTATTCAAACTTCACAAGATCGACAAAAGAGTTATGCTGATCTTCATAGAAAGGACGTGGAGTTTAATATTGGAGATCATGTATTGTTACGTATTGCTCCATGGAAAGGAGTTACAAGATTTGGGAAAAGAGAAAGCTCAATCCAAGGTTTGTTGGTCCATTTGAGATTCTTGACCGAATAGGAAACGTAGCCTATAGACTCGCGTTACCTCCAAGTATGTCTCGTGTTCACAATGTATTCCACATATCTATGCTTCGTAAATATGTGAAAGACCCGAACCACATTATTGCATTAGAACCAGACGAGATAGCTGAAGATTTAACCTACGAGGAGATACCTGTTGAGATTTTGGATAGGAAAGAGCATGTCTTACGCACGAAGGTTATACCACAAGTTAAGGTTTTGTGGAGAAACCATGCAATTGAGGAAATGACATGGGAGTTGGAATCGGAGATGAAAGCGAGGTACCCTCACCTTTTCGATATACTAGGTACGTACGTCAATTTCGCGGACGGAATTTCATAAGGAGGGGAGGTTGTAAGACCCCAACTTATTATAAATAAAATTAAATTTTCCTTTATTCATTATTCTAAATTAATAAGGGTTAATTTGATATAATTCTTTGGTTATGGGTGAAATGTGCAAAGTTTACAAAATAAGCAAGTGGTTATAAAATATTCATTATTGTCGGAGAATATTCGTTTGGTCGTGGAATATTCTTTTTGTCGGGAATCTCCAAATGCTGACGGTACTTGATCATTAGTGGGCCCCATAACGAAAAATGGTTGGATGAAGGAAAGCGACAAAGATTGAGTTTTATAAATAACTGGCGTAGTTATTACAATTAACCTTTGTTGGATTACTCCGGTAGTTAAAATACGATGTACGCGTGGTTGTACAATGCACACGGTATTGCATGATATTGTTGAATTATTGATTAAAGACGTAAGAAGGCATTACTCAATAATTATTACGGTGAATTCTTATTCAATATTTTATTGATTCAATAATTCTTTGCGTTGATATTTATATTATTATTGTTGTCATCGCACGGTATTTTCCATTATCGGATCAATAATTCATATTATTTGAATAATATTATCGATAACATTATTGGCAATGTCTAGAAAGTTACATCTAAGGAGAGGTTTGGTCACCTAATTGCGTGCCGAGAAGGAGAAATCCTTATTGGAAAGCCCCTCTTTCACAGGAACGGCCGGTTGTCGATCTTTGTGATTACGTAATATTATTTTTAAAATAATTAATTATTGATTATTATGATAAAGAAAATATTTATTTTATGTGGATATAGATGAGAAAATTTTTAATGTGACAATTGTTGAAAATTAATATTTTATCTTTTCGATAAAATAATTCATTTAAATATAGTATTTTAATAATATATTAACGATGATATTTTTATAATGAATGTGGGATATATGAGTATATGAGGAGGTAGAGTATTTGGTGGCATTAAATTTTTAACACATGTTTTGTGTGTCGGTGGACACAATTCTTGATCGAAAATTTATTATAGACTGTAAAATCGTCCGTTTGTGGATTTCGGTCAATTTCTGTTTGGAATTTGGAAAAATTTTCTTCTGCAAAGTTGTAGAGAATGGAATTTCCCATGGAAAGTCGCGAGTTTTGAATTTTTTGATAAACGGGCTATTTTCTACGAATTATTGAAGTTTCGGAAGATAAAATAATTTTTATTAAATAATGGGTGGGACCCACTCTTGTTTGAACATGAGGGCTGCTGATTTTTGGTTCAAAGGTGGCTGGTTTGATTGTCAACAATGATGGCATGCGTAGGAATTATTATAAACATTAATATTTTATTAATTTAGTCTCCTTTAGGCTCTAACATTTTCCTATAAATAGGGCTAAGTTAGAATTGAAAATCACACCGTAAACTAAGTTTTTCTCTTTCTCTCTCTATATTGTCGGCGTATTCTTGTGAGTATACTTTGAGTGTTGCTATACTGGTGTAGTTTCTATCAAAGACTATATAGAAATTCAATCGGATGTACGGTTATTTTGAGGTAAGGGTATTATTTTCTTCTTAAATGATATTTTTTTCTTCAATATCATTATGTCAAGTATTGGTGAACTTTTTTTATCAAATTTGGAACTTATTGTGTCTGGGGGTTATTATTCACGATACGACCTAATTATTCACGATCTTGACAATTATTCACGAATACTAAGACTATTCACCTAAAAATAAAAATTTTTCTTTTTGTCCAAAATATCTATTCGGATACTAGTTTTGATTGTATCCATGTTTTGATCATTCTTGAATTTTACACCAATATGATTATTTTCAAGTATTTTTGGACATGGGTAAAACAAAGTACGAATCCTTAATCCTTAATCCTTGTCATTTTGTTTCCTTTGGATTCGTTTCTTTAAAAATATTTTTCATCATCCTCGGTCCTAAATGGTGATATAAATGAATATCTTTGGCTTTGTAGAAAAAGATAAACGATTAATCGATGAATATCTTTGGCCCTGTAGTGCAAAGATGAGCAGTGTTGAGATGAACATGACCAACTGGTGATATAAATGAATATCTTTGGCCCAGTAGTGCAAAGATGATTAAAGATGTATATTGATTGTTATTACGGTGAATAAACTATTGATGATGGAATTTTAAACCTTAGAAGACGGTAGAATTCTTTCTCTACGTGACTCTTAATGGATTGTTTGTTCATTTGCATTTGTTGATCTAAAACTTGTTGTCTATTGTATTCTATTAGATTTTTCCTGTTGAAGACTAACGATAATTTGTTGTATATTATCTTAGTCATAATATTCTTTTCTTCGGGCTAGTTGAGCTCACCCTTTTCCTTTTGTTCCATTTTTCTTCTCGGGAGGTGAGAACATAGCGAGGATCGAGTCGGGGTATGGAGTGATGGTTCTAGGAAGATGTTTTATTCATCCTCACTATTTACGTAAAATAGTGTATGAATAATTAATGAGGACTTATTTGGGTGTGTATATTGTCTAGAAGACAATATTTGTATTCAAACTCACAGTTGTATTGTCGTATTCTACACGACATCTGTATTATCAAAGTTGTAGTTTGCTTTCTATACCATGTATTTTGGCAACTCAGAATGGGTGTTGTATACCTATTTTGGGGGCGTCACATAGTCCGGCTGTTCCAATTTGACTGGACATTTGAATAGGGTGCTTAATACCCTACTTATCTTTACCAAGCCCTTGTCCAGGTTGATGACCCAATGACATCATTTCTTGAGTGGCCGACATAACCTCAACAGAAATCTTGGGTATGGGAAGTGGCGCTCCAATAGAATGGTATTGCATGTTACTCACTTCCAAAGTATGGAAACTGGTCGGTTCAACTTCTGAATTGAAGTTGATAATTGGTAGAGTTCCTTATTCAGGACAATCCGGCTCAGCGTTGATAGTGACTAAACTGTTGTTGATAATGTTTTTGAGTTGTTGATGTAAGGTGGAGGGAACAGCTCCAGCCATGTGTATCCATGGTCTCCCTAAGAGCAGGTTGTATCCTGATTCTATCTTGAGGACGTGGAAAGGTACATTGAATGTATTGGGACCAATCTCAATTGGCAATTCAATCTTTCTAACGGAATTTCACCGGGATCCATCAAAAGCTATGATGACCGTATGGCTGCTTTGGATCCGCTTGAGATTGATATTCATCTTTAACAAGGTGGCATAAGGACAGATATTTAGAGATGAGCCTCCATCTATCAATACTCCTGCTAGCATGTACCCGGAAGATAAAACTGCAATATGCAAAGTCTTGCAATGACTGGTCCTTTCGGGAGGTATGCCATCATCAGTGAAGGATATCACATTGTTGTTGAAAATATGATCAACCAAATGTTGAAATTTTTCCACATCCACTGATTTTGGAAAGTAGGCTTCTTCTAAAACCTTCAACAAGATCTTCCGATGATCCTTGGAAGAGAAAACCAAATCCAGTATCGAAATCTGTTGTGGAGCTTCTCGCAAGCTTAAAACCACTTTGGCTTCATTGTGGCCCATAGTACGGAGGAATTTTTCAATCTTCTCCACGGGCAACTTCCCCTTTGCTTTGCAAGTAGGTTTAATAACCCGTTGAGGAAGATACAGTGGATTTTCGTTCAACACTGTAGCAGTAGTATGAGACGTGGATCCTTTAGCTTTTCCATAATTCCATGGAACTTTTTGGTGGTCGGACAACAAGATGTTGTGGTCTGAAAGGTAAAGGAATTGGCTCAGTGCGCCACATTCAAAGGATTGCCTCCTTTGAGTTGAATTGGTTGTATGGGAAATACTTTGATAGTCTCATCATCTATTTCAGATATAACTGCTACTGATCCCTTCCATTTGGTAGGATATGCATTCCCACCCTCGAGTTACACAGTGTAATCATCTGCTATTTGCAGGACACCGCTATCAATAAGATTCTGAATAAGATGGCGGAGTGCCCAACATTCTTCTGTGCTGTGACCGTGAGAATGTGAATGATATTAACACATTTCATCAGGATTGAACCGTCCTGAACGAGGATTGATTGGAGGGAGAAGGAAGGTAATTCTTCCTTCGTTGATCAACATCTGTAGTATCTCCTCCATGGATTGGCCCAAATAGGTGAATTCCCTCTGATTGGCAAAATCCCGACGGACTTTAGCATTTGCCCACTTTGCAACCTTGTCCTCCATAGCTTCACTTTCTGAAGGTGGTGAGGAAGCATTCATAACAAAAGGAAGGAGATAGGCGTGCTCCTGCCTGATTAATTGGCGTGTGACTTGATGGTGGGTCACCAGTTCTGCCAATTGCTCAATTTATTTGGAAAGAGCTTTCATCTTTCGTTCCATGGTAAACTGGAACTTTGCATAATACCATTTGTCAACACCATCTATGATAGATTGGGATGATTAGAATTGGAACCTTGTACAGTGCTCCAACTGATCATGTTGACCTCTTCTTCTTTGTGTTGAGGAAGAGGGTTGTCTTGCACATGAAGTTGATCTGGTTTAGTGACCACGATCTCACCGTTGTCTATTAGATCTTGAATCTTATGTTTCAAGGCCCAACAATCTTGAGTATCATGTTCAGGTGCTCCGACATGATAAGCACACTTTCGAGTAGCATTAAAACCCCTCCCATTAGGGTTGGCTGGTGGAAGAAGATGTGTAATTTTCTTCTGAGCAGTCAGAAGAGCAAGAATATTCTCGAGCGAGTCCCCTAAGGGTGTGAACGTTCGAGGTTGCTTTACTTCTCCATTTTTAGGCAATGGAGGGTTTAAAGGTTATGCTGGAAAAGGGGAGTAGTTTCTCCTTTACATAAGCATGCTTGTATTGCCTTTTTGTCCTTGTAGTATCAAGGAAACATCCTTCTCTTTCTTTTTATGGACCTCCCGGTTGTTTCCATAAGATCCGAATTTGGATGTGCTCAAAGAATGACTTTAAGAATGGCTAGGTCTTGAATTTTACTAGACTTCAATCCCATTTCAGCCATCTCTTTGTGTTTGATCATTTTAGAGAATGGTTTGCCAATACCAACTAGAACTCTTTCATAGAAAGGAGCTTCTTGTACATCTATGAAGGTCATGACCATTTCTGATTCTGTCATGGAAGGAATAACTTGAGCAGCAAGGCACCTCCACCTTTGAGCATACTCTCTAAATGACTCATTAGACTATTTCTTGACCTTGGTAATTTGGTACAGGTCAGGAGCCATCTGATATTGAAAATTGTATTGAGTGAGGAAGGCGTGAGCCAGCTCTTCCCAGCTATGGATCTTAGAATTTTCTAATCTGGTATACCATGAACCAAGCTTCTCCAAATAGGACTTTTTCGAAATAGTTGCATTCGAGCTTTTCATTTTCCGTGTAAGACCCAAGTTCTCCAATGAACACTTTTAAATGTGTATAAGGATCCACTAATCCATCATATTTCTCAAAATCAGGGGTCTTGAATTTCTCTGGATAATGAACACCAAGAAATATGCAAAGGTCTGTATACGAAACACTGCCATGTGTTCCAATCCCTTTGAGAACACGAATAGTTTCCTCCATTTGAAGGACCTTCTTCCTGATATCACCGGTGTCTAGATCTCCTTTGAGATGGGTGCTTTTAGGGTCTTTGTTGGTTGTATCCAACTGAGGTTCTGGAATTGTTTTTTCCAGACCTTGAACTCCTCCTTGTGTAGAGGATTCTGTATGTGTAGGTATCTTCGTACCCTGAGTAGACTGGTGTAATTATTTTAGTAGAACAACCAAGTCTATGATTTGTTTACTCAATCTATCAAATTCTTCTCGGGAGACAGTATTAGACTGGTTAGAAGAAGACATGATTGGCTGTAGGCTCGCGGCCTTTTTTGATTTTGAGCGGGTAACAAGCCCAATTGCTTCCCTGCAAAAGACTTACGTAGCTTAGTCTTAGGGTAATATAAATGTTATCATAACATGTCCGTTTTAGGAATTTTGTCCTGCAAAACCGGTTGTTAATTGATAACATGTTATGCATGCACATATATTCTTCATATTTTCCATTACATATGAATGAGCATGGAATAGAATTACAAGTAAATGTTTTTACAGGTAATTTGAAAATGGAAAGCATGAAGAGACTTTCCTCCGCATTTGGTTTATCAGAGGCTGACCTATCTTAGGGTTACTCTCGCGGCTTTTTGGCATGAAGGTTCCCAGATCATCGCAATATACTTGACGAGAAATTAATCCGGTCGTTCAACTGGAGAGAATCTGAGTGGTGCCTTTCCTGAGCTCCGGGGAATCATTCTTCTCACGAGTCAAGTAATCAAACACCGACAGGATAGCCTCCTGGTAGAGGGACCACACAACATACATTCACATATAACGTGTCTCACTGTTTATGCAAAATGAGGACATGTGCGAAGCACTAATATCACAGATAGATATTTAGCAGTGCAGTAATTAAAGATGCATTCGTACACATTCATCATAAATGTAAATGCAACATTCACACACAAGCATATAACAATTTTGAAAAGCTTGTAATAGCGGCTTAAGCCCTATTACTGGAGTCCCCAGCAGAGTCGCCACCTGTCGATGTCAGGATTTTTGAGTGTCCCTTTTTCGTTACTTGTTCTTTGGTGTTCTCATGTTAATGTGAGATTTGTTTGAAAAAACAAGTGAAAAAGGTCCGACATGTAAAATGTCGACGATTTGACTTTAAGAGTCGCCAGTTGGTGTATTTAACTGGTTGCACCAACGCAACCGAAAAAGGTTTGCACATTGCTCCAGTGATTTGACACTGCTAGATGGGTCTGTGAAATCGAGATTCATTTTGGGTCCGGGGGCTTGATTATGCGAAGGGAAGGTGTTAGGCACCCCCCGACATCCGTGTTATCATGGTGACCGCCACTTTTCAAAGAAATTGTTATATGAATATGTGTTTTTGTGTGTGTGTGGATCAATGTACAGTTATTTGAAAGTAGTGCGAGGCCTCGTTCGCACCTATATACACAAGGTTTGAATTTTATGGAAAAATTCAGTTTTAACCAAGATATAGCAATGACGTTTTGTAAAAGAGGTTTTTCAAACCCTGTGCTCAATAGGAATTGAGACCTTTTCATACTTTCATTTTATTATTAAATGTTTGGCTTGTTTGCTTTTATTTTCGAGATGCGAAGCATTCTTGAGAAAATAATATACAGCAGTGCCGAGCTCCTCATGGGCATGACAACCATCCAAGGAAATTCAGACACTGTAAAATAATGTACAGGCTGCTTACAGCTGGAAAATGTCCATCATGGGAATCGAATCTAGATTCAGTAGACTGAATCTGTGATCACATGATTCCTAGGCTCACATGATACTGTAATTTGTATGGAAAGCAGTAAGCAGTTATATATATAAAAGTTGTAAATATATATATCTGTACATGATCACCACCACGAAGCAACTCCACGGGGATCGGAATGTAAATATATAAAAGCGGTAAATATATATATGTGGACATGATCAACCACCACGTAAGTAAACTCAGGTGTGGGACGAAATGTAAATAAAGTCATAAAGCGATCAATCGCCACGTAAGTAAACTCCAGCGTGAGATGAAATGTAAATAAAGTCAGTAAAAGGCCACGAAGTGAACTCAGTTCTGACAAAAATGTATATATATATATATATATATATATATATATATATATATATATATATATATATATATATAATGATAAAGAACGCACCGGATGTGAATCTAGGCTCATCGGATATGTAAAGACAAACAATTATATTTATATATAACTATATATATATATATATATATAAAAGCAATTAAACGCACTGAGATATAAAATCTGTGCTCATCGATGTAGTCCGACCCACGATTCATATATATATATATATATAAGCAATTAAACGCCTCCGCATCAAGTTCAGCTCAATCGAGGCATAACTCGATAATGTTAGTCCGTATATGAAATATATACATATATAAGTATATGTATACAGACAGAAATGAAAACCACGGACCGAAGCCCGGGCAAACGCACACAACACGACTCTCAATATGTATAACAATGTGTGCTAATATAAGAAGAAGGCTTTATTGAATATAAGAAGGCTTACAGTGGGCTACCAAAGTAGACTTCTATGACTTTAAATGGATAAACACTCAGCTCCCGCCGGATAAAAGATAGCTATATGTGAGCTAACTAGTGTTTAAAGATGAGGAAACAATCATAAGATGTGTATGCAGAGTAAAATGGACAGGGCTTCCTCGCGCTTTCCCTCCTCTTCTTCTCAAATGGTTGACCCCAAGGCTTCATATATAGAGGCGGATGGCAGCGAGTACACTGCAGCAACCATAGATAGATTTCTACAGAATCAGTAGGTTGTACTCACTGGTGAATCGCATGATTGTACCGCTGGTGGTCGTGATGCATCCGAGCCTCGCGGGTCCCGTTGTCTCGTAGTACGTGCACTCATGCACTATAATGTCCGCTCGAACTTGCAGAACTTCAATCCGAGCATTCAAACGAGGTATATCTGACCTTCTTTGGACCGCTTGTGTCGAGAGTTACGCAATGACATGGATACAAAGTCAGGAAGAGGGGTCTATGCCCATGGTCTTCAAGCTTCAAATTCTATCCAAAGTACTGTCACACGTAATAGTCACACGGGATTGTCAATCCTCTGTTCTTGTGGGACATTGTTGGATGTATGTATGTATGAAGTGTTGAGACGATGTGCCATTGTCGAAGGAACAAGATGACGTTTGACTCCTCGTTGGGGTTATCGCCGATTTGAGTTGAAAGTAGACGTTGTTCAGGGTTACAGCTGAGATTAGACTACTTATTGGTATGCCGCGATATCATCTTGTTGAGATGGTAAGATGACATGGTGACTCCTCATCGGGGTTATCGCCGGTTTAAGCGGAAAGCAGACGTTGCTCAGGGTTAAGATTGGACTGCTGCTTGTTTGTATGTCTCTCATCATCATACGTGGGTGTTCTGCTCGCTGCGTTGTTAACTCCGGGTCTGAGGCGTGTGTGCCTCGACAGGATGTTTGTGGTTGAAGCTGATTGCATATGTTTGAAACAAGCATTTCCGGGGTTATCGCCGGAACTGCAATGACATCTCTTGGGGTTATCACCAAGGATGGGTTTGCTACTCCTAGTGTTGTCTCTTGGACTGGAACTGAGCGTCGCGGTGTTATTGCTGAGACAAAACTATCCTCTCCAGTGTTGTCGCTGGTCTTTTGATCTGTGTACCTCGGGGTTATCTCCGAGATTGGGAATGACATTCCCGATGTGTGTTCCAGGTTTGAGATGATGTTCCCGGTTTGTGTTTCGGGTTGGAGCTGAACTTCTGGTAGTATCCGGAATGGATGTAAGCTGTCTTTCAGGGTTATCTCCAAAAGACGAATCTGCCCTCCTGCAATGTTAGTAATAGGAGTGCAGAAAATTTCGAGTATCTACATTTATATTATTATTAGCATTATTGGTAATGTCTAGAAATTTCTGTCGAGAAAAGGGTTAGGTTATTTAATTGCGCGCCAGTGAGGAGAAATCCTTATCGAAAAGCCCCCTCTTTCCTAGGAACGATCTGGTTTTCAATATTGTGAGTTATAATATTAATGATGAATAATTGTTGAAAGATTAAAAATATGTTGTGGTAATTATTTATTCAATTTTTTATATAAATAAATGGGTTTGTCATGAGGCGTTTGTTGTAAATTTGGCTTATTATTACATGGGGGATGTGTTAATTTTTCAGACCGTCAGTTGAAGTTTTAATAGTAAATCAATATGAACCATCGGTTGAAGTTTTAATAGTAAATCAATATGATCCATCGGTTGAAGTTTTAATAGCAAATCAATATGGACCGTCCATTTTAATAGTAAATTAATCATACCATGCCATAGTGAATGAATCGCCATTATTTAGTCCATTCTCCTATAAATAGAAGCTCATTTCTTCCTTCTTTCTCACCAATTCACTAAAACTATAAAGAGAGAAACTATAGAGAGAGAAAAAGAGAGAAAGAAGAAGAGTATTCTGCTACTATACTATTACTGTATCCAATCTCCTACTAAGGTAAGGGGTATTATTTATTTCATATTCGTAAAGGATGTTATCTTCTTTCATATTCGTACGTGATATTGCTTCATACTCATAAGGGTTGTCATTCTATCCCTTTATCTGTGGGAATAACTTGTCTACGCGGATTACCACATGCTTGGTGAATAACCCTTCATATTCATTCTTTATTAATCTATGGGTATAACATGTCTACGCGGATTACCGCATGCCTGGTGAATAACCCTTCGTATTTATTCTTTATTAAGTTGTGGAAATGATCTGTCTATATAGATTATCACATTACGGATGAAAATCCATTTGTAGTTTCGTATATTCTTTCATACTCATATTGAATATCATTTCTTTTGTACTCGTTAAGCGATATCGTTTTCTTTCATATTTCTCCATTTATGGCACGAAATTATTGTTTGTTTCCATAACCTTATTATTAAATGGTGAAAATCCCTGAAATTAGTAAAATGTCCTTAATAGTTTGCGCTTCATCTAATATCATTTTATTGGAATATTAGTCTGAACTTTCTTATTAAATTTTAATCTATTCATTCAGGGTACTTTGCATGACGGGGTACTATTCATTCGGGGTATTATTCATGCCGGGGGTACTATTTACGATAAAATTTAGTTTCTTTTCGTTGTCCAAATTATCTTTGAAATTTGAATCTTAAATATCATTTTTAAATTTTACTCCACAATTGATGATCGTGTTGACAATTTGGACATTCTTGAACTCGGGATAAATTAAATTATAAATCTCTAATATTTGTGTTTGATCTCACTTGATTCATTCTTTATATCATTGTCATCATCCTCATGCTTATATTGTGGTGAAAGTCATCTTTGGCCCGTAGTGGAAAGATGGACTGTTGATTTGTATGATTATGACCAGGAATTATGTATTGGTATATGTTAGTTCCCAGAGGCACAATAGTTATCTAGAAGGGGGGTTGAATAGATATTTTAACTTTTCTTTTCCAAAATACTTTGTCAAATTTGTTAATTAGTTTTAGCGAAATATATGATTTGTTTGTTACCCTTTAAGATAAATAGAGATAATAGTTAACAGCAGATATAATACGTATAGCAGTTAAAGCACAAATATAAAAGACACATAGAATTTAAGGCTCTTAGTCCACTCTTCTACTCCTCGAGTAGGAAATCCATTAAGGATGTCTTTACAATCTTTGAATCTTACAGATTCCTTCAAGACCAGCAGTCTTGGAACTTCTTATTTCACTCAGAACTCTTCAAGTCCAGCAGACTTTGAACTTCTTACTTCACTTAAAGATGGTTGAGTTCTTGAATGGTGCTACTCAGTTGTCGTTAAGCTTGTGTTCGAAAGAACTGAGTAGCTAAACAAGCTTTCTTTTCAGGTCGTAGAGTTGAGCGTTGAGTGTTCTTCAGCTTTTCGTTCTGTATTTGCTTACTTCTTGCATCTGCATCTACTTTGTATATAAGGTGCCTTTAAAATGTATCCGTGTGAAGGCATCCGTTGAAACATTAATTGTATTTGACATTTCTGGGCACTGATTGTGACTTTATGCAAATCTTCTGTTTAGTCGTCTGGCCTAATAACACAGCAGACTGCTACCTCACCTAACACCTAAAAAGGTGTTTTTAGCTGACCTGTAGTACTTTTCTTAGCTTCTTCAATAAGTTTCTTTGTTATATACTAAGGATGAGTGTTAGGTCATTGGGATTCCCGAGGGTTTCAACGTTTATAATCCATTCCACATTTGTTGTAATTTATTCTTAAAGAAATGGATAAAACTTGATGCTTTTGATGCAGACAAATGATGCACTACGATCATGATCGTGGTGTCTTACCACATTAGTGCTTGATCTGATACTAATAGAAGAGAACACTATGATTTTTCTTAAGCACTGGTAGACTACGATCTTTGCTTGCTTAATTTGTAGACTCTACGCTTTCGAGAGCACACTACGATTCTTGAGTTTGCTCAACAGGCATTTGGACCACTCTACGATTCTTGGAGAGGCATTCCAAAGCAAACAGACTATGATTCTCGATGCTCTATGATTCTGCCTTGGCTTCTGCAATCTCTTGACTAGCTCGACAGACTACGATTCTGTTGAAGCCTATCTATTACATCTCAAAAATTAGATCAACCTAACAACTTTGATCTTTTCTTCTATACATTCATTTACAGAATGATAAACATAAAACACAGATTAAACCTAATAATTTTGATCTATCACTAAGTCCTTGCTTATGTGTTCCTTGAAGGACTTTATATATAAGCATGAATATTTACTTTCAACATCAAATTTAAATATGCAATTCTAAACAATCTCCCCCTATTTGATGTTGACATAACTAAGGAGATTTGTATCATGATCATCAATTTCTAGATGCAGTTGCTAGAAAGTAAATATGACTTAGTGTTTTAGTGAGCAGTTGACATCTCTAGAGAATAAGCATGAATTTATTGATGTTTGTAAAGATAGATATTACAATAAAGCTTAGTTACATCAATAAGAAATGAATTCCAACTTATCTCTATTTCTTCTGCCTTTTACTCCTTGGAGGGTTGGCATGCTCTGCAGCTCTCCTTCTCCTGCTGGCTTCGTCTCTGCTTGCAATATCTTTCAGCTCGCTTTGACTCAGCCTTTTTCCATGATCATGTCTATTCATAAAGGCAGGGTCTCCAATCGGCATATGTAGGCCAGTAGTGGTTACCCCTTGTGAGCTAGGAGATGACCTTTGACTCCTTAGCGGTTGTGCCATTAGAATTTGCTGCTATTCAGGTTGTGGAGTCTGATGGCAAGGCTGTCTTGAGGGAGGGATCCTTGAGGATTAAGCAATGAGTTTCCCTTTGCCTTTTCCTTTCTCTCCTTCCCCTTTATTCTCCCCATTTATGTCAGCATCAAGGGTTCGAATGTCTTCAGACATTCGATTCATGCCTTGGATGAGCTCGTGGGAGCTGATTCCTGGATTGAGCAATGTCTTCACGTTTATCTTGAACCAGAGAATCAGTTCGAGATTTGTTCTTTTGTAGAATGGCCAATATAGTTTCTCTTTGTTGCATTTGACCCATTGAAAATTCTTGGAATTCTTTCATTGAGGTCCGTAGACTTGAGAGACTTTCCATCATAAGTTTATTTTGAGATTCCCGAGTCTTCTGTAGAAGAAAAATTGCTTCTTTGTGCTTCCTGACAGCCTGAAAGTGAATTTGATCCCTTTCATTAATACTGTGGATCATTTACTTGATGATCTCCTTAAGCTTATTTGTAAGCTCAATACTCAGATTGCTGGGGAGGGTGTTGGCAACATCTATTAAATGGTTCAACATCATATGAACAAGCTCAGAGTGAGTTTCAAGATCTTCTTGAATATCTTTGGTCACTTTCTGAGATGCATTAGATAGCTCAATTTTGGTAGGAAGATCTGAGAGAAGCTCAAGAATTTGCTGAATGTGTGGAGGAGAGGCTCTAGTAAATTGATTTTGCATATTGTAGAGAGCAAGATCAAGATTAAAATAATTATTGGTTGATGAGGAAGGAATGTCTGAAGGAGGTGTAGGCATGTGAGTTTGAGTTGCAGGAGGAGGTGATGTTGGTTCTGGTTGAGTTAGCGACTCTATGATTTGAGTATGATCGATATTCATAGAGTGAGAGATGGTGGGAGACTGGATTAATATAAAATTAGGCATATTTGGTTTATCAGTTACAGAATGTTGGGATTCTGTAACCATAAATTGGTTTAGTAGATGAAGTATCACTTCCAACCATCTTGGAAATTCGTAGAATTGGTTGAAGGTTGATGGAGGACAGTGACTAACTTTGAAAGAGATGGGAATTAATTGTACCTTATGCCCAGTTTCTGAAGAAGGATGGTTAGTGATTAGCTTCTGAGCAAAAGTGAGGTTGCCTGAGAATCCATGAGTAAGCACAGAGATGGCTGGATAAGCTTTGAAAGACCAGAACATGTGATCCCAGGAGTTACGAATTTAAGTTCTGTGATAGGGCGTCATAGGTAAATAGGAGAACAACTGATTGTAGTTGGCTCTCTTGTACCCATCCCAGTCTACTGCTATAATCTTAACTTTATCTTCCTCTTCTTCTTCTCGATCTTTGTTCTCTTCATTTGAGATTTCCACCACTTCAAACATCTCCTCATTCCTTGTCTGATCATTACTCTTTTCTTCCATAGCTCTTACACCTTCGATTACCCCTTCCATAGTCAGCGAAGACTTCTTTGTTTTGTGGCTGCGTTTTCCCTTCTTAAGCAGCTAAGAGATGGTGGCTCTGTCTTCTTCCTCCTCAGACTGCTGCTCTTTCCTATTCATTTCATTTAGAGTTTTAGTGCCCGAACTCTCTTGGGGTGCATCAGTAGTTGAGCCTTGAGGCTCTTCTATTGTTTGAGCTTTTATTTTCCTCTTACCCTTGCTTTTTCTGATCAAAGCGATGGGTTCCTCTTGATTAATTTCTTCTTCTTCATCAGCTTCCTTCACAACCAACATGTTTCCAGGGAGCCCAGATTCCTTTGCTTCACCAGTTCTTCCACTAGATTCAGACATCATTCTGACATTTTATGCAAGATTTCTTTTTCAGTTTTGAAACAACTTCTGGGTCATTTTTCTGTTGGGATTGATGGATTCTCCTTCTTTGTCCCCAATTTTGTCACCCAGAGCCGATTGCAGGACTATGCTTATGAACCTCCCATAGAGCATTTTTCCAGAGCTCTTTGATTTCTTTGAACTGAGTATCCACTTTCCAATCTAATCGATAAGTAGGGCCCTATAGTTGAGTTGAATCCTGAAGCAGATTGCTGTCATGAGCTTTAGTTGAACTTCATTTACAGAGTAGTGGACAGAGCTTTTACAACATATGCACTTCCCAACAATGTCAGATTCATACTTCTGGGGAAACTCTTTCTTCTTGTATCCCCTGACGTTCTGAAATTTTGTGTGGTGCATCTTCTTCAGACCTTCATGAAAGTCGATGACATCTATAGATACGAGTCCCTTTAATTTAAAACCTAGGGTTAGGTTTATATCTTCAGCTTTGAGTTTAATTTGTCCCCCCTTGACCCTTGTAGTGATGATGTCATTCTCAAAGACTCCATTGTTGTAGAACTCTTTCACCAGCTTCGGGTATATCCATGTGCTGGTGCTCAGAGCTTCTTGTCGATGTCAGGATTTTTATTGTCCCTTTTCTGTTCTTGTCTTTTGGTGTTCTCATGTTAGGTGAGATTTATTTGAAAAAATAAGTTGTGAAAAGGTTCGACATTTATATGTCGACGATTTGATTGTAAGAGTCCCCAGTTAGTTTTTTAAATGGTTGTACCAACACAACCGAGAAAAGGTTTGCACATTGATTCAGTGATGTGACACTGCTAAACGAGTTTGTGAAACCGAGATTCATTAGGGTCCGGGGACTTGCTTATGCGGAGGGAAGGTGTTAGGCATCCCCTGACATTCGTGTTACCACGGTGACTGCCACTTTTCAATTAAACTGTTATATGAATATGTGTGTGTGGGTCAATGTGCAGTTATTTAGAAGTAGTGCTATGCCTCGTTCGAACCTATATACAAAGAATTTGAATTTATATAAAAATTCAGTTTTAAACAAGATATATCAGTGAGGTTTTATAAAGAGGTTGTTCAAACCATGTGCTCAATAGTAATTAAGGCCTTTGATACTTCCATTTTATTAAATGTTCGGCTTGATTGCTTTTATTTTTGAGATGCGAAGCATCTTCGAGAAAATAATATATAGCAGTGGCAAACTCCTTGAGGGCATGAAAGCCATCTAAGGAAATTCAAACACTGTGAATAATTTACAAGCTGTTTACAGCTGAAAATGTCCATCACGGGAACCGATTTTAGATTAAGTAGACTGAATCTGTGATCACATGATTCCTAGGCTCACATGATGCCGCAATTTATATAAAAGCAGTAAGCAGTTATATATATATATATACGTTGTAAATATATATATAAAAGCAGAAATGTAAATATCAACCACCACGAAGCACCTCCATGGGGGATCGGAAATGTAAATATATAAAAGTGGTAAATATATATATAGAGACATGATCAACCACCATGAAGTACCTCCATGAGGGATCAGAAATGTAAATAAAGCAATAAATATGATCAACCGCCACGAAGTAAACTCTAGGCGGGACTAAATATAAATAAAGAAGTAAAAACGATTAATCGCCATGAAGTAAACTCCAGGCGGGACTAAATGTAAATAAAGCATTAAAAGACCACGAAGTAAACTCTAGGCCTGACAGAAATGTTTGAATATATATATATATATATATATATAGAGCAAGGATCAAGAGCATTCTCCTTAAATAGCATTCCCCTAAAATTGCATTCCTCCTTAAATAACACTCCTTTATTAAAACTACGTCGTTTTGGAGTCTTTTTTAAAAAACAAGTGGGGCCGTGGGTGACATTTTTGTAAATAAAAGGAAAGCAAGTGGGACCACTCTCTTAAAAAAGACTCCAAAATGACGTAGTTTTAATAAAGGAGTGCTATTTAAGGAGGAATGCTATTTAAGGGGAATGCTCTTGATCCTTGCTCTCTCTCTCTCTCTATATATATATACATATATATATAAAAGTAAATAAACACTCTGGACGTGAGTATAGGCTCAATCGAGGCATAACTCGATAATGTTAGTCCATATATATATATATACACACACACAAAAGAAAATAAAAGCCACAGACCGAAGTCCGGGCATACACACGCAACACGACTCTCAATGTGAAGAACGGTGTGTGCAAAGATGAAGATAAAGGCTTTAAAGTGTGTAAGAAGGCTTATAGTGGACTACCAAAGAAGACTTCTATAGCTTTAAACGGATGAACACTCGGCTCCCGCCGGTAAAAATATGACTGAATATAAGCTCACAAGTGTTTAAAATGAGAAAGCACTCAATTTAGGGTGTGTACAGAGCAAATTGGATAGGGCTTCCTTGCAGGTTTCTCTTGAAATATGGCCACCCTAAGCCCTCTATTTATAGAGAGGGGAGCCATAGGTACACCTGCGGCAGCTGCAAATGTACCTGTGGCTGCCCAGGGTGCCCCGGGCTCCCCTTGTCCCGTCGTCTCGAAGTACGTACACGCGTGCAACGTGATATCCGTTCGAACTTGCAGAACTTCAATCTGAGCCTCCGATTGAGGTGTATAAAACCTTTTACAGAGTGCTATTGTTGAGAACTACGCCAAGACATGAGATTAGAGGTTGTCAGAAGTCAGGAAGATGGGACCATGCCCTTGGTCTTCAAACTTCAAATTCTATCCGATGTGCTGCCTTGTATAGTAATTATTTAGGATTGGAACTCCTTGGTTCTTGTGGGACATTGCTGTGTAGAATGTATGTTGAACTGTTGTGTTTGAGACGTCGCAATGTGGGATCGAGGTGGCGAAATGACGATTTTCCCCTCACTGGGGTTATCTTCGGTTTGGGCTGATAAAGTAGTCGTTGCTCAGGGTTATCTCTAAGATTGGGCTGCTGCATGTACTGGATGTCCTCAGGGTTGTCTATGAGGTGTGCGTGACCTCCCGGGGTTATCTCTGGGTTTGGAGCTGAGTGGCTCGGTGTGAGTCCCGAGGTTGAAGCTGACAGCATAGGTTGAAACGAGCATTTCCGGGGTTATCTTCGGAACTGCAACTGCACTCCCTGGGGTTATCTCCAAGGTTAACATTGTTGTTCCCGGTGTTATTTCTGGGACTGAGACTGAGTATCTCAGGGTTATCTCCGAGATAAAACAGCCTTCTCCAGTGTGATTTTTGTTATTGGAACTGCATGCCTCGGGGTTATCTCCGAGGTTGAAATTGACACTTCTGGTGTTATTTTCGGGATGGAGTTTGAAACTTCCGGTGGTATTTCTGGGATTGAGTTGAGCTGTTTTCCAAGGCTATCTCTGAAAGACGATTTCGCCCTCTTGCAATGTTAGTAACAGGTATGCAAAAAATTTTGAGTGTCTATAGATGCCCCTCTTTATCATATTTATGTAATGCAATGGCATAGATAGGATAAAGAATACTAGACACTTAAAATATAACAAGATGATCATGATGCCATGTACAACAACATGATGCGAATGTATGTGGTTTGTTGGATTGTTTTCCAGCATGGTGGGATGATTGTCGGCTCCCCTTGACTTTTACCGGTGTTGACAGTTATTACTGACAACCCTGATGAACTGTCTTGGACGTACAATCCAATGCTCTCAGGAGCTTCTAGGATGTTTATGTTGGGGTTATTACCAAAGTCCTTAATCCTTGATACAGACTTCACATTGAAGATGCGTCTCTCATGTACAAGAGATTCTGTGGGGATATAGCTTTGTCTGTTGAGGATGTGTATAACATATAACATCATCGGTCCTCCCCGATGAGGATGTTCTTCCCTGGTTTATACCGCCAGGTCTTTTCGCTGCTCTGTTGAAGTTACTGCCAACAGTCGGTGTTGTTAGGGTTGCCTGACCTTCATTGACATGTGCATCAACGGAAGAAATCCTTGCTGAGGATAATGTCAAGGCTGCTTGACCATCATTGACGTGTGCATCAACGAATGGATTGTATGAAAACCTGATGGGGAAAAGGTTTTAGGGTTACGACCCTGAATTGATGGCATCGAACCTTCGTGAGGTATTGTCGAATGTAGTTTGCAACAGCTGAGATCATTGGTATAATGTATCCTGTGTTTGGGCGAATACCAATGAGTGATATGTAAAGCCACAACTTGACCCATGAAACTAGGATTTCAGGCTATTCTGCTCAATTGCGTAGTGTTTTTATTCCTGATTTGGCCTTTTTAGCTTATAAGAACTCCTTTGCAACTCAAACTGGACTGAGCCAGAGGGGTGGACCCCACCTAGGGGAGTCGCAGGTACACCTATGGCCAGCCGTGGGTAGATTTAAGCTGCCCGTTACTTTTATAAGTCATTTTCACATTGCGCCGCGAAGGAAATCTGACAGCTCTTCCTCAAATTTGTTGAGTTCAGGCGTCTTTCTGCAAATTCTGTCACCGTACAAGTGTTCTACACTGTCCTGGTAACGCACACATGTCTTTTTTCCAGTTTTTATCTGTTGGAAAATGATTTATGATATGAAATGCATCTAAACACATAGTAGTGAATATGCACGCTCATATGATGTGATAAAAAATATTCAATATAGCAAATATTAGTATTAAACCATGTTGAACATAATGATGTAAAAAAATTTAACTTTTAAAACAGTCAAATTGGCACTTTTTTCTGCTATTTCTTATCCTATTTGAGGACAAATGAGGTAAGGTGAAAAAAACAAAATAATCCTGGTAATTAGGCTACCTTTACGAATTTTTTACTGTGATGTATTAATGCATGTGGGATGTTTATGACTGTGGGCAGGTGTGCTATTGAATGGCCACCTAGTCATGCCTATGTGCATGCGGATCGTTCTATTTACAAAGGGGACTATGGCAAAAATTTTCCAAAACGTAGGCATTGGGTAGTCATGCATTTTTAACTCTACTATAGACGTATGTTAAAATAATGCATGCATGCATGTAGTCATAAAACTGCATTTTGAAAAGCTTCAGGTTAGAATTTACCACACCCTTTCTGAGGTGATTTGGAGACTTGTTGTCCAGATATATGGATCCGGATCAGCCGAGTAGTTCCCTCAGGACCACTTCAGGTGTGCGGAGGAGGGCTTTTGAAGTGCCTCGACCCCGTTCTGTTAGACAGACTCGTCGTTTGGTGGAGGCAGTGATACGTCCTATCCGAGTTGATGTGTCGGACGTTGAGGACGAGGAGGAGGATGTTTCGATTGCGGACCCTGCTCCTGCTGCACATGTTCCCCGTAGGGATTTCCCAGGTATCCAGGTGATGATCCTAGAGTTACTGGGTGATCTGAGTAGACATCCCTCGATTTACTTGCATGCAAATGAGGTAAAAGCTAGATTTTGATCTTCCCCTTTTTTCTATTAATGAGGAGTAAAGTATTCTGATGTTGATCTGCTTTATGATGTAGGTTCCCAGCTTTACACAGCCTAGAGGGAACTGGTTCAGCATTCACTCCACATACCAAGCTCTGCATCTTGATTATAGAGCGATTGTGCATGGCTGGGGCTTTGGAGCTTTCTTTTCCATCCTTCCCCATCGTTGTCCCTGGGGTTACCTCAGGGCACTATTTGAGCGTTGGTTTCACCAGACCCAGTCTCTCCATTTGTTGGACTGTGAGGTGATGATGACGTCGATGGATTGGTGATTTATCACCGGTATGGAGTTTGGAGGGGATCCCGTGCCATGTACGACGGATATTACCCCGACTGCTGTTCGATCCTTGCTAGGAGTTCTGGCTGAGGTGCTTAAGGGTAGGACCGTTCGTACAGGTCCATTGAGCATGGATGCTATAAGCGGGCTGTTGAGTGAGCCCATACTCGATTATGTGAGAGTCAGGGATCGCATTCTTCGGCGATTGTTCCTGATGATCATTAGGGGCCACTTCATAGCTGATAACTCTTCTACGGTGTCATTCGCTTTGGTGAGCGCCACACGACATATGGACCGTATCGGAGAGTATAGCTGGGGTTCCTACACCTATGCCTTAGGGGAATGCGCATGCGCTTGCAGGGCTTGACGGAGGCTTGGCTAGGATTTTACCCATTTCTGCTAGTGAGTATTTCTCTTATAATTTCCCATGTACAGGTTAAGACTGTTGACTGACAGCAGATGTTTGCCTTTGTGTTGGCAGTTCGGGGCCTATAAGAGGCTCCCATGTTTGCATCCTATGAGTGTGTTAGATTTGGAGACCTATCCACGAGGACGGTGGTGGCATCATTCCATACTGGCGGAGGTCCCTGTAGCTAAGGGTTTCACTCATTGTTGCCTATAGCTGGAGTTATTGACAGCTGATGCCATTACTTGGATTCCCTATTCTGAGGAGCACTTGGCCATTGGTTTTGAGGATGGATACCCGACTGGTGTCGAGTACGTGATTCCACCCGTAGGATTCCTATCTTTACAGATGGAGGATGAGAGCTCTATTTAGGAGAGCATGCTATTAGGAGCACCACAGGAGAGATTCGTATTCCGATCTTGCCTCCTGCCAGGTGTTATTGGCCTGTTTCACAGTCGCCTGTCATTGATATCCCATTGTTGGGTGTTGACAGTTTTACACTGTCAGAGGGTCCACATACCCAGGCTATGTTCCAGCATTGGTGGTCCCTTCATACCATCGGAGCCCAGACCCGTGCCACGCAGTTTATGGGGGATATGGTTCCTGGATCCTGGATCCGTGATGATGACAGATTGGATGACCTGTGTCAGAGATCCTACTCACTTGTCACAGATTGACAGTTTGACCCAACAGTTGGACCGGGCACACTTCTTTATCTGACACTTGGGCAGAGATCCGACAGAGGCAGATACATTTTATCCTTCCAGCTCAGGAGCTGGCCCCTCAGATGACCCATATGGCTTTGCCGGTGCAGATCCTCCATTATATAGGCCTGACATCCCCGTTGATGGAGATCTAGTGACTCAGGAGGAGTTACATCAGGTGGACAGGATTGATGATGTAAACATTGACACCATTGTCTTCTTCTGATGTATATTCTCGTTATATCTTGTGATAGGCCTTTGTTAGACACTGGGTGGCTGTGCCCCATTCTCGTTATATCTTTTGATAGGCCTTTGTTAGTAGCTGGTCGTCTGTGCCCCATTTCCCTGTATTTTAGCTATACAGAGATGTATTAGATGATGATGTAGTTAGGAATGTATATATTGTTATTCTCTACATCATATTGCCATCTATTGTTCATCATACATGTATTATATTATGCATATGTATGTATGTCCAGAGATATTCAGCATTGACCCCTGGATGGTCTTATGACACGACCCGTACAAATGTCTTCTTCGACAGTTAGTCGTATTGATCATACCCCACCAGCATTGGTGGCATCCCGTCGGAGATCGTGGTATGATAGTATGTCACCTTCAGACAGGGTGATTGTAGATCAATTATTGCAGCATACTATGACTCTCCTGATGTTTCAGATTCCCACAGGCTTTGTAGAGGGTATACTGGAGCATTGGATACCAGAGAGGCAGGTTTTCCAGTTTTGGTATCCATGAGTTGACTCCTACCTTGGAGGAGTATGCACGGTTGACGGCGTTGCCCTTAGACAGACCTTGCGCGCGCATGATGACATGAGCTGACAGTTTATGACCCTCATCGGGCTGAGGCATAGAGTTGTGCAGGACGATATCACATCTGGCCACGTGGTATCCCAATGTTTTCTGATGGACAGATTTGGCTCAGAGGATAGATATACATGACATTCTGGAGATTTTACCATGCCGGAGGATCATTGGCATTCAGCCAGAGTAGATGTATTGCTACTGTGCGTATTATCATATGTTTACATGCCATGGTACATGGATGAGTTGAACATTGGCGTCATTATGGCAGTGAGAGCTCTCAGGGAGGGTCACACCATTGTACTGATGATTATAGTAGAGACGTTGAGATCGGCTACATATTGCAGTACCTACCCTGCAGGGGTATTCACAGGCAGTTCGGTTATGTTGTACGTGTGGTTCATGTCACACTTGAGACCGATTGACACTTTTCGATGGCACGAGTATTGTTTTACCCATGAGATAGCCATGTCGTACTCCTTTCAGCCTGCGGAGTGTACAGATCCTGCATCTTGGTCCATTTTCCTGGCAGAGATGGGTGATCCATTTGATGTATTGCCGTGTACAGGGCTTTGTTCACCTTACAGCTTCATCACTCATGCTCCGGGCATGGATTATCTCCCTCTAGCTGGTTTGAGGGGCATGACTACTTACCATCCACTGGCCGTGATGTGTCAGTTTGACCATTTCTAGGATTTCCATCCTTTTGAGGGGGCATTGAGTCAGCGTTTGGCTTCCCGCCATTTGTCAGCAGAGGACAGATCCAGGGTGTATGCCTGTTGGGATCGACGTGAGCTAGCTGCATTTCTTGTTAGCCATCCGGGCTATTTTTCAGAGTATTCCACATGGATGGAGACAGAGACTACATCGATTACGGTAGTATCCACATTACCGGGGATTGATTCTGATGATGGGGAGCCTATAGAGGACATTGATATTCCCACGGAGGAGGAGCCATTCACTAGGTTGCCAGCAACTCTTGCAGATTCTCCCAGTACGAATGCCACTATGATTCAGCATTCAGCACAATATTTGGACCAGAGTCTTTATCTGATGACCTTTGAGAGAGATCAGGCTAGGGCCTTGATGTTGACAACTCTTGATGGGAGAGACATCGCTCTGTTGAAGAGAGATGAGGCTAGATGAGCCAAAGATGCATTGATTGTAGAGCGAGATGCTGCCCTATCTACTCGGGATGTGGCCATTACAGATAGTGCTTCAGTGAGATCACTTACGATTGGTATCCTTGCCGATATGAGTGCATATATTGATGAGCATCATGCCACCATGTAGTTGGCCTCGGATCTGCTAGCTCGTGTAGATACTCTTGGGCAGGAGCTTGTAGCGTTACCCCCTTCTTCGGATAGAGATGCTATGTTAGATCTAATAGTCCGCATACATACCAATCTGTAGATAGACTTGTACTTTCCTGCACAGACTAGCTTAGCCATTTTGTCATGTACAACACATATTATATATATCAAACAACATTATATATGGCAGGGAAATATATGTTGATTCACTTCCCTTTTAGTTGTGCCTTGATACTTGCTTGATATTTGCCTATTTCTTCAGGGCTTGTGATTTTGATGTATTTTGAACTCATCCTTGATGTGTTGACATTGAGACGTCGTAGGATCTTTCAGAATGGATCATTGATCTGTGTGTATCCCTACCCTCTTTGGTGTCTTGGGACTGGTTTCTGTATGGAAATGTGTAAAGGAGTGTGACTTTTCTCTTTGAGATTCACCATGCCACAGATGGTCGCCAGTATTTCTATTTAAGAGGAGCCCAGTTAGTTCCATCTCTTATGGATTGGTGCTGCTCTTCAAGGAATCAACCGCAGCTTAGATGGTCGCCGACTCTCCCATTTATGGGGAGGCCAGGTAGTTCCATCCCTTTGGTCTGAAGCCGATGAAATGTGGTGGATTGAAGTTTGATCCCTGTACCGTGTGACAAGTATTTTGGTAGGGGGTTAGACCAAACCATAAACGGCTGCCTACGTACTCATATTGAAGAGAAGATCAGGTCTGCGTAGTTTGAACCTGGTGTAAGAGGTTCAACGCTGAATGGTGTAAGGGTAGAAAGGTGTGGAAATGTTTTTGTTGTTTTTGTTTATAGAGAAGGGTGTAGAAATGTTTTTGTTTTATTGCGACTGGGCCATATAAAATAGTTTCCTACGTACTCCTAGGTATCGGGGAGATCAGGTCGACATAGTTCTCCCATGTTCAGGACGATTTGCAGCCAAAAAAGTTTGATCCCATGTTCAGGAAAAACTGTGGGGAAAAGTTTGATCCCATGTTCAGGACAAACTACGGGTGTGAAAAAGTTTGATCCCATGTTCAGGACAAATTACAGGGGAAGGGTTCAATCCTTGGTGGGATAACCGAAATTGTATGGAGTGTGAAATGAATGATCTGATGATCTGAAAACCAGGCTGCTGGCTTGAAGAGTGTGTTTCCTTGATGGAGTAAATGGGTATGCAGAAAGGGTTGTGTGTTGTAAGGGTTAGAAAACCCGAGATGACTGGTGATCTGTTGCTCGATTTTGTAACCGAAAAACACGCGCAAGTATACGCGGTCTTAACAAGTAATATAAGAAAGTAGAGTGTCGAACCCACGAGGACAAAGATTTAACGGAAACAAATACTAAGGTAAAGTCGCTACTAAACTTATCTAAACGATTGAAAGTAATGGTTGGATAAGCTATTTCAATAAGTAAACTAATTAAGAGAAGTTGATTGCTAGGAAGGTAAGATAGGATTACAACTCCCCTAATGCTTCGCCTAATCTTCTAACTCTCCGCAATACAAACGAATCAAGGAATGGTCGACATTGAACACAATTAGGCATAAACTTCTGTCGAAGGTCATATGCACATCCCTAACAAGCTAGAACACTATATGTCTATGGGTGAAACTAACTGGGTCGAGGTCATTAAGCACATTTCCAAGGTTACACAAGGCAAATAAGGATATGTCTATCCTATTGGCACATTAAGCCCAAATTCAAATGACAAGGGCATAACAGGTGTTGCTGCATTAAAAGATAGACAGTAATATCCATTTATCAATTTCCATTACTATCAGTACAAATTTTTTATCAAAAAATCAGACAATATAAGCAAAATACAACAACCCATACCAAAATACTTCATTATATAAAATGAGAGAGAAAGCCGATTAAGCTATTCAAAAGGTTACATTGCAATCCTAAAAATGAAGTTAGCTCATAACTATGGAACTAACACAAATTTTTACTGCACTATCCATTATCAGACAAATACAATAAATAGAATATTTGAACTAAGAAAAACCCCTGTAGAACGAAGTTATCTTATGCCAAATATTCTCTTCAAGGCTCCAGTCTGAAAATGTGGAGAGCAAGATCTTCCCTTCCCTTTAAGCTCCTTCCTTCTCTCTCTCTATCTATTTTTTGGTATGAATCTTCTTTTTTTTTTCTCCAAGCTGCCGCCTCCTTCCTTATAACATGTTTCCCCCTTTTTTCTAGGTCAAACAAAGACTTGATTGTCTGAGGAGCCAGGAGGTGTCTTTGTGTGGCCTGAACCACCATGTATTGAAGTGTCATGGTGCCACATGAGAATCTGGGACACAGAGCTCATGTTGCAGCTGACTTGAGCCAAGAGGAGGAGTGGCGCATGCTTTCAACTTATGTCAAGACATGGGACATGGTGTGCATGTTACATGACCATTAAGCTCGGTGTTGGTGTCATGGCGAGAAAGAGCAAAATGACTATTTTGCCTTTTAAAAGCGCAAAAAACACTGTGAAGCTCTGCGGTGCAACGATTAAACACAATAACACTATATTTCTATAAAACTACACATAAAAACGAAAAGGCAAGTATTTATGTCATATAGTATCCGATTCATGGGTTTAAATCCCACTCATCAAATACCCCCAAACTTAAGTCTTTGCTTGTCCTCCTCGAGCAAACTATCTAACACAATAATAACAGTAGACACTAAGAATGTGAAAGGAATATATATGTAACAATCTATACTAGCATCGTGGCTACGAATCTCTAATTAAGCTACTCTCAAAGAATAAGTCAAACATAGGAATGAGTAAGGGTTCATTATATTTCAAGCATAAGACTGTATTCGATCCATTCTAAGTGCGTGTGTGAAGACCAACCGTCCTGACTAATCATAGCTCAACTAAGTTCGCACAGTCGATTGTTAAAACCCATCAAACTACGCAACTTAAACATTCAACAAGCATTAAGAACAAGACGCAAATGCAGGACAAGATCAAAAGGCTCTAGCATGCCGACAGTAAAATCAGACTCGGATAGTACTTAATTACCTTAGGCTACAGAACTACCCATGAATGAGCTTTTGATCAGTGACTCCCAAGCCATATGACTTTAGGGCACTAGGTGTAGAACACCCCTAAGAATCTAATGACTCGAGTAGTAAAGGCCACATAATCAACATAAGCCAACTGAGATTTCACAACAAGAACGAAGGTTAAACAGCGAGTGCATTTTATGCTCCATCTCGATATCGGCCCTGCGTTTATGGGCGAGTGCATTTTACGCTCCATCTCGACCCACCGCAAAACTTTCGATAAAAACACTTCTATTCTAATCTTATTCCCAATTTTTTTTTTCTAAACAAGCTAGAATCCAAGATCCAAAACTGCATAAACATCTAAATCTTTTATTACCTTGCACAAATGAAAGTTTATAAGAGTGAAAAAATTTTCAACACAATAAACACACAAACTATAGTCGAAAAATAATTAGTTAACACAGTTGGTCGGTGCTTGAGTTGGTCGGTCCTTGCTAGAAGGACGGATCAATAACAGTCTAAACTTATTAACTTATAAACCCCTAGTACATGGCATGCTTGACACAACTCTACGAGAGACATACTCATTTGGTGCTAGATATAGCCACAATCAAAAATCAGCAATGGTAAATATAACACCCTTGCTAAATAGCAGCTCAAAATAGGGTGAAAAGGCCATTTACATGGCACAAGCATATAAATCAGTATAAGCCCCAAAAAGATGGCTAGAAACCACAATCATGCTAATAAACTCGAAATAAAACCAAAAACAGATTATGGCATCTATAATGATAAAAATATTCAACATAAACCCTCAGTTCAAAAGACTGCACCACAATACTGATAAATACAAACATAATAAAGATAGTAAGTCTGGCAATCCTAAAATGGCAGTAATGAGATAGACAGATAAAGGTTCAAAATGCTAAAAACACCCCCAAACTTGAAGTGAGCAATGCCCTCATTGCTAAACATAAAGAAATTGAATACAAGAGGGCTTCCCTAAAGATCGCTCACTTTCGGCAATGACATCGTCGGCTTCGCTTCTTCCTCATCAGGCGTCCGATCGGCTTGGTGGCGGTGATGGTGGAGGGTATGGTGGAAAAACAGGAGGGTCGGGAAACTGGTATGGCATAAACTCAATGCCCTCGCCACAAAAGTCAGTGTAGATGCTCTACATTGTGTTCACCCCACTCACTGATGCGCATTGTTATCTCACGCCTCCCGAGCCCCGCCATTGCGATATGCCTCCATTGCCTCGGTGCCTCGGCATCCTCGCCTTACGATGCGAGATGGTGAGGATGCCATGATATCCGCTAAAAGACCACGACTAATTTGGGCACTACCTCGGTGCTCGAGAGGCTCACGGCTGGGTCGGCTGAAGGAGGTGGTGCTGTAGGTGGTCCGTATCCTTCTCCCCTGACATCAGATTCTGCCCCGTCCCAAATAGTGAAACGCTTGATCGTTTGATGGTCGATGGTTGTCATGGGCGGCGAAGCTATCTCATCTGGGCCCCACTGTACCCCGGCCTGCTTGCACAAAAGCGTGATCACGGAGGGATGGGGAAGTCTCGCAACGACTGTACTCTTGATAGCCTTAATGATTGAGTCGTGGATGAGAACTCCGATATCCACATTCAAACCCGTGATAATGGCGAACATCAGAATCGCCCTTTCTTTAGTCACATCGCTAAGGTGGCGGGTTGGGAGCATGGTGGCACAAATGAAACTGTACCACGCCTTTCCATAATAATTTGAGTCGGCGGTAGGGAAGCTAGTCTTTTCGTTGGTATAATCATTTTTCTTCCAGGTCGTCCTGGGCTTGTAGAGCCGTCTAAGGACTTCCTCCTGGTTATAACCGCGGTATCCTAGCTGCATATAGTCATTTCCCGCGTAGTTTGGTGCCCCGAATAGCGCATTGATGGATATACTGTCAAATGCTACGGACCTACCCCTGACTTGAACCACGGCGGGACCTCGGGATGTTGGCGTTGGCATAGAATTCCCGAACCACGGGACAACGGTCGACATCTTGGCGGTTTGGTGAAGTTAATCCACTTCCGCTCGATGATCATATTCATTAGTTCCCCATCCTTTCGATCCGGCCGTAACCCCGCTCAGGAATCAAATTTCACTTGCCGAAAGAGTCTCTGTACCGCTTGAATGTTTCCTCACTAACAAACTTGGTGGGGTCCCAAGCCTGTGGTGGAACCGCAGAAGATGAAGACGAACCACCAACGCTAAGTCGTTGCCTTTTGGGAGCCATGTCTAAATTCATTGATGAGGTTCCCACAAACAGCCCCTAACAGTGCCAATAATCAGAAAAGATGATCCCTCAAATGCACAACAAACCCCCAAAACAAACCCAGCGAAATCAAGCCAAAACGGTCCGACTTCTCTCTTAGGCAATTAAACAAACATCTTGTGTGCGCTGTGAAAACCTAGCTTCGACAGCCTTTGTTTGCAAATACTCTAATCCAATTTCTGTCAGTGGAAATCACCTAATCAAGCAAGAAGAAGAAAACAACAATATCCCAATAACTAACTCAAATAACTGCTTGAAAGAAATCCAACAAGAATACCTTTTTGTGGAAGACCCTTATTTTAGTCTGCCTTAGTGCTCCTCGCGCGACTGGCTTAGTGCTTGGGCTTGATGGAAGACTTGGATTTGTTTGGATAAATTGTATCAAGGATCGAGGGTTTTGGGAGTGAAAAGAGGCGATGAAGGCGCTTGCGTTTAAGGCCGCCAAAGAGAGGTGCGAGATGGTTGAGAGAAATGAGGAGTCTGAGTTTAAGCGCCTTCTTATAATTTGCACTTGGAATTCAAAAACACGTTAGTGGCGCCGCTTGAATGAGTGTTTGTTCTTTACTTTCGGCGGTCATTGCGGTCTTGAAGTTAACGAAGTCGGGCACTTCAAGTGGGCCGCACGTGAGATTTCTCTTTGGTACATCTTCTTGGCGCCATGGATGCGATATCTCCTTTCTTGAGGATGGCGTCTGCTTGGTGTGAGATAGCATGAGAAATGACATAGAATGGTGTGGCCAGCATGTAAAAAAAGGCGATGTGGAAGGCGGCATCATGGCATGAAGTCTTTGGACTCAAATTTTTTCATCTGCTATCTGCTCATACCAAAATAAGTACAACAACAACACTAGACAAGCAAACAAACACTGTTAAAAACATAGTAAACACATAACATAAAATCTATCAGCTAATCTTTTTAATAAAACGAACAGTCACTAAGTAAACTAGAAATGAGTGAAAAGAAAACATATAAAAAAAATTTATACCGAGATGGGGGTGCCACCCCACCAAGCGTTTGTTTTACAGTCGTCGGCTTGACTATCCTCCCGACTTATATCGGGTCTCCAAGAGTGATGGAGGTATTCTGCCGGTCGACCTCGCCGCCCCAGTAATGTTTTAACCTCTTCCCATTGACTTTGAATGTTGCATCCGAATTGGGGTCTTCAACCTCTATAGCTCCGTGCGGATAAACCTTAGCAATAGTGAAAGGGCCTGACCATCGAGACTTTAGTTTCCCCGAAAATTTCTTCAATCGGGAATTAAACAAGAGAACCTTCTGGCCCAGTTCGAAATGCCTCTCAATGATTTTCTTGTCATGCCACCTCTTGGTCTGCTCTTTGTACAACTTGGCGTTTTCATACGCCTGCAGATGAAACTCATCTGCTTCATTCAGTTGCAACAACCGCCACGTACCGCCTCGGATCAAAGTTAAGCTTTTGAATCGCTCAGTAAGCGTTGTGCTCCAATTCGACCGGGAGATGACAAGCTTTACCATAAACTAGCTTGTATGGAGACATTCCGATTGGCATCTTATAAGCTGTACGGTAGGCCCATAATGCATCATCAAGCTTCTTCGACCAATCCTTACGGTTGGGGTTAACAATCTTTTCCAAGATTCGTTTCACCTCTCAGTTTGAAATTTCAGCTTGGCCGCTGGTCTGAGGGTGGTAAGCAGTGGCTATTTTATGAGTTACCCCATACTTAGCTAGAAGGGCTTCAAAATACTTATTGCAGAAGTGTGACCCTTCATCACTAATTATGGCCCGAGGTGTGCCAAAACGGGTGAAAATATTCTTTTTTAGGAACTGAAACACCACCTTAGCATCATTTGTCGGCAAGGCAACTACATCCACCCATTTCGAAACATAGTCCACTACTACGAGGATGTAGAGATTGTTGAAAGAGGACGAGAATGGTCCCATGAAATCAATGCCCCAAACATCAAACAACTCTACTTCCAAAATATTTTTTTGATGATGGCAGATGTCATATGAAATAGTGCCCACCTGGTTGGCATCACATCGCGATGCATCACATATCGTGAGCATCTTTAAAAAAGGTGGGCCAATAAAATCTCGATTTGTAGCACCTTAGCGTGATTCATTTGGCCTCGAAATGACCTCCATAATTAGACGAATGGCAATGATGCAACATGCCTTCCATTTCTTCCTCAGGCAAACATCTATGCAAAATCGATCCGAACCTTTGTTTGAATAAGAAGGGCTCATCCCATAGATATTGCTTGGCATCTTTAAGGAATTTCTTCTTTTGTTGGAAACTCAGGCCTTGAGGATAACTTGGCAAGCGACGTAATTTTCGAAGTCCGCATACCACGGGACCTTGTCATTTATCACAAAGAGTTGCACAAATCGGAAAAAAATCATTTATAGCTTTGTCGGCTTCGCTCGAAGATGTGGTGTTTTCCAATCTACTTAAATGGTCGGCAACCTGATTCTCAGTTCCCTTCTTGTCTCTGATTTCTAAGTCAAATTCCTGTAGAAGCGGAACCCACCGTATCAATCTCGGTTTAGCGTCCTTCTTTTTAATTAAATACTTGATCGCCGAGTGATCGGTGTATACGATCACCTTCGTCCCGATGAGGTAGGAACGAAACTTGTCAAAAGCATACACTACTGCCAGCAACTCCTTCTCAGTGGTGGTGTAGTTTAACTGAGCATCGGTCAATGTTTTACTGGAATAATAAATTGTATGGAAGACCTTCTCCCTTCTCTGGCCCAACACTGCCCCTATAGCATAGTCGCTGGCGTCACACATCAGCTCAAAGGGGTAGGCCCAGTCTGGAGCTACCACGATAGGCACCGAGACAAGCCTTTTCTTTAATAGCTCAAAAGCACTCAGGAAGGCGACATTGAACTGGAAGGGCATGTCCTTCTCCAGAAGAGTGCACAACGGTTTGGTATCCGAGGGAAGTCCTGAATAAATCTTCTGTAGAAACCGGCGTGCCCTAGGAAACTCCTCACCCCTTTGACTGAGGTGGGTGGTGGAAGGTTATTTATCACATCGATCTTCGCCTTATCAACCTCAATTTTGCCTACAGATACCCGATGACCTAGAATTATGCCTTCTTCGATCATGAAATGACACTTCTCCCAATTCAACACCAAGTTAGTTTCAACACATCGATGGAGAACTGCCGTCAGATTAGTCAAGCAATTGTCGAATAAGCTCCCAAAGACTAAGAAGTCGTCCATGAAGACCTCCAAGGTCTTCTAAACCATGTCAGAGAAGATTGACATCATACACCGGCATTGAAATGTGGCGGGAGCATTACATACCCGAAGGACATTTTTGGAAGGCAAAGGTTCCATAAGGACATGTAAATGTAGTCTTCTCCGATCTTAGGGAGCAATAGAAATCTGATTGTACCCGAATACCCATCAAGCAAACAATAGTATTCATGTGCCCGACCCAACCGGTCCAAGAATTTGATCGATGAAAGGAAGGGAAAGTGATCCTTATAGGTTGATTTGTTCGACTTCACGTAATCCATGCACACTCTCCACCCGGTCACCGAATCACGGTGGGAATCGATTCGTTATTTTTCGTTGGACACCCTTTATCATCCCTCCTTCTTTGGCACACATTGGATAGGACTAACCCAAGGACTTTGTCGAGATGGGGTAGAATAATGCCCGCATCTAGCAATTTAATGATTTCCTTAGGATAACCTCTTTCATAATAGGATTTAGCGCCTCGATGCTCTATAGATGGCTTGAGCCTTCCTCAAAAAAAGAATTTTGTGCATGCGAGAGAGTTGGGTTGATCCTTTTATATCGCCGATAGACCATCCTAAGTAGTTTTGTACTTCTTGAGCACAATGACAACTTTTCTTCACGACACTTGGTTAGAAGCGAAATTATCACGGGTAATGTAGATGAAATTCCCAAATAAGCATACCTCAGGTGAGTAGGCAAAGGTTTGAGCTCAAGGACAAGAGGTTCGATGATAGATGGCTGAGCTTTGGATGCAGAGGCCTCATTATCATTCAGAGACTCGAACTGTCGGTGGAATGGCTTTGATCTTTGAGGTTCATCAAGCCACATGGCACATTCCACATGCGTAGGATCTTCTGTAGTACTAGCCCCAATTAATGAAGCTTCCAAAGGGTCAAGAATGCAAGTTTCTGAGAATACCCCTTCCATTGATTTATCAATAGCTGTAATCTGGAAGCAATCCTCAGGGGTATTAGGATATTTCATGGATCGGAAGACATTGAACGTCACCTCCTGATCATTAACTCTCATTGTTAACTCCTCCTTTTGGACATCGATGAGGGTCCTCCCAGTTGCCAAGAACGGCCTTCCCAATATTATTGGGATCTCCCTATCCTCCTCAAAATCAAGGACCATGAAATCCGCCGGAAAAATGAACTTATCAACTTTCACTAGCACATCCTCTACAATTCCCTTCGGGTATGTCAGCGATCTGTCAGCTAATTGAAGGGTGACACTTGTTGGCTTGGCTTTATTGAGGCCCAAATTTTTATAAATGGAGAGGGGCATCAAGTTGATGCTGGCCCCTAAATCACATAGAGCCTTCCCAATAAACTGGTCCCCAATGGTGGTGCGGATTGTAAAACTTCCGGGTCTTTCAGCTTCGGCGGAAGCTTGTTTTGAAGGATGGCACTACACTCTTCTGTCAGCGCCACCGTCTCGTAGTCCCCCATTTTTCGTTTCTTGGACATGATGTTCTTCATAAACTTGACATAACTAGGCATTCCCTCCAATGCCTCTGCAAACGGTATATTTATGTGCAATCTTTTGAACACCTCCAAGAATTTGGAAAGCTGCTTATCCAAACTTCTATTTACGCACCCTCTGGGAAACGATGGCGGGGAGAAATTTGAATGACCCACGATCATTTGGAGAGATGATGGTATTGAAGGGCTATCCTTACCACTTTCTTCACCCCCACTTGTCTCATCATTCTCCTTCATAGAGAGTTCCTCATCAGACACTGTCTCATCTCCCATAGGAATACCCTCTCCACCTTGCCCATTAGTGGTTCGCCCACTTCATAGGGTTACCGCTTTACACTGCTCCTTGCCTTCCCATTTTGGGTTGACATCAGTGTCACTTGGCAATGCGCCTGGTGGTCGACTATTCAAGGCAGTAGCCAACTGACCCATTTGTACTTCAAGATTCCTAATAGAGGCTTCTTGATTGTTACTTCTGGTTTCGTTATGGGCTATATACCTCGATAGAAGATTTTCTAAACTGGGCTTCCTTTCCTGTTGTGGTGGAGGATGGTGGAATTGATTTTGATTGCTCTGTGGATGTGGACTAAACTGAGTCTGAGGTTGGAATCCAGGAGGATTAGCATAATTAGGTCTGGTAGATGGAGGTTGTTGTGGATAGGGGTTGTTGCTATTGTTGTTGGAATTGTTGCCCCATGAGAAGTTTGGATGGTTTCTTAAACCCGGGTGGTAATGATTAGGAAGACTGGTATTTTGTTGCCGCCCGTAGTTAGAAACAAATTGAACCGATTCAGGGCTTATCGCACACTGCTCGGTTGGGTGGCCCCCTTGACATAATTCACACTGAACCGCGACACTCTGCACGTTTTGAACCGCTGAAGGTCCTAAGGTGTCTAGCCGTTTTGTTAGCGCTGCTACCTGAGCCGCTAACATTGTGAAAGAGTCCACTTCATATACCCCCGTTGCTCTTCTTGGGGATTACCTATCATTAGGCCATTGATAATTGTTTGCAGCCATTGTCTCCACCAGCTCATATCCCGCTGCGTGGTGTTTGGCCATGAATGCCCCTCCAGATGCGGCATCAATACTCAACAGTAGAGAGCGGATAAACCATTGTAAAAGTTTTGAATTGGGAGCCACTAAAGGCGGCACAGTGGTGTGGGCATTTCCTCAGCAAATCCTTAAAATGCTCCCACGAGTCGTACAAGGATTCGAAATCAAACTGGACAAAGGACGTGATGTCATACACGAGCCTATTGTTTTGGCGGGTGGAAAGAATTTTGCCACAAATTTGCGCCATGAAGCCACAAATTTCTATACCCAAATCGGTCCATGTAGTAATGGAACCAGACGGAAGTGAATGAAGCCAGCTCTTGGCTTTGTCCCTTAACGTGAATGGAAACAAACGGAGTTTGATGGCTTCGTCAGACGCTCCGTTGCATTTGAAAGTGTCACAAATCTCCACAAAATTTATCAAATGATCATTGGGGTCATCATTCAGCAGTCCCCCAAACTGGATGTTGGTGCACATTTGAATGGTGCCCGGCTTGATCTCAAAATTGTTGGCTTGGATGGCAGGCCTTTGAATGCTCACCTGGAGATCATCAATTCGAGGCATAACATACTCCCTCAGAGATTTCTGAAGTTCCTCAGCCATTATGATAGGAGCAGGAATGTTTTCGATTGTGTCTTTGGAATTCTCTCTCCGCAGTCGTAGGAATGTTCTATCAACCTCGGGATCAAAAGGTATTATATTGCATCCCTTCCGAGGTGGCATAAACAATGGAGACTACCTGAAAAGAGAATTAAACAGAAAAATCAGTTTAAAGTAAGGATCGTAATGACTTAGTTTCAATATTGCAAGCAATTAATTCTAAGTCCCCGGCAACGGCGCCAAAAACTTGTTTTTTGATTTTGCAACCGAAAAACACGCGCAAGTATACGCAGTCTTAAAAAGTAATATAAGAAAGTAGAGTGTCGAAACCACGAGGACAAAGATTTAACGGAAACAAATACTAAGGTAAAGTCGCTACTAAACTTATCTAAACGATTGAAAGTAATGGTTGGTTAAGCTATTTCAATAAGTAAACTAATTAAGAGAAGTTGATTGCTAGGAAGGTAAGATAAGATTACAACTCCCCTAATGCTTTGCCTAATCTTCTAACTCTCCGCAATACAAACGAATCAAGGAATGGTCGACATTGAACACAATTAGGCATAAACTTCTGTCGAAGGTCATATGCACATCCCTAACAAGCTAGAACACCATATGTCTATGGGTGAAACTAACTGGGTCGAGGTCATTAAGCACATTTCCAAGGTCGCACAAGGCAAATAAGGATATGTCTATCCTATTGGCACATTAAGCCTACATTCAAATGACAAGGGCATAACAGGTGTTGCTGCATTAAAAGATAGACAATAATATCCATTTATCAATTTCCATTACTATCAGTACAAATTTCTTTATCAAGAAATCAAACAATATAAGCAAAATACAACAACCCATTCCAAAATGCTTTATTATATAAAACGAGAGAGAAAGCCGATTAAGCTATTCAAAAGGTTACATTGCAATCCTAAAAATGAAGTTAGCTCATAACTATGGAACTAACACAAATTTTTACTGCACTATCCATTATCAGACAAATAAAATAAATAGAATATTTGAACTAAGAAAAACCCCTGTAGAACGAAGTTATCTTATGCCAAATATTCTCTTCAAGGCTCCAGTCTGAAAATGTAGAGAGCAAGATCTTCCCTTCCCTTTAAGCTCCTTCCTTCTCTCTCTCTATCTATTTTCTGGTATGAATCTTCTTTTTTTTCTCCAAGCTGCCGCCTCCTTCCTTATAACCTGTTTCCCCCTTTTTCCTAGGTCAAACAAAGTCCTTATTCGCTTGAGGAGGAGGAGGTGGTTGCGTCGTCATGGGCCACTATATTGAGTGAAGACTGCTTGCCGCCCACATTAGAATCTGGGACAGAGCTCGTGCTGCAACGCGAGCCAAAGGAGGAGGAGTGGCATGGCCAGTGGCTTATGTCAAAGCATGGGTCGGTCATGCTATTACAAGCAGCCCATTAAACTCAGTGTTGGCACCGCAAAGACGAGAAAGAGCAAAATGACTGTTTTGCCCTTTTAAAGCTGCAAAAATACTGTGAAGCTCTGCAGTGCAACGATTAAACACAATAACACTATATTTCTATAAAACTACATTAAAACTATGAATTCAGGCAAGTATTTAAGTCATAAAGTATCCGATTCGCGGGTTTAAATCCCACTCATCATGATCCAAAACCAGGATGTTTGCTTGATGGTAACTTTAGACATAGTACCGTTCACGGTGTCTGAGTTGATGAGCTGTGGAAATTCATCGCCATCCATTTCCTGTAATCTGGGAGTACCTACTGTCAATACCTCCTTGACAATAAACGGGCCATCCCAGTTTGGAGAGAATTTTCCCTTTAACTGATCGTAGTTGTCAATGATCTTCTTCAAAACCAAGTCATGTTATTTAAACTGCCGTAGCTAGACTTTTTTGTTGTAGGACCTAGCGATCCTTTGTTGGTATAACTGACCATAGAAGATAGCATCACTTCGTCTTTCGTCTATTAGAGACAATTGGTGATATCTGTATTGTAACCATTGGTCTTCATCCAGCTGATCGTCCATCAACACTCTGAGGTATTCCATTTCTACTTCTATGGGGAGCACTACTTCCATCCCATAGGTCAATGAGTAGGGGGTTGCCCCAGTGGAAGTACGCATTGAAGTTCTGTAGGCTAATAGAGTCAGAGGCAAGAGGTTAGGTCATCCTTTGTGATTGGCATACATCTTCTGCATGATCTTCTTGATGTTCTTATTAGCTGCTTCAACAACACCATTCATCTTTGGACGGTAGATGATGGAGTTAAGGTGTTTAATGTGGAATTTATTGCACAACTCCTCCATCATTTTGTTGTTAAGGTTCTTAGCATTGTCTGACACAATTACCTCTGGTTGTACATATCGATAAATGACATTGTTTTTGATGAAAGCAATGATGGCTTCTTTGGTAACCTTGGGGAAGGAGGCTGCTTCTACCCATTTGGTGAAGTAGTCGATTATGGTGAACATAAATTGATGCCCATTACTGGCTTTGGGCTCGATGGGCCCGATCACTTCCATTCCCCACATTGAGAAGGGCCAAGGTGAACTCATATTGTGGAGTTCCCTAGGAGGGGCGTGGATAGCATTCCCATAAATTTGGCATTGGTAGCATCTTTTGACGTGGTCATCACAGTCAGCCTTAAGTGAGATCCAATAATGCCCTGTTCTGAGGATCTTTTTAATAAGTAAGGGGCCGCTCATGTGTGGGCCACATACTCCACCATTGATTTCATCCATAAGCCTCTGAGCTTGGTCCTTGTCCAGACATCTGAGGAGATCTATTCCCACATCTCTTTTGTAGAGTGCATCTCCGCTCAGGTAGAACTTCATAGCCAGTCGATGGATCCACCTTCTTTCAGTCGAGCTCGCCTCAGCAGGTGTAGATCCATCTCGTAAGTACTCCTTGATATGCTAATACCAAGGGTGTTAGATGTGAGGTAGCTCATCCGATACTTCTCCAATGTAATTCCCATAGGCTGGAGCCTTTTGTAGGGAAAGTGGGATGCTTGGCATGTTTTCCTTGTCATGTATGGTGATCAAGGAGGCCAAAGTTGCTAGTGCATCTGCAAAATCATTCCTATTTCGAGGAATGTGGAGGAAGTTTATTTCTTCGAACTCCGAAGCCATCTGTAAAACTTGCATATGGTAAGGTAGCAAATGTAGCTCTTTGGTATGATAGATTCATGTGGTTTGTCTGATTACCAATTCTGAATCCCCAAAGTTAGTTAACCGTCTGATACCCATTGATTGGGCAAGTTTGAGTCCCATGATACAACCTTCATACTCAGCTGTGTTGTTGGTGCTGACAAATTGTAATTTGACGGCGACGGGATATTTCTCCCCCGTATCGTATACTAGAACTGCTCCAGCTCCAGAACCTTCCATGTTAACAGCTCCATCAAAATACATTTTCCACGTACGGCATACATTGTACTAATGGGGTTGCTGCACTGTCAATACCCCTTCATTGGGGAAGTATGTTTCCAAGGGTTTGAAATCCCCTGCAGGTGCGGCGGCCAGTTGATCCGCAATTCCTTGACCTGTAATAGACTTTTGCATCACGTAGACGATGTCAAATTGTTGTAGGATTAACTGCCATCTGGACAACCGACAATTCAATATAGGTTTACTGAACACATACTTGAGAGGATCCATGTGGGATATGAGATGGGTTGTATGACCATGTAGGTAATGCTGTAACCTCATGGAAGCCCATGCTAAAGCACAACAAGTCTTCTCAATAAGATTGTACTTGTGTTCCTTCGTCTTTGAATCTTTTCTTTGAGGTAGTAGATAGCTCATTTGTTGGCCTCTATCGTCTTTTTTTGTCCCAAAGATGCAAATTTCATGGCATTGTCATTAATGGAAAGGTACATGAACAGGGGAACATCATCCCTGGGTGGTACCAAGACATGAGCATTAACCAGCTGCTCTTTGATTGTAAGGAAGGCTTTTTGACACTCATCATTTCATTTCATGGAGGATTTCTTCCTTAACAATTTGAAGATAGGCTCACAGGTTGCTGTGAGTTGAGAAATGAGCCTGCTAATGAAGTTGATTTGTCCCAAAAAGCTCCGTATTTCCTTCTCTGTGTGAGGAACGGGCATTTCCTTGATGGCCTGGATTTTGGTGGGATCCAGCTCCATCCCTTTGTGGCTGACTAGGAAACCTAGCAACTTGCCTGATTTAACGCCAAAGGCGCACTTGGCTGGATTCAACTTCAAGTTGTACTTACGCAACCTGTTGAAAATCTTTCTAAGATGGTCTAAGTGGTCTTCTTCCCTTCGGGATTTGACAATGATGTCATCCATGTAGATCTCTATCTCTTTGTGCATTAAGTCATGAAAAAGAGCCATCATAGCTCGCTGGTAGGTTGCTCCGGCATTAATGAGGCCGAATGACAATTATCTATAGCAAAAGGTTCCCCAAGGCGTGATGAATGCAGTTTTTTCATGATCTTCCATAGCAACCATGATTTGATGATACCCCGCAAAGCAATCAGCAAATGAGTACATGTCATATTGAGCAGTATTGTCAATGAGAATGTGGATAAATGGTACGAGAAAGCTATCCTTAAGGCAAGCATTATTCAGATCCCGATAATCCACACAAACTTGCACCTTTCCTCCTGGTTTAGGCACGGGGACTATGTTTGATAGCTATTCAGGATATGTGGACACCATGATGATGCAAGCTTGAAATTATTTCATAATTTCTTCTTTAACCTTTAAACTCCACTCATGTTTTAATCGCCTGAGCTTCTGCCTGACTAGCTTGAATCCCTCTTTAATGGGAAGGCAATGGATGACGATGTCCGTGGACAAACCCACCATGTCTTCGTGAGACCATGCAAACACATCCTGGAATTGGGTTAATAGCGCAACCATGTCATTCTTTTGGTTTGGTGTGAGGTCTGTACCAATCTAGATCAACCTAGGGCTTTCTAAGGTTCCAAGATTGAATGAGGTGGTTTGATTAAGATTTGGTTTGGGTTTGTCTTCAACCTATTCCTTGATCTCCTGAGGTATCTCAATGTCTTCTTGTATTTCCATCAAGTCTGAGTCCAACTTTTTATCAAAGTTATAGTCCTTGTGGAGAAAAGACACCTTATCAGCAAGTACATGCACATCTAAATTCAGAGTCATGAAACAAAATATTCTTTCACTTAGTATATGAAACTGTTCAATCATACAAAAGTGTTAGCATGTACTGATAAAATAACTGCTAATAATGTACAAAAAGTAAGCGAGTAAAAAGCTATCTACTGAAGCAAAGGATTACGCCCTTTTTAACCTTGGCGACAAATGCAAGGAGTGCTGCTCCAATTGTCAAGGGTGAAGTCCTGGTGGATAGCAGTAATGAAGTGACGATCATTGTCCTCCTTTTCCCGAATGATGACCATAATATTGGGACAATCATCGTCTGGAGTGTATCTATTTATGTGCTCATCATGAAAAAGGATGCGTAGATGAGACAATCCCCTGGCGATGTCTTGTTTACATCTCCGTTCCTCTTCTTCCACTTTGGGATCAGGAATCAGGACCTCTTTTGCTTTAACCGGTATCGATTTGGGAAATAGCATAGCCATAACATGGGCTGGAACCTTTACCGGAGACTGTATAGGCTCAGGATTGGTAGGTGGAGATAATCGCCTTATGGCTGAAGATGAAGGAATCTGTTTGTGCTTGTGAGGATTCCTGTGACTGGAGCTAGCAGAATAGCCTAATCCAATTGTCCTTGTTTGACTGAGAACTTGAATTGGGTACTTAATACCCTGATGATCTTTGCCCAACCCTTGTCCAGGTTGATGACCCAATGATATCATCTCTTGAGTGTCCGACATTACCTCGGCAAAAATCTTGGGTGTGAGAGGTGGCGCCCCAATGGGATGGTAATGAGTGTTACTCACCTCCAGAGCATATTACTTGTACATATATTCTTCATATTTTCCATTACATAGAGATGAACATGGAATGAAAGTACAAGTAATTGTCTTTACAAGTAATTGAAAATGGAAAGCATGAAGAGACTTTCCTCCATGTTTGGTTTATCAGAGGCTGACTTATCTTTGGTTACTCTCGCGGTTTTTCGGCATGAAGGTTCCCAGATAATCGCAATTTACTTGACAAGAAGTTAATCCGGTCTTTCAACTGGAGCGAATCTAGGTGGTGCCTTTCCTGAGCCTCGTTGGAATTAGTCTCCCTACGAGTCCAGTAATCAAACACCGACAGGATAGCCTCCTAGTGGAGGAACAACACAACATACATTCACATGCAATGTGTCTCACCGTTATGGGAATGATGATATGTGCGAAGAACTAATATCACAAATAAATATATTGCAATGCAGTAAGTAAATGCATTCGTACACATTCATAAAAAATGTAAATGCAACATCCACACACAAGCATGTAACAGTTTTGAAAAGCTTGTAGTAGCGACTAAAGTCCTCTTATCGGTGTCTCCCAGTGAGTCGCCACAATCGACGTTGGGATTTTTATTGTTCCCTTTTCTGTTCTTATCTTTTGGTGTTCTCATGTTAGGTGAGATTTGTTTGAAAAAACAAGTTGTGAAAAGGTCCGAAATTTATATGTCAACGATTTGACTGTAAGAGTCGCCAGTTGGTTTTTTAAATGGTTGTACCAACACAACCGAGAAAAGGTTTGTATATTGACCCAGTGATGTGACACTGCTAAACGAGTTTGTGAAATCGAGATTCATTAGGGTCCGAGGACTTGCTTATACGAAGGGAAGGTGTTAGGCACCCCCCGACATCCGTGTTACCACGGTGACCGCCACTTTTCAATTAAACTGTTATATGAATGTGTGTGTGTGGGTCAATGTATAGTTATTTGGAAGTAGTGCTATGCCTCGTTCGAACCTATATACGAAGGATTTGAATTTATATAAAAATTCAGTTTTAAACAAGATATAGCAGTGAGGTTTTATAAAAGAGGTTTTTCAAACCCCATGCTCAATAGTAATTGAGGCCTTTGATACTTCCATTTTATTAAATGTTCGGCTTGATTTCTTTTTTTTTTGAGATGCAAAGCATCTTCGAGAAAATAATATATAGCAGTGCCGAACTCCTTGTGGGCATGAAATCCATCTAAGGAAATTCAAACACCATGAATAATTTATAAGCTGCTTACAACTAAAAATGTCCATCACGGGAACCGAATCTAGATTCAGTAAACTGAATCTGTGATCATATGATTCCTAGGCTCACATGATGTCACAATTTATATAAAAGAAGTAAGCAGTTATATATATATAAGCTGTAAATATATATATATATATATATATATATATATATATATATATATATATATATATATATATATACACAGAGACATGATCAACCACCACGAAGCACCTCCATGGGGGATCGAAAATGTAAATATATAAAAGCGGAATATATATATATATATATAGACATGATCAACCACCACGAAGCACCTTCATGGGGATTAGAAATGTAAATAAAGCAATAAATATGATCAACCGCCTTGATAAACTCCAAAGCGGGACTAAATGTAAATAAAGCAGGAAAAGCGATCAACCGCCACGAAGTAAACTCCAGGCCTGACATAAATGTAAATATATATATATATATATATATATAAGCAGTAAACGCACAGGATGTAAAATCCAGGCTCATCGAACAAAGTCCGACAACAGTTCATTTATATAAGTATATATATATATATAAAAGCAGTAAACGCTCCGGACGTAAAATCCAGGCTCATCAAACAGAGTTCGACAATAGTTCATATATATATATATATATATATATATATAAAAGCAAATAAACGCTCCGGGCATACACACGCAACACGACTCTCAATGTGAAGAACGATGTTTGCAAAGATGAAGAGAAAGGCTTTAAAGTGTGGAAGAAGGCTTATAGTGTACTACCAAATAAGACTTCTATAGCTTTAAACGGATGAACACTCGGCTCCCGCCGGTAAAAATATGACTGAATATAAGCTCACAAGTGTTTAAAATGAGAAATCACTCAATTTAGGGTGTGTACAGAGCAAATTGGACAGGGCTTCCTCATCAGTTTCTCTTGAAATATGGCCAACCAAAGCCCTCCATTTATAGAGGGGGGAGCTGCAGGTACACCTGCGGCTGCCCGGGGTGCCCCGGGCTTGGCGGGTCCTGTCGTCTCGAAGTATGTGCACGCGTGCAACGTGATGTTCGCTTGAACTTACAGAATTTCAATCCGAGCCTCCGATTGAGGTGTATAAGACCTTTTATGGAGTGCTATTGTCGAGAGCTATGCCATGACATGGGATTAGAGGTTGTCAGAAGTCAGGAAGATGGGACCCTGCCCTTGGTCTTCAAGCTTCAAAATTTATTTGGTGTGCTGCCTTGCGTAATAGTCACTCGAGATTGGAACTCCTTGGTTCTTGTGGGACATTCCTGTGTAGAATGTATGTTGAATTGTTGTGTTTAAGATGGCGCAATGTGTGATTGACGTAGCAAAATAATGATTTTGTCCCTTATCGGGGTTATCTTCGGTTTGGGCTGAGAAAGCGCCGTTGCTTCGGGGTTATCTCTCGAGATTGAAATTGCGTAAGTCATTGGATGTCCTCAGGGTTATCTCTAAGGTGTGCCTGACCTCCCGAGGTTATCTACGGGTTTGGATCTGAGTGCCTCGGTGTGAGTCCCGAGGTTGAAGCTAACTGCATAGGTTGAAACGAGCATTTCTGGGGTTATCTTCTGAACTACAACCGCACTCCTTGGGGTTATCTCCAAGGTTGACATTGTCATTCCCGGTGTTGTTTCCGGGACTGAGACTGAGTATCTTGGGGTTATCTCGGAGATGAAACGACCTTCTCCAGTGTGATTTCCGGTATTGGAACTGCATGCCTCGGGGTTATCTTCGAGGTTGAAATTGACACTTCCAGTGTTATTTCCGGGATAGAGTTTGAAACTTCCGGTGGTATTTCCGGGATTGAGTTGAGCTGTCTTCCAGAGTTATCTCTAAAAGACAATTCCACCCTCCTACAATGTTAGTAATAGGTATGCAGAAAATTTTGAGTGTCTACACTTCTTCAAGACCAGCTTTCTTCAGAAGATACAGAATCTTGTGAAACTGAGAGTCAGTTGTCTTGAATTCGTCGAAGCAGAGTTGGTAAGCAGAGATAACATTTGAAGCAGCCATTGATTTTCTTGAACTGAGGTTGGTTGAGCGTTCTGAAAGATAGGGTTTCTACTGGTAGAGGGATAAAGAGAGAGGAATGAGCTTTTTTGAAATTCTGAGGTGAATTTTAAAAATACCTTTTCAAACTATACTTGTAACTTCCCTCCTCACGATTTACATAGTGGGGCACGTGTCGAGTTCTGCCGGGCTCCACGATTTTAAATAATGTGGAAAATATTGATCTGCCCTTAACTTCCTCTGAGCTAGTGTATCTTTTGGGAGGACTACGATCGTCGAGGTTGCTCTATGATGGTAGAGTTCATTGCTGACTATTCTCTACGATTATTGTCTATCCTGGTCTTTGTGATGAGCTCTAACATAGCATTCCTTCTAGGTTAAGGTAGCTCAGGAAGGGCCAACCTCTTAGACTGATGTAAGACCCCAACTTTTATGAATAAAGATGATTTTTTTCTCTAAATATCATTGTTGAATATTAAGGTGAATTTGTTATAATGTTATAGCTGTGGATAATATTTATAAATTTTGCAAAGTAAGCAAGTTGTTATAAAATATTCGATTGGTCGAGGAATATTCATTTTATCAAGGAATATTCATATGACGGCACAATCATTGGTGGACCCCACAACGGAATTATTGTTGGAGTTAGAAAACGACATAAATACCTTTTTATAAAAATAACGACAAAAGTTTTGCCGTTAACTGTTGAAATACGCGTGGTTGCATAGTAGCACACGGTATTTGATGCTTACGTGAGAAGTCACTCAGTTATACTAAATTATTGCTATAGTAATTGCTGTATAGTATCTCACGTTATTGATTCAATTATTGTCATAATATTTTATATTATTAAATCAATAATTGAGATGACAAGTTATTCATATTATTATTTGCATTATTGACAATGTCTAGAAAGTTCTATTGAGGAAAGGGGTTTGGTCACCTAATTGCGTGCCAATAGGGAGAAATCCTTATCGGAAAGCCCCCTCTTTCCTAGGAATGATCTGGTTGTTAATATTGCAAGTTATATTATTGATGAATAATTATTGTTTAAAAATGTGTTTTGTGAAGCCAAGTGTATTGAGATAAATAGAGGGAATTTTTTTGAAGTATTTTGTGACACCCCCAAAATAGGTATACATCACCCATCTTGAGTCGCCAAATACATGGTACAAAATTGAAATACAATTTAATTATACAATAGTCGTGTAAAATACGACAAAACATATGCTGTGAGTTTTAATACAAATATTGTCATCTAGACAATATCCACACTCAATTGAGTCCTTATTATATTTATTATCACACTATATTTAATGAATAGTGAGGACTACTAATGCTATTATCCGGACCGTCACTCCGTTCCCCGACTAGTCCTCGCTACGTTCTCATTTCTCAAGAGAACAATGAAAGTAAAAGGTGAGCTCAACTAGCCCAAGAAGAAATATTATGACTAAGATAATACGAATAAATTATCATTAGCCTTCAATAGTGTTAAAGCGATACAATATAACAAACATCAAGTTTAAGCTGCGGTGAACAAGCAATCCATTAAAAGAGTCAAGTAGAGAATAAAATCTACTATCTTTTATGATTTAAAAGGTTTTTCATCACTTTTATCACGAGACTCGACAATAAATAATCCACATCATCCCACGTACTACTGCCGAGGATATTCATTAGTATCATAATCACAAATTATCCATGCACTACGGGCCAAGGATATTCGTGTATTCATCAATGGTCATGATCATGCCAACAACTGTCCATCAATGCACTACGGGCCAATGAAGACTTTTACCACATCATTTGTAACATTATGGTCATGATTATCTTGATAAATCCCTAGTCATAATCATACCAAGTCCATCTATACACACAGGGAATACGAGATGACTTTCAACATAATATAAACATGAGGATGATGACAATGATATAAGAATTCAATAAAACAAGTTCAAGAATTAATTTATCCAGGAATTAATAACGTCCAAATTGTCAACATGATACTTCTTTGTAGAGTAAAATTCAAGAATTGTTTAGAAGAATATTTCCACGAAAAGATACTGGATGAAGCGCAAATATCAAGGATATTCCACTAATTTCATGGAGTATAGAAGTCCAAACTTTAACCAACTGAGTATAATAAAGAATGGAATAACAAAAGAAATCACCGGGCATGTGATAGATCCGCGACAGTGAGATTATTCCAATGAATAATAAACAACGAGAACGGTCATGCGAACGCGTGCAGACAAGATATTCCAATGAATAATAAATAACGGAATCGAGTCATGTGTAACGCATACGCACAAGATATTCAATAGAATAATAAATATAATGAGAACCGTGTCAAAGTGAAATTACATGCAAGCTGAGGATGTTCCAATGTAATAATAAATTACGTAACTGTGTCGAGGCAAAATTGCACCACATTGATGATGTTCCAAGAATAATAAAGAATGGAATAATGAAGAATTTCACCATGTATGCGGTACTTAGATAGACAAAGTTATTCCAATGAGAATAATAAAGAATGGAATAATGAAGAATTTCACCAAGTATAAGGTAGCTCAGCGATATCTGAGTTATTCAATGTAATAATAAAGAATGGAATAATGAAGTTCTCTTCATGAATACGAAAGAAATAATACCCCTTACCTTAGAAGAACTGGATATAGAAGTGGTGAAGTAGCAGAACACTTTTCTTCTTTCTCTCTATAGTTTCTCTCTTTAGAGTTTTAGTGAATTCGTAAGAAATAATGAAGGAATGAGCTTCTATTTATAGGAGAATGGACTGAATAGTAACTAATTCTTGAACGGTCCAGATTGATTTACTTTTAAACGGACGGTCCAGATTGGTTTACTATAAAATATTCTAATAAAACAAAATTTTTTAAATAAAATATAATATATTATATATATATATATATTATATATACACATGCTAAATAAAGTCACGGGTTGTAATCCCGTGAACTTCTGACAAATCTTTCAACTTATATATATATATATAAATATATATATATATAAAATACAAAAAAACTTACTTTTCCACCAAAACCTGTGACAACAAATCAGCCACCTTCCTCCTTCAATTTCAAACGTGGGCCCCTTCTATTATTATATGTATATAACTTTCTACCGATTATTTTGAAAAGTGGGTAAATGGCGGTCAATAAAATAAGCAAAATTTACATCAAATACTTCATAAAAAAATCTCCTCAATATTTTGAACAACATTTATCATCATTATTATAATTCACAATATTAATCGACCAGGTCGTTCCCAGAAAAGAGGGGGCTTTCCAATAAGGATTTCTCCCTATTGGCGCGCAATTAGGTGACCAAACCTCTCCTTAGCAGAACTTCTAGACATCGTTAATATTGCAAATAATAATATTAATAACTTTGTCATCTTAATTATTGATTTAATAATATAAAAAATATCGACAATAATTGAATCAATCGTGAGATACTATGCAACAATTACTGAAGCAATAATTGAACAAAACTAAGTGACTTCTCACGTAAGCATCAATAATCAATACCGTGTGCTACTATGCAACCATGCGCAGATTCTTCACTTACTTTAACACCAAGGGTGTTTCAACAATTAACGATAAAACTTCCGCCGTTATTTTCATAAAATATTTTTGTCGTTTTCTCAATCCGACAATAATTCCGTTATGGGGTCCACTAATGATTGTGTCGTCGTACGAATATTTCCTGTTAAAACGAATATTCCCCAACCAATCGAATATTATATAACAACTTGCGTACTTTATAAAATTTATAAATATTACCCACAACTATAACATTATATCAAATTCATTCCATAATATTCAAAAATGATAATTATAGAAAATTCATCTTTATTCATAAAAGTTGGGGTCTTACATATTTGTTATAAATTTAGCTTATTATTTGGACCCCCACTTACCAATTTTTCAAAATAGATGGGAGAAAGTTATCTCAATTTTGTATATATATATATATATATATATATATATATATATATATATTTTAAACACTCGAAATTTCGTTTTCTTGTTACTAACTATACAGGAGGACAAAAACGTCTTTTTCATACTCTAGAGATAACCATGGAGGACCATAACATCAATTCCAACCCCAAAAATAGCCCGGGGAGATCCAGTTTCCATCCCCGAAAATAACCCCGAGAAATCAGTTTCCAACCCCGGAGATAATCCCGGGAAAATTAGTTCCAACCCCAGAGATAACCCCAGGGAATCAAGTTCAAAGCCTGAAGATAACCCCAGGAGGTCAAGCCAACCTCAGAGATAACCCTGAGGATAGTCAGAGTCAACAGCATGCCAACCTCAGAGATAACCCTGAGAAAAGACTACAACAACTGTGCGAAAATCGATGATAACCCCAAGAGGGGCAAACTAGTAATTTTGCCAACTCAACTTCAACTTAAATCAAATACACTCATTTTAACTCAAATTGCTTCAAAAGAAGTCCTATAAGAATCATATTTTAACTTTCAAGCACAAACTACACAAAACAGCTCAACGGACTGCCTGACGGAGACCTGAAAATGCTATTTCGGTCATGGACCCATCTTTCCGAAATAAAAAAGGTAAATCCTATGTCATTGCGTAGCTCTCAGAAAGATCTTTCTGCAATGGTATGGAACGCTTCCGTCAGACTCTTGGATTGAAAGTTATGAATGTTCGAGCAAATAATGCGTTGTCTGAGTGCACGTACTTCGAGAAGGCGGGCCCCACAATGCCCGGGACAGCCCGGGCAGTCGTAGGTAGATCTGAGGTTGCCACAGGTACACCTGCGGCTCCCCCTCTATAAATAGAGGGCTTGGGGTGGCCATTTTCAAAAGAGAAAAGGCGAGGAAGCCTTGTCCATTTTGCTTTGTACACACTATAAACTGAGTGCTTTCTCTTTCTAAACACTTGTGAGCTTGTGCTTTGCTATATTTTACCGATGAAAACCGAGTATTCATTCATTTAAAGCTATCTGAAGTCTTCTTCGCAGCCCACTGTAAGACATCTCACATTTCTTAAAGCCATTCTCCACTTTCATTCACACACAGTTATTCACGTTGTGAGTTGTGTTATGTGCGTATGCTCGGACCGTCAGTCCGTGACTTTTATTGCTTAAATATATATATATATATATATATATATATATATATATATATATATACTCTCGAATCATCGATTGAGCATGGATCAATACATATCCGGTGCGTTTACTGCTTTTACACACACACACACACACACACACACACATATATATATATTTACATTTTCGTCCTACCTGGAGTTTACTTCGTGGCATTTGATTGTTTATATATATATATTTACAGCTTTATATATATATATATATATAACTGTTTACAACTTTCATACATACTGCATCATCATGTGAGCCTAGGAATCATGTGATCACAGATTTAGTTCCTGAATCTAGATTCGGTTCCCATGATGGACATTTTCAGCCGTGACCAGCTTGTAAATTATTCACGGTGTTTGAATTTTCTTAGATAGCTTACATGCCCACAAGGAGTTCGACACTGCTATGTATCTTATTTTCTCGTAGATGCTTCGCATCTTTAAAATAAAAGCAATCAAGCCGAACATATAATAAATGGAGGTATCAAAGGCCTCAATTACTATTGAGCATAAGGGTTTGAAAAACCTGTTTTACAAAACATCACTGCCATGTCTCGTAAAAATTAAACTTTTATACAAAATTCAAAGCCTTTGTATATAGGTGCAAACGAGGCATAACACTACTTCCAGATAATTGCACATTGACCTACGCGCACACACACACATTCAGACAGACGTTTAAATTAAAAAGTGGCGTTAACCGTGTCACCATAGAAGTCGGGGGGTGCCTAACAGCTTCCTCCACTTAATCAAGCCCCTGGACCCTAACGAATCTCGGTTTCACAGACCAGTTAAGCAGTGTTATATCACTAGGTCAATGTACGAACCTTTTCTCGGTTTAGTTGGTGCAACTATTTAAAAATACCAACTGGCGACTCTTATAGTCCAATCGTTGACATATACATGTCGGACCTTTTCAAACTTGTTTTTTCAAACAAATCTCACCTAACATGAGAACACTAAAAGACAAGAACAGAAAAGGGACAAATCAAAATCCTTACGTCGACAGGTGGTGACTCTGCTGGGGACATCCAGTAAGAGGGCTTAAGTCGCTATTAAAAGCTTTTCAAAACTTCTATCTGCTTGTGTGTGGATGTTGCATTTACATTTGAATGAATGTGTACTAATGCATTTACTTACTGTACTTAGTGCTTCGCACCATATCTGCCTATGATATTAGTGCTTTGCATATGTCATCATTTCTATACGGTGAGACATGTTGTATGTGAATGTATGTTGTGTGGTCCCTCCACCAGGAGGCTATCTTGTCGGTGTTTAATTATTGTACTTGTAGGGAGACTAATTCCAACGAGGCTCAGGAAAGGCACCACCTAGATTCGCTCCAATTAAAAGACCAAATTAACTTCCCGTCGAGTAAAATGCGATGATCTGGGAACCTTCATGCCAAAAATCCGCGAGAGTAGCCTAATATAGGCCAGCCTCTGATAAACCAAATGCAGAGGGAAGTCTCTTCATACCTTCCCATTTCAATTACTTATAATTTCATTTCCATGTCAATCTCAATGTAATGGAAAATATCAAGGAATATGTGTACATGCATTCCCTTTTATATCAAAACCTGTCATGCTGACATCCGTTTTGCAGGATAATACTCCTAAAAATGGACACATCATATAGCATGTAACATTTTTACATTCCCTAAGACTAAACTACATAAGTCTTTTTATAGGGAAACAATTGGTCCCGTTGCCCGTTCAAAATCCAAAAAGGCACTAAGCCCACCGTCAGACATGGCTACAAATGCCCAGCCTGATCCTACTCCTATTTCCTACGAGGAGTTTAAAGGATTAAGGAATCAAATAGCAGAATTGGCTGTCTTTCTAAAAGAATAATTAAAAACACTCGGGCCCAAACAATGCCTACTCAATCAGAGTCATTCACTCAAGGTGGCTGTAAGGGAATTGACAGAAAGATGAAAACCCTTATACCTAAACCTCATTCCAATAAAGGAACCAATAAAACCCCTGAGATCATAAAACTCAGGGATGATAGAGAAACTGGGGATATAAGAAAGAAAGTCCAACAAATGGAAGAGACCATCCGGTCAATCAAAGGGACTGGAAACTATGGAAGTGTCACCAATTCTGATCTCTGCATATTCGTAGGGGGTTGATATCCTGACAAATTCAAAATCATAGAGTTTGAAAAGTACAATGGGGCAGGCGATCCCTATACGCACCTAAAAGTGTACATTGGCGAACTAGGGTCTTATGCTGAAGATGAAAGCCTCAGAATGCAACTTTTTCAAAAGAGTCTCACTGGAGAGGCTAAAGCTTGGTATGCTCGACTTAACAATGCCAAAATCTACAACTTGGAAGAATTGGCCCACGCCTTTCTAAATCAATACAGTTTTCAGTGACAAATGGCACCGAATCGATACCAAGTGACTAAAGTCAAAAAGCAAAGTATTGAGTCTTTCTGAGAATATGCCCAAAGGTGGAGACATCTGGCAGTGTAAGTCGTTCCATCAATGACATAAATTGAAATGGTGATGACTTTTATAGACATTCAAGAGGCGCCTTACTATGAGAGAATCCTAGCAGGCATATGAAAGCCATTCTAAAAAATGATCAAACATGATGAAATGGTAGAGATGGGCCTGAAGACAGGCAAGATTAAAGACTTCACTGCCTTGGAAGCAGTCGCCGAGCATATATAGACTGGCAAGTATGCGAACAATCCCAAGAAGGTACTTGATAAAGGCAATGAAGATGTATCCCTTGTTTCACATGGGCAAGCTAGGAGACCAACCTACAGTCCCCCATTTGGAAAAAGCAAGATAATCTGCCATTTCAACAATAGGCTACATTCAACCAATGCCAAGATAGGAAGAGAAAATTTGAAAGAACAGAAAATCGGGTGTTCACTCCACTGGGCGATTCTCTTGAAAATGTATTGGCGATATTAATAGATCACAAGAAAATTACCAAACTGGCTCCACCTTTGGAACCTAGGGAGCGAAAGATACAATCCAAGCCAGAGATGTGCTTACCACTCAGGGTGTCTGGGACACGACACACAAGATTGTTGGTCCATAAAGCATAAAATTCAAAATCTGATCGAAAGTGGTAGCATTGTGGTCTAACGACTCGACCAACAAAATGTTAACACCAACCTTCCGTTGCAGCATGATACAAAAGAAGTAAACATGATCGGGTCAGGAAGCACTGAAATGTATCCAAATCGTAAGTACATACGAAGGATGGAGGAATACCCCCAAAGGCACAAAATAAATGTCCTAGAGTGGGAAAACTCGGAGGAGGGTATAATAGTAATGCAAAAATTAGAGATAATATAGAATCAAGTAAATCTGCTAGCTAAGCTGATAGTGCGCCAACATCAGGATACGAGGCAATTTTCACTCAACTATCAGAAAGCCAAGAGAAAAAGGAGGTTAACCATAATGCAAGCCCATATCTCTCCATGATGAGCCAGCTAAATGAAGAAGATCAAAGTAGGCTTAAAGGAGAAGAAAAGGGGAATGATTAAATTGCTAGAAGATCTCACTAGCGGAAAAATTGCTCGGGGGAATGTGAATTCTCAAAGAAAAAAGATAAAACAACCTCCAAGAGAGTCCGAAAATTCACCCCTATGAGCAAATCAAATGAAGAAATGCTACACTTTCTGATAAGCGAAGGAAGGATTACTGAGTTGATGCCTCCTATAAATTTTAAGATAAAGAGTTATGATTCCACTAAGATATGTCTCTACCATTCTAACTCACTTGGATATGCGACTGAGGAATGTTGGTCTTTGCGACATAAAATCCATGATCTCATTGAAAATGGAGAGCTAAAGATAGAATCCCCCATGACCAAAAAAGGCGAAAAGGAAATAAAAAGCTTAAGTTGTCCACTCAAGACAGGCAGTTCAAAGGAGTTGAAGGCTACGAGCACCAATTCGGGCAGAACACAAGGTGGACTAATCCTAATGCAGGGAATGACAGAGGAGATAAGAGAATCCCCAAAGGAGATTCCTCTGCCAACATTAAACATCCTGTGGCCCAAAGATAGCAACCACGTTCCTGATTTTATCATCCTAGATGATAAAGAGGAAATACTGATCCTTTCCAAGGAAGAAGAAGCCAAAATGGAAAGTTCCTTGTAAGAAATGCAACAACAGTTCGAGGGAGATTTCATGGTCGAATCATCTCAAGCCCAGAAAAAAGGTGAAGGAATAGATGAAGGAGAATATGGTGAGGTTGTCGGGAAAATCAACCCATTGAAGAATCAAGAGTTCATCCCTTTTTGCGAAGGGTCCAGTATGGGCATCCCCGAGTAATGTGCTGAATTGGGAGGTGATCAATTTATGGCCATAAATGAAGATATTCAGAACCAAGAGGTAACGTCTATCGCGAGCTCTGAAGGCAACATAACCACTGACAACTGGACTATCATAGCTCAGCTAGCCAAGAAGATGTAGATCAAGATGATACAATTGTGAGTTCCAGGAGATGGTGGGACGATATCACTTTCTTCGCAGTATGCCTTTTATTTTCTATGCATGTAAATATCTAAAAAAAATAAAATAAAAAAAAGAACAAAAAATAAATAAAAAACAAACAAAAAAAACAAAAGAAAAATAAAAATAAAAACATGAAGCATCTCTACACCCTTTTCACCACTTACAACTTTAAACCTTTTCACGCTAGGCCTGAACTACGAAAGACCTGATCTCCTCTCATCAATGGGAGTACATAGGCATCTATTTATGGTGTAGTCAAACTAAACAAAAACCCCAAATAAACATTTCTTAAACCGTTTATCTTATCAAGTAAGAACTATGCAGACCTGATCTCCCACACACACGAGAAGCACGTGGCGACCATCGGTGGAAAGTGATCGGACCCTCAAAAGAAATATCCAAACCCAAACATCAATCCCAAGACAACCAGTAATAGGGATGAAATTGCCATCAACATAAGATGCAACTCGTCAGCAACTCATAGCTCTTGAAGTGTGAGAAGACTTGATCTCTTTTGACCTCCAGCAACACATGTGCAACTGTCGTGGCAAATTCTATCTCATACTTGATGACCTATTCCACCAAATCAAGACAACAAATCAAACCTTGCAGATCAAATCAAACTTGGGTGAAGTCATCACCAACCAAACAGAGATCTTTGGGGCCAACTTAGTGTAGTTCGAAGGCCTCTCGACATCAATCATCAAAGTTATAACAGCAACACAGCGATATATCAAGCATGATCATCAACAAAGACCTTCAAAGAGCCGACACCCTCTGTGGCGCCCCCAAATTCGGACCTCCACTTGGTCACTCGAATCTGGTTCATCACGTTATCATAATAAGACCATAATAACTAAATAACTCATTCACAATGGAAAATCTAATTTAGAATAATATACAATGATTTATTATAATTATTCCCCCAAGTCTCGCAACCTACAGTACTTAATAGATTACATAATAGTATCGAATAAAGACCTATTACATAATCCTACTTAAGTTTAAACATAGTCTGCAAATAGTCTTAACATAACATAATAACTTTTAAACATAAAGGAACAAGCTAGTCGGTAGCCTTGCCCTTGCCCTTGTCTGTTCCAGAAACACCTCCCTGTTCCTTCTTAACTGAAAGGTTTTAAATAAGCAAGGATGAACACAAATTGCCCAGCAAGTAATATACAACAAGGGTGTAGGATATAATATCACAAGGTTTGAAATATCGAAGGGTCATTTCTAGGATAGTTCAAGTGTCAAAACAACATTATGAATAAGGGATATCAATAATTCTTGGAATAAGAACGACAATTCAATATAAATCAACAGATATATATATGAATTCAACGACTAACAATGTCTCCAACTGTGTAAGAAATTTGTACTAAGTAGTCACTAAGGACCATTGAACTTCCACTAGAGTTACCAATATTAAACTGATAACCCAAAATAGCAAGTACTATAGATGATCAGTCTATAATACTTTACATTATGGATAACACCATAATAATATTTATTCATGTGTTGGGGTTTCTAACAACATACACTCCCTTTACCAAAAGGGTTGTTCAACTCAGCTTTCAAGATTTCTGCACCAATTAATTGGTTTGGACAACTTTTATAAACATGCATATAGTCTAGCCGAATCAAATGGCATCGACTCTTTCACAATATTTAAGGACAATACCAATTTCAACATGAATAATAGCTTTCACAAGGGTTTAACATACTAGCTTATTTGAACGAGAAAGTAATATAACTTGTATTCAAAGGGATAAGCTTACGGTATTTGTCTAATAAAATAATGCAAGGGTTTAGTATACTTGCACAACATAAATTTGAGTAAGGTTAGAGAAACTTGCCTTAAGCGTAGTTTATCCACGTTAAGAAATCAACACTTTTGAATCCTATTTATAGCGTATTATATGTATATAGTGGTTATTAGCTAACCCAGTCCTTAATCAAGCTCGACACGATACAAGTATGCACATATGGTACAAAATCAGTTTATAAGTCATCCTGAATCAACTACTTAGTTACTTCACAAGCATATCAAGAATTCTCAAGGTTAAGACCTCCTACTCATAGACTTTTCATTTCAATGCAACACCGACTTATCAACTAGGTATCACTCATATATATATATATATATACACACACATCAGTAGGTTTTAGATCACATTTATCATCATAAGCATCACATAGTTACTGTCCAAAAGATCAGAACTCACTATCTCGGGATTTCAATTTGGCCTTGTTGTCTCAGTCCCCGACCCAAGCCAAAACTCAATTTCTTTGCCTTGTGGTCTCTGTTTGGCTTGAACACACAATCATATTTTGTCATGTTAAAGGCTTTCACATGCTTCTTAGATCAATCTAGGTCCCTTCTTGCATAACAAGGTTCTAAGTTCGATCATTTCAATAATTTAAGGTCATTCAAGGTCATGAAACCACAAAGTCTAGCATGCTTACTTTTTAAACATACGAGATAGTTATAAAACTTATATTAGGCATGCTTGGGTGTATTCATAACACATACGTGAAACTAAAACCGCTTTAGTTATAAAATAGGCTTTGTTCATGCTTTTCTTGAAATGTGCTACACAAGCATGGTATATATAGGTTTATGCTACATGAGTGAGTCTAAGAGTGTCATCAAACATGATCACAAATGTCAGATTCTAGTCTGCAAGGTATCATGACAATATTCATATTCTAAGCTTGTTAGTAGGTTCAATATGCTCATATTTCCTTACTAATCAAATAAACACAAGCTAAAGGGTTATTCATGCATTTCCAAGTCATACACACATGCTTTCAAAGTCAGAATATAAACCATGTAGAAATCATGCATGTTAGCTCACTAGGCTAATTCTTTCCTTGAAACATTTCTAACACTAGGCTTAATAAGTTTGATCATGCTCAAAAAGAACTACGTACACTACAACATGCTCATTTATGTGAAAAATCAGTCATGTATAACTCACTAGGTTCATAATTGTAGAACATAATCTTTTACATAGTTTGTTTTCGAAACTCAAAGTCCAAATCTCCGTTTAAACCATACGCCTTCGTTAATCATGCAAGTCTAGTCTAAACATGCTCACATTCGGTTAACGTATCCATATATACATCATACACATGCTTTTATGCTAGCTTGAGTCAAAAAAAACTAGCTAATATTGATCAGATTTAAAAATAGAACATTCAACTGAGGAGCAGGGGAAGTGGCACAGTATGGCAAATACACTGTTCGAACAGTGAAACGATCTGCTTTAAGAATTGCTTTAGCCCAAACACAAAATTTACCCACGAAATCATTCCTAAACACTCATATATCACTTGCAACATGCTTATATGATCATATAACAACTATATGGACATTACCCAACCTCATTAACATACAATTCCATGAATTCAAGAATTTGAATTTCAAGACTCAAGACTCTATTTTTTTTTTGCAGAAACTGAAATTGAAAAGCTAGTAATGGAATTATACCTTTGTAATGTGAAAGAACTTGCTACTACTTGAACTCTTAAACTCTAAGAATGCTTGTATGCTTTCAACTCCTACTTAGCGAAATCTCAGACAACTTTAAGAACATCAACTGATAAACATGGCTGCTATTTATAGAAGAAGTTTGGACTGGACAATGACTTAGCACTGAGGTTGAATTTATGGTGCAATGCAATGAAACAATGGTTCAAGAAGGGTGGCTCAACCACTCCATACCAACCACCTAGCTAGCCATGATCATCTAAGATTTATCCTTTTGAAAACATATGTATTATAGCTTGTGGTCACTATTTATGTCCTTGTGCCACTCATTTTGGGATAAAAGAACTCTCAGCAACACTTAGCTTATACACTTGTACACATTTTTACTCTTATGCTATATCAACCATATATTATAACCTAAATGTCACAATATGTTTTAAGACTTCAAGGTAGTAGATGGAATATGGGAATGTAATAACCCATGTACATTTTATCATACTGGTACACTTTAATAGTTCATGGTATATTATTTCCATACATGCCCACATACATATTATCACATAGATAATGTATTTATAACATATAGTTCCAATATATGTAGTCACAATGCCCATACAATATAGTTTTATAAGACTTAATATATAGTCACACAATGTCACACTACACTATATGGTATAGTTGTATTATTACTCATATGCACACAACTGTCAATATAATATTATTATATTACTAACTTACTCATTTATGTGAAATAAATAAATCATGCACTTCCTTAATATAAATTAATCATTGATCAATATATTTATGGATTTCCATAATCATTACTTATCTATATAATAATCACCTATTATTAATTAATTAATTACCAAGAAATCAATATTCCACCACAACCATTATCAATTAAATAACAATTAACAATTAATATTGGTTATTTGTGCACTTTATTTCATAGTTTATTAATGTCACACACATCATAGAATTGTTCCATTTAATTTTCAAAGTAGAAAAATAAATTTTCTCCAATTGACCCATTGGTGGCAATTGCTTGATTTTATCTCTCTTGGGATGGCGCAATTCTTTGTGAGACCCCAAATTTTATGAATAAAGATTTAAATTTCTCAAAATATTTTTTTTAATATTATGGTGTAGATTTGATATAATGTTATAGTTGTGGGTAATATTTATAAATTTTGCAAAGTATGCAAGTTGTTATATAATATTCGATTGGTGGGAATATTCGTTTTAACAGGGAATATTCGTACGACGACACAATCATTGCTGGACCCCACAACAGAAGTATTGTAGTAGTTAGTGTAATACCCGAGAATTTTTGCATATTATTAAATAAATATATTAATGAAATGTGACTATTTATTTGAATATGAACAATTTCGTGTTATGAAATGAGATAACTCAATTATATTAAATAATTAAATAGTTGAGAATACGCGGAGTTTGTGGTAAACTCGTTGAAAGCCTTGTGTGGCACGGTGATGGAAATACAGATAATAATGATTATGGAAAACCCATAAATGGTTGGAGTAATTAATATTAGTGTTAATTAATTAAGTGAGTAAGTTAGTAATATAATAATATTATATTGATAGTTATGTGCATGTGAACAATAATACAACTATATCATATAGTGTAGTGTGATAATGTGTGACTATATATTAAGTCTTATAAAACTATATTGCTTGGACATTGTAATTAAACATATTGGAACTATATGTTATAAATATGTTATCTATGTGGCAATATGTATATGGGCATGTGTGGAAATTATATACCATGAACTATTAAAGTATACCAGTGTGATAAAATGTACATGGATTATATGTATATTACATTTCCATATTTCATCTACTACATTGAAACCTTAATTATTAAGTGTGACATTTAATAATAATAATATATGGTTGAGATGTGTATTAAAAATATAACATAAGAATGAGAGTGGTGCATATGTATAGTTTAAGTGTTGCTAGAATGTTGAGCAATTAAGTTGTCCCAAAATGAGTGTCCCATTTGCCTCAAACTTCAATCACGTGTACTAGAAAAAGGCTAGGCCTATGTTCTTCATATTTTCTTCCAAGCTTGCTAGGCAATGATCATGGGGGTGGGGGAGTGGTGCTCATGATGAACTCCAACAACTAATTACCAACTCCTTCTTATACTTCATGCAATCTCTTAATCCATGAGTTTGAATTCTTGGGCAATAGCTTGACATGGTTATTGAGTATTCTATAAATGGAGCTCTTCCCTTCATTCTTTGGGTTTTTTGAGATTATTTAAGAATTGCTAAGTAAGAATTGAGAGCATACAAGTGTGCTAGAGCGTAGGAATTCAAGTGGAGCAAGTTCTTTTCACATTGCAAAGGTATAATTCCATTACTAGCTGTCCAATTTTAGTTTCTGTAAAAATGGAGTCTTTGAGTCTTGAAATCCAAATTCTTGAATTCATGGAATTATAGGTTAATGGAGTTGGGTATTCGTTATATAGTTGCTAAGTGATCATATAAGCATGTTACCATTGGTTTATGAGTGTTTAGAAGTGATATCATGTGAAAATTTTGAGTTTTGGCTAAGCAGATTCTGTCAAGCGAATCGTTGTTCTGGCTTTGAACGAGACAACTTACAATTTGCCTTGGGATTGCTGAGAGTTCGAGCTTTTTAGCTTCATTTTCAAGTCTAATCCATATGAGCTAGTAGTTATGACTTAAATTAACATCTGAACATGTGTATGATGGATATGTTGACCTAATGTGAACATGTTTTCATAGACTTGCATGACTAATGGAGACATATGGTTTAAATGGAGGTTTGAACCTTAAGTTTTGAAAACCAACTTTGGTAAACGATCATGTTCTATTAATTATGAACCTTGTAAGCTATACATGATTGATTTTGCACTTAGATGAGCATGTTGTAGAGTACATAGTCCATTGAGCATGATCAAGCTTGTTAAGCCTTATGTTAGAAATATTCTCAATAAGAGACTTAAACTAGTATGCTAGCTTACATGAATTCTACATGTTGTATATTCTGACTTTGCAAAGCATGTTAATGTGATTTAGATATACATGAATAAACCTTTAGCTTGTGCTTAAGTGATTAGCAAAGAAACATGAACAAGTTGGACTCACTAGTAAGTTTAGAATGTGAGTATTGTCATGATATCTTGAAGACTAGAATCTGACATTTGTGATCATATTTAATGACTCTCTTAGATGCACTCATGTGTAATAAATGTGTATATGCCATGCCTCATTATCGTAGCTTAAGTAATGCATAAACGAAGCTTATTTTCAACTATAGTTAGTTCACGTATGTGTTATGAATACACACAAGCATGCCTAATGGGATTGTTATAGCTATCTTGAATGTTTAGAAAACAAACATGCTAGACTTTGTGGTTTTATGACCTTGATTTGTTGAAATGATCTAACTTAGAACCATGTTATGCAAGAAGGAACCTAGATTGATCTAAGAAGCATGTGAAAACCTTTAACATGTCAAAATACATTAAGTATGATTGTGCGTTCGAGATCGGACAGAACCCCAAGGCAAAGAAGAAATTTAGTCTTGGCGAGAGTCGAGGGGACAGTAGCAATTGCGCTGTCTTAAAGCCTAGCCATGGGCAGCATTGCGCGATCGAATTCAGATGGTGACTTGATCTTTTGGACGATGAGTTACATGACACTTATAATGCTAAATGTGATCTAAAACCTACTAATATATATATATATATATATATATATATATATATATATATATATATGCGTGATGCCTAGTTGATACGTCGATGTTGCATTGAAATGAGATGTCTATGAGTAGGAGGTCGTAACCTTGAGCATTCTTGATTTATTTATTGAGTGACTATGTCATTTTCTTTTCATGGTGACTTACGAACTGATTTTGTGTTATAAGTACGTAAAGTATGAAATGAAGTATGTGAAGAGGATACAATTAAGTTAAATGTTTGAGTATGCATTTAGACTTACATATCTAGTATATTTAACTAATGAATACTCTATATGTGTATCACATTATGATAGGATTCGAAAGTGTATTGTTAAGCGGTATTTTGGTAATCTACGCTTGAGGCAAGTTCCCTAAACTTACTCTAATTATTATTGAGCAAGTTTTCTTGAACCATACTTTATTGAGCAAGTATCCGAACCCTATTATTATTGTTGTGCAATACCATTGCATTTTACCGTAAGCTTATCCTTTTGAATACAAGTTAGATTACTTTGTTAAACCCTTGTGAAAACTATTATTCATGTTGAAATTGGTATTGTCCTTGAATATTGTGGAAGAGTCGATGCCATTTGATTCGGCTAGACTATATGCATGTTTATAAAAACTGTCCAAACCAATTGATTGGTGCGGGAATCTTAAAAACTGAGTTGGACAACCCTTTTGGTAAGGGGAGTGTATGTTGTTGGAAACCCCAACACATGAATAAATATTATTATGGTGTTATGCATAACGTAAAGTATTGTAGACTGTTCATCTATAGTACTTGATATTTTTGGGTTATCAGTTTAATATTGGTAACTCTAGTGGAAGTTCCATAGTCCTTAGTATTCGCTTTCAATTATAAATTGCTTATCCAGTTGGATACATTGTTAGCCGTTGAATTCATATATATATATATATATGTTGATTTATATTGAATTGTTATATCCCTTACTCATGATGTTATTCTGACACTTTGAACTATCATAGAAATAACCCTTCGATATTTCAAACCTTGTGATATTATATCCTACATCCTTGTTGCGCGCCTAATAAGGAGAAATCCTTATCGGAAAGCCCCCTCTTTCCTGGGAACGACCTGGTTGTTAAATATTGTGAATTATAATATTAATGATGAATAAGTTTGTGTTGATTAAAGATGAATTTGATAGTTCTATTGTGTTGGAATTATTAGTGTTAGTGGAAATCGACATTTATTTTGATATTAATTGATGTCTGGAAGTTATATTGACTAGTCGGGTAATTAATCGGATAAATGAGCAATTTATTGCTATTAATTCACATGATTATAATTATTTGTTCACATGTGTGTACTATTGATTCACATGATTTACTATTAGGGGAGATGGTGCAAGCTTGATAATACTTGCAGGACTATATTAAAAATGAAGAAAAAGAGGGAGGTATTATATTGTAATATTTCGAGCCCCAAAATGTGCAATTATTGAAACTATATTTTCCTATAAATAGAAGCTCATTCTTCCTTCATTTCTCACCAATTCACTAAAGCTATAGAGCAATTATTATAGAGAGAAATTATAGAGAGAAAGAAGAAGAGAAGTCTGCTACCTCACTATTCCAATATCCAGTTTCTTCTAAGGTAAAGGGTATTATTCTTTCGTATTCATGAAGAGAGTTATTTTCTTTCAATACTCGTAAGGGTTGTTATTCCATTCTTTATTATTATGTTGGAATAATGCATACATGGCAATCTTAGTATATATGGTGAAATTCTTACATTATTCCAATCTTTATTATTATTCGTTGGAATAACTTTGTTTGTCTTGATCTATCGCATGCACAGTGAATTCTGTTATTATTCCATTCTTTATTATTACATTTGGAATATCACATGCATGCGGATTACACATGACCTGGTTCCATTCTTTATTATTATGTTGGAATAACCTGTCTGTGCAGTCTATCGCATGCCTGGTGAATTCTATTGTTATTCCATTCTTTATTATTCTATTGGGAATAACCTGTCTGTGCAGTCTATTGCATGCATGGTGAATTCTTTTGTTATTCATTCTTTATTATTCTGTTGGAATAACCTGTCTATGTGGATTACCGCTTGCATGATGAATGATCCTTTGTATTCATTCTTTATTAAATTGTGGAAATGATCTGTCTACGTGGATTACCGTATGGCGGGTGAAAATCCATTTGCAGTTTCGTATATTCTATTATACTAGTCTGAGATATCATTTCTTTGGTACTCGTCATGGAATATCATTTTCTTTGGTATTTTTTTACGAGTTACTATTCACGGGTTACTATTCACCCAGTAACTATTCACTCTAGTATTATTCACTCGGGTATTCGGGGCACTTTTCATGTCGGAGTACTATTCACGAGTTACTATTCACAGGTTACTATTCACCCAAATTACTATTCACCCGAATATTATTTACTCGGGTATTCGGAACACTTTTTGTATCGGGGTACTATTCACGGGGTACTATTCCTGAAGCACTATTCACGGGGTACTATTCACCCAAAAAATATATTTCTTTTCTGTCCAAATTATTTTTGGTACATGAATATTATTCTTGAATTTTAATCCACAAAGCAGTATCATGTTGACAATTTGGACGTTATTGATTTCTGGATAAATTAAATTATAAATCTTTAAAATTTATCCTTGAACTTGTTTTATTGAATTATTATGTCATTGTCATCATCTTCATGCTTATATTATGATGAAAGTCATCTTTGGCTTACGTGCATAGATGGACTTGGTATGATTATGACCAGGGATTATTCGGTATAATCATGACCGTAATGTGACGAATGATGTGGTGAAAGTCCTCAGTGGCCTGTAGTGCATTGATGAACAGTTTTTGGTATGATTATGACCAGAGATTATTCGGTATAGTCATGACCATTGATGATTTAATGAATATCCTTGGCCCGTAGTGCAGGGAAGATTCGATGATATGGTTTATTTATTAAGCTGAGTCTCAGCAATAAAAATTGATAAAAACATTTTAAATCATAGAAGATAGTAGATATCATGCTCTACTTGACTCTTCTAATGGATTGCTTATTCCGCTATAGTTAAACTTGATGTCTATTATATATTATCAGTTTAACATTGTTGAAGGCTAATGATAATTTATCCTGCATTATCTTAGTCATAATATTTCTTACTGGGCTAGTTGAGCTCACCCTTTTGCTTTCATTGTTCTCTTCAGGAAATGAGAACGTAGCCGGGACTAGTCGGGGAAAGGAGTAATGGTCCGAGATGGTGTATTAGTAGTCCTCACTATTCTATAAAATAGTGTGACAATAAATGTAATGAGGACTCTATTTGAGAGTGGATATTGTCTAGAAGGCAATATTCATGTTTAAACTCTCAGCTATGTTTTGTCGTATATTACACAACGGTTGTATAATTAAGTTTGTATTTGTATTCTATACCATGTATTTGGCGACTCAAGATGGGTGATGTATACCTATTTTGGGGGCGTCACAGTTGGTATCAAAGCTTAGGGATATGATCTCTGGCTGAGATGTGAGACAAGAACTAGGAGGGGAGAGACGGGGAATTCCTTCGCTAGTATATCCTACCTAAGTTTATTTGGTATTTAATTGGTCGGTCAGAGTATAGGGAAAATATGTGATATGATAATTAACCCTTGTTTTGTGGCAGTATTTGAGAATGGCAGCTGAAAATGTTAACAATGGAGTGAATGAGATCGTGGAAACACCTCTAATCACCAACCAGGATAATGTGATGTCAGGCGAAGAAGGAATTAGAGATATCCATGTTGTGAGTGAAGAATTAATAGTTGCACCCAAGATAGTCGCAGAGGTAGCAACTGAGAGTGAGGAAGAATAGGAAGAAGAGGAAGAAGAGGAACCTGAGGAGAATTCATTAGAAGAATTTTATGATCGAAATTTATAATTGCAAAATCGTGTTCATGAGTTAGAAGAGTAGGCTGAAGAACGGCAGGCGGTCATGGAGCAAAAGGATGCAACAATTCAAGCTTGTGTTACCCGATATGTGATGCTTGAACAAAGGCACTCTTTGGCAGAGTATAAGATGATAAAGCTGGAATCTGAGTTGAAAAAAGAAACAACAGAACGAGTGAGAATGAGTGATTCATGGGTAAAAGTCGCATGACGCATTGATATTGTGGAAAGAGATGTCCGATCTAAGAAGGCTAAAATAGATGATATGTATTTCTCTTTTTGGACAACAATTGAGAGAACCCAACATCGAGTTTTGAATTACCCTGTACATTGCGGTCAACCTCAATTTGATATGGATCGAAGATTAATGATTCAGAATATGAAACAAAAGTTTGATGAAGTAGTTGAGGGTGGAATATGCCCTATAAAAAAGTCCATTTCAACGGTAGTGATGACACCAAATGCTGCCCCAGACAAGTCAAAGCTGGGTAGTTCAAGAGAGAGCGTTTGTCATGACTTCCCAACAAGTGAGGAACCCAAATGAAGTTATCACGGGTTAGTTAATTATAAATTCTTGCGAAGTCTATACCTTATTAGATACCAGTTCTACCTATTTTTTATCTCTCTTGCTTGTGCTCAACGTTTAAATTTGTCTCCAGAGAAGTTAGACTTTGACTTATTGGTTGAAACTTTGTTAGTAGAAACCTTCGTTACCTCCACTGTTTATAAATCTTGTTGATTCAAATCGACACTTTCACGTTACCTGTCGATCTTATTTTTTTGAAAATACTTGCCCTTGATGTGATTTTAGGAATCGATTGGTTAACTACTTATCATGCTTTTCGTAAGATTGATAGCTTCCATATTCCTAACCAACATGTTATGCGAATTCTAGCAACCAAACCACTAAAGTTAATCACTGTCATATCAAGCCATAAGTAAAGAACCCCGATCCCTTCGTTGTTGACTTCTTTGTGTGGAATGCACTAAAGCCAGGCTTTCCATAGGGGACGTCGTGAATAACGGTGGCAAGTTGATAGATATCAATGTGATGTGTTATCCAAGTTTTAGATGAGGGTCACAGTTTTGAATGATATTTCTATTGTTAATAAATTTCCTGACGTATTCTCTGAAGAACTTCCTGGCCTACCCCTAGAGCGTGAAATCAAATTTTGTATTGACCCCAGTACAAAACCCATTTCTAAAACCCTTAAATATTTTTCTTTACCCAAAACAAATGTATAATGCGCCAAAGACGTTGGCTCGAGCTGTTGAAGATTACGATCATACCATTCAATATCATTGTGGAAGAGCGAACGTGGTAGCTGACGTGTTGAGTAGAAGATCGTATGCGTTTACGAGTGCGATGTTGTTAACACAAAAACCCATTTCGTATAACTTACAAATGATGAAGATAGAGTTAAAGACTCTAGAGACCCACGTGAAGATAACGAATATACGGGAAGAATCAACTTTAATCGATAAAGTTAAAGCCGCTCAAGCTACACACCCGAATATGATGAATGTGAAGAAGGTTCAAGAAGGCGTTATCTCAACCCTCAATTTAATTGGCCCATTTGAAATCCTCGATCGAGTAGGAACTGTGGCCCATAAACTCGTTTTACCGCCAAGTATGTCGAATGTTCATAACATTTTTCACGTATCGTTGTTAGTAAAAACTTAGTTTTGGGGGACTTTGGAGCCAAATTTCGGAATAATTAATGAATCTCAAAAATTATGAAATCATGGGGGTTTTATAGAGTATGTTACATGTAAGACCCCAAATTTTTAATAAAGATAATTTTTCTATAAATATTATTTTTAAATATTATGGAATAAATTTGATATAATTTTATAGTTGTGGGTAATATTTTTAAATTTTGCAAAGTACGCAAGTTGTTATAAAATATTCGTTTGGTCTGGGAATATTCTTTTTGTGGGAATATTAAATGCGATTTATTTATTAACAATCATTAGTGGACCCCACAACGGAATTATTGTCGGAGTTAGAAAACGACAAAAATATTTTTATAAAAATAACGACGGAAGTGTTATCGTTAACACTGTTGGAATACCTGGTGCTTAAAATATAGTAACACGCGTTGTTACATAGTAGCACCATGATATTACAAAGATTTTTGAATTATTAATTTTACGTAAGAAAGGCACTTTACTCAATAATTGTTATAGTAATTACTCTTTAATATTTTATTGATTCAATAATTGCTACGTTGATATTTTGATTCAATAATTGTCATTACTGAGATTTCAAATTATTAAATCAATAATTCATTTAAATATATTATTATAATATTATATTATAGTAGTATGATGTGATTATATGATAGTATGTTTTTTTTATAATTTGAATGGTAACATTATTATAGTAAATTCATGGTATGAAAGTAAAATAAGGTGGAAGAGAACAATTTGAATTTGAATTCTGATGATGTAAGCGATGATATCATCGGAACGATGAGGTAAACAATTATGTCATCGGAAGGATGATGTAAGCAATGATGTCATTTGATCGATTATGTAAGCAATGATGTCATATGATCGATGATGTAAACGATGATGTCATAAATTATGACAAAAAGACTATTTTACCCTTACTCTACCAAGCTTATAAATAGAAGCTCATTCCTTCATTATTTTCCACGAATTCACTAAAGCTATAGAACGAGAAAGAATAGAGAGAATAAGAGACAAAGAAGAAGAATCTTCTGTTACTACAATATTGCGATATCCAATTTCCTACTAAGGTAAGGGGTATTATTTCTTTCTTATTCATGAAGAGAACTTCTGTTATTCCATTCTTTATTATTTTGTTGGAATAACTCAGATATCATGAGCTACCTTATACTTGGTGAAATTCTTACATTATTCCATTCTTTATCATTATGTTGGAATAATCATACATCCAAGCACCGCATACATGGTGAAATTCTTACGTTATTCCATTTTTATTATTCTGTTGGAACATCCTGTCGGTGCATTACACATGACCTGGTTTCATTATTTATTATTCTGTTGGAACATCCTGTCTGTGCGTTTACGCATGACCTTTTAAATCATAAAAGAAAGTAGATTTTATTCTCTACTTGACTCTTTTAATGGATTGCTTGTTCCACTGCAGTTAAACTTGATGTTTGTTATATTTTATCAATTTAACATTGTTGAAGGCTAATGATAATTTATTCTGCATTATCTTAGTCATAATATTTCTTACTGGGCTAGTTGAGCTCACCCTTTCTTTCACTGTTCTCTTAAGGAAATGAGAACGTAGTCGGGACTAGTCGGGGAACGGAGTGATGGTCCAGATGATAGTATTAATAGTCCTCACTATTCTATTAAATAGTGTGAAAATAAATGTAAAGAGGACTCTTTTGAGTGTGGATATTGTCTAGATGACAATATTCTTGTTAAACTCTCAGTTTACGTTTTGTCGTATTTTACACGACAGCTGTATTATTAAGTTGTATTCGAATTTTGTACCATGTATTTGGCGACTCAAGATGGGTGATGTATACCTATTTTGGGGGTGTCACAACAGGCGCCTCACTTAATCTCTTCTTCAACTCTTGAAAACTCTCCTCGCATTTGTCGGTCCATACAAATTTCACTTCCTAGTCAAATTAGTTAACGGGGTCGCTATCTTACAAAAGTCCTGGATAAATCCTCGATAGTACCCAGCTAACCCTAAGAAACTTCTACTTCCGTCGGTGTCTTCGGTTGTTCCCAATTACTCACTACTTCGACCTTTTCGGGGTCTACTGAGATTCCATTCTCATCCACCATGTGGCCTAAGAATTGAACCTTTTTTATCCAAAATTCGCACTTAGAAAATTTTGCATACATCTTCTCCTTTCGTAGTGCCTCCAAAATAATATTCAGATGTTCAGCGTGTCCTTCCTCCATCTTTAAGTAAATCAAAATGTCATCCACGAAAACTACTACGAATTTATCCAAATATGGCTTGAAAACTCGATTCATTAAGTCCATGAATGCTGCCGGAGCATTAGTCAAACCAAATGACATTACTAAAAACTCGTAATGTCCATAACGGGTTCGAAACACAGTCTTTGGTATATCTTTATCTTTCACCTTTAATTGGTGATATCCCGTCCACAGGTCGATCTTCGAGAAACACTTCGCTCCCTTCAGTTGATCGAATAAGTCATCTATCCTTGGTAATAGATATCTGTTCTTGATCGTTACTTTGTTCAATTCTCGATAATCGATACATAGTCTCATTGATCCGTCCTTTTTTCTTAATGAATAACACTGGTGCTCCCCAAGGAGACACACTCGGTCGAATGTAACCTTTATCCAATAACACTTGAAGTTGTATCATCAATTCCTTCATTTCTATTGGCGCTATACGATATGGAGCTTTCAAAATCGGTGCTGTTCCCGGTGCTAAATCTATTATGAATTCGATTTCTCTGTCTGGCGGAAGGCCAGGCAGATCATTTGGAAACACATCCTGAAATTCACTCACTATGGGTATATCTTTAATCTCTACTCCCTTTTTCCGAGTATCCACTACGTAAGTTAAATAACCTACACATCCTTTCTTTAACAATTTCTTGGCCTGCATCATCGTAACGCAACACGATTGCTTAAGCGATGAGCTACCATAAAAAACTACCTTAGACTTACTCGGAGTCTGAAGGTTCACACATTTGTTCTAACAGTTAATTACTGCTGCATGGTTGTATAACCAATCCATCCCCAGTATTACGTCGAATTCTCCTAATCTAATAAGAATCAAGTCTACACCCAGTTCATGTTCTCTAATGTTTGCGTGACAATTTCGATAGATGTACTCTACAGGGATTATTTCCTTATTCACAACTTCTATGTTCAAAGGATCTTCTAAACGTTCTCGGGGTGGACTAAGTTTATTAGCACATTTTTCAGATACAAACGAACAGGTGGCACCCGAATCAAATAATACATTAGCATTTATATTATTGATTGGGATTATACGACACCACATCCTTTCTGACTTCTGGCGTCTTGGGCCGGTCATGTTAAAGGTTCGAGCGATCGATCAGTTGGGTTCTGCATGAGTCCACCAATCATCAACTTACTTCCTTCTCCTTGGCCTCGCTTGACCCCACTTCGCTTCCTTTCTTTGGGCTATCCTTTATCTGGTGCTCTGTTGATCCACAAGCAAAACATCCTCTGATCTTCTTCGGCTTCAGGCAATTTGGCGATATGTGCCCCTATTGGCCGCAATTATAGCAGGTGCTTTTCCTTTTCCAGCATTCTCCCAGATGGCTTCTTCCATATTTGTTGCAAGCTTCGGTCCTCTTCTTGAAGTTTCCCTGGTGACTCCCACCTTGGTTATTGTTTCTGTTGTTGTTATTCTCCCATTTGCTCTTTTCAGAATTACTTCCTCCGCTGCTACTCCCTCCACGATGCTCACTACCAGGGTTTTTATTCTTCTTCTCCTTATGATATAAACTCAAGGCCTCACTGCCACCTTCCGCAATGATTGCCTTCTCCAACAATGTTGTAAAGGAATCGATCTGAAAGACTGATACCTTATTATACAACCACGACTTCAACCCTTGCTCAAAACATCTCGCCTTCCTCTCCTCATCCACAACTTAGTGCTCTGCAAATCGCGCTAGTTCATTGAACTTAAATTGCGTCTTTCATGCCAAATCATATCACCTTATTTTAACTCTAGGAATTTTACCTCCATCCCACTCTTCATACTTTTTGGGAAATAGTTCTCGAAGAACAACGTAGTAAACCTCTCCCATGATATCGTACCTTCTCCCGCTCTCTGCTGATTGGTTTCCCACCAATAGTTCGCTTCGGCCCTCATCATGTATGTGGAAAATACTGTCTTCTGGTCTTCACCCACATGAGCTATAGTGAAGGCTTTCTCGATTTCCTTGATCCAGGTTTGCGCAACTATCAGGTCAGTGATTCCCGCGAACTCCGGGGGTCCTACACTCTTAAAATTTTTGAAGGTTGTTACTGGGACAGCTTGGGGAATGGGTGGTACGGGTTCATTTTTCCCCCCTCAAAGCTTCTCCCAATAAATCTACCAGTCTCTGTATTGGATCTACAGGACCTTTCTCATCATTAACTGACTCTTCTGGGATAGTTATTCTACGTCTGGGCGGCATTTTCTGCATCACAAAATTTCTCACTTTATTATCTAATTATAATACTTGACATTTCTCAATAGAAAAGAACTACAGGTTTATAACGCGTTACTGAAATAAGATCATTTATATTCATATGCCAAAGGGTTACATTACATGTTTTTTTTTCTAGCATACTGCTATAAATGATAACACATATCCCCTAATATCACAAAAGACGGGGACATACTAACTTACTATCCCTCTAACACTTTTTTAGAAGTTTGGGGGTTTACCACTATCTCACATCTTACATAAAAGAATGAGATTACAATAACATTTTAACAACACATAAATAAATTACTATACTACTGAGCTTTTCCCTCTAGACTCAATCTAACATCCCACGCTCCACAGCGCTCTGATATTCTTTCTGCGTAATGTGCACTACCATATCTTGGCTTATGGTATGCCGGGTCTGTCCTTGCTCAGTTGGGTACTGATGTAATCCATCGATCAATCTCTCTATGGCCGTGCGTAGAGCATAGCCCATCTTGTTCATCTTCCTCCTTTTGCACCATGCCTCATCCTCTAGGTCATTTGCCCTATCATTGGCTTCCTCTCACTTCTCCTCGAAGTGAATCCTATCCATCACCTCCATCTCTAACTGAGTTTGGAGAGCCTCCTTCTCTGCCTTCTCACTCAAAACTTTCTGCTCTAATTCCTCCAGTTTTCCTGCCATCTCAACATTCCTGGCCACCGCTCGATGAAACAAAGCTCCCATCTGGATCCCTGCCTCCTTACGGTGAGTAATTTCTACCTCCATCTCCTACATCACTAGTTGCCTCTGATGGTCCTCGTCCCTTAACTTCTAGAATGCAAACTCCCTCTCCCTAGCCTCAGCCTCTAGCTCCTCCACCCTACACCCTAATTCCAATATCTTCTCCTCATACTCTCCTAACATCTGATCCTCAAAAGTAGCCTCGTCAGAGTCCTCCAAAGGCTCGGGCTCCTCCTCCGAATCAGACTCCACCTCTTCCTCATCGTCATCATCAAAAGGGGCCACTACTGAATTAGGCTCTGCTATCAAGGGTGTCTCATAGACTACGTGTATATCACGCGACTCCTCCTCTACCACTTGGCTAGGTCCTCCCATGTTAGTCATCCTACAATCACCAAATAAGACAACACAAACAACAACTCTATTAGAATGTTAAACAAACATAAGTTCACTGTATAGAATGAAGTTACATTTCATAACATACTAAGTCTCTCAAGGAAAACTCTACATGAGTTTTATCTCATTCCTAACTTCTAAGTTCTCCCGAGTTATAATCTAAGGACACTCGCTCCTAAGGTTTATAACTACGACTTTGATACCAACCTGTGGCACCCCCAAATTCGGACCTCCACTTGGTCACTCGAATCTGGTTCATCACGTTCTCATAATAAGACCATAATAACTAAATAACTCATTCAAAACGGAAAATCTAATTTAGAATAATATACAATGATTTATTATAATTATTCCCCAAGTCTCACAACCTACAGTACTTAATAGATTACATAATAGTATCGAATAAAGACCTATTACATAATCCTACTTAAGTTTAAACATAGTCTGCAAATAGTCTTAACATAACATAATAGCTTTTAAACATAAAGGAACAAGCTAGTCGGTAGCCTTGCCCTTGCCCTTGCCCTTGTCTGTTCCAGAAACACCTCCCTGTTCCTCCTTAACTTAAAGGTTTTACATAAGCAAGGATGAACACAAATTGCCCAACAAGTAATATACAACAAGGGTGTAGGATATAATATCACAAGGTTTGAAATATCGAAGGGTCATTTCTAGGATAGTTCAAGTGTCAGAACAACATTATGAATAAGGGATATCAACAATTCTTGGAATAAGAACGACAATTCAATATAAATTAACAGATATATATGAATTCAACGACTAACAATGTCTCCAACTGCGTAAGCAATTTGTACTGAGCAGTCACTAAGGACCATTGAACTTCCACTAGAGTTACCAATATTAAACTGATAATCCAAAATATCAAGTACTATAGATGATCAGTCTATAATACTTTACGTTATGCATAACACCACAATAATATTTATTCATGTGTTGGGGTTTCTAACAACATACACTCCCCTTACCAAAAGGGTTGTTCAACTCAGCTTTCAAGATTTTCGCACCAATTAATTGGTTTGGACAACTTTTATAAACATGCATATAGTCTAGCCGAATCAAATGGCATCGACTCTTTCACAATATTTAAGGACAATACCAATTTCAACATGAATAATAGCTTTCACAAGGGTTTAACATACTAGATCATTTGAACGAGAAAGTAATATAACTTGTATTCAAAGGGATAAGCTTACGGTATTTGTCGAATAAAATAATGCAAGGGTTTAGGATACTTGCACAGCATAAATTTGAGTAAGGTTAGAGAAACTTGCCTTAAGCGTAGTTTATCCACGTTAAGAAATCAACACTTTTGAATCTTATTTATAGCGTATTATATGTATATAGTGGTCATTAGCTAAACCAGTCCTTAATCAAGGTCGACATGATAAAAGTATGCACATATGGTATAAATCAGTTTATAAGTCATCCTGAATCAACTACTTAGTTACTTCACAAGCAAATCAAGAATTCTCAAGGTTAAGACCTCCTACTCATGGACTTTTCATTTCAATGCAACACCGACTTATCAACTAGGCATCACTCATATATATATATATATACATCAATAGGTTTTAGATCACATTTAGCATCATAAGCATCACGCAGTTACTGTCCAAAAGATCAGAACTCACTATCTGGGATTCCACATTGGTAGCAATTGGCTTATGGTTAAGTTTAGGACCGCCAAGGCAATTTCTTGTAATCCCGACCCAACCAAAACTCAATTTCTTTGCCTTGTGGTCTCTGTTTGGCTTGAACACACAATCATATTTTGTCATGTTAAAGGCTTTCACATGCTTCTTAGATCAATCTAGGTCCCTTCTTGCATAACAAGGTTCTAAGTTCGATCATTTCAACAATTTAAGGTCATTCATGGTCATGAAACCACAAAGTCTAGCATGCTTGCTTTCTAAACATACAAGATAGTTATAAAACTCATATTAGGCATGCTTCGGTGTATTCATAACATATACGTGAAACTAACACCGCTTTAGTTGAAAAATAAGCTTTGTTCATGCTTTTCTTGAAATGTGCTACACAAGCATGGTATATATAGGTTTATGCTATATGAGTGAGTCTAAGAGTGTCATCAAACATGATCACAAATGTCAGATTCTAGTCTTCAAGGTATCATGACAATATTCATATTCTAAGCTTGCTAGTAGGTTCAACATGCTCATGTTTCTTTACTAATCAAATAAACACAAGCTAAAGGTTTATTCATGCATTTCCAAGTCATACTCATATTCTTTCAAAGTCAAAATATAAACCATGTAGAAATCATGCATGTTAGCTCACTAGGCTAAGTCTTTCCTTGAAACATTTCTAACACTAGGCTTAATAAGTTTGATCATGCTGAAAAAGAACTACGTACACTACAACATGCTCATCTATGTGCAAAATTAGTCATGTATAGCTCACTAGGTTCACAATTGTAGAACATGATCTTTTACATAGTTTGTTTTCAAAACTCAAAGTCCAAATCTCTGTTTAAACCATACGCCTTCATTATCATGCAAGTCTAGTCTAAACATGCTCACATTAGGTTAACATATCCATATATACGTCATACACATGCTTTCATGCTAGCTTGAGTCAAAACAACTAGCTAATATTGATCAGATTTGAAAGCGTAACATTAATGGAAATAGGATCATGGTAATTGCACAACTGCTTCTTAGTGTAAATCTGGCAACAATTATGCATGTGTTCGTTCAAAGCGCAGAACAGTCTGCTTCGGCAACTCTTTAGCCCAAACACAAATTTTACCCACGAAATCATTCCTAAACACTCATATATCACTTGCAACATGCTTATATGATCATATAACAACTATATGGACATTACCCAACCTCATTAACATACAATTTCATGAATTCAAGAATTTGAATTTCAAGACTCAAGACTCCATTTTTTTTTGCAGAAACTGAAATTGAAGAGCTAGTAATGGAATTATACCTTTGTAATGTGAAAGAACTTGCTACTACTTGAACTCTTAAACTCTAAGAATGCTTGTATGCTTTCAACTCCAACTTAACAAAATCTCAGACAACTTCAAGAACATCAACTGATAAACATGGCTGCTATTTATAGAAGAAGTTTGGACTGGACAATGACTTAGCACTGAGGTTGAATTCATGGTGCAATGCAATGAAACAATGGTTCAAGAAAGGTGGCTCAACCACTCCATACCAACTGTAATGACCCAGAAATTCGGATCATCCAGAATATAAGTTTAAAGAATTAGTTATTAATAAAATGAATTTTTATTAATAATATTATGTGCTATGTGTTTATTAATCATTCTAGAACCTAGGATGATTATAAGTCGGGAGGATTCTGGCTACGAGCTAGACTGAACTAGTAATAATTTTTAAGAGAAAAATGAAAATTTTCCGGGAACAAAAATATTTCTGGGGAAAAAGACGAAATATACACTATTTACCCGACGAAACCTAAGGGATAAGGTTTGAATAACCTAAGCCTTTCCGAGAGTTCGGTATGTCGAAATGACATTCCGTCAAAAGATTTGATGATAAAATATCGTGAAAAGTTAAGTAAGCCGATAAAAATTTTTCTCGAAAAACGTGCAAAAATCGGACGAAATAAAAACGACAAAAAGTACTGTTATGTACTTTTCATTCGTTTAGCTACGTTAGGGGAAAACATGAAGGAAAATGCTTAACACCAAAAAGTGTTTTTTAGTTTTTCGGAAATTCGAAGAATACGTAAAAGTTAATTGGTAAAGGAAAGATGAAATATCCAAAAATATTTGGATTCTGAGAATCACAGTTTTTAAAACTGTCGGACGAAAACCCGTAAGACGGAACCACGAAACCTAAAGGATAAGTAGACTTAAGGGCTAAGTTAACTTAACACTTAAGTCACGAATAGTATGGAGGTGTGAATAGTAAGGAGGTTAGGGGTGAAATGACTATTTTGCCCTAGCTTTGGATTTTCTATAAATAGGAAGCTAAATTTCATTTAAATGAGATTTTGAAAATTCTTGATAAGTGGTATTTTTATCTACTTATTGAATACCAATTCATGCGAATTGTGTCCATCTCAAGTACATTTTAGTGTGTTTTAGTTGCATTTCATGTTATTTTGCATTGCATTTACTTAAAACTCCTTTTTGTGAATAAGTCCAGGAATCGGCTTAATTTTGGTGATATTAGAGGGCATGAGGCTAATGGATGCGTGAAGGCGAGGCACAAGCGGTGATGTGCATTGCATGGAGGTACAATGAAGCATGGAGACCAAGCATGGAAGAAGATCAAGCATGAAAGAAAAGCAAGTAGAAGAAGAATGATGACAAAGAACAAAACCCGAACAGGGACTGCGAAATTGGCCGCATGCGCATAGCGAGAATGGCTTTGAGAGAGCGGCAAGGCCTTGAGAGGCCTATTGGACATGGCAAACTTTTCGCAAGTCGCGCCGCCCATGAGAGGAACATAGTGTAGGTAGGCAAGTCATGCAATGCGATCTTTCAAGATGTTCATTTGTTTTATTTTAATTTCCATTTTTAAAAGATTGTAATCGATTAAGACGATATCTGACGAGTGTCAGACACACACTAGAGGAGTTTTGGTCATATTTTGAGAAGAGTAACTAGGGTTTACACCTTGGGAGAGATTCCAACGTAGAACGAAGCCAAAACGTCTACTTCTCCAATTCTTCTTGGGATTCTCTGTCATTGTGGATTTTTATTATTGTTTACTGGATTTTTATGAGGATTTAATCGTTGATCATTGGTTTTTATTTAGCGATTGGGTTTGATCGTGCTATCTTTCATATTTCAATTGTTTGCTTATTGATCATGTTTAGCGTTGATCCCATAATGGCTTTTGGTTCAATCATGAACTAAACTCCATTATGGGATTCTAACGGATTTTAATATGTAGTTTGGTCGCACGCTTAAATGCTAGGGTTGTTTTGCATATTATATGGGAAGTCTATCGTGATTGTTTTACATGTATGAATGCCTGAACCATTCGTCTTAGTATTTGTATGGAATTGACAATGAACATGCAAATATGGATTGTAATCATGATAGCATACGAATATGGGGCTATTTTATACGGTTTGTGTATTTTGTGAACCAGATAGACATATATTGTTTCACCGTATGAGCTAGAGTAAGGGCTTGTACTTAAAATCAATGTAATTACAATTTCACATAGACATATAGTGATTTTGGTTGTGTTGATGATTACACAAAGTCTATCATCTGTGGATGCTGTGTAAGTAGGTTATAGTGCATTGAAAAATGGTTATAACTCTATTCGTGCTCTTGGCTATTTTTCTATGATATGTGAACACTTCTTGCATGATAATGGCGATTAGATGAAATATTAAATGAAGTTAGGGTCCCATTATTTTTAGTTTATATTTATTCCATTATTATTCTTATTTTTAGTTGTTAGTACAATTAGTTCAATTCAACAATTCTAGTTATTAGTCTAAGCATATAAATACAGTGAGTTAATTAATGCATAAGAGTTTATAATTTGACAACTTTCTCTGTGGGATCGATACTCTACTTACTCTGTATTACTTGTTGACACATGTATGCTTTCATGAGTTAGAGCTCTTTTATTAGGACTGTAAAAGAGGCAACAAGTTTTTGGCGCCGTTGCCGGGGAAAGGCATTGAATTTAAATAATTATCATTAGTTTAAAGCTATATTGTATAACTTAGACAATTCTGATCGTTTCTCATTTCTATTTTTGTTGCATTTTTTTCGTTTCAGGTACTTGTGGATTTTTATGCACACGCGATCATCCAACTCAGAACTAACACCAGCGCAAGATAACATAAATGGAAGAGGTTGGAAAGCGAGTATACGGAGAAATTTGCAAGCTCAGTTAGATAGTACAACATTCGAAATGGCGGAAGAACAAAGACTTGAGCATAGAGAAGAGCATCGAGATCTAAGGGAGTATTCCATGCCAAACATAAATGGACTACAATCGAGCATAGTCAGACCGGCGATAACAGCTAATACCTTAAAAATCAAACCAGGCACTATTTAGATGGTGCAAAACTCAGTTCAGTTTGGGGGTGCTGCTACGGATGATCTGAATGAACACTTATTGAGCTTCAACGAGATTTGTGATACATTCAGATACAATGGTGTAACGGAGGATGCCATTAGACTACGACTATTTCCATTTTCATTGAGAGATAAGGCTAGAAGTTGGCTACATTCTTTGTCGTCAGGGTCAATCACTATATGGGAGGATTTAGCACAGAAATTCTTAACTAAGTTCTTTCCAATGGCTAAGACTGCAAAGATGAGGACAACTATCTCTAAGTTCGAGCAACAATAGGGCGAGTCCTTATATGTGGCATTAGTGCGATATAAAGAGATGCTCAGGAAATGTCCACATCACGGTAAGCCAGATTGGATGGTGATTAACTCATTCTACAATGGTTTGGGATGGCAGTCGAGATCGATTGTTGATGCAGCTGCAGGAGGGGCGTTATGGGCAAAGAGCTATGATGAGGCCTATACACTTATCGAGACTATGGCTGCAAATGACTATCAGAATCCTACAGCTCGAATGCCACAGCCTAAGGTTACAGGTGTGTTGGAGGTATATGCGATTACATAGTTGTCGGCACAGATGGCAGCTATGGCTAAGAAGATAAATACTTTGGCAGAGAGCAAAAGGAAAACAGTTGCCTTCGTTTGTGAGATTTGTGCGGGGTCACACTCCACGGATCAATGTGCTTATCATTTCTGAGTCTCAGACAATATGTGAGTAACTACAGAAAAGACCAAGGTCAATTCCAGAACACATACCACCCCAACAACCGAAATCATCCAAACTTTAGTTGGTCAAATAACCAAGGAAATCAACAAAGTCAGTTTCAGCCGAATCATCAATTTTAGTCAAATCATCTCAGCCACAGTTTACACCAAAACCACCGTTTCCACCAGGATTCTCTCATCAACAACAACATCACACTCCAGCTGCACCACAACCAGAAAAAAATCAGAAATGGAGGAGATGATGTTGAAATACATGGCAAATACGGAAGTCATGATCAAAAGCTAAGCAGTAGCTATCAAGAATTTGGAGACTCAAATGGGGCAAATGGCGAGTATGCTTAACAACAGGCCCCAGGGTTCATTGCCAAGTAACACTGAGACAAATCCTAGAAGAGACGGTAAGGAGCAGTGTCAAGCGATCAAATTGAGATCAGGAAAAGATTTGACAGTAATCGCAAGTCACGCAGCGCTACCGAGCAAGATAGTAAGGAGGAGCGCGGCGACAGGTAGAAGAAAGGTGTGACGACGAGGAAGAAAATCTGGAAAATTCTGAGGTTCAGCAGGACGAGCAAGATAAAGCAAATTCAGAAGAGAAGGTCAAGAGTCACGTACAACCAATTCACCCTCAAGTACCATATCCATAGAGGTTAGTTAAGTAGAAAGAAGACAAACAGTTCAACAAGTTTTTGGAAGTATTCAAAAAGCTGCAGATCAATATCCCTTTCACCTAGGCATTGGAACAAATGCCAAGCTACACAAAGTTCATGAAAGGTATATTGTCAAGGAAGAGAAGATTAGATGAGTTTGAAACGGTAGCCTTGACGGAGGAATGCAGTGCAGTGCTTCAGCGCAAACTACCTCCAAAGCTAAAAGATCTAGGCAGCTTTACAATTCCGTGCACAATTGGGAAGATGAACTTTAGCAAGTGTTTATGTGATCTGGGGGCAAGTATAAATTTAATTCCCTTGTCAGTGTTTAACCAGTTAGGATTGTCGACTCCAAGGCTGACAAACATTTCTCTACAGCTCGCTGACAGATCCATCACATATCCACGGGGAATTGTTGAAGATGTGTTGGTTAAGGTGGACAAGTTCATTTTTGAAGCTGACTTTATCATCCTAGATTTTGAAGAGGACAAGAGTATACCGATATTGGGAAGACCATTTTTAGCCACAGGAAGGACTCTGATAAATGTGCAAAAAGGGGAACTCACGATGCACGTGTATGATCAAGAGTTCATTTTCAATGTCTTCAAGGCCATAAAATTCCCAACAGATGAAGATGACTGTTTCTTAGTTGATTGGGTGAATCGAGTTCTAAATGATGACATACAGAGTCTAGTGGACTATGAACCTTTGAGGAATATCACTGATGAGAACTCAGATTTAGAAGATGAGGAATTCGATGAATTTATGCAATATCTGGATACCACTCCACAGTTCATGAGATTTAGACCACCTGCAGAGCCATTGACAAAAGCTGGGCAAGCCTCAATAAAGTTAAAGCCATCTCTTGAGACACCTCCAGAGTTGGAGTTAAAACCACTCCCAGAACATCTCAGGTATGCATTTTTAAGCTCAGATTTGAAATTACCTGTGATTATTGCTTCTGCACTAACATCTTGTCAGGAAGAAAAATTGCTACAAGTGCTTCGAGAGTTCAAATCAGCTATTGGATGGGCCATAGCAGATATCAAAGGGATCAGCCCTTCATATTGCATGCATAAGATCCTGATGGAAGATGGTAGCAAGCCGACAGTTGAGCAACAAAGGAGGCTTAATCCGATAATGAAAGAAGTTGTTAAGAAAGAGGTACTAAAATGGTTAGATGCAGGAATAATTTATCCGATCTCAGACAGCTCATGGGTGAGCCCAGTACAATGTGTTCCAAAAAAGGGTGGCATGACAGTCGTGACTAATGAGAATAATGAGTTAATTCCAATACGAATAGTAACGAGGTGGAGAGTTTGCATGGATTACCGCAAGCTCAATAAAGCTACGAGGAAAGATCATTTCCCACTCCCATTCATTGATCAGATGTTGGATAGATTAGCAGGTCATGAATACTATTTCCTTTTGGACGAATATTCGGGCTACAATCAAATTATGATAGCTCCAGAAGATCAGGAAAAAACTACCTTCACATATCCGTATGACACTTTTGCTTTCAGAAGGATGTCTTTCAGGTTGTGCAATGCTCCAGCCACGTTTCAGAGATGCATGATGGCTATATTTTCAGACATGGTGGAACAGAATGTGGAGGTATTTATGGACGACTTATCAGTCTTCGGGGACTCATTTGATTTATGCCTTGAGAATCTAGTTATGGTTTTGAAGAGGTGCGTTGAAACGAATTTAGTGCTGAACTGGGAAAAATGTCATTTTATGGTCCAAGAAGGAATCATATTGGGACACAAGGTTTTGAAAAAGGGACTTGAGGTGGATAGGGCTAAGCTGGAGACTATTGAGAACTTGCCACCACCTACTTCAATAAAAGGCGTTCGAAGTTTTTTGGGACATGCAGGGTTCTATCGCTGATTTATCAAGGACTTCTCTAAAATCACTAAACCACTATGCAGTCTATTGGAGAAGGATGCACAATTTAGTTTTGATGATGCCTGCGTGTCAACATTTGAGCACTTAAAGAGAAAGCTAACTTCAGCACCAGTGATTACTGCACCAGATTGGACTCTGCCGTTTGAGTTGATGTGTGACGCCAGTGATTATGTTGTAGGGGCTATTTTGGGGCAGCGGAAGGACAAGATATTTCATGTGATCTATTATGCCAGCAAGACCCTCACGGATGCACAATTGAACTATACCACCACAGAGAAAGAGTTATTGGCAGTGGTATACGCCTTTGATAAGTTTCGAGCATATCTGATTGGCACAAAGGTAATAGTGTATATGGATCACGCGACAATTTTACATTTAGTGGCAAAGAAGGATGCAAAACCTCGTTTGATCAGATGGATTTTATTATTGCAGGAATTTGGAAATCAAGGACAGAAAGGGGACTAAAACCAAGTGGCGGACCACTTATCTCGACTCGAGAATCCGAAAAGGGAAGTAAACGACAACGTTATGATCAACGAATCCTTTCCGGATGAGCAGTTGTTTGTGGTGAAAGGGGAAGTACCATGGTTCGCTGACTACGCGAACTACCTGGTAAGTAAGATGGTACCTTCTGACTTGGTGGGCTATCAAAAGAAAAAATTTCTGCATGATGTTAAATGGTATATATGGGATGAGCCTTACTTGTTTAAACAGTGCTCCGATCAAGTGATAAGAAGGTGTATTCCATATAGCGAGACCGAGGGGATTTTGCAAGAGTGTCATTCTACGGTGTATGGAGGTCACTATGGTGGTGAAAGAACAGTAGCTAGAGTACTACAAGCGGGATTCTACTGGCCAACACTTTTCAAGGATGCATACAGTTTTGTCCAGCGGTGTGATAGATGTCAGTGAGTGGGTAACATCTCCAAAAGAAATGAAATGCCTTTGAATACAATCATTGAAGTAGAAATTTTTGATGTATGGGGGATTGATTTCATGGGACCCTTCGTTTCTTCCTGCGGAAATCTCTACATCTTGCTCGCAGTGGACTATGTCTTAAAATGGGTTGAAGCTGCAGCTCTTCCGACTAATGATGCCAAGGTCGTACTCAGATTTCTACACAAAAGCATTTTAACGAGGTTTGGGACCCCAATGGCTATCATTAGTGATTTAAGGCGTCATTTCTGAACAGCGGTTCTGACCTCTTGGCTAAGTATTGGGTGGACGATCGCATCGCTACAGCTTATCACCCGCAAACGAATGGTCAAGTTGAAGTGTTGAATCGAGAAGTAAAGAGAATCCTGGAAAAAGTTATGAATCCCACACAGAAAGACTGGTCGTTAAAGTTAGATGATGCAGTATGGGCTTATCGAACAACATACAAAACTTCGTTAGGCATGTCGCCTTTTTAACTCGTGTATGGCAAAACCTGTCACCTCCCTATGGAGCTAGATCATAAGGCATATTGGGCAATACGGAAGCTCAATTTTGATTTGACATCTGCAGGGGAGAAACGTCTACTCCAGCTCAATGAGTTAGATGAATTTAGATTACAGTAATATGAGAATTCGAAGTTGTACAAGGAGAAAGTGAAGAAATGGCATGACCGAAAGATCATAGAAAGGACATTTGAACCGGGACAAAGGGTTTTGCTCTATAATTCCAGACTTAAACTTTTTCCCAGAAAACTAAAATTGAGATGGTCAGGTCCATTTACAGTGAAGACTATCTTTCCGCATGGTACAATTGAAGTATATGATCAGTTTCCAGACAAGCCTTTTAAGGTAAATGGCCAATGATTGAAGCATTACTTTGGTGGCGAGGTGGATAGACAGAACGTCACCTCAATTCTCTCGTCGACATGAGATTCAGAGACAGTCAAGCTAATTGACTATAACTTAGCGTTTGATGGGAGGCAACCCATTATTTTTACCCCTATTTTCTTTTTATTCCTTTAGTAGAGTAGTAGTTAAATCAATTCTATTCCATGCCTGATAAATAATATGTGGTGCATTCATGTTCATGTAGATGTTTTCTGTGAGACCACAGATTTTATGAATAAAGATTTAAATTTCTCGAAATATTTTTTAATATTATGGAGTGAATTAATATAATGTTATAGTTGTGGGTAATATTTATAAATTTAGCAAAGTATACAAGTTGTCATATTATATTCGATTGGTCAGGAAATATTCTTTTTTGTGGGAAATATAAAATGCGATGATGCATAATCATTGGTGGACCCCACAACAGAATTATTGTCGGATTGAGAAAACCACAAAAATATTTTATTTAAAATAACGGCAGAAGTTTTACCATTAATACGGTTGAACTACTCGGTAGTAAATTAGTAAAATACTGATGTCTGGCGTGGTTGCATAGTAGCTTTACGGTATTGATTATTGATGCTTACGTGAGAAGTCACTCGGTTTTGTTCGATTATTGCTCAAAGATTTATAGTAAGTTTGGCGTATTATTTAGACCCCTACTTACCCATTTTAAAATTATCGATTGGAAAGTTATATTAATTTTTGTTATATATATATATAGGTATTATATATTTATATATATGTATACATTTAAGTCAAAATTGGTGGGGAAAAGGGGGGGGGGGGAAATCAATTTATCACATGAAGGAGTATTATTTCATTATTGTATGTTAGTGGGTTTTGGTGGAAAAGTAGAAATGGTGGGATGATAATTGTATTATATATGGCATGAATTGAAAGGGTGGGGAAATGATGTTTGACTGGTGGCTTATTTTTCAATCAAACTTGTGTTTATATGTATATTATATATATATAATTGTATAGCATTTGGGTGGGTAGTGGAGTCCTAGTAGATTAAAATTTGGCAAGTTATGGATTGAGTTGTCAAGCTTGAATATTATTGGCCAATTTTTTTTCAATCATACAACATGGTTGGCAACTTGTAAATGTTGGAGCATTTTAATTGGTCAGTACTTTGACAAATGTTGCATGGGTGGTAGAGTTTTTCTAATATAGCATGTGTTATATTATATATATATTATAAAAATTTGGTTTTGAAAAAAATCTAGCGTATGATTTCAACCAATGAATTAAACAGTATCCTTCCACTCTCCTATAAATAGAAGCTCATTCCTTCATTATTTCTTACGAATTCACTAAAACTCCAGAGAGAGAAATTATAGAAAAACTATAGAAAAGTATTCTGCTACTTCCCTACTCTTATACCAGTTCTATTACGGTAAGCGATGTTATTTCTTTTGTATTCAAGAAGAGAACTTCTGTTATTCCATTTCTTTATTGTTCTGTTGCAATAACATGTATACGCGGGCTACCCTATACTTGGTGACATTATTCTATTATTCTTTCTTTATTATTCTATTGGAACATCCTGTCTGTGTGTTTTAAACTGGACCTGGTTCCGTCTTTATTATTATTCTGTTGGAATATCATGTCTGTGTGTTTTACAACGGACTGGTTAAAATCTTTACTTATTATTCATTAGAATAACTTGATCTATCGCAATCTGCATGCATGGTGATTTTTGTTGTTATTCCATTACTTATTATTACATTGGAACATCCTCGATTTGTGAATTTCACGACTGGTTCCGTTATTATTATTCTGTTGGAATAACCTATCTATGTGAAGTACCGCATGCATGGTGATTTCTTTTGTTATTCCATTTGTTATTTTACTAAGTTGGTTAAAATTTTGACTTCTATACTCCATGAAATTAATGGAATATCCTTGATATTTGCGCTTCATCCAGTATCATGTTGACAATTTGGACGTTATTAGTTCCTAAATAACTTAATTCTTGAACTTATTTTTATTGAATTCTTATATCATTGTCATCATCCTCATGTTTATATTATGTTGAAAGTCATCTGTGGTCTGTAGTGCATAGATGGACTTGGGATGATTATGACCAGGGATTATTCGGTGTAATCATAGTAGTAATGTTACAAATGATGTGATAAAAGTCCTCATTGGCCCGTACTACATTGATGGACAGTTGTTGGCATGATCATGACCATTGATGAATACACAAATATCCTTGGCCCGTAGTGCATGGAATTTGTGGTCGTGGCCCTAATGAATATCCATGGCCGTAGTGCAGGGATGATGTGGATTATTTATTAAGCTGAGTCCCAACGGTAATAGTGATGAAAAACCTTTTAAAACATAAAAGATAGTAGATTTTATTCTCTACTTGACTCTTTTAATGGATTGCTTGTTCCGCTGCAGTTAAACTTGATGTCTATTGTATTTTATCAGTTTAACATTGTTGGAGACTAATGATAATTTATTCGCATTATCTTGGTCATAATATCACTTCTTTGGGCTAGTTGAGCTCACCCTTTCTTTTTCTTTGTTCTCTTTGAAATGAGAAGCGTAAATTTGGGACTAGTCGGGGAGCGGAGTGATGGTCCAGAGATGGTGTCTTAGTAGTCCTCACTATTACGTAAAATAGTGTGATAATAAATGTAACGAGGACTCTATTTGAGAATGGATATTGTCTAGAAGACAATATTTGTATTTAAACTCACAGCATATGTTTTGTTGTATTTTACATTTCTTTGTATTATTAGTTTGTATTTTAATTTTGTACCATGTATTTGGCGACTCAAGATGGGTGATGTATACCTATTTTGGGGGCGTCACATTTTCAATCGCACTCATCACTGATATATAAATTGGGCGTACACAGTGTAGTTCATGAAGTTACATCGCGCGGCCACGCAAGCCAGCGCCTGGAAGTCAGTAGCTCATAATTCTAGGAAAGTCACTCGCTGGCGGCGGCCTGATATTATAAGAAAATTCGGCATGTAGCCTTGCGATATAGGGGGTTGAAAAATTTTTAAGTTTAAGAATCTGAGTGGTGGTCTACTTGGTCTCTCACGTGCCATAATATAAGCGTATTCTTCTGTTCTCCCATAATCATAAGACTCCTCAGCTATCATCAAAGCTCATACCATAACTTTCTTCATTGGCCTCAATCAAGGGTTTATTTTGCGTGGGTTGTGCACAAGCAAGTTTGAGGTTACTCTCATTTATAGCAGAGCATCTACACTCTCTATCTATCATCTGTTATAGGTCCAAAAAGAATATGTTCAATCTCCATCTCTTCATCATCAGACTCATCATCTAGTGCTCGCGACGAGGATATCATGTAATGCAGAAAATTTCTCAGTTGGGAAGCCCAGCAAGAATATTATCACCTCAAGACTAAATCATTTGTGAAAGAACGGGGCTTTAAACCTGACAAGAAAGATAGCCAACTATGGAATATGCTACGCAAAAGAGGTTGGGTTAGCCTTGCTGCAACTCCTATGCCTATTCCCATGGGGGTTGCTCGGGAGTTCTACGCGAATGCGAAGGAGGAGATACGAGTAGGGATAACGTTAGTTCAACAAATACAAGTGGATTTTTGCCCCCCAGCCATCAGAGCAGTGTTTGGAATAACTGATACACCACCTACTAGGTCTGCGAATTGGGTTACAGGTGCACATTTGATGACGGACTTGGACATAGTGATTTCGGATTTGTGCATCCCGGGAACCAAATGGAATTATAAACTAGGGACGATCGAGCCAAAATCTTTTCCAGCGTCCACCTTGAATCGTTATGCCCAAGCGTGGAATCTGTTCATATGCACCAAATTAATTCTGTCCGCTCACATGCATGAAGTACCTACCGGAGAGCTATCATTTTATGGGGTATTATCACAGGCAAGTATATTGACGTCGGCCACCTAATTCATCAGAACATGTTGCATTATTGGTGGGGGAGCATGAATGGGAGTATTCCGCATGTCTCTGTGGCAGCCATGCTTTGTACCCAACAAGGAGTAACGTGGAATAACGAGCAATTGCAAAATTCGAGCCACGACATCACTCCTGCCACAATTGCCAAGTTCAAGGATTGGACGAGGGGTAAACTGCATCCACGCGGATTAGGTATTATTCTCCGGCCTACATTTCCTGAGCCATCCCAGCAGCACCTTCAGACAGATGAGGCAGGCCCATCCACCCGAGCACACACCATTCCTAGCGATAGCTAGCTCCAAAGGTTGGAGCGCAAAATCGACGCCATGTATGACAACTTTGGAACGTTTGCTATGGGACTCACAAGGGCCTTGGCCGAAGCCTTTGCGCAGCAAGGAACAATGCTAGAGTGGCCTCAGTTTGGAACCGCAGTGCCTTATCCACCACCAGATTCACCACCCGAGGAGGGTGGTCAAGCCGATCATTAGGGGAGTTTTCTGTACCCTTTACCTTCATTCAATGGGGACATTGAATATTATAAGTTTGGGGGTATTGGGGGTTATAGCATAGTAGTTTAGTTTTATTTAATTGTTGCATATTTAGTTTACTTTTGCATGTTTATGTGTTCGATAAAATTTTGCAGAAAATTTTTAATTTTTATTCATTTCTTGATTGTGTAAGTATGTTTTAGTTGTATGTCTCACACAAATTCTTGCTTTATAGAAATTCTTGCCTAGCCAATGATGATAGTGAATTGTGAAGGATTTTAGAGTACGTTGGATAACATGAGATGAGTTATAATGTTTTACACAATGAGATTCATGTTGCTATTTAAATGCTTTAGGTTTGCACGAACGTGTTCATAATCACTTGTAGGTTTAAGAAATGTATGTTATATTGCTCGATAGAACATGTAGTTTTAAAAAGAGAAACATGTGGAAAGTGCTGCTCTTAGACTGTATGAAACATTCACATGCAAAATTTTGGGAAAACATGGGTATGTTATGTATAAAAAAAAATCAAATAGCAATAACGTGGCTAGTCTTAATTCGGGGCCCTGGCTACTTGAGTAAGTACGCCCGAGGGGATTGTCTCTACACTTAGCGTGCTAAGGTCTTTCATGGTCTGGGAGTCGTTAGTTGAAAGCTCGCTAAGGGGTAGTAGTGTGCCTAATGGATTAAGACATTGCACAGTCATGTGAAAAAAAAGAGAAAAAGAGAAAAAGAAAAGAAAACTAGCAATAAACACCGCGGGAAAGTGCAAAAATCACCCTCGTGAGTAACAATAAAGCAATAAACCCATTGTTGAATTTTAGTTTGTGTTGATATGTTGAAACAGTCTAGGTGGCATGAGTATACATGAGCCTTGATTTAGACTATAATTTTCTGTTTGGAGCAATGTAGCATACATATTCTTTGCTTAGATCAAGTTTTTGTAAACACCACACACACACACACACCATCTCTATAGCATATATGAATTATTTAAGTGTATGACATTATGCCTATAGTTTGGTTTGAATTTGTATTCTTGGATCTCGATAATTCACTGAGGTAATTTGAAATTTGAATTTACATTATAAATTTGGGATTATGTGAGACTAGTTTACATCATAGAGTAGTTGCATAGTTTTGCAGTTGCATTTTCATTGTTCATTAGTATGCATTGCTTGAGGGCAAGCAACAGTTCAAGTTTGAGGGTATTTGATAAGTGGTATTTTTACCTACTTATTGAATACCAATTCATGCGAATTGTGTCCATCTCAAGTATATTTTAGTGTGTTTTAGTTGCATTTCATGTTATTTTGCATTGCATTTACTTAAAACTCCTTTTTGTGAATAAGTGCAGGAATCGGCTTAATTTTGGTGATATTAGAGGGCATGAGGCTAATGGATGCATGAAGGCGAGGCACAAGCGGTGATGTGTATGGCATGGAGGTACAATGAAGCATGGAGACCAAGCATGGAAGAAGATCAAGCATGAAAGAGCAAGTAGTAGTAGTAGCAATGACATGATGAAAACATAACCATAACCGGGACTGCAGAATTCAAATGCATGGCCAAATGGCAAAATGGTTTTGAGAGGCCTTGCATGTGAGAGGCCGATTAGACGGGGAAAATTTTACGCAAGTTCTTACTGCATGAGAAATAGTGTAGTGGAAGCGTGCGGCATGCGCGATCTTGAAAATTTGTTGATTTGTTTTATTTTAATTTCCATTTTTAAAAGATTGTAATCGATTAAGACGATATCTGACGAGTGTCAGACACACACTAGAGGAGTTTTGGTCATATTTTGAGAAGAGTAACTAGGGTTTACACCTTGGGAGAGATACCAACGTAGAACGAAGACAAAACGTCTACTTCTCCAATTCTTTTTGGGATTCTCTGTCATTGTGGATTTCTATTATTGTTTACTGGATTTCTATGAGGATTTAATCGTTGATCATTGGTTTTTATTTAGCGATTGGGTTTGATCATGCTATCTTTCATATTTCAATTGTTTGCTTATTGATCATGTTTAGCGTTGATCCCATAATGGCTTTTGGTTCAGTCATGAACTAAACTCCATTATGGGATTCTAATGGATTTTAATATGTAGTTTGGTTGCACGCTTAAATGCTAGGGTTGTTTTGCATATTATATGGGAAGTCTATCGTGATTGTTTTACATGTATGAATGCCTGATCACCATTCGTCTCAGTATTTGTATGGAATTGACAATGAACATGCAAATATGGATTGTTATCATGATAACATACTAATATGGGGCTATTTTATATGGCTTGTGTATTTTGTGAACGAGGATAGACATATCTTTGTTTCATAGTATGAGCTAGAGTAAGGGCTTGTGCTTAAAATCAATATAATTGCAATTTCACATAGACATATAGTGATTTTGGTTGTGTTGATGATTACACAAAGTCTATCATCTGTGGATGCTGTGTAAGTAGGTTATAGTGCATTGAAAAATGGTTATAACTCTATTCGTGCTCTTGGCTATTTTCCTATGATATGTGAACACTTCTTGCATGATAGTGGCGATTAGATGAAATATTAAATGAAGTTAGGGTCCCATTATTTTCAGTTTATATTTATTCCATTAGTATTCTTATTTTTAGTTGTTAGTACAATTAGTTAAATTCAACAATTCTAGTTATTAGTCTAAGCATATAAATACAGTGAGTTAATTAATGCATAAGAGTTTATAATTTGACAACTTTCTCTGTGGGATCGATACTCTACTTACTCCGTATTACTTGTTGACACATGTATGCTTGCATGAATTAGAACACTTTTATTAGGACTGTAAAAGAGGCAACAATCCTACAACTAGAGAGAGAGAGAGAGAGAGGGTTCGGATGGAGAGGGAGAAGGAAGATCATGAGCATGATTGATCGGATCGAAAGTGTTTGTGAAATAGAAAAGCTAGCAAATCGCCGGTTTTGTCTAGCGGAAGAAAAATAAAGAGGAAAGGTATTAAAACCTAACTCCTAAGTTAACTTTTCTTAAGTTTTTATGTTCAAAACATAGATTAATAAGAATAAGAAGTAAATGATGTTAAGAATGATTTCATATGGTTGAAATCGTAAGAAAAATGAAGAAATAACAATTAAAAGTTTAGTTTATAAATTTCTTAAGGAAGTATAAGATTCATAATGAATTAGAATGATCCGAGTGGATTATATGAATAAGTAGGTGAAATAAGTAAGGAATGATGTTCTATAACATCAAATTCCAATAAAAGTGAAATTGTAATCCAAAATATCTATTAAAATGAAGAACGAACGAAGAACACGAAGAACGTTGTTGATGGACAAATTTAAAACCATCGTAGGATAATTGTTGTTAATGGACAAGTTTAAAACCATCACGTATAAGTTAGATGCATATTGCTTGGTAAGGAACGGTAGAAACGTTCATGAAGAACGGATTAAAACTTAGCTATAACGAAGTTATGGCAAAAATTTCATAAAAGACTAACGAGAATTAGAAAGTTAGTAAATGAACCCGAACGTGTAGGGTTTCATAAGAATGTAAGAGAACATAGAAAACGTGAGTCATGGACCCAAGAACGAACGAATTCCGAGTTCGGATGACTGAATTACGGATGAACAAACTAAGAGCGTTAAAAACGTAAAATGAACGAAGGGTGAAGATCAAGCAAATCGAATGGCACGTTAACGGATTCAAAATGAAGTTCTATCCGGGGGGGGTATTGAAGTACATAAGATAAGGAAGGGAATGGCTTTGGAACGACCTCGTTCTGAGTTATAACTAATAAGTTATGGAAGAGGGAAGTAAGCGTCTCAAATTGGATTTAACACTTAGAGAAATTTTCTAGGGTTAGGGCTTGGCGTGATGGCGCCAAATGACCATGCCTAATAAGGTGTATTGCTTAACTGAGACCGAAGCCGGGTATTTACAAACTTGCATACGGTGCGAGAGATAAAGAAGAGAGTGGCACCGTAGCGCCAGTGTAGGGAAAAATCCAGAGAAGAGCTTTTAACTACTCAACTCTTGGGGGAAACGTACGGGAAGATAAAGAACATAATGTTCAACTAATATTACACTTAAACAAGTGAATTAAACCTTTAATGAAGGTTGAACGAAAAGATTAAATGGGAGTAAAAGATAAAGAATGTAAATGCAAATTACGGAATCGATATCCGGGGATTGTAGTTACGATAAACGAAAGTATTGCTATAATTGTGATTCCTTAGACGTTGAGCGACGAGGGTAATGAATAACATTTTGATGTTATGTCATGATAATGAGAGATAAGTGTGAAGCGTATAGACGCTGTGTACGCAATGCTATTGCGATAAACGAGCGGTCTTAGCATACAACGAACGGTATGGCTTGGACATTAAGAATGACTAATGAACATGGGGTTCAAGTAATGGATAACGAAAGTATTAAGTAAGATAAAAATGGTAACAAGAAAGCTGTAATGAACGGTAAAAAGATTAATGAAAGCCGATCGTTATTCAGATAAAAAATGATAGAAAGAATTGTAAGTATGGAACATTTTAACCAATGTGAAAGTTGAGTGTACGCAAATATTAAACGGATAGAACCTACACCCCGTGTATGGTTTGACCGTATGATAATGAAGACCAATGATTAAACTATGAACAATAAAGAAGTTGAATTAAAGCTAATAACATTTAACGTAACGAAGTTGAGTAATGATTAAATGGAATGATCGCTCTGAGTATACAAAAGACTGTATAACTTAGACGATAAAGAGTGAATCCTGAGGTATGGCATTTAGTTGCCAGGAAGCCATAAGGATTGAGAAATTAACTTAACGAAGATTATAGTTTAATAGTTCAGATAAGTTAGGTTGTGGTGCAATCGTAACCTTTGATGTTTGACATATGGGAGCTGGGCTAAACAATTCTTTCAGAGAGCGAAGGTATATATGAAACTGGCAACCGATCTAACTCTCTGTGATGGCAGTGTAGACGAGATGGAACTTGTTTGTTGGTTGTTTGTGGGAAACCACTCAGAGTACCATATGGACTACTAGCAGAGAAGCGATATGTGCTGAGTCCTTGAGAAGTTATAAGAAGAAGATAAGAATGTTAAACATCAAAAATGATGAACGTATAAGTAAGACATCTCCGTATATCATGAAGCCGTAGAACGGTAATGAAAGTGGTTGCGTAAACTTAGGTTGCAAGAACGCGAACCCTAAGTAGTAAAGTTAAGCAAACTAATGCATAAGTCAAATATACATGACTAATTAGTGTATGTGTTGTTTTTCTTATGTGCTACATAGGAACTGGAATGAGCAGTTCAACGTAAGTTGTAGCTGTGCATAAGGCAAGTTTCCTAACTTCATTCATATTCTAAATGAATGCTAGTTTCTTAAACTTCTCAGATGTTGAACGTGAGAAGTTCTGTCTATGTGCTAATGTGTGATATTTGTACAAGGTGGTATAACGTATGAGGCCTTGTGCCACAATGTGAACACTTCGATGTTTTTATGAGATGAATTGTGATGTGATTTAACTATTCAATAAGAGAATACTCTGTTTATACATGATTCGTTATTGTTAAGTCTGTGCTAATGATTCTAGCCAGACAGAATGTGTATGAAAAAGGTAGAAGAATGAAAGTATTTTAAAATGAAAGTGAATATTGTTTTAAAATAATAGGAATCAAGATTATTCCTATTATTCAAGCTGCTTCATAACCTTTGTTCGGTTATTGAAGTCTTAAAAGAATGTTTGAATTCTTAAAGATGTTTGTTCATCTGTTCTGACTTGCTGGGTAATTGAATGCTCACACTTGCTTTAAATGAAAAACATTTTCAGCTAACGATGTTAGAAGAACTTAAGGATCTCGTAAAGATCAAGTTGACAGTATCTAGATGAAGTGCCATTCAGAATGTGGATGAGCTAGAAGATTGAGCGAAGAGTTGTAATATAAAATAAGTTAAATAAACTTTAGATTAGTTTAATGAACTGTTATGTATCCTTAGTGGCGGATGAAAGTCACTCGTGTAAGATGTAAAGGATAATGTAATTATCGTTATTTTTAATGAAAGAAGTTATAAGGTTTTAGAACTTGGGAATTTAGAGTATATGTTGTTATATTTCAGTATATAATGATGTATGTTTGGAAGAAGATGGGATCATGACGTACGAAATCTGGGTGTGAAGATAGACCGGATTTTGGGGCGTTACAGATTGGTATCAAAGCTGATAGGTTATAAATCTTAGGTAAGAGTATCTAAGACTATAATCGTAGAGAGGGGGATAAGAAGATCACCACGTGATTATAGTGAATAGTAATGTGAGATGAAAGTACATTAAGCGATGAATGATTTATAGTACTACGAAGTAGTATGTGAAGAAGAACTCAGATTGAGTTGTGAAGGATAGTATATGAATTAAAGAAAATTCGTATTTAGTAAAGATAGATTTAGAAGTTGTAAAATTTTTAATTGAGGACTCATGTGATAGCTGAGTTGTATGAACCTTTGTTATGGGCAAAGGTTTGTGCTTGGTGTAACAACTGCTTAGCTTATTCTAGTGATAATCATTGGAATTGGTCGTGCTGTCAAGATGTATATGATGAGAAGGTGAATCTTTTCTCATGTATATACTTGATAGGTAGAGAACAATAAGGTAGGTGCAAGTTCTTGAAACTCATACTTATGGTACGTTCGTGACTTATAATGATATGGTAGGTTTTTGAACTTCTCAGCAAATGTACGCTTATGGTCTGTCTAAGATAGTTCTTAAACTCATATTATTATGGAAAGTTCTTGAACTCATAATGTGTGGTAAGTTGATGGACTGTACTAAGATATATTAATGTTTAGACTGAAAATAAGTTATTTTCAGTAGGCCTAGTATTGAAGGTGCTAGAGAAGATTAAGTATTGTCGCAGTAAGACAATGAAGAAAGATGGAGAATAGGATATTCCAAGTCATCTAGTTATGCTAGATTTCGAAGTTTATTGAAATCGTGCTTATGTGTTCGCGTTTTGGAAATGAAAGAATTGGTTCAACTTTTGGAACCAATAGATTTTTAAAAGAACTATTCTTGGTATGTCTATGGTAATGGTTTCGGCTAGACAGAAATTGATTTGAAATATCAAAATGAATTTTATATCATCAGTGCATTTGATGCAAGGATGGTAAAAGGATGGAGTTATTAATGCAATTGAACTTGGTGTTGGATGTGATCTTAGGATCAACAACCCGCTATGGTATGATGTATAATGACGAAGTCACAAACTGACGAAGTCCTCAACGTACCATGAAAAGTACGGTATCATGACGTCATAAAACGTTTTGATGAATTGAAAAAGAATTTAAAGAAGTACTCGATGTCAATTGAGTTGACTAGATGAATGTTCACATTGATATCCAATTTATTGGTATGGTCTAAGTTACTTGATTCAGCTAGACAAATGGTATCTTATGTTTAAAAGAAAATCGAGCTTTCTTTGAAGATGTTGTGCCAAACCGAATTGTTTTGGTGCGGAATCTAATGATTAAGTCTGAGGTGAACATATCCCGAAATGGGGTATACGATGGGTAAGAGGTAGTTTTCTTTCTTTGTGATTATAAACTGACCGTGGAAGAAAGGTTACAATGTTATGCTGTTAAACCTAGTAAGAGTTCATGGTCGATTTGACCCCTCAGCAAAAGTATAAAATATTTTAAAGGAATTCTTATATTCCTCGCTATTCATTCTACTTCTTTGAAGAGAAGTTGAGAAGAGGGGTAGGCTAAAATTTCGAGGACGAAATTCTGTGAAGAAGGGGTGAATGTGATGACCCGGCTATGGGTGTGGTTTTAAGAAATTTCGAGGACGGAATTTTTATAAGAGGGGAATAGTGTAACGACCCGAAAATTCGGATCGTCCAGAATTTAAGTTTAAAGAATTAGTTATTAAAAAAATGAATTTTTATTAATAATATTATGTGCTATGTGTTTATTAATCGTTCTAGAACCTAGGATGATTATAAGTCGGGAGGATTCTGGGTACGAGCTAGACTGAATGAGTAATAATTTTCAAGACAAAAATGAAAATTTTTCGGGAACAAAAATATTTCTGGGGAAAAAGACGAAATAGGCACTATTCACCCGATGAAACCTAAGGGTTAGGGTTTGAATAACCTAAGCCTTTTCCGAGAGTTCGGTATGTCGAAATGACATTCCGTCGAAAGATTTGATGATAAAATATCGTGAAAAGTTAAGTAAGCCGATAAAATTTTTTCTCGAAAAATGTACAGAAATCGGACGAAATAAAAATGATGAAAAGTACTGTTATGTACTTTTCATTCGTTTAGCTACGTTAGGGGAAAACGAGAAGGAAAACGCTTAACACCAAAAAGTGTTTTTCAGTTTTTCAGAAATTCGAAGAATACGTAAAAGTTAATTGGTAAAGGGAAGACGAAATATCCAAAAATATTTGGATTCCGAGAATCGCAGTTTTTAAAACTGTCGGACGAAAACCCGAAAGACGGAACCACGAAACTTAAAGGCTAAGTAGGCTTAAGGGCTAAGTTAACTTAACACTTAAGTCATGAATAGTATGGAGGTGTGAATAGTAATGAGGTTAGGGGGTGAAATGACTATTTTGCCCTAGCTTTGGATTTTCTATAAATAGGAAGCTAACTTTCATTTAAATGAGATTTTGAAAATCCTACAACTAGAGAGAGAGAGAGGGTTCGGATGGAGAGGGAGAAGGAAGAGCATGAACATGATTGATCGGATCGAAAGTGTTCGTGAAATAAAAAAGCTAGCAAATCGCCGATTTTGTCTAACGGAAGAAAGATAAAGAGGAAAGGTATTACAACCTAACTCCTAAGTTAACTTTTCTTAAGTTTTTATGTTCAAAACATAGATTAATAAGATTAAGAAGTAAATGATGTTAGGAATGATTTCATATGGTTGAAATCGTAAGAAAAATGAAGAAATAAGAATTAAAAGTTTAGTTTATAAATTTCTTAAGGAAGTATAAGATTCGTAATGAATTAGAATGATTTGAGTGGATTATATGAATAAGTAGGTGAAATAAGTAAGGAATGATGTTCTATAACATCAAATTCCAATAAAAAGTGAAATTGTAATCCAAAATATCGATTAAAATGAAGAACAAACAAAGAACACAAAGAACATGCGAAGAACACGAAGAACGTTGTTAATGGACAAATTTAAAACCATCAGAGGATAATTATTATTGATGGACAAGTTTAAAACCATCACGTATAAGTTAGAGGCATATTGTTTGGTTAGGAACGGTAGAAACGTTCATGAAGAACGGATTAAAACTTAGCTATAATGAAGTTATGGCAAAAATTTTGTAAAAGACAAATGAGAATTTGAAAGTTAGTAAATGAACTCGAACGTGTAGGGTTTCATAAGATTATAAGAGAACATAGAAAATGTGAGTCATGGACTCAAGAACGAATGAATTCTGAGTTCGGATGACCAAGAATTCTGACCGAACAAACAAAAGAAGCGTTAAAAGCGTAAAATGAGCGAAGGGTGAAGATCAAGCCAATCGAATGGAGCGTTAATGTATTGAACGAAGTTCTATAAGGGGTATTGAAGTATGTAAGATAAGGAAGAGAATTGATTTGGAATGACCTCATTCTGAGTTATAACTAATAAGTTACGGAAGCGGGAAGTAAGCGTCTCAAATTGGATTTAACACTTAGAGAAATTTTCTAGGGTTAGGGCTTGGCCTTGCGCGCCTTGACCATGCCTAGTGGAGTGGTATATATGATGCTGCATCAGGGAGCGGCATCGCAAACTTGCGTCATGATATGAGAGATTAAGAAGAGAGTGGCGTCGCAGCGCTAGTGTAGGGAAAAAGCCAGAAAAGAGCTTTTAACTGCTCAACTCTTGGGGGGAAACGTACGGGAAGATAAAGAACATAATGTTCAACTAATATAACACTTAAACAAGTGAATTAAACCTTTAATAAAGGTTGAATGAAAAGATTAAATGAGAGTAAAAGATAAAGAATGTAAACGCGGATTACGGAACCGATATCCGGGGACTGTAGTTACGATAAACGAACGTGGAGGATTGCTATGATTGTGATTCCTTAGACATTGAGCGACGAGGGTAATGAATAACATTTTGATGTTATGTCATGATAATGAGAGATAAGTGTGAAGCGTATAGACGCTGTGTACGCAACGCTGTTGCTATAAACGAGCGGTCTTAGCATACAACGAATGGTATGGCTTGGACATTAAGAATGACTAATGAACATGGGGTTCAAGTAATGGCTAACAAAAGTATTAAGTAAGATAAAAATGGTAACAAGGAAGCTGTAATGAACGGTAAAAAGATTAATGAAAGCCGATCGTGATTCGGATAGAAAATGATAGAATGAATTGTAAGTATGGAACATTTTAACCAATGTGAAAGTTGAGTGTACGCAAATATTAAACGGATAGAACCTACACCCCGTGTATAGTTTGACTGTATGATAATGAAGACCAATGATTAAACCGTGAACAATAAAGAAGTTGAATTAAAGATAATAACGTTTAACGTAACGAAGTTGAGTAATGATTAAATGGAATGATCACTCTGAGTATACAAAAGACTGTATAACTTAGACGATAAAGAGTGAATCCTAAGGTATGGCATTTAGTTGCCAGGAAGCCATAAGGAATGAGAAATTAACTTAACGAAGATCATAGTTTAATAGTTCAGATAAGTTAAGATAAGTTTGGTTATGGTGCAATCGTAACCTTTGATGGTTGACAAATGAGAGCTGGGCTAAACAATTCCTTCAGAGAGCGAAGGTGTATACGAAACTGGCAACCGATCTAACTCACTGTGATGACAGTGTAGACGAGACGGGAACTTGTTTGTTGGTTGTTTGTGGGAAACCACTCAGAGTACCATATGGACTACTAGCAGAGAAGCGATGTGTGCTGAGTCCTAGAGAAGTTATAAGAAGAAGATAAGAATGCAAAACATCAAAAATGATGAACGTTTAAGTAAGACATCTCCGTATGTCATGAAGCCGTAGAAAAATAATGAAAGTGCTTGCGTAAACTTAGGTCTCAAGAACGCGAACCCTAAGAAGTAAAGTTAAGCAAACTAATGCATAAGTCAAATATACATGACTAATTAATGTATGTGTTGTTTTTCTTATGTGCTACACAGGAACTGGAATGAGGAGTTCAACGTAAGCTGTAGCTGTGCATAAGGTAAGTTTCCTAACTTTATTCATATTCTAAATGAATGCTAGTTTCTTAAACTTCTCAGATGTTGAACGTGAGAAGTTCTGTCTATATGCTAATGTGTGATATTTGTACAAGGTGGTAGAATGTATGAGGCCTTGTGCCACAATGTGAACACTTCGGTGTTTTTATGAGATGAATTGTGTTGTGATTTAACTGTTCAATAAGAGAATGCTCTGTTTATACATGATTCGTTATTGTTAAGTCCGTGCTAATGATTCTAGCCAGACAGAATGTGTATGAAAAAGGTAGAAGAATGAAAGTATTTTAAAATGGAAGTGAATATTATTTTAAAATAATAGGAATCGAGATTATTCCTATTATTCAAGCTGCTTCATAACCTGTGTTTGGTTATTGAAGTCTTAAAAGAATGTTTGAATTCTTGAAGATGTTTGTTCAACTGTTATGACTTGCTGGGCAATTGAATGCTCACACTTGCTTTAAATGAAAAACATTTTCAGCTAACGATGTTAGAAGAACTTAAGGATCTCGTAAAGATCAAGCTGACTGTATCCAGATGAAGTGCCATTCAGAATGTGGATGAGCTAGAAGATCGAGCGAAGAGTTGTAATATAAAATAAGTTAAATAAACTTTAGATTAGTTTAATGAACTGTTATGTATCCTTAGTGGCAGATGAAATTCACTCGTGTAAGATGTAAAGGGTAATGTAATTATCGTTATTTGTAATGAAAGGAGTTATAAGATTTTAGAACCTAGGAATTTAGAGTATATGTTGTTATATTTCAGTATATAATGATGTATGTTAAATTTCCTACGCATACCACATCACTCTCATCAGCACACACAAGTGGGTCCCACTCATATTAAAAACATATTTTGTGAAAAAATATTTATAACCCCAAAATCAATTATTCTAAAACGTCAATAATTCATAATAAATAGCCCTTTTATCAGAAAAATTCAAATCTTATATCCATTTCATAGAAAATTTAATTCTCTACAACTTTGTAGAAGAACGTTTTTCCAAATTCTACATACGAAATCCGCATACGGATGATTTTTAACACCTCCATTCTGATAAAATACTGATAAAACACCTTAGCATTAATTCTTTCATTTATATCCACATAAAATAAATATTTTCTTATCATTTCTATCAAAAATTAATTATTCAAAAATAATATTATAGAAATACAATAATGACAACCAGGTCGTTCCCAGGAAAGAGGGGGCTTTTCGATAAGGATTTCTCCTTACTGGCGTACAATTAGGTGACCAAACCCCTTTTCTAGACAAAACTTCCTTAGACTTTGCCAATAATGCTATCTAATAATATTATTCAAATAATTATGAATTATTAATTTGATAATGGGAAATATTGTGGAGTGATAATTATTGAATCAATACTATAAAATATCAACGTAACAATTATTGAATCAATAAAATAAAATATTGAACAGTAATTACTGTAACAATTATTGAGTAGTGACTTCTTACGTAAGAATCAATAATTAGAATTATTGTGCATTACTGTGTGCTACTGTGTAACACCGCGTATTACTATATTTTAACCACCGGGTATTCCAATAGTTTTAACGATAAAAACTATGTCGTTATTTATAAAAGACTCATACTTATTGTTTTCTTCATTCGATAGTTTTTCGTTATGGGGCCACAAATGGCTGCGTCGTCGTACGAATATTCCTCGACAGAACGAATATTCCACGACCAAACGAATATTCCCCGACAACAATGAGTATTTTATAACCACTTGCTTATTTAAAATATTTACGCATTTTACCCATAACTAACCACATTAATCAAATCAACCCCTTACTATTTCAAAATAGAGGAAATTCAGTTTTATAAAAAGTTGGGGTCTTACAACCTCCCCTCCTTATGAAATTTCATCCTCGAAATTGACGTACGTACCTGGTGTTTCGAAAATATGAGGATACCTCGCTTTCATTTTCGATTCCAAATCCCAGGTCATTTCCTCAATAACACGGTTCCTCTATAAAACTTTGACTTGTGGTAGAACCTTTGTTCGTAGGACATGCTCCTTCCTATCCAAGATCTTGACAGGTACCTCCTCGTACGTTAAATCTTCGGTTATCTCGTCTGGTTCCAACTTAATAATTTGGTTTGGGTCTTTCACATATTTACGTAGCACATATATGTGAAAAACATTATGAACACGAGACATGCTTGGAGGTAATGCGAGTCTATAGGCCACATTTCCTACTCGGTCAAGAGTCTCAAATGGACTAACAAATCGTGGATTGAGATTTCATCTCTTCCCGAATCTTGTAATTCCTTTCTATGGAGCAACACATAACAATACATTATCCCTGATATTAAATTTCACGTCCTTTCGATAAAGATCCACATAACTCTTTTGTCGATCCTGTGCCGTTTGTATACATTGTCAGATCATTTGGATCTTTTTTGTAGTCATATATACCAACTCTGGTCCCAACAATGTTGCTTTACCCACCTCATCCCAACATACTAGAGAGCGACACTTTCGTCCATACAATGCTTCGAATGGAGCCACACCTATACTTGCCTGATAACTATTGTTGTAGGAGAATTCCACCAATGGTAAGTACTTATCCCAACTCCCTTTGAAGTCTAGAATATAAAGTCTCAATAGATCTTCAAGAGTTTGAATAGTCCTTTTCGATTGCCCGTCCGTTTGAGGATGGTATGCTGAACTGAATCGTAAATCTGTGCCCATTGCTTTCTACAAGCTAACCCGAAATCATGAAGTGAATCTTGGGTCTCGATCAGAAACTATGGATATCGGCATACCATACAATCTCACAATCTCATTTATTACGTGCAAGACGTTCAAGTGAATAAGTTTCTCATATAGGGAAGAAATGAGCAAACTTAGTTAATCTATCGAAAATGACCCAAATTGCATCTATGCCTTGAGAAACTTTGGGAAGACCAGTAACAAAATCCATGTTAATGTGATCCCACTTCCATTCTGGAATCCCAAGTGGTTGCAAATGACCTTTTGGCACTTGATGCTCCGCCTTAACACGTTGACAAGTTAAACATATTGAGATAAACTCTACGATCTCTCTCTTCATATTGCTCCACCAAAATGTATGTCAAAGATCACAATACATTTTAGTACTTTTAGGATGAATTGCAAATGGTGTGTTGTGTGCCTCCATCATGATTTTGTACTTCAAATTAGAGTCATTAGGAACACAAAGTCTAGAGTTGACTCGAAATATTCCTCTTCATTGATTCTTGCTTCTAGAATAGCGCCTTCTTGTACTTTCTTCTTCATACGCATCAGCTCTGGGTCTGTGGCTTGAGCAGCTTTAACTTTATCGATTAAAGTCGGTTCTACGCGTATACTTGACATCACCGCATGGGTCTCCAGAGTCTTGAACTCTATCTTCATCTTTTGTAAATCACACAAAATGGGGCTTTGTGTTGACATCATCGCACTTGTTCCCGCATATGATCTTCTACTCAATACGTCAGCTACCACGTTCGCTTTTCTAAGATGGTATTGAATGGTATGGTAGTAATCTTTCAATAGCTCGAGCCAACGTCGTTATCACATGTTGAGTTCCTTTTGGGTGAAGAAATATTTGAGGCTTTTATAATATGAATAGATCTCCACTTTCTCCCCATATAGGTAGTGCCTCCAAATCTTTAATGTGAAAATAACTGTTGCCAACTCTAGATCATGAGTAGGATAATTCCTTTCATATTCTTTGAGTTGTTGCGAGGCATAGGCTATGACTTTCCCATGTTGCATGAGAACACATCCTAAACCTTTGCTTGAAGCGTCGCTGTAAATGACAAATCCCTCCGAACCTGATGGTATGTCAAAACATGAGTCAAAATGAGTCTCCTCTTGAGTTCTTGGAAACTCTTCTCATATTCCTCGCTCCATTCAAATTTTGTATCTTTTCGAGTCATCTGAGTTAATGGAGTAACAATTTGAGAAAATCCTTCCATGAATCTTCGATAATAATCAGCTAAGCCCAGAAAGCTACGTACTTCGGTTACTGACTTAGGTTGCTCCCAACTTTGTATAGCTTCAATCTTTACTGGGTCAACTGATATTCCATACTTCATTACCATGTGTCCTAGGAATGCTACTTCCTCAAGCCAGAACTCACATTTCTTCAACTTGGCATATAGCTTATTTTCATGAAGCTTTTGGAGTATCAGCCTCAAGTGTTGCTCATGATCTTCACGACTTTTAGAATAGATGAGGATGTCATCAATAAGGAAAACCATAAAATGATCCAAATATTCCTTGAATAGTCGGTTCATCATATACATGAAAGCAGCAGGAGCATTAGTCAATCCAAAAGACATGACTAAGAATTCATAATGCCCGTAACGAGTTCTGAAGGCAGTTTTCAGAATATCCTCAGTTTTAATCTTTAACTGATGATATCTGGAATGAAGATCAATCTTTGAGAAGAATTTGGTACCTTGTAACTAGTCAAACAAGTTATCAATGCCAGGTAGTGGGTACCTATTTTTTATGGTGACATGGTTCAACTCTCGATAGTCAATGCAAAGGCGCATACTCCCATCTTTCTTTTTTACGAATAAAATAGGAGCACCATGTTGGGTAAAATCTATGTACGCACAACACGCAAGTATATCTGGTCAACAAGTAATATAGTAATGAGTAGAGTATCGTTCCCACAGAGAAAGTAGTAACACTACTAGAAAATCAAGATAAGGCGACGAGCTATAGCGACGGTCGGGACGGAACTGTCGCTATAGGGTCTCAATAGCGACGGTCACAGGCTGACCGTCAGTATATGATAATCTATTTCGAGGGTCACCATTTGGCTGTCGATATTGACAAGTTTTCATTCTTTCCCTCGTTATTTTTTGTTCCACTTCTTATTTCCCTCCCTCTCTCTGAATTATTTCCCAATTAATTCTCAAGGGCTTGATGAGCTCCATCCAATATACCTCCTCGTCCGCCATGTATGAGAAGCCCTAACCTTAGAAATCACCCTAATCTCCCTCTTCTCTAAGCCAATCAAAACTGCAGAACATCAAATCATGCGTCTAGGTATCAATATCTCAATTGTGAAGATCAAATTTGGAGCTCATGGACAATATGTTGTTAGTATGGAAGCATAACTGAGGGCTTCTTCTTCTTGTTACCTCGCCGTCTCTTTTCGGTAAGGTCGTTCTCAAATTTTTGAAGTTTTCAAAAACTCTAAAGAGAAAGAAACTTGTGATTTTTTTTTCTTTAGTTAGAGACAGAGTTTGCTTTAAACCATGAGAATCTCTTACTGATATACCCCTATTCTATTCAACATGTTAGGTGAAACAGAAGCCCTAGCATGTTTTCTTCATTTTGTCAGAAATCTGTATTGAATTGCCTTGAATCTCCTACTGATATACCCCTGTTCAGTACAAGTGATGTGTGAAATGACCTATAGTTTTTAAAGTACACTCGAATGTTATTGGGAGATCTGGCCACTTTTGAAGGCTACTTTCTGGAGTACTAAGTTGTTTGTTAGAGGACCAAGAATATGATGTTTCATGATTGCAACCTCAAAATTTTGAATTGCTATCTATATGCGGGTTTCCAAATATAAATTAGAAAAGTACAAGATTTGCACTTTTTTGGTTCCTTAATTTTGTATTATTACTTCTTTCATGGAGGAAGACATGTAATAAACTAAGGGTTAGATGACATATGTCCATGATTTCGCTTTAAAGGTGATGGTTCTATGTTTGATTTGTGTAGGCCGAGTGGCTGTGGGCTCTGTGTGAGCTAGAGTAGATTTATTAGAAAAACAACTATTGATGCGATTTGAAGGTCTGAATTTGGTTAAAGATGGGGAAGAAGCGAGTTTTGTTGCCAGCAGATGAAGTTGACACGAGGGCAGAGAAATACGATCCTGAAGTAATCCAAGGTCTTTAATTTCTCCTGTGCAATTTGATTCTACCTCTTTTTTTGAATGAAATGTGAGTGAATAATTTTCTTTTTTGGTGGATGATTGCAGCTCCACATTTGATTGGTTTTATCTTCAAGCTTTTTGTTAAGTTAGTTGAAGCTCCTATGATTAGGTCTTTGATCATAGGTCAATTGAAAAGCGAGAATAAAACAATTTGAGGTCCGATTGTGAATTTGTATGCAAGTCTCAAACTTACTTTATGAATATACCATGTACACACACATATACATACATGTGTGTAAAATATATATATGTAAAATCATATGAAAATTTTACTTTAATTCCATAGATGCATACATAACTACATAAGATGTGTTATGAGCATAGAAATTAAGGCTATATTTGTTTAAAGGCACTAATTTTACAATTATAGTTCCATAATACAGTGGAGCAAGAATGATAACTAGGAAAGATGGTGGTACCTTTTACGGGCATTATGCTATCCTGCATTTTTTAAGCTAGAGTATGAGTTTCCTACCAAATTTAGGACCAAGAGTTCGTTGAAGGATTACAATGACATCCCCTTAAATCCATTTAAACAAATGCAGTCTTAGATTTTTATATTCTTTTTATCTCAATACATAATGTACGTTGCCTGTTGTTATTCGTGAAGGTAAAAAGAAAGCTAATGCAAAATTGGTTTACAAATGATAGATCCTTGAATCTTTGTGATCTAGGAGACTCCAATGTTTAAACTCGAGTTCCCTCCCGAAGGTTTACCTTTCATTCTTAACTTTGTTTATTTCAGGTTTTCTTTTTCTTCACTTGTATTATTAATTGAATATTATATGTGCCTATTTTACATAAATTATGCTATTTGTCTGGTGCTCTTGATTAAGAAACTGAAAAACAGTTAGATATTGAAATGAACACTAAAAGTTTTCATTGATAAAAGATGAAAATGGAAATTGAATTAGCCTTGAAGTGTCTTCCACATTATGATCCTACTAGTAGTTGGATAGGTGATTTGACTCCATTTCGCTACTGGAAGATTCGTGATTATGCATATGCATATAGGTCGAGGCTTGCAACCCCATCCATGGCAAGTTTCTAACAGTTGGGATAATTTATATTGCCTTTTTAATTATTGTGAAGGAGGAATCCAACTTTCATTGAGTAGGTTGCAAAAGCGAATCATCTCAAATTTATAGAGGAGTTCGATAATAAGAAGCCCCAATGCCATTGTTGATCTCCTTTGATGCTGAGGAGGTAAGAAAGCAAGCTACAACTTCCACACAAAGGTTTGAGGAAGGTAATTCTGATTTTATATGACTGTATTCATTTTCATTTTAAGTTAATTTTGGAGTTTCTACACCTATGAAATAGTTCATATCTGATCCTGATTGTGTGTGAATTGTGATTATGTTTTGGCACTGGGGTAAACCTTTGTTTTTCCTTAACTCTCCTTGGCTGGGTTGTGCAGGAAACCCATTGTCGATCTTGGACGGGATTTTCATGGAGATTAAGTACTCAAAAGATTTTTTTCCTCATCCATCAAAAGGCAACTAATTCGAATTTCTTCCCATAAATATTTCTTAAAGCAAATGTTTATCTGATTAATGATGATTAATAGGTGCTACAAAATGGTTTCATGAGGTACGATTCGTCAAGAAGGATGCAGTTTGTGTATCAAGGTTACGTTGTTGTGGTGTGATTTTTGTTGGAAAGGCAAATATGCATGAAATGGGACTCGGAACGACTGGAAATAACCCAAATCATGGGTAAGTTTATTAACCTCTTTTATGTGTTCACCAGAGGGAAAAAAACAAACTGTATTATTGGAACATCTAAATTCTAATGTACCATCATGATTAGGTAATATCTTTTTCTATTTGGAGATTTCCCTTTCTTTAAAGTTGCTGAGTTTATCATGGATTGCATCCAATGAGAGAAAAAAGATGCTGAGAATAAACTCTAATCCTAATGTTCATTTATAAAGAGAAAGGAACAGATATGCCTTTTGGAGATACCATGTTCAATCAAAAGATTTCAATTGGATTTTTTTGCTTCATTACTATCATAAAGTTTTTACCTTTGGGTTTGATTTCTTGATTACATGCTAGGGTGTAGGTAGATTAAGGATTCATTATGTGTGAAATAAAAACCAAGTTGTGCATGCAAATAGTCTATATATGCTAGTGGTATAGAGTCACAGGTTTCCTTGTTCTCTCACGTGAGTTTAGGATCTTAAAGCTTAGCTACTTATTTTTTGGGCATCAATTGTTGTGAGAACATTTATTCCTTGTTTTCACTTGAAATTTTTATTAGTGTAGGGTACATTGAAATGTGTATGTGTAAGCTTGATTGTAAATGCTTATGAGTAGAAACTTTCCTTATTATGAGAAAAGGGCTCCCAAACTGTTAACACATTTTATTTTCAAGGATTATAACATATGTCTATGCAAATGAGTGTATTCTTTGCTAACTTAAGTTGTTAGCGTGTATATTTGTTTGATCTCTTGGATGAATGCAAATGCTTACGCCAGAGTATAAAATGTGGACTTATCGATTCATTGACCGTGGTAATTATGTGCAATAGACTCACTTTTATTTGGCTTCAATATAAATTCTTTCATTGTTCTAAGAAGATATGTGGTTGCTTGTAGGGTGACATTCTTGACAAGGGTATGGAAGTCCAGGTTGCAAGAGTAAATGATGTATGTATTGCTCATGTGATCTTCCAATCTTTATTATGGTGCATGTGAATGCGGTCGATATTGTTTTTGAGATATAGTTTCTTGTTAGCGAGAGATATTGTCACAAAGTAATACCTATATTGTATTACTTTGTGATATTGTTAAATGATATATGACAACAATGCCACTAAGGAATACCTATATCACTATTGGGGTTGTGTGGGGTGAGTTTACACGTGGAAGTAATACAATAATGAATTGAAATCACAAAGTAATACAATAATGAATGACAAAAATCATCTGTTCTGGAATTTTAAGGATCTAATTTATGTGCATTCTCATTGTTTGGCTGCCTAATTTATGATTTTTTAGTTTGTCTTCAGCCTAAAAAGCAATCTAATATGGACAGTGAATGCCCCTCAAAGGTCCTGACTCTGCGGTGTGTTCTCAGTTATCGGAAGTGCTCGATCGTGATAATATAGACAGTGAATGCCCCTCAGTAGATGGTCATTGTGCAAAATATGAGAGGCTATTGAGTGATATCTACACTAAGATGTCACTCCTTCATTTTATTGAGTAGATGGTCATTAAAAGAATATGATTGTAATGTTGTAATGATTGTATTGTGAATGATTGTAATGTTGTAAAATATCTCTTCTTATATTGTAATGTTGTAGTGTGAATGATTTTAAATGATGTATATAATATTTTTTATATTTTATTTTATATTGTATTTGTGTTTGTTGAATAAATGTGCATTATTAATTATTTTTTAAATATAAAAGGCTATAGCGATCATCATCGATCGTAGCTATAGTGTTCTATAAAAACACATCCCTATGGCGACGGCCACCGAAGCGTCACTATAGATATCTATAGCTACGGTCATGACCGTAGCAATAACTCTCAGCGACCGTTAGTAAAGAGCAAATACACGATTTTGCCATGACCTATAGCTAGGGTCGGTAACCATCGCTATAGGCCAAAAGACCGTCATTATAGGCTTTTTAAGACGGGTTCTATGGCGACGATTACATTTGGCCTAAGACCGTCGCTATAAATTTGATTTCCTAGTAGTGTAAGAAATTTAACCTTACAAGTATCAATTTCCTATTAACCCTAATTTTATTAAACTATCCAATTCAAAGATTATAATTATAGAAAGTAAATTAAGAAATAAACTAATTACCATAAACCAATCACAATTATCAAAATCTAGAATTTCAAACAAATAATGGAGAATTAGACCTATGATTTCACCTTAAGCCCACTCTGATTTCTACACCTTTATTCCAATTCAAATTACTATCCCAGTTTATTAATCAAGAACACAAATGTAGTAATAGCCACCTCTCGATGCACTAATACCGTATTAACTTAAATCCACAAATTAGATAGAAACAAGTTAAACACCTTAATTAACTAACTCACTATATCTCTATGTGAATTATAACTAAAGAAGGTTGAAGATTAAGTTCTCTATCCGATTACATGTGATAGCAAGCATATCTCTACCTTAACACTCATCAAGATTCTGCTATTCACAAAATTCATGAACACATGCTATATTAACTAAGTCTAGATTTGAATATCCACTCTCGATTCCAAACAAATCCACAAAGAATTCTTGATCAGGCAATTCATAAATTCAAGCTCAAATTAATATAGATAAACTGGAAAATAGATTATTGAATTGGAAGTCAAGGTTTACAAATCATCGTATCACTTAAGGATCCATCATAAGCCTAAAAAGTGAATTAGTTCATCATAACTGAAATAACTACTGAATAAATCAAAGATAACATTCTTTTAATTACAAATAATAGTCTAAGAAAACGAATAGTGAAAAACACCCTTCACGTAGCCTAGAATTACAATTGTCCCAAAAATCTCCTTAAAATCTTCCTCCAATGTTGCTGTGAAAATCTCCAATTGATTTTCGTAATATGCCCTCTGTTGTTTAATTCGTCGTTCCTAGAGTAATAGATGTCCCACACACAAGTCCCCTCAAAATTCTCTGCTCATTAGAGTCCTTATGCTATTCGAACGCTAAAATTCATATCCCAGCAAAGTTCCAAACACAACAGGAGTGTCAGCCAATCGAGACCCCCCGCCCAGGTGGGGGTTTGTACGTATATTGAGCCCGCCCCAGCGGGCACCCATTCTGCTAAAATCATTTGAAGACCCCCTGCCCCGGTGGGGGTATACAAGCCAAATAGGCCCACCCTGGCGGGGGTCTGTTCTGCTGAGTAATGTTGTTAGCTTCATGAAAACTTCCAAAAATGCTCCAAATGACTCCACTTTTCCGTTTAATGCCACAGCAACAACCCTACACATAAAAGAACATAAAAAAAATAAAAACGAACATGAACACAAGAAAATAACAACAATTAAGTGTGAAATGGACAACGATTCGTGGATATGAAATCCACTTATCACACCCCAAAGAGATGTACTAGGACGAATGAAACCAATATCTAACAACTACTGTAGTTGGGTTTTTAACTCTTGAAGTTCAATAGGAGCCATTCGATATGGGGTTTTGGAAATGGGTTTTGTACCGAGTTCAAGTTCAATACAAAATTCAATATCACGCTTTGGGGGTAGGCTAGGAAGTTCTTCAGGAAATACGTCAGAAAATTCATTAACAACATAAATATTATTCAAATCTGACGTATTTTTGTTCAAGTCCATGACATGGGCTAAGAAAGCTTGACATCCATTTTTTAATAAACGAATGACTTTATGATTTGATATGACAGTGATTGACTTTAGGGGTTTGGTTGCTTGAATTCGCATAACAGGTTGGTTAGGAATATGAAAACTAACGACCTTACGAAAAATAATCAATTTTGGCATGATGAGTAGTTAACCAATCAATCCCTAAAATCACATCAAATGCAAGTATCTCTAAAGAGATGAGATCAACAGGTAATGTGATGGTCCCAACTTGAATCAAGCAAGATTTATAAACAGTGGATGTAATGAAAGTTTCTCCTAACCGAGTTTCAACAGATAAGTCAAAGTCTAATTTCTAAGGAGTCAAGTTCAAACGTTGAGCACAAGCAGGAGAGATAAAAGAATAGGTAGAACTGGTATCTAATAAGATATAAACTTCGCAAGAGTTTATGATTAGCTTACCCGTGATCACCTCATTCTGGTTCCTCGCATTTTGGGCAGTCACGACAAACACTCTTCCAAGAACCATCGACTTTGACTTGTCTAGGACAGTCTTTAGAGTCACCATCCCCGCTGGACTTGGTTTCACTACAGGACAATCTCGAGCTATATGACCTTCCTTTCCACAGTTATTGTAACGCCCCCAAAATAGGTATACATCACCCATCTTGAGTCGCCAGATACATGGTACATAAATTCAAATACAACTTAATTATACAACAGTCGTGTAAAATACGACAAAACATAGCTGAGAGTTTAAACAAGAATATTGTCATCTAGACAATATCCACACTCAATGGTGTCCTTATTATAATTATTATCACATTATTCCGTAGAATAGTGAGGACTACTAAAGCCATTTATCCTGGACCATCACTCCATTCCCCGACTCGTCCCAGCTATATTCTCATTTCTTGAAGAAAACAATGAAAGAAAGGGTGAGCTCAACTAGCCCATTAAGAAATATTATGACTAAGATAATGCAGAATAAATTATCCTTAGCCTTCAACAGTATAACAACTGATAGAATACAATAGACAACAAGTTTAACTGCAGTGGAATAAACAATCCATTTCAGCTTAATAATTAAACCATATCATCAAATCTTCCCTGCACTACGGGCCAAGGATATTCATTAAATCATCAATGGTCATGACTATACCGAATAATCCCAGGTCATAATCATACCAAAATCTGTCCATCAATGCACTACAGGCCACGGAGGACTTTCACCACATCATTCATCACATTATGGTCATGATTATACCGAATAATCCCTGGTCATAACCATACCAAGTCCATCTATGCACGTAAGCCAAAGATAACTTTCATCACAATATAAACATAAAGATGATGACAATGACATAATAATTCAATAAAATAAGTTCAAGGATAAATATTAAAGATTTATAATTTAATTTAATAACGTCCAAATTGTCAACATGATACTACTTTGTGGAGTAAAATTCAAGAATAATATTCATGTACCAAAAATAATTGGGACAGAAAAGAAATATATTTTTCGGGTGAATAGTATTTTATGAATAGTACTTCAGGAATAGTACCCTATGAATAGTACCTCGACACGAAAAGTGTCCCGAATACCCGAGTGAATGATACTAGAGTGAATAGTAATTTGGTAAATAGTAACCCGTGAATAGTAACTCATAAATAGTACTCCGACACAAAAAGTACCCCGAATAACCGAGTGAATAATACTAGAGTGAATAGTAACCGGGTGAATAGTAACCTATGAATAGTAACTCGTAAAAGAAAAATACCAAAGAAAATGATATTCCATGATGAGTAAAAAGAAATGATATCTCATACGAAAGTATAATAGAATATACTAAAGCGTAAATGGATTTTCACACATTATCGCAGTAATCCACGTGAGATGGATCATTTCCATAATTTAATAAAGAATGAATACGAAAGGTCATTCACCATGCATGCAGTAATCCACACGATATGTTATTCTAACGTAATAATAAAGAATGGAATAATGAGAAGATTTCACCAGCATGCGATAGGCCGCATGCATGAGTTATTCCCAATAAAATAATAAAGAATGGAACCAGTCATGCGTAATCAGCATGCATGAGGATATTCCAATGTAATAATAAAGAATGGAACCAGTCATGAGTAATCAGACAAACAAGATATTCCAATGTAATAATAAAGAAACGGAACCAGTCATGCGTAATCCGCATGCATAAGATATTCCAACAAAATAATAAAGAATGGAATAACAATGTAATTAACTAGGCATACGATAGATCGTGATGCAGGAAAAGTTATTCCAAATGTAATAATAAAGAATGGAATAATGTAAGAATTTCACCATGTATATGCGATGCCCATGATAAACAAAGTTATTCTAACATAATAATAAAGAATGGAATAACAACCCTTATGAGTATTAAAAGAAAATAACTCTCTTCATGAATACGAAAGAATAATACCCCTTACCTTAGAAAAAACTGGATACTGGAATAGTGAGGTAGCGGACTTCTCTTCTTCTTTTTCTCTATAATTTCTCTATAATAATTGATCTTGTGAGACTTAGTGAATTGGTGAGAAATGAAGGAAGAATGAGCCTCTATTTATAGGAAAATATAGTTTTAATAATTGCACATTTTGGGGCTCAAAATATTACAGTATAATACCTCCCTCTTTTTCTTCATTTTTAATTTAGTCCTGCAAGTATTATCAAACTTGCACCATCTCACCTAATAGTAAATTATGTGAATCAATAGTTCAATCATGTGAATCAATAGCAATTAATTGCTCATTTATCCGGTTAATTACCCGGTTGGTTAATTTAACCTCCAGACATCAATTATTATCGAAATAAATGTTGATTTCCACTAACACTAATAATTTCCACACAATGGAACTATCAATTTTATCTTTAATTAACACGAACTTATTCATCATTAATATTATAACTCATAATATTTAACAACCAGGTCGTTCCCAGGAAAGAGGGGGCTTTCCGATAAGGATTTCTTCTTATTGGCGCGCAATTAGGTGACCAAACCTCTCCTTGACAGAACTTCTAGACATTGTCAATATTGCAAATAATAATATGAATAAATTTGTCGTCTCAATTATTGATTTAATAATATAACATATTATACAGATGATACTGTGACCATAATTGAATCAATAATATGAGAGATATGATATAACAATTACTGTAGCAATAATTGAGTATAACTGAGTGACTTCTTACGTAAGCATCAATAATCAATACCGTGTGCTACTATGAAACCACGCCAGACATTATACCTTTTACTACCTGGACGATTCAACGGTTTTTAACGGTAACACTTTTGTCGTTATAAAAAGATAATTTTGTCGTTTTCTTACTATGACAATACATCCGTTGTGGGGTCCACCAATGATTGTGCCGTCGTACGGATATTCCCCGGCAAAAAGAATATTATATAACAACTTGCTTACTTTGCAAAATTTATAAATATTACCCACAACTATAACATTATATCAAATCCACACCATAATATTTAAAAAAATATTTCTAGAAATTTAAATCTTTGTTCATAAAATTTGGGGTCTCACAATCCCCCCTCCTTATGAAATTTCGCCCTCGAAATTTATGTACGTACCTGGTATGCCGAAGAGGTGAGGATACCTTGACTTCCTTTCATATTCCAACTCTTGAGGTATAACCTTTGAGTGTCGAATATAATCCTTCTTATCCAAGATTTTAACACGTATCTCATCATACATTAAATCTTCTGCTATCTCGTCTAGTTCTAATTTAATAATGTGGTTCGGGTCATCCACATATTTACGTAACATCGATACGTGAAAAATGTTATGAACACGCAACATACTTGGTGGTAAAACATGTCTATAGTCCACAGTTCCTACTCAATCGTGGATTTCAAATGGGCCAATAAAATCGAGGGTTGAGATTTCCTCTCTTCATCGACTCTTGCTTCTAGAATAACGCCCTCTTGAACCTTCTTCTTCGTATTCATCAGTAGCTTGAGCGTCTTTATCTTTATCGATTTAAAGTCGGTTCAAATAGTATATTCAATATCTTCACGTGGGTCCCTAGAGTCTTTAACTCTATCTTCATCATTTGTAAGTTATACGAAATGAGTTTTTGTGTTAACAACATCACACTCGTAAATGCATAAGATCTTCTACTCAACGCGTAAGCTACCACGTTCTCTCTTCCATAATGATATTAAATGGTATAATCGTAATCTTCAACAGCTCGAGCCAACATCTTTGGCGCATTATACATTCGTTTTGGTTGAATAAATATTTAAGGGGAAATGGGTTTTGTACTGGGGTCAATACAAAATTTGATTTCACGCTCTAGAGGTAGGCTAAGAAGTCTTCAAGAATACGCCAAGAAATTTATTAACCATAGAAATATCATTCAAAATTGTGACTCTCACCCCAAGACTTGGATAGTACGTCACATTGATACCTATCAACTTGCCATCGTCATTCACGATGTCACCTACAAAAAGTCTGGCTTCGGTGCATTCCACACAAGGAAGTCAACAATGAAAGGATCTGGGCTCTTTACTTATGGCTTGATATAACAATGATTAACTTTAGTGGTTTGGTTTGCTTGAATTCACATAACAGGTTGGTTAGGAATATGAAAGCTAACAACCTTACGAAAAGCATGATGAGTAGTTAACCAATCGATTCCTAAAATCACATCAAAGGCAAATATTTTCAAAGAGATAAGATCGATAGGTAACGTGAAAGTGTCGATTTAAATCAACCAGATTTATAAACAGTGGAGGTAACGAAGGTTTCTACTAACGAAGTTTCAATCAATAAGTCAAAGTCTAACTTCTCTAGAGTTAAATTTAAACGTTGAGCGCAAGCAAGAGAGATAAAAGAATGGGTAGAACCGGTAAATAATAAGGTATAGACTTCGCAAGAATTTATAATTAACTAACCTGTGCTAACTTTGTTCGGGTTACTCGCTTTTTGAGAAGTCACGAAAAACGCTCTTCCTGAAACCACCGACTTTGTTTTGTCCGTATCTGCCTTTGGTGCCACCATCCCAGCTGGACTTGATTTCGCTACAGGATAAAATCGAGCTATGTGACCATCTTTTTCACAACTAAAACATACCTTGGAAGGCTGTGAACAGTTTGGACTTATGTGTCCCTCCTCTCCGTATCTATAGCATCTAACTGGCGATCGTTCTCCTCCCCTAGAATTTGTTGTTGCTGCCGACATCTTCCCATCATCGTTAAATCTTCTCTTCTTGAATTTTCCACTTCTATTATATTGGCCATGATTACCACCGAAGTGGTTACCATTCCTGGCATGATAATTTCCCCCACGATGGTTATCATTGTTAGATGGTGCCGCCACATACAAGTGACGATTATTATTGTGTTGTTGGTCGTTGCCTTTTGGTTGTGCTGACTCATTATCGCGCTCCAATAATTGAGCCCTATTTAAAACATCTGAATATAAACAAAGTTTTTGAGAAATGAGGTATTGACGTATATCGGGTTTCAAACCTCTTAGAAACATTCATGTCATTCGCTCCTCATTATCGACCAAATGGGATGCAAACCGGGATAACTCCGTAAATTTAGCCTCGTATTGCGACACAGTCATATTGTTTTTCTCTAACTTGATAAACTCCACCTCCTTCATGTGACGAGTACTTTCGGGAAAGTACTTTTCGTTGAACAGCTCTTGGAACTTCTCCCAAGACATCTTCAGTGCGGAAGGCTGGGTACATTTTATAGATTCCCACTAATAATCTGCCTCTTCACGCAACATAAAGGTGGCAAAGGGAACTTTTTGCTCCTCGGAGCATCCCAAGACATCAAATATCTTGGTGATCTCGCTTTAACCACGTCTCGCCTTTAAGTGGTTACGGCTTTCCCAAAACTCTGGTGGTCCCGGCTCCTTGAAGCGCTTAGCGGTGACCGACCGTGGTTGCCATTATTTCCACCTATATTTTGAACAGGAGTCTCTCTTACCTGATGTTGCATGAATTGCATAAAGCCTCTGAACATCCCATCGTTCATTATTTGATCGGTGTTGTTGTTTACCTGAGGATTATTATCTTCCTGTTGCACATTATCCTGGATATTGATCGTTGGTGACTTAACGGTCTCATGTGCTTCATTGCTGATCTCAACATTTTCGGATGCCATTGTCAAACACTGCCACAAAACAAGGGTTAATTGACATATCACATATTATCCCTATACTCTGACCGACCAATTAAATACCAAATAAACTTAAGTAGGTCATACTATCGAAGGAATTCCCCGTCTCTCCCCTCCTAGTTCTTGTCTCACATCTCATCCAGGGATCATATCCCTAAGCTTTGATACCAACTGTGATGCCCCCAAAACAGGTATACATCACCCATCTTGAGTCGCCAGATACATGGTACATAAATTTAAATACAACTTAATTATACAACAGTCGTGTAAAATACGACAAAACATAGCTGAGAGTTTAAACAAGAATATTATCATCTAGACAATATCCACACTCAATGGTGTCCTCATTACAATTATTATCACATTATTCCGTAGAATAGTGAGGACTACTAAAGCCATTTATCCTGGACCATCACTCCATTCCCCGACTCGTCCCAGCTATATTCTCATTTCCTAAAGAGAACAATGAAAGAAAGGGTGAGCTCAACTAGCCCAGTAAGAAATATTATGACTAAGATAATGTAGAATAAATTATCCTTAGCCTTCAACAGTATAACAACTGATAGAATACAATAAACAACAAGTTTAGCTACAGCGGAATAAGCAATCCATTAGAAGAGTCAAGTAGAGCATGATATCTACTATCTTCTATGATTTAAAATGTTTTCATCAATTTTTATCGCTGAGACTCGGTTTAATAAATAAACCATATCATCAAATCTTCCCTGCACTACGGGCCAATGATATTCATTAAATCATTAATGGTCATGACTATACCGAATAATCCCTGGTCATAATCATACCAAAAACTGTCCATCAATGTAGTACAGGCCACTGAGGACTTTCACCACATCATTCGTCACATTACGATCATGATTATACCGAATAATCCCTGGTCATAATCATACCAAGTCCATCTATGCATGTAAGCCAAAGATGACTTTCATCAGAATATAAGCATGAGGATGATGACAATTACATAATAATTCAATAAGACAAGTTCAAGGATAAATATTAAAGATTTATAATTTAATTTAATAACGTCCAAATTGTCAACATGATACTGCTTTGTGGAGTAAAATTCAAGAATAATATTCATGTACCGAAAATAATTTGGACAGAAAAGAAATATATTTTTTGGGTGAATAGTACCCCGTGAATAGTACCCCATGAATAGTACCTCGACACGAAAAGTGTCCCGAATACTCGAGTGAATGATACTAGAGTGAATAGTAATCGGGTGAATAGTAACCTATGAATAGTAAATCGTGAATAGTACTCTGACACGAAAAGTACCCCAAATACCCGAGTGAATAATACTATAGTGAATAGTAACTGGATGAATAGTAACCCATGAATAGTAACTCATAAAAGAAAAATATCAAAGAAAATGATATTCCATGACGAGTACAAAAGAAATGATATCTCATACGATTATAATAGAATATATGAAACTGCAAATGGATTTTCACCCGCCATGCGGTAATCCACGTAGACAGATCATTTCCATAATTTAATAAAGAATGAATACGAAAGGTCATTCACCATGTATGCGTGAATCCACATAGACAAGTTATTCCAATGAATAATAAAGAATGGAATAATGAAGAATTCACCGTGCATGCGATAGACCGCATGCAGTGGTTATTCCCAACAGAATAATAAAGAATGGAACCAGGTCATGTGTAATCCACACAGACAGGATATTCCAACAAAATAATAAAGAATGGAACCAGGTCATTCATAATCCGCATAGACAGGATATTCCAACAGAATAATAAAGAATGGAATCAGGTCATGCGTAATTCGCACAGATAAGATATTCCAACAAAATAATAAAGAATGGAATAACAACAGAATTCACGTGCATGCGATAGATCCGCATGCATAAAAGTTATTCCAATGTAATAATAAAGAATGGAATAATGTAAGAATTTCACCATGTATGCGATACAGATGCAGATGTAAAAGTTATTCCAACATAATAATAAAGAATGGAATAACAACCCTTATGAGTATTGAAAGAAAATAACTCTCTTCATGAATACGAAAGAATAATACCCCTTACCTTAGAAAAAACTGGATACTGGAATATTGAAGTAGCAGACTTCTCTTCTTCTTTCTCTCTATAATTTCTCTATAATAATTGCTCTTGTGAGACTTAGTGAATTGGTGAGAAATGAAGGAAGAATGAGCCTCTATTTATAGGAAAATATAGTTTTAATAATTGCACATTTTGGGGCTCAAAATATTACAGTATAATACCTCCCTCTTTTTCTTCATTTTTAATTTAGTTCTGCAAGTATTATCAAACTTGCACCATCTCACCTAATAGTAAATCATATGGATCAATAGTTCAATCATGTGAATCAATAGCAATTAATTGCTCATTTATCTGGTTAATTACCCGATTGGTCAATATAACCTCCAGACATCAATTATTATCGAAATAAATGTCGATTTCAACTAACACTAATAATTTCCACACAATGGAACTATCAATTTCTTCTTTAATCAACACGAACTTATTCATCATTAATATTATAACTCACAATATTTAATAACCAGGTCGTTCCCAGGAAAGAGGGGGCTTTCCGATAAGGATTTCTTCTTATTAGCGCGCAATTAGGTGACCAAACCTCTCCTTGACAGAACTTCTAGACATTGTCAATATTGCAAATAATAATATGAATAACTTTGCCATCTCAATTATTGATTTAATAATATAACATATTATACAGATGATACTGTGACAATAATTGAATCAATAATATGAGAGATATGATGCAACAATTACTATAACAATAATTGAGTATAACTGAGTGACTTCTTACGTAAGCATCAATAATCAATACCGCGTGCTACTATGCAACCACGCGTATTACTGTACTTTTACTACCGGATAGTTCAATAGTTTTAACGATAACACTTTCGTCGTTATAAAAAGATAATTCTGTCGTTTTCTTACTACGACAATACATCCGTTGTTGTGTCCACCAATGATTGTGCTGTCATACGGATATTCCCCGACAAAAAGAATATTATATAACAACTTGCTTACTTTGCAAAATTTATAAATATTACCCATAACTATAACATTATATCAAATCCACACCATAATATTTAAAAAATATTTAGAGAAATTTAAATCTTTGTTCATAAATTTGGGGTCTCACAGTTATAACACTCCTTGAATTATTGTGGGCAGTTTGGGCTGATGTGTCCCTCTTTCCCGCATTTATAACATAAGATTGGTGGTCGTTCTCCTCCCCTAGAAACAGTTGATGTTGGTGCTGACGTCTTCACATTGTCATTATTGTACCTTCTCTATTTGAAATCTCCCGCTGACACGTTTTTTCTACTATCATGGACACGATTACCACCAGAGTGGTTACCGCTTCTATCTGGATATTTTCCTCCCATTGTGGTTGTCATTCTCAGGATCGCCGCCATTTGCAAGACGATCTTGGTTGTGGTCCCCCGGTTGAACAGACTCATTATCTTGCTCTAATAATTGAGTCATGTTCACAACATCTGAATATAGAGAAAATTTGTGAGAAATGAGGTATTGACAAATTTTGGGTTTCAAGCCTCTCAGAAACATCCGCGTCATACGTTCTTCATTCTCTACCAAATGAGGTGCAAACCTGGATAACTCCGCGAACTTAGCCTCTTACTGGGACACATTCATGTTGTTTTGTTCCAGTCTGATAAACTCTACCTCCTTCATATGACAAATACTTTCAGGAAAGTACTTGTCATCAAATAGTTTCTAGAATGCTTCCCAAGACATATTGAGTGCGGCAGACTGGGTATGCTTCACAGAATCCCACCGGTAATCTGCCTCACCACGGAACATAAAGGTGGCGAATGGAACCTTCTATTCCTCCGTGCATCCCAAGACATCAAATATCTTGTTAATTTTCTTAACCCACCCACATTTCTGCCTTGATCAGATCTGGCTTTCCCAAAAACTCCAGCAGTCCCAACTCCTTAAATTGCTTAGCAGTGACCAGCCGTGAGTTGCCATTGTTTCTACCTGCATTTTGAATAGGAGTCTTTCTCGTCTGGTTTTGCATGAACTGCAAAAAGCTTCTAAACATCCCATCATTCATCGTTTGATCGGTGGTGTTATTTACAGGAGAAATATTGCCTTCCTGATGCACATTATCCTGGTTGTTGATTGTCGGTGTCTCAATGGTCTCATCTCAACATTTTTAGATGCCATTCTCAAATATTGCCACAAAACAAGGGTTAATTAAAGAAATTGACATGCTACATAATATTCCTATATTCTGACCGACCAACAAATAAGCTTAGGTAGGACATACTAGCGAAGGATTTACTCGTCTCTCCCCTCCTAGCTCTAATCCCAAATCTCCACCAGAGATCATATCCCTAAGCTCTGATACCAACTGTGATGCCCCAAAATAGGTCCACACAATCTATTCTGAGTCGCCAAATACATGGTACAGAAAATAACTACAAACTTCATTATTATAATTGTCGTGCAAAATACGACAACACATATACTGTGAGTTTTAATACAAATATTCTCTTCTAGACAATATCCAAACTCAAATAAAGTCCTTATTACAATTATTGATACACTATTTTATAAAATAGTGAGGACTACTAGAACATCTGTCTTGAACCATCACTCTACACCCTAACTAGTTCCCATTATATTCTCGCCTCCTTAGAAGAAAAATGGAACAAAAAGGAAAAAGATGAGCTTAACTAGCCCGGTAAAGAATATTATGACTAAGATAATGAAAAACAAATTATCGTTAGCCTTCAATAAATCATATAAAATATAATGGACAACAAGTTTAGATCAATATTCACAGCAGAAATAACAATTCATTAGAAGCGTTAAGTACAGAATGAAGTCTTCTAACTTCTATGATTTAAAAGTCCATCATCAATATTTTATCCCTGTGACATCAATCAAAATACATCTTGAACCAAATATTCATCTTTGCACTACGGGCCAAAGATATTCATTTGTATCACCAGTTGGTCATGTTCATCTCAACACTTGTCCATCTTTGCACTATGGGCCAAAGATATTCATCAGGTAATCATTTATCTTTGCACTACAGGCCAAAGATATTCAGTTATATCACCATTTAGGACTGAGGATGATAAAAATATTTTAAAGAAAATGAATCCAGTGAGATAAAAGAACAAAGATTAAGGATTCGTACTTTAGTTTATCCAAGTTCAAAAATACTCCATAATAATCAATTATGGAGCAAAATTCAAGAATGAAGATCAAAACATGGATACAATCAAAGATAGTAACCATAATAGACAACTTGGAAAAAGAAAAGAAAATTTATTTTTTTTGTGAATAGTGTCATATACGTGAATAGTGCCGTATACGTGAATAGTAACCCAGACACAAAAAGGTAAAAATATCACAATAAAATTCATATCAATATTTTGGTATAATGATATTAAAAGAAATAATATCATTTATGAAAAAAATAACATCCCTTACCTCAAAAGACAAGTACTTCTGACTGAAATATCGGATATAATGCTGAAGAAAACTTGCACTTCTTATCAACTCTCAAAGTATCTAAATACTCACAAAAATACGCTCGATATTATAGAGAGATAAACTTTTGATTTTGATGTGATTTTTAATTCTAACCTAAGCACCCTATTTATAGGAAAATGCTTAGAACACCAAAGTAAAAAATTTAATAAAATATTAATATTTTTAAAAAAATTTCCTACGCACACCACATCACTCTCATCAGCACAGACAAGTGAGTCCCACCCACATTAAAAATGTTTTTTGTGAAAAAATATTTATAACCCCAAAATCAATTATTCTGAAACTTCAATAATTCATAATAAATAGCCATTTTATCAGAAAAATTTAAAACTTATGTCCATTTCATAGGAAATTTAATTCTCTACAACTTTGTAGAAGAAAGTTTTTCGAAATTCTAAACGAAAAATGATCAAAATTCACATACGGATGATTTTTAACACCTCCATTCTGACAAAATACTGATAAAACACCTCAGCATTAATTCTTTCATTTATATCCACATAAAATAAATATTTCTTTATCATTTTTATCAATAATTAATTATTCATAAATAATATTACAGAATCACAATAATGAGAACTAGGTCGTTCCTAGGAAAGAGGGGGCTTTCTCCTTATTGGCGCGCAATTAGGTGACCAAACCCCTTTCCTAGACAGAACTTCCTTAGACATTGTCAATAATGCTATCTAATAATATTATTCAAATAATTTAAATTATTGATCTGATAATGAGAAATATTGTGCAGTGATAATTATTGAATCAATAATATAAAATATCAATGTAGCAATTATTGAATCAATAAAATAAAATATTGAACAGTAATTACTGTAATAATTATTGAGTAGTGACTTCTTACGTAAGAATCAATAATTAGAATTATTGTGCAATATCTGGTGTGTCTTCTTTGTGCAACATCGCAGACATCGTATATTTTAACCACCAGGTATTCCAACAGTTTTAACGGTAACAACTACGCCGTTATTTATAAAAAAACTCATACTTGTCGTTTTCTTCATCTGATAGTTTTCGGTTATAGGGCCCACAAATGGTTGCGCCGTCGTACGAATATTCCCCAACAGCAAGAATATTCCACGACCAAACGAATATTCCCGGACAACAATGAGTATTTTAAACCATTTGCTTATTTAAAATATTTGTGTATTTTACCCATAACTAACCACATTAATCAAATCAACCCCTTACTATTTCAAAATAGAGGAAATTCAATTTTATAAAAAGTTGGGGTCTTACACTATACTCACCTAAAAGTGTACATTGGCAAACTGAGGTCTTATGCTGAAGATGAAAGCCTCAGAATGCAGCTTTTTCAAAAGAGTTTCACTGGAGAGGCTAAAGCCTGGTATGCTCGACTTGACAATGCCAAAATCTACAACTAGAAAGAATTGGCCCACGCTTTTCTAAATCAATACAGTTTTCAGTTACAAATGGCACCAGATCGATACCAAGTGACTAAAGTCAAAAAGCAAAGTACTAAGTCTTTCCGAGAATATGCCCAAAGGTGGAGACATCTGGCAGCGCAAGTCGTTCCATCAATGACATAAACTGAAATGGTGATGACTTTCATAAACATTCAAGAGACGCCTTCATGACAAAAATTGATTTCTTTTCTGTCCAAATCATTTTTGATACAATATTATTCTTGAATTTTACTTCATAAAGCAGTATCATGTTAACAATTTGGACATATTGAATTCTGGAAAAATTTAATTATAAATCTTTAAAATTTATCATTGCTCTTATTTAATTGAATTCTTATATCATTGTCATCATTCTCATGCTTATATTGTGATGAAAGTCATTTTTGGCCCATAGTGCATAGATGGGCTGTTGATTGGTGTAATTATGAGCAGGGATTATTCGGTATAATCATGACCTGTAATGTTACAAATGATGTGGTAAAAGTCCTTATTGGCCCGTACTGCATTGATGGACAGTTGTTGGCATGATCATAACCACTGGTGATAACACGATTATCCTTGGCCCGTAGTGCATGGATAATTTGTGGATGTGATACTAATGAATATCCTTGGCCTGTAGTGCATGGATAATTCAGTGATGTGGATTATTTATTAAGCCGAGTCTCAACGATAAAATTGATGATAAACTTTTAAATCATAGAAGATAGTAGATATCATGATCTACTTGACTCTTCTAATGGATTATTTATTCCGCTGCAGTTAAACTTATTTTCTATTGTATTCTATCAGTTTAACACTATTGAAGGCTAACTATAATTTATTTTGCATTATCTATGTAAGACCCCGAATTTTATGAAATAAAAGTATTCAATTTTCTTATAATTATATTCTATTCAGTAAATGGTTAATTGATAAAAGGTTAAAGTTAAGGGTGATATTTTAAAATTTTATATAAAGTAAGCAAGTTGATATAAAATATTCTCTGTGTCGGGGAATATTCGTTTGGTCGGGGAATATTCTTTTTGTCGAGGAATATCCATACGACGACACAATCATTGGTGGACCCCACAACGGAATAACTGTCGGATATAAAAAGTGATATAAATAACCTTTTTATAAAAATAATGGCAAAACTTTTACCGTTAAACTGTTGAAGTATCCGGTGATAAAAGTACAGTAATATGCATGATTGCATAATATCTCTGATTATTGATGCTTACGTAAGAATTCACTCAATTTTATTCAATTATTGCAACAGTAGTTGCTGCTTAGTATCTCATATTATTGATTCAATTATTGTCACAATATCATCTGCACAAAATTTAATCTTATTAAATCAATAATTGAGACAACACATTTATTCATATGATTATTTACATTATTGATAATGTCTAGAAAGTTCTGTCGAGAAAATGGGTTAGGTCATCTAATTACGCGCCAATAAGGAGAAATCTTTATTGGAAAGTCCCCTCTTTCGTGGGAATGATCTAGTTGTCAATATTGTAAGTTATAGTATTAATGACGAATAATTGTTGAAATATTAAAAATGTGTTTATTGAAGATATGTGAATTACAAAAGTTAAAGGGGAATAATGCAAACTTGGAAAACTTTAGGGGTACCAAAGTATAATAAATTAATCAATCTGGACCGTCGATTGTGGTTTTAATAGTAAATCAATATGGATAGTCCATTTTAATAGTAAATTAATTTGGATCGTCTGTGAATTAGTTACTATTTAGTCCATTCTCCTATAAATAGAAGCTTAATTCTTCTTTCATTCTCACCAATTCACTAAGACTCACAAGAGAAACTATAGAGAGAGAAACTATAGAGAGAAAAAAGAAGAGTATTCTGCTACTTTACTATTGCAGTATCCAGTCTTCTACTAAGGTAAGGGGTATTATTTCTTTTCATATTCTTAAATCTAAACTTACTATGATAAGTATTGCTTCTATAATATCTGAAATTAGTAGAATATCCTTGAGTTTTGTGCTTCATCTAGTATCGTTTCATTGGAATATTGGTTTGAACTTTCTTATTTAATTTCAATATCTTCACCCGGGGTACTATTCACTCGGGTATTATTCATTCGGGGATTTGGGGTACTTTGCATGACGGGGTACTATTCATTGGGTACTATTCACGAGTTACTATTTATGGGTTACTATTTACTCGGGTACTATTCACTTGGGTATTATTCACTCGGGGATTTGGGGTACTTTTCATGACAGGGTACTATTCATGGGATACTATTCATAAAGTACTATTCATGAGGTACTATTCACCCAGATACTATTCACCCGGGGTACTATTCATGACAAAAATTGATTTCTTTTCTGTCCAAATTATTTTTGATACATGAATATTATTCTTGAATTTTACTCCACAAAGCAGTTATTATGTTGACAATTTGAACATTCTTGAACTCTGGATAAATTGAATTATAAATCTCTAATATTTATCCTTGATCTCACTTGATTAATTCCTTATATCATTGTCATCATCCTCATGTTTATGTTATGGTGAAAGTAATCTTTGGCCCGAAGTGCAAAGATGGACTGTTGATTATTGATTTTACAGTACTATATCTTTGGCTCGAAGTGTAAAGATGGACATGTGTATGACATGATCATGACCTATAATGTTATAGACATATGATGTGGTAAAAGTCATCTTTGGCCCGTAGTGCATAGATGGACTGTTGATTGGCATGATCATGACTATTGGTTTTACAATTGAATGTATTTGGCCGTAGTGCACTGACAAACAATTGGATGGAATGATCATGACCATTAATTTTATAGTTGAATATCTATGGCTGTAGTGCAAAGGTAGACAATTGATTGGTATGATCATTGTTATTACATTTGAAGGTCTTTAGCCTTTAGGGCAAGGATATTGAGTGAAAGTTCTATTAAGCCTTTGTGGCAAGGAGAAACTGTTGATTATTGGTTTTATAGTTGAACATCTTTGGCCCGTAGTGCAAAGATGGACTGTTGATTATTGGTTTTACAGTTGTATATCTTTGGCCCGTAGTACAAAGATGGACTATTGATTTACATAATTATAAATATGAATTATGAATTTAACTATAATAACAAAGATGGACCATTAGGTTTTGTGATTCGTGACCCAGATAGGCATATATCGGTTCACCATGTGTAGTCATTAAGAGAGCTTATGCATAAATCATTATTGTCGTAACTTCACATAGACATATAGTGGGTTTGGTAATTGTGATGCTTACATGAATTCTATCAATTGTGGATTTTGTGTAAATTGGACATAGTTCATTGAAAGATGGTTATGTTTCACTTATGTGCTCTTGACTAGCTATCCATATTAAATAATTAGGCATAACATGAGGCATGCATTTTGGATAAACATTAAATGATATTAGGATCCCATTTCTCTCCAATTTGATTACCTTACTTTTAGTAATTATTATTTTTGAGCTGATAATTAATTTAGATATAAATTTACTTTTTAATTGATCGTTTGAGCATACAGAAATAGTGATAAGGTTGTTGCATAATAGCATAGATTTATTCACCTTTCTCTGTGGGATCGACACTTTCTTACTCTGTACTACTTGTTGACCCGTGTATACTTGCATGAGTTAGAGTCTGTTTTGTTAAACCAAAACGGTGGTAACAATTTTTGGCGCCATTGCCGAGGAAAGGCGTTTATTCTTATTACTGTTGTCATCAACTAAAGCTAGATTTGTGTGACTTAGACTATTCTATTTTTATCTCATTTCTATTTTATTTTTGTTTGTATTTCAGGTACTTGTGTACATTTTATGCACACGCGATCGTCAAATTCAGAGTTGATACCTGCACATGATAATATCAACGGTATGGCTTGGAAAGCGAGATCACGACAGAACACACAAGTAATCACTGAGACTTCATCATCTAACATGGCAGAAGAGCAAAGAGAAGAGCACACGGCCTTAAGGGATTATTCAATGCCCAATATTAATGAGTTGCAGTCGAACATCGTGAGGCCAGCTATAGCAGCCAATACCTTTTAAATAAAGCCAGACACTATACAAATGGTACAGAATTCAGTCCAATTTGGGGGTGTTGCTACAAATGACCCGAACGAGCATTTTTTGAGCTTCATAGAAATTTGTGACACCTTTAAGTACAATGAGGTGTCAGAAGATGCAATTAGGCTCAGGCTGTTTGCATTTTCCTTAAGGGATAAGGCTAGAAGTTGTCTCCAGTCGTTGTCATCGGGGTCTATCACTACATAGGAGGACTTAGCGCAGAAGTTCTTAGCCAAAATTTTCCCAATGGCTAAGACAACAAAAATGAGGACTTCGATTTCCCAATTCTAATAGCAGCAGGGTGAAACACTGTATGAAGCCTGGGAATGCTACAAAGAGATGATAAGGAAATGTCCCCATCATGGAATGCCAGATTGGATGGTAATAAACACTTTTTATAATGGATTGGGTTAGCAGTCAAGGCCGATAGTAGATGCTGCTGCGGGAGGAGCCTTATGGGCCAAAAGTTATGAAGAAGCATATGATCTCATTGAGACAATGGCAGCAAATGATTTTCAGAATCCTACAGACAGGATGCCAAAACCTAAAGTTGCAGGGATGTTAGAGGTAGATGCCATTACACAATTGTCAGCTCAGATGGCAGCTATGGAGAAGAAGATTGATTCTTTGGCGGAGAATAATGTCAAGCCAGTTGCTTATGTATGCGAGATATGTGCGGGGTCACATCAAACCGACCAGTGTGCTATCAGTTCAAAATATGTGCAGTTCGTGAGCAACTACTAGAAGAACCAGCATCAGTTTCAGAATGCTTATAACCCCAACAACCACAACTATCCCAACTTCAGCTGGACCAACAATCAACACCAATAACCTCAACAATTTCAATCTCAACATCAATACTAGTCATAACCATCTCACCAACAATTTGCACCAAAACCACCCTACCCTCCTAGATTCCAACAATAACCACAACATCATCCACCACCTGCACCTCAGCCAGAAAAGAAGTCAGAAATGGAGGAGATAATGCTCAAGTATAAGGCAAATATAGAGGTTATGATCAAGAGCCAAGCTGTGGCTATAAAGAATTTGGAAACTCAAATGGGCCAAATGTCCAGTATGTTAAACAATAGACCACAAGGGACTTTGCCAAGTACGACGGAAGAAAATTCAAGAAGAGAGGGAAAGGAGCAGTGTCAGGCCATTACTCTAAGGTCAGGGAAGCAAATGGCAGATATACTGGCTAGCGCGCTCGCGCCAATTGTACAAGGAGAGACCGCGCGACCGCTTCATAAACAAATTTTTTATGATTATGGCTTGTCAAAGTTAGGTTATGAACAGAAGGAAGTGGAAAAGAATAGTGAAGAGTTACCTCAGAAACCAGTGACTAAACCACCACCTGTACACCCTCCTGTTCCATATCCACAAAGATTTTAAAAACAAAGGGAAGATAAGCAATTTACCAAATTTTTAGAGGTATTCAAGAAGCTAGAAATAAATATACACTTCGCAGAAGCATTAGAACAGATGCCAAGCTATGCAAAATTCATGAAGGGAATTTTGTCAAGAAAGAAACGATTAGAGGACTTTGAAACTGTAGCCTTGACAGAAGAGTGTAGTGCGGTACTTAAGCGCAAGTTACCTCCAAAACTAAAGGACCCGGGCAGCTTCACAATACCATGTTCAATTGGAAAGATGTTTTTGAATAAATGTTTGTGTGATTTAGGGGCGAGCATCAACTTGATACCTTTATCAGTGTTTAATCAGTTGGGATTTCTGGCTCCAAGGCCGACGAATATAACTCTACAACTTGCTGACATATCCATTACTTATCCACGGGGTATCATGGAAGATGTGTTAGTCAAAGTGGATAAATTTCTCTTCCCAGCTGATTTCATCATCTTAGATTACGAAGAAGATAGAAGTATACCGATCATCCTTGGGAGACCTTTCTTAGCCACGGGACAAACTTTGATAGATGTTCAGAAAGGTGAGTTGACAATGAGGGTTTATAATCAAGAAGTCACCTTCAAAGTCTTTAAGGCTATGAAGTTTCCTACTGACGAAGAAGAATGTTTTAGGATTGATATGGTAGACAAGATGTTAAATAAAGAAGTTGGAAATTTGGTGGAAAATGAGCCTTTGAAGAGTGCTATTTTGGGGGATTCAAAAATGGAAGATGATGAGATTGCAGAATTTGTTCAAATTCTTGACACAACGCCACAATTTCGAAGATTCAAGACTACTATCGAGCCACTAAATCTTTTTGGGGAGACATCAGTATGACTCAAGCCATCTCTTGAGATGCCTCCAGATCTTGAACTAAAACCTCTTCTAGACCACTTAAGGTATGCGTTATTAAATGATTGTTCAAAGTTACCTGTTATTATTTCTTCTACACTAACATCTTGCCAGGAAGATAAGCTGCTACGAGTTTTAAGAGAGTTCAAATCAGCGATAGGATGGAACATAGCAGACATCAAAGGGATCATCCCATCATTCTGTATGCACAAGATCCTGCTGGAAGATGATAGTAAACCTTCAGTGCAACAACAACGTAGATTGAATCTGATTATGAAGGAAGTGGTTAAGAAGGAGGTTCTGAAGTGGTTAGATGCGGGGATAATATATCTGATATCAGACAGCTCTTGGGTGAGCCCAGTACAGTGTGTGCCGAAGAAAGGGAGAATGACCATAGTATCCAATGAGAACAACGAGCTGATACCGACCAGGACAGTGTCGGGGTGGAGAGTCTGCATGGACTACCGCAGACTGAATAAAGATACAAGGAAATACCACTTTCCACTTCTGTTTATTGATCAGATGTTAGACATGCTAGCAGGTCACAAATACTATTTCTTTTTGGATGGGTACTCAGGCTATAATCAAATTCTGATAGCTCCAGAAGACCAGGAAAAGACTACTTTTACTTGTCCATATGTAACATTCGCGTCCAGAAGGATGTCTTTTGGGTTGTGCAATGCCCCGACCACATTTCAGAGGTGTGTGATGGCTCTTTTTTAGGATATGATGGAGCATAATGTTAAAGTCTTCAGGGATGACTTCTCAGTTTTTGGAGATTCATTTGACCTGTGTTTGGAAAATTTAGTAATTGTGTTGAAGAGATGTGTTGAGACAAATTTGGTTCTGAATTGGGAGAAGTGCCATTTTATGGTACAAGAGGGTATAATATTGGGACACAAAGTTTCTAAGAAAGGATTAGAGGTGGACAGGGCTAAGTTAGAGACTATTGAGAATTTTCCTCCACCTACTTCTGTTAAAGGTGTTCGTAGTTTTTTGGGGCATGCAGGCTTCTATCGTAGATTTATAAAGGACTTCTCAAAGATCACGAAGCCACTTTGCAGTTTGTTAGAGAAGGACGTGTAGTTTAAATTTGATGAAGAATGCCTGATTGCATTTGAGCATTTGAGGAAAAAGTTAACTACAACACAAGTGATCACAACACCAGATTGGAGAACGCCGTATGCTAGGACCTGAATTGGTGCAACAAACATCGAATATAGTTAAACTGATACGAATGCGTCTAGTAGCAGCTCAAGATAGACAGAAGAAATTTATAGATTTGCATCGAGTAAACCGAGAGTTTGAAGTAGGCTCGTATGTATTTCTAAAGGTATCTCTCTGGAAAGGAAAGATATGCTTTGGAAAGAAGGGAAAGTTAAGTCCAAGGTTTATAGGACCTTTTGAGGTATTAAAAAAGGTAGGAGAGGTAGCTTACATGATAGCATTACCTCAAGACTTAGAAAGAATACATAATGTATTTCATGTATCTGTGTTACGTCCTTATAAGACAGATTATAAACACGTAATAGAGTATGAGCCCATTCATAATGAGAAGGATTTAACGTACGAAGAGATGCCAATTCAAATCATCGATAGAAAAGAGCAAGTTCTGAGGAACACAGTTATACCTTCAGTAAAGGTGTTATGGAAGAACCACGATGCCGGAGAAGCAACGTGGGAACTTGAAAAAAAGATGAGGAAGAATTATCCTCAGTTGTTTGTTTAATATTTTAAGCGAGATTCTGGGGGCAGAATTCTTATAAGGAGGGGTGAATGTAACGACCGAGAAAATCAGATTATTTGTAAAATAATTTTATTTGATTAAATAATGAATAAAATTATATTATAATGAGTAAGTAAAATGAATGTTATTCTATAAACTAAACATGTTAGAATATCGTAGTATTTTGGCTACGTGGTAGAATTAAAGTGTTTGAGTTTCCAAGATGAAAATAAAAGTTTTTCGAGAAATTTTCCAAAAAACACTATTCATCAATATCTGCTCAGGAATTATTTTTGAACTTCCGAGAAATACGTAGCAATAAAATAATAAGGAATGATGGATTATGTAATAATAATTCAAGTATGAGAAATGCAGTTTTTCGCCTACGTACTAAGATCGAGAATGTTAGGGAAAGTAAAGCGTTAATGAATAAATGATGATCGTATGATATTTAAGTATTGTACGAGATAATGAATACGAGTATGATATGAGGTATTATACGAGTATGTAAGAATGATGGTATATCGTATATGATGAATGAGTATACGAATTAGCATACGAGAAGAATACGTAGACAATACATTATAAGCTCTAGGCCAATGGTATTGGATTTGTGCAGGAAGTGTACAAGCCCAAAGGAAATAATGTTAAAGCCCAATGTTTGATAATGCAAGCCCAAAGGTTAAGTTAAAGTTATTAAAACTTAAGCCTAAACTAAGAACCGGATCCGTGGATCGAACCGATGGGTAAGCGGGTAAGAAAAACTCATGTGGTAACCCATATGGGCCCCATGGATCATATGGCAACCATCTTGGTGACCAAGTAAAGTGATTTACTTGGTGACCAAGGTTGGAATAGTAAGGAGGTGGAAGAAAGAAGGTGGGGATGGCCTAAGTTACCTAATTGCCCTAACCTTGCCAATCCTATAAATAGAAGAGCTTTGTTGGTCATTTGTGTAAGACCCCAAATTTTATGAAATGAAAGTATTCAATTTTCTTATAATTATTATTTTATTTAGTAAATGGTTAAATTGATAAAAGGTTAAAGTTAAGGGTGATATGTGAAAATTTTGCAAAATAAGCAAGTTGTCATAAAATATTCATTTGGTCGGAGAATATTCTTTTTATCGAGGAATATCCATATGATGGTACAATCATTGGTGGACCCGACAATGGAATTACTGTCGGAGTTAGAAAATGATAGAAATATCTTTTTATAAAATTAAGGGTGAAAGTTTTACCGTTAACTATTGAAATACCCGGTGGTAAAAGTACAGTAATACGTGTGGTTGCATAGTAGCACACGGTATTGTACAATATCTTTGATTATTGATGCTTACCTGAGAAGTCACTCACTTTTATTCAATTATTCTCATAGTAATTGTTATATAGTATCTATCATATTATTGATTCAATTATTGTCATAGTATTATCTATATAATATTTTATTTTATTAAATCAATAATTGAGACGACAAAGTTATTCATATTATTATTTGCATTATTAATGATGTCTAGAAAGTTATGTCGGGAAAAGGGGTTTGGTCACCTAATTGCGCCCCAATAGGGAGAAATTCTTATCATAAAGCCCCCTCTTTCCTGGGAATGATCTGGTTATTAAATATTGTGAGTTATAATATTAATGATGAATAAGTTTGTGTTGATTAAAGATGAAATTGATATTTCTATTGTGTTGGAATTATTAGTGTTAGTGGAAATCGATATTTATTTCGATAATAATTGATTTCTGGAGGTTAAATTGACCAATCGGGTAATTAATCAGATAAATGAGCAATTAATTGCTATTAGTTCACATGCATATAACTATTTGTTCACATGAATGGAACTATTGATTCACATGCATGTACTATTAGGGGAGGTGGTGCAAGTTTGATAATACTTGTAGGACTAAATTAAAAATAGAGGAAAAGATGAAGGTACTATACTGTAATAATTCGAGCCCCAAAACGTGTAATTATCAAAACTATGTTTTCCTATAAATAGAAGCTCATTATTCTTTCATTCTCACCAATTCACTAAGACTCACAAGAGCAATAATAGAGAGAGAAGCTATAGAGAGAGAAAAAAAGAGTATTCTGCTACTTCAATATTGCAGTATCTAGTCTTCTACTAAGGTAAGGGGTATTATTTATTTCATATTTGCTTACGATAATATTGTTCATATTCGTAAAAAATTTTATTTCGTTCAATATTCGTAAGAAATAATATTTTCTTCCATAATCTGTAGTATGTAAGTAATATTATTTTGTTTCAGATTCTTAACTCTATACTCATTTTGTTAAAGTATTGGTTCTATACTCTGTGAAATTAGTAGAATATCCTTGAAATTTGCGCTTCATCTAGTATCGTTTCACAAGGATATTTTTATGAACATTCTTGTTAAATTTTAAGCTTTTCATGCCAGAGTACTATTCATTTATATGGCACTATTCATATGTACGGTACTATTCATAGAGTACTATTCATGGGCACTATATAAATACAGTACTATTCATAAGTACGATACTATTTAAAAAGTACTATTCATGAAGTACTATTCCCGAAGTACTATTCACATGATACTATTAACTTGGGTATTATTCACCCGAAGTACTATTCATGACAAAAATTAATTTCTTTTCGGTCCAAATCATTTTTGATACAATATTATTCTTGAATTTTACTTCACAAAGCAGTATCATGTTCACAATTTAGATATTATTAAATTCTGGATAAATTAAATTATAAATCTATAAAAAATTTCCTTGCTTTCATTTAATTAAATTCTTATATCATTGTCATCATTCTCATGCTTATATTGTGATGAAAGTCATCTGTGGCTTACGTGCATAGATGGATTGTTGATTGATATGATTATGACCAGGGATTATTCAGTATAATCATGACCGTAATGTTACAAATGATGTGATAAAAGTCTTTATTGGCCCATAGTGCATTGATGGACAGATGTTGATATGATCATAACCATGCGTTCTCTTCGACCAAGGGTGAAAAGATGAATTGTTGTTCAGCACGATCATGACCATTGATGAAAACACGAATATCCTTGGCCCGTAGTGCATGGATAATTCGTGGTTGCGATACTAATGAATATCCTTGGCCATAGTGTAGGGATGATTCGATGATGTGGATTATTTATTAAGCTGAGTCTCAGCGATAAAATTGATAATAAACTTTTAAATCATAGAAGATAGTAGATATCATGCTCTACTTGACTCTTCTAATGGATTACTTATTTCGCTACAGTTGTTGATCTAAAACTTGTTGTCTATTGTATTTTATCAGTTGTTATACTGTTAAAGGCTAACGATAATTTATTCTGCATTATCTTAGTCATAATATTTCTTACTGGGCTAGTTGAGCTCACCCTTTTCTTTCATTATTCTCTTCAGGAAATGAGAATATAGCTGGGACTAGTCGGGGAATGGATTGATGGTCCAGATAGTGGCTATAGTAGTCCTCACTATTATGTGAAATAGTGTGATAATAATTGTAATAAGATTGAATTTGAGTTTGGATATTGTCTAGGAGACAATATTTGTATTAAAACTCACAGCTTATGTTTTGTCATATTCTGCACAACAGTTGTATAATTAAGTTGTAGTTGTATTCTGTACCATATATTTAGTGGCTTAGAATGGGTGATGTATACCTATTTTGGGGGCGTCATAGTAGGTATCAAAGCTTAGGGATATGATCCTTGGCTGAGATATGAGACTAGAACTAGGAGGGGAGAGACGGGTTAATCCTTCGCTAGTATGACCTACCTAAGTTATTTGTTATTTAATTGGTCGATTAGAGTATAGGGATAATATGTGGCATGTCAACTAACCCTTGTTTTGTGACAGTGTTTGAGAATGGCATCTGAAAATCTTGAAGATAAGCAATGAAGCACATGAGACCGTTGAGTCTCTACTGATCAATAACCAAGATAATTTGCATCAGGAAGGCAATAATCCTCGTGTAAACAACAACATCGACCAAATGATGAACGATGGTATGTTTAGGAACTTTCTAGAATATATGCAAAACCAAACGAGAGAGACTCCTATTCAAAATGCAGGTGTAAACACTAACAACTCACGGGTGGTCACCCCTAAGTAGTTCAAGTAGCTGGGACTGCCGGAGTTTTTAGGAAAGCTGAACCACTTAAGACGGAGACGTGGATAAAGCAGATCACCAAGATATTTGATGTCTTGGAATGCTCAAAGGAGCAAAAGGTTCCCTTCGCCACCTTTATGTTGCGTGATGAAGCAGATTACTGGTGGAAATCTGTAAAACGTACTCATCTTTCCGCACTAAAGATGTCTTGGGAGAAGTTCCAAAAATTGTTCAACGACAAGTACTTTTCCAAAAGTATTCGTCACATGAAGGAGGTGGAATTCATCAAGTTAGAGTAAAACAATATGACTGTGTCACAATACGAGCCTATATTTGCCGAGTTGTCTCGGTTTGCATCCCATTTGGTTAATAATGAGGAGTGAATGACACAAATATTTCTAAGAGGTTTGAAACCCAAAATATGTCAATACCTCATTTTTCACAAACTTTGTTTATATTCGGATGTTGTGAATAGGGCTCAGTTAGTGGAGCACGATAATGAGTCAGCTCAACCAAAAGGCAACGACCAACAACACGATAATATTCGTACCGGTGGCAACGGCCATCAGAACAATGATAACCATCATGGAGGAAATTATCATGCAAGAAATGGTAACCACTTCAGTGGTAATCATGGCTAAGATAATAGGAAAGGTGAACTAAGTGAGAACAACTTTAAGAAGAGAAGATTCAACAATGACGGAAAGACATCGACAGCAGCACCGACACCCATTTTGAAGGAAAGAGAACGACCACCGGTCATATGTTTCAAATGCAGAAAGGAGGGACACATCCATCCAAACTGTACGAAATAACCCAAAGCGTGTTTCAATTGCTGAAGAGAAGGTCACCTAGCTCGATATTATCGTGCAGTGAAGTTAAGTCCAGCTAGGATGGTGACGCCAAAGGATGTCCTAGACAAGTCAAAGCCAGTAGTTTAAGTGAGAGCGTTTGTCGAGGAACCCTAACGAAGTTATCACGGGTAAGTTAATCATAAACTCTTAGGAAGTCTATACCTTGTTAGATACTGGTTCTACCCACTTTTTTATTTCACCTAGTTGTGTTCAACGTGTGAACTTGACCCTAGAGAAATTAGAATTTGACTTATTTGTTGAAACTCCATTGTGAAAAACCCTCATTACATCCACTGTTTATAAATCTTTTTTTATTCAAATCGGCACCCTCACGTTACCTGTTGATCTTATCTCTTTAAAAATACTTTCCTTTGATGTGATTTTAGGAATCGACTGGTTAACTACTCATCATGCTAAAATTGATTATTTTTCGTAAGGTTGTTAGCCTTCCTAACCAACCTGTTATGCGAATTCAAGTAACCAAACCACTAAAGTTAATCATTGTCATATTAAGCCATAAGTAAAGAGCCCCGAGCCTTTCGCTAGTGACTTCCAAGTCTAGGAATGCACCGAAGCCAGACTCTTTGGAGGAGACGTCGTGAATAACGGTGGCAAGTTAATAGGTATCAATGTGACGTGTTATCCAAGTTTTAGATGAGAGTCACAGTTTTGAATGATATTTTTATCGTTAATAAATTTCCTGACGTATTTCCTGAAGAACTTCCTGACCTACCCCAGAGCGTGAAATCGAATTTTATATTGACCCCAGTACAAAACCCATTTCTAAAACCCTTAAATATTTCTTCACCCAAAATGAACGCAACATGCGCCAGAAACGTTGGCTCGAGCTGTTGAAAGATTATGATAATACCATTCAATACCATTCTAGAAAAGCGAATGTGGTAGCTGATGCGAAGTAAAAGATTGTATGCAGTTACGAGTACAACGTTGTTAACATAAAGACCCATTTCGTATGACTTACAAAAGATGGAGATAGAGTTAAAGACTCCAAGAACCTACGTGAAGATAGCGAATATACGAGTAGAATTGACTTTAATCGATAAAGTTAAAGCTGCTCAAGCTACAGACTCAGAGCTGATGAATGTGAAGAAGAAGGTGAAAGAAAGCGTTATTCTAGAAGCAAGAATCGACAAAAAGAGGAAATCTCAACCCTCGATTTAATTGGTGCATTTAAAATACTTGATCGAGTAGGAACTGTGGCCTATAGACTCGCCTTACCGCTAATTATGTCGCGTGTTCATAATATTTTTTACGTATCGATGTTACATAAATATGTGGACGACCCAAACCATATTATTGAATTAGAACTAGACGAGATAGCAGAAGATTTAACGTATGAGAAGATACCTGTTAAAATATTGGATAAGAAGGAAAATATTCTATGCTCAAAGGTTATACATCAAGAGATAGAATCTAAGCAAGGTATCCTCACCTCTTCGGCATACCAGGTACGTACGTAATTTTGAGGGAAAAATTTCATAAGGAGGGGAGATTATAAGACCCCAAATTTTATGAAATGAAAGTATTCAATTTTCTTATAATTATTATTTTATTCAGTAAATGGTTAAATTGATAAAAGATTAAAGTTAAGGGTGATATGTGAAAATTTTACAAAGTAAACAAGTTGTCATAAAATATTCGTTTGGTCAGAAAATATTCTTTTTGTCGGAGAATATCCGTATGACGGTACAATTATTGGTGGACCCCACAATGGAATTACTGTCGGAGGTAGAAAACGACAGAAATATATTTTTATAAAAATTACGGCAAAAGTTTTATCGTTAACTGTTGAAATACTCACTAGTAAAAGTACAGTAATATGTGTGGTTGCATAGTAGCACACGGTATTGTACAGTATCTTTGATTATTGATGCTTACGTGAGAAGTCACTCAATTTTATTCAATTATTGCCACAAGAATTATTTGCATAATATCTCTCATATTATTGATTCAATTATTGTCATAGTTTCATCTGCAGAATATTTTATATTGTTAAATCAATAATTGATACAACACAGTTATTCATATTATTATTTGCATTATTAATGATGTCTAGAAAGTTCTGTCGAGTAAAGGGGTTTGGTCACCTAATTGTGCGCCAATAGGGAGAAATTCTTATCGAAAATCCCCCTCTTTCCTGGGAATGATCTGGTTGTTAAATATTATGAGTTATAATATTAATAATGAATAAGTTCATGTTGATTAAAGATGAAATTGATATTTCTATTGTGTTGGGATTTTTAGTGTTAGTGGAAATTGACATTTATTTCGATAATAATTGATTTTTGGAGGTTAAATTGACCAATCAAATAATTAATTGGATAAATGAGTAATTAATTGCTATTAGTTCACATGTATATAACTATTTGTTCACATGAATGGAACTATTGATTCACATGCATGCACTATTGATTCACATGCATGTACTATTAGGGGAGGTGGTGCAAGTTTGATAATATTTGTAGGACTAAATTAAATATGGAGGAAAAGATGAAGGTACTATACTGTAATAATTTGAGCCCCAAAATGTGCAATTATCGAAACTATGTTTTCCTATAAATAGAAGCTCATTCTTCTTTCATTTTCACCAATTCACTAAGACTCACAAGAGCAATTATAGAGAGAAGAATGTAGAGAGAGAAAAAGAAGAGTATTCTCGCTACTTCACTATTATTAAAGATCCATTCTTCTACTAAGGTAAGGGGTATTATTTATTTCATATTCGCTTACGATATTATTTTTCGTATTCATAAGAAATTTTATTTCGTTCAATATTCGTAAGAAATAATATTTTTTTCCCATACTCTGTAGTATGTAAGTAATATTATTTCATTTTAGATTCCTAATTCTATACTAATTTTGTTAAAGTATTGGTTCTATACTCTGTGAAATTAGTAGAATATCCTTGAAATTTGCGCTTCATCTAGTATCATTTCACAAGGATATTTTTCTGAACATTCTTGTTAAATTTTAAGCTTTTCCTGTCGGAGTACTATTCATATATACAGTACTATTTATAGAGTACTATTCATGGGCACTATTCATAAATAGGGTACTATTTATAAGTACGGTACTATTCAAAAAGTACTATTCACAAAGTACTATTCATGAAGTACTATTCCCAAAGTACTATTCACGGGATACTATTCACTCAGGTACTATTAACCCGTAGTACTATTCATGAAAAAAATTGATTTCTTTTCGGTCCAAATCATTTTTGATACAATATTATTCTTGATTTTTACTCCACAAAGTAGTATCATGTTGACAATTTAGATATTATTGAATTCTGAATAAATTAAATTATAAATCTTTAAAATTTATCCTTGCTTTTATTTAATTGAATTCTTATATCATTGTCATCATCCTCATGTTTATATTGTGATAAAAGTCATTTGTGGATTACGTGCATAGATTGACTGTTGATTGGTATGTTTATGACCAGGGATTATTCGGTATAATCATGACCGTAATGTTACTAATGATGTGGTAAAAGTCCTCATTGGCCCGTAGTGCATTGATGGATAGATGTTGGTATGATCATAACCATGCGTTCTCTTCGGCCAAGGGTGTAAAGATGAATTGTTGTTTGGCATGATCATGACCATTGATAAAAACACGAATATCCTTGGCCCGTAGTGTATGGATAATTCGTGGCCGTGATACTAATGAATATCCTTGGCCGTAGTGCAGGGATGATTCGATGATGTGGATTATTTATTAAGCTGAGTCTTAGTGATAAAACTGATGATAAACTTTTAAATCAAAGAAGATAGTAGATATCATGCTCTACTTGACTCTTCTAATGGATTGCTTATTTCGCTGCAATTGTTGATCTAAAACTTGTTGTCTATTGTATTTTATCAGTTGTTATACTGTTGAAGGCTAACGATAATTTATTCTGCATTACCTTAGTCATAATATTTTTACTGAGCTAGTTGAGCTCACCCTTTTCTTTCATTATTCTCTTCAGGAAATGAGAATATAGTTGGGACTAGTTAGGGAATGGATTGACGGTCCAGATGGTGGCTATAGTAGTCCTCATTATTCTGTGAAATAGTGTGATCATAATTGTAATAAGATTGAATTTGAGTTTGGATATTGTCTAGGAGACAATATTTGTATTAAAAATCACAGCTTATGTTTTATCGTATTCTGCACGATAGTTGTATAATTAAGTTATAGTTGTATTCTGTACCATATATTTGGCGACTCAGAATGGGTGATGTATACCTATTTTGGGGGCGTCATAATTTGCCTTGTTCATTTTCCACCAACAAACTTAGAGCTTATATCATGAGAGAAGTAAGAGCTAGATTTTCCTAACTCAAGAAGAAGAAAATAGAAAGCTTGATCATCAAGGGTAAGAATTCTAAACCATTAATCTCCATCTCTTCATCATTGTTTTGATAGAGAAGTGTTGGTGCATGCTTTATAAAGAGTATAAGGATGGTTAGTAATAGAAGTAAACTTTAATAAACCATGTGTAAGTGGAATCACAAGTATAAAAGTTATAAACCAATGAAAGACATTGAAGAATTATAATATTGTTGTTGATGGACAAGTTTAAAACCATCATTTATAGACTTAGATAGTATATGTTGTGATAATGGAATGAATCCATTTGGAACGGTGTAAAAATCTCAAGTAACAAAGTTATGGCAAAATTTACGAGATTAGACGATAATCGTCGAAATAGTGAAATTCTCGGAATGGAAGTCTAAAGTTAACATTGAACTCAAAAACAATGTTTTTCAATGGAGAATAGTCTAGGTTTTTATATTAGATTTACGGACTCAAAAATGGTCAAATTCTGACTCAGAACGAAGAAATGAGCTATGAACGTTCACGAACGTTTATCGTTTTCATAATAATGGACTTAAATGGTGAATTCTGTGTTAACGGATTTGCAAATATAAAATTCTTATATGAACACTTAGTTCATGTGATTTGTGAGCTAATGGCTTTTGAACGAGCCAATTCGGACTTAAAATGAGCAAATTATGAGTCTGGGAAGTTCACTAAGCAAGAAAAGCATCAAATTTTTTCGAGGAGTATTGTGGTCAATGCACACGCCCGACAAAGGCTTGAAAGTTAGTGCCGAGCCATGCACAAAACCTACTGGAAAATGGCGCGCAGTCAGTCAAGGTCAAAGCACAGACACCTTTGTTGACTCAAGCGCCACAGTCATGAAGTCTAAGATGGAAAAAGTGGCGCCACAGCAACAAGATTAGGGAAAAGATAGTAAAGAATGCTCATGAACACAAAAGAAATATCAGTTGATTGATGGTGAATTATATAATTAATACACCTAAAGTAACATCATTAAAGATGTTAATAACCTTGAGAATTACAACTAAAGGTTAACGGAAGATTACTTAAATGTAAACACAATGTAATACGGTAAACTGTAATGAACGTTAAATAATCTAATGAACGATTAGAATGAGAAGAAGGGTAAGATACGTTAGGAACCATACATGATTGATTATGACCTAATGTTGTATGTTACATGGTTATATATTATAGAAACCTTAAAGACTCAAAAGGAAAAGTATTTAATCTGTAAAAGACACTGAAGGCAAGTGTTCTAACCCTTGTCTCTGTTGATTCTGGACAAGCTTTGTGATTTATGTCTCTTACGCATAAGTTAATGTATGATGAGGTCGAAGCCAATTCCTTCGGATAGACTTAATGTATTCATTGGATTTCTTATAATCTATCGAAATGTTATCAAAGTTGCTATCTTTTGCCAAATTGTTTTGGTATGGATTTCAAAGAAAGACTGAGTATGATTAAACAAACATTTTGTTGTCAAACGACAGACACGTGAGGTTGCCAAAACTTAAACGTAAATACGTTTAAAGAAGAAGTGTTGTACAACATAGAGTACTATAGGCTGATCACCTAGACGTGCTCGTAAGTAATACCAGACTTACGGACTTAGTGTCGGGTTGTCCTTTTCAAAGAAAGAACGAAATGCTCAAGATCTTGGACCAAAATTGATATTTAATTAACATAGTTTATTGTGAAATGTTTTAAAAGAAAAGAAGTGCTATTTTAATTTATCTATAGTACTTCATAACTATTGCTTCAGTCATAGAAGATATACGATTTGTATGATTCAAGCATGTTGTTAATGAAATTGTCATACTTGCTGAGCTAGTTATGCTCACTCTTGCTTGAACCATATGAATGCAGCTAAGATCAAACGACCTGAGGGATCGAATAAGGATAAAGGAAAGGCTAAGGCAGACCACTGAACTGTCTATGTAATAGTATATGTTTAATGTTATAATTATTTGATATTATGACAAGAAACATATGTAATGGTTATAAAGAACCTGGGAAAGGGAATATTGTTTTGGAATATAAATAAGACATATTCACTCTTTTGAGTAATTTCAATTGAATGTATGTGTGAATGGTAGTACCGTGTAGCACAATCTGTCGGGTTGGAAGACACCCAAATTTGGGGACATCACAAAAGTGGATGTCATGTATGACAATTTCTCGGCATTTGCAAATGGCTTTTCACAGTCATTAGCCGAAGCCTTTGCACAGCAAGGAACAATGCTAGAGTGGCCTAAGTTCGGGAAAGCCGTGCCTTTTCCACCGCTAGACTCACCACCCGAGGAGGGTGGTTGTGATGCCCCCAAAATAGGTATACATCACCCATCTTGAGTCGCCAAATATATGGTACAGAATACAAATACAAACTTAATTATACAAACGTCGTGTAATATATGACAAAATATAGCTGAAAGTTTAAACAGGAATATTGCCTTCTAGACAATATCCACTCTCAAATAGAGTCCTCATTATATTTATTATCACACTATTTTATAGAATAGTGAGGACTACTATAACACCATCTCGGACCATCACTCCGTTCCCCGACTAGTCCCGGGTACGTTCTCATTTCCTAAAGAGAACAATGAAAGCAAAAGGTGAGCTCAACTAGCCCAGTAAGAAATATTATGACTAAGATAATGCAGAATAAATTATCATTAGCCTTCAGCAATGTTAAACTCATAAAATACAATAGACATCAAGTTTAACTGCAGTGGAATAAGCAATCCATTAGAAGAGTCAAGTAGAGAATGATATCAACTATCTTCTATGATTTAAAATGTTTACATCAATTTTTATTGCTGAGACTCAGCTTAATAAATAACCCACATCATCGAATCATCCCTGCACTACGGGCCAAGGATATTCATTAAATCATCAATGGTCATGACTATACCGAATAATCCCTGGTCATAATTATACCAAAAACTGTCCATTAATGCACTACAGGCCACTGAGGACTTTTACCACATCGTTTATAACATTACATGTCATGATTATACCGAATGATCCCTGGCCATAATCATACCGAGTCCATTTATGCACATAAGCCAAAGATGACTTTCATCACAATATAAGCATAAGGATGATGACAATGATATAATAATTCAATAAAATAAGTTCAAGAATAAATTTTAAAGATTTATAAGTTAATTTATCCTGAAATCAATAACGTCCAAATTGTCAACATGATACTTCTTTGTGGAGTAAAATTCAAGAATGCTCAGAAGAATATTTCCATGAAAAGATACTGGATGAAGCACAAATATCCAGGATATTCTACTAATTTCATGGAGTATAGAAGTCAAAACTTTAACCAACTGAGTATAATAGAATATATGAAACTGCAAATGGATTTTTGCCCGCCATGCGGTAATCCACGTAGACAGATCATTTCCACAATTTAATAAGGAATGAATACGAAGGATCATTCACCATGCATGCGGTAACCCACATAGACAGGTTATTCCAACAGAATAATAAAGAATAGAATAATAGAAGAATTCACCAGGCATGCGATAGACCGCATAGACAGGTTATTCCCAATAGAATAAAAAAGAATGGAACTAGGTCAGCGCGTAATCCATATGCATGTGATATTCCAATGAATAATAAAGAATGAAACTAGGTCATGCGCGAATCCGCATATATCTGAGGATATTCCAACAAAATAATAAAGAATGGAATAACAACAGAATTCACGAGGGCATGCGATGAATCAAGCATGCATGTGTTATTCCAATAGAATAATAAAGAATGGAATAATGAAGAATTTCACCATGTATACGGTGCTTGACATGACAAAGTTATTCCAACATAATAATAAAGAATGGAATAACCGTAATGCCCCCAAATTTAGGTACTTGAAACCCGAACTCGGTGCTTTACGATACCATTTCTATGAGCGGAAATAACACTAATAATAATTACAATAATATAAATTTCAAACTTAACTTACATTTATCAGAGTCTAATCCCAAGTACGCAACCTTTACTACATTCTTTACATGATAGATAATACATATCATAGTTTTAATACAATCTAACTATTACAAAAGATAACAATAATCATATTTTGTTTGCTATCCTTTTCACTTGATCTTGTCTGAACCTTCAAGTTGATCACGCTTAGCTGAAAACATTTAAATTTAAAGCAAGAATGAGCATTTGGGTGCCCAGCAAGTAATAACAATTATAAATATAATTAGCTAAAAGAATTAAATGTTTTCTTTGTACATCACTTCCACAACGAATTAATAGTTGAGAAGTAAACTGAACCAATAATACTAACATAACAATTCTATCTCAAATTTTTGAAACTACGTATTAACTATATATATATATATATATATATATATATATAGGGTTAGTTGACATACTATGAATATTGTTTTCAATTTTCGAATAGGTTTAGCAGAACTTCATTCGCAAACCGTCGTAACTTACGGGCGCGAGGGTGATCATCCCAGTGTGCCCTGTATTAATCAATACTACATACAAGAACGATATTATCGTTCACTCTGTCCACCTTGGGTGCATAAAAATGTTTCCTTGATCCGGATGTTCTTACTTAGTCAGGAATCGGAACCAAAGCAATTTGATTGGATACAATATGGTTTTATCATATTCAACGATATTTCTAAATCTGTGTCTAGCTGATCAAATAACTTAGAGGTATATATATATATATATCAACATGTGATTAAATAAAATGATTATCCAAGTGGGGACACTTGTATGACCATGTTTAGAAATTAATGAACAGAATATATATCTGAATTACCATATACAAACATGTTGATAAACAATGATCGGATATAGAATATATCACAATAGGTTTAATAATCTAGCATAATAATAATATAATTCTGAAACTTTCTTACTCATATCCATTGCATAAAGGAAATGCAAAGGTAGGATACTTGTCTGGTCTGCTGCTTATAATACGCAACTTAGTTTTATTTTTTATACCGAAACTTAACATTAATAAGATCATTCTATCGATTAGAATCACATATCATAACACATAGTACTGCTTATTGTAGTCATCACATAACCTAATCACATTGTCACACATATTTCACAGTCATTAAATCACAAACAAACACATATACAGACACATTATATAAGTCCAGATCAATTTCTGAAACTTGTCGGCGTACCGACGGCTTTATCAGATAATTATTGAGTTTAAGACTCTATACCGAAGTTCAATATCTATTCAGACCATTTATATAATAGTCAAAACATTTTTAAATGACTTACAATACTTTTTAAACAATTATTATAATTATCATGAATTTTCAAACACCGAAATCATTATTAAATGATTTAAATATTAAACAATTCCATTAACATTTAATTAATATTAAACTATTAATGAAACCATTGCCAAAATATTAAAGTTATTTATAATAACTTAGAATATTTTTAAAGTATTTATATACCCTTAAATGATTTTTAAAATATTTAAAATCATTTTAATTACTTACCATTAATATTTAAATATTAATGAATTATTTATTCAAATATTAAAAGTCATAAATTATAACTTAAAATATTTTTAATTCATTAATATCCTTTTAAATAATTTTAAATAAATAAAACCATTTTAAACTATTTATTTAGTATAATTATTAAATAAATTTAATATCATTAATATTAAATTATTAATGAAATTATCCTTTAAATATTAAAAGTTATATTTTACAACTTAAAATATTCTTAAAATATTTTTTCTAATATTAAAATCATTTTTAAACTAATTTATTTAATAAAAATTAAATAAATCTAATATCATTATTATTAAAATATTAATATTTTTTATGTCAAAATATCAAAAGTTATATTTTATAACTTAAAATATTTTTAGAACCTTTAAATCATTTTTATATGATTTATAAATCATTAATTCTATTTTTCAAAATTTATTTAATACATTTATTAAATAACTTAATTATCATTAATATTAATTTATTAATGAAATTTCATCACAAAATATTAAAAGTTATCGAAAATAACTTAAAATATTTTTTTATAACATAATATAATTTAAAATGATTTTTCAAGTATTAAAATCATTTTTAAATAATTTATTTAATATAATTATTAAATAAATTAAATACCTTTAATATTCCAAAAATATTAAATATTTATGAAATATATCTAAAATAATTAAAATATAATTTTTGGACTTTAAAATATTTTTTTATAATTTATTTATATTTTACATAATTAAAAACTATTTAATAAAAATATAATTTTTAGAAATAAAGTGTCACTAAAGACCGCCTATAGCGACAGAACCGTCGCTATAGGTGTTCTTCGTGTAAATCATGCAACCCAGAATTGCATAGCCAGTGAACGAGGGTACTAGTTTGACCAGTGATAACTTTTAATCCATGAGGTTTCTGGGCAAGATAAAACATTAATCTTGTAGTGGTTATGTAACACTACACAACACCAAAAAACTAAGCCATACCACAAAACAACAAATAGATCTGAGCGTTCAAAGTCTCTGTCAGAGTGTTCCTGGGTTTTCTAGGTAACCCAGAAACCCAGACAATCTCATGGTGTCATTTTCTAGCTCAATTTTCTCAACGTTCTGTTCATTAAATGGTTAATCGAATGATCCTAACATGTAGTACTAATGGCAAGGAACATATATATACCAAGATAGCAGTCCAACAACATCAAAATCACCAGATACAGATCGGTCAAAGTCTGTCAGAAAATGTGTTCTTCATGTTTCTGGAAATTCCAGAAAAGGTAATCGTGACCGAGTTGCTCAGTTTTACCACCCACTACTACCAGAATATGCGTTGTTTAAGAGACATAATAGCATGGATCTAGAGTCCACATATCAGGCTACAACTTCATTACAACAAGAAGCACAAAACATCAAAACATGATCAGATCTAGAGCTATCAAAACTTGCCAGACACGATCTGGGGAAAATCTGAGTTACCCAGAAATCTCCTGGTCAATGCCGGTCAACGGTCTTTGACCATGAATAACATGAAATCTATGCATCATATGACCCTAAATCCAGTTCCACACTAAAGATCTCACATCATACTACAGATCTAACAAATAAAATAACAAAAGAACACAACATAATGAGATCTACAGCCTCTGACATTCGTTGTCAGAATACAACATGAAATTTTTCCAGATTTTTGAAAACTCTTATTTCAAGTATCTAGATGTTATGGATCTGGGTTTTAACAACCCAGATCACTAAATGACACCCTTTAACATAACTTTAAATAACAAACAACATTAAACAACATAGATCACAAGATTTTCAAAATTTAGGTTTATACCTCTTTTAGCTTTGATCCTTTGAATCTGATCCTTAGATCTGTTTTTGGTAAGCTAAGAGATGATCTAAGATTTGTATATCACTATCTCTCACTCCCCATTTTCGGATCTTAGAGAGAGAAAAGAGTTTGGCTAGCTTGTTAAATGAAGTAACTTTATTTATATTTGATTCAATGTATTTTGCTGGCAAAGTTGGCTGATAAAAGAGATATAATGCACATACTAGGACTAGGGTTGGTGAACAACCCACATTAGGTCAAGATCTACACACCAACTCATTAAAGAATTGAAAAGGGGCATTTTTGTCATTTGACTTAAAAATTTAATGGCATTATGGTAACTTGTCAAACCCGCACATTGAATTTGTATGATATTTAATTTAGGGTTTGAAAATACAACATTTTAGTTTCCTAAAAATGTAAATTTAGGGTCTCTTAATCACGCTTAATTTTTTTAATCACATAGATCATGAACTTTAGATTCTAGATTCACTAATTATCATTAGGACCTATAATTAGCAATTTAGGGTTTGTAAAAAATAAATAAATAATATTTTAGTTGAAAAAATTTATAATTATAGGGTTCTCTAAAATAATTTAGGTTTCTTAATTAAATATAGTTTTTTAATTTACTTAACACTTTGCTATTTAGGTTTAAGATTTACTAATTAGCATTAAATTTCCCAATTTAGCGATTAGGGTTTACCATATAGATATTAGGGTTTATAGAAATTAGGGTTTGCAAATATTAATTAGGGTTCATAAAAATTAGGGTTTTTCCATAATCAGCATTAACACTTATAATACTGATCATATTCCACATAACACATTGACTTAACAGATTTTAAAGTCTCATTTGACTTTAAAACTAGGGTTTTCAAATATTGCACCATTATTGACCAATTATTAACAATGCGTATATACAGTACATATTTATAATACTGAAAAATCAAATTATAATTAATATTATATTATTATCATCATTCCTTATTCCAGAACCAGAATTAGGGTTTATCAGTAACATTAAAATTGTTCCATACATTAACCTTACACGCATAATACACATATCTATAACACTGACAAATAAAATATAATATTATTATTCTCATTCCTTGATCAAAAATCCAAAATTAGGGTTTGGATTCCATATCTGATTTATCTGCCATATATAACATTATTAATTATGTTAAATAATTAACTTAATTAATCTGAAATAAATTCATATAATAAAATAGTTATTATAATAATTTGTAATCATTTCATATATTATTTAAATAGTATAATACTTATATTTTCATGGAAAATAATTAATAAAAACATTTCTACGTAAATTAATTATTATAAGAATATACTTTATGATTAATAATTCTAAAATAAAATTATTTATAATCATTCATGTAATAAATATATTTTATATTCATCACATAAATACATACACATTATCTTGCACATATCCTTTCCTTTAAAATAATAAATAAATAAATAAATAAAAATTTATACTTAAAATTTTCGATTTATTTATATAGAAAATATCAAGTTATTACATTCACCTCCCTTATAAAGATTTCATCCCGGAATCACCATTTTAAAACCTATACATACCAGGGTACATAGCATACACAATCATTGCCAGTAGATCTCGATCAAAATTAATCGAACTGATCTTTAACTATTCAGCATAAAGCTTATCTATCTGCTTATATGCAAAATTGATTTCTAATAGAACTCAATTTCCTCCTTCAAAATAATTTATAAAATAATATATTATATATATAAGAAAATCATATATAAGAAAATAAAATTGATTAGAATAATACCTGGAGTTGCATCCCCGACTGCCACGGTATCTTGAATGGTTATATTGAGGATGTGTGCGGTTGATTTCGTTGGTTTGTTTGTTGATGTTGGTCCCGTTGTCGCCAATGTCCTGCTGCCTTTTCCCGTATTCGCATTCATTTCCTCCATTCTCCTTCTTGGACAGTCTTCCACCTTATACTCCATTGATCCACACTTGAAACACCTACTATACATTCTTGGATTGGGGCAGTTGGGAGAGATATGGCCCTCCTGCCCGCACTTGTAGCACACAAACTTGCCCTTTATCTTCTTTCCTTTTTCCAGTCCTACCACTATTACTACTCCCTTTTCCAGCTATAGCTTGATTTTCCTTCTACCAAAAATTCACTTTCCCCCTTTCATCGCATAGGTGACAAAAGCTGTCTTTTGCCCCTCCGTTATCCTAGCTATTACAAACGCTTTTACCGGGTCAGTTGTTCCTCCAAATCCTGGCGGTCTGATTGCCTTGAAGTCTGTGACATTTTTCGTTTAATTATATGGCTAATTTTCGTGGCTGGTATTTTGTTCTGCATAGCTTGAGCGACCATTATCGTAAAATTCTATATCTAGTTTGGTTGTCTTCCAGCTTTGTTGACAGATTCCTTTTTTCCTTTGATTTCACTTTCGTCTTGGCGGCATTATCATAAATTATTCCTTATTAACTTACATTCTAAGCCTTATCGTATACGTTTAACAAATCACGCAAAATTTTCTATTCAAATAGTCATGTACTCAAAATATTAGATTTTGAAAACTTTAGTTTACCGTATTAACCAATATTAAGATAAATAATTACTATCTTTATACCAACTTATTTCATTAATCCAACATAAACTCATATTTATAACACTTGATATACCATAGTACATATTGCTTTAAACATTCGCTATCCCTTTGTGACTCAAGAGTCGGGAATCGCTGTCATAACTTATCGAAAATATTACATTACACCAACATACTTATCATATACACTACATAAAATCAGACATATTCAAGTAATACTAATACTTCTCATTTCCTACGCCTTCACTAAGGATCAATTGCTTAATAATCTATATATTCCCATTGTCCTCAATAATCCATTCACACATAACTATACCTAGTTCGCCAAACTTACCACACATTATGAGTTCAAGAACTCACTACAAACATACGAGTTTAAGAACTCGACATTGACCACATATTCTTTAACTATACTCTACCTATCAGTTATATTATCGTTTTTGGGTCCGGGACTACACTTTTCCACAATATAACCTTATCAGGGTTGCTTTCAAAATGAGCCTTTATTTCAGCTATTGACTTTGATATTGGCTCGGTCATGGAGATTGACTTATTCTTTATAATCTGAGGGTATCCTAATCCTTTTCCTATCCAACATCTATACACAAACTATCTTGATTAACACATAGTATATACACACAACACACAATAGTTTTATATAAGTTATCTTTTATTTTATTTGACGATGAATTTATCCAATTCATCTTATTTTAAACTCTATATGAGTTATTTGTATTTTCAATATTTTCCTCTGTTCTAAGGTTATAGCCTAAGATCTATCCCACCTAAGGTTTTTAACCCTAAAGCTTTGATACCAAGATGTAACGCCCCCAAATTTGGTGTTTTACGATACCATTTCTATGAGCGGAAATAGCATTAATAATAATAACAATAATATGAATTTCAAACTTAACTTACATTTATCAGAGTCTAATCCCAAGTACGCAACCTTTACTACATTCTTTACATGATAGATAATACATATCATAGTTTTAATACAGTCTGACTACTACAAAAGATAACAATAATCATATTCTGTTTGCTTTCCTTTTCACTTGATCTTGTCTGAACCTTCAGGTTGATCATTCTTAGCTGAAAACATTTAAATTTAAAGCAAGAATGAGCATTTGGGTGCCCAACAAGTAATAACAATTATAAATATAATTAGCTGAAAGAATTAAATGTTTTCTTTTTACATCACTTCTACAACGAATTAATAGTTGTGAAGTAAACTGAACCAATAATACTAACATAACAATTCTATCTCAAATTTTTAAAACTACGTATTGATATATATATATATATATATATATATATATAGGGTTAGTTGACATACTATGAACATTGTTTTCAATTTTTGAATAGGTTTAGCAGAACTTCATCCGCAAACCGTCATAACTTATGGGCGCGAGGGTGATCATCCCAGTGTGCCCTGTATTGATCAATACTATATATAAGAACGATATTATCGTTTACCCTGTCCACCTTGGGTGTATAAAAGTTTTCCCTTGATCGGGATGTTCATACTTAGTCAGGAATCCGAACCAAAGCAATTTGTTTGGATACAATAAGGTTTTATCATATTCAACGATATTTTCAATCAGTGTCTAATGATCAAATAGCGTAGAGGTATATATATATATATATATATATATATATATATATATATATATATATATATATATATATATATATATATATATATCAACATGTGATTAAATATAATGATTATCCAAGTGGGGACACTTGCATAACTATGTTTAAAAAATTAACGAATATATATATCCGAATTACCATATACTAACATGTTGATAAACAATGATCGGATATAGAATATATCACAATAGGTTTAATAATCTAGCATAATAATAATATAATTCTGAAACTTTCTTACTCATATCCATTGCATAAAGGAAATGCAAAGGTAGGATACTTTCCTGATCACGCCATAACAATACGCAACTTAGTTTTATCTTTTATACCAAAACCTATCATTAATAAGATCATTCTATCGATTAGAATCACATATCATAACACATAGTACTGCTTATTGTAGTCAGCACATAACCTAATCACATTGTCACACATATTTCACAGTCATTAAATCACAAACAAACACATATACAGACACATTATATAAGTCTAGATCAATTTCTGAAACTTGTCGGCGTACCGTCGGCTTTATCGGGTAATTATCAAGTCTAAGACTCTATACCGAAGTTCAATATCTATTCAGACCATTTATATAACAGTCATAACATTTTTAAATGACTTATACTACTTTTTAAACAATTATTATAATTTATCATTAATTTTCAAACACTGGAATCCTTATTAAATAATTTAAATATTAAACAATTCCATTAACATTTAATTAATATTAAACTATTAATGAAACCATTGCCAAAATATTAAAGTTATTTATAATAACTTAGAATATTTTTAAAGTATTTATATACCCTTAAATGATTTTTAAAGCATTTAAAATCATTTTAATTACTTACCATTAATATTTAAATATTAATGCATTATTTATCCAAATAGTAAAAGTCATAAATTATAACTTAAAATATTTTTAATTCATTAATATCCTTTTTAAATGATTTTTAAATAAATAAAACCACTTTTAAATAATTTATTTAATATAATTATTAAATAAATTTAATATCATTTATTATTAAATTAATATCATTAATATTAAATTATTAATAAAATTATCCTTTAAATATTAAAAGTTATATTTTATAACTTAAAATATTCTTAAAATGATTTTTCTAATAATAAAATCATTTTTACACTAATTTATTTAATAAAATTAGATAAATCTAATATCATTATTATTAAAATATTAATATTTTTCGTGTCAAAATATCAAAAGTTATATTTTATAACTTAAAATATTTTTATAACCTTTAAATTATTTTTTATATGATTTATAAATCATTAATTCTATTTTTTCAAAATTTATTTAATACATTTATTAAATAACTTAATTATCATTAATATTAATTTATTAATGAAATTTCATCACAAAATATTAAAAGTTATAGAAAATAACTTAAAATATTTTCTTATAACATAATATAATTTAAAATAATTTTTCAAGTATTAAAATCATTTTTAAATAATTTATTTAATATAATTATTAAATAAATTAAATACCTTTAATATTCCAAAAATATTAAATATTTATTAAATATATCCAAAATAATTAAAATATAATTTTTGGACTTTAAAATATTTTTTATAATTTATTTTATATTTTTCATAATTAAAAACTATTTAATAAAAATATAATTTTTAGAAACACTAACCAATCTTTTTATAACCAATATATATAGTGTTTGCATTAACAAACACTAACTTGCTTATTAATCAATAGTTGGGCCTCACCATTTAATTCACTTGGGCTTGTACAAATTCTAACCAATCTTCCAAGTCCATTATCATTGCTCAATACATATACATATTGTCTATGTATTATTTTCGTATTCTAACTCGTATAGAAATTTATTATATAAGATATTCCATCCTTCATACAAACTTGTATAATACTTTGTATTATACTCATTTTCATTACCTTGTACAATACCTAAGTATCATACAATTATTAATTACTTACTAATACTTCGCTTTCCTTAATATTCATAAATTAAGTCCGCAAAGTTTAAATATTACATTTTCCATAACTAGATTATTATTACATAATCCATTTTACCTTGATATTCTATCATTTCAGATTTCTAAAATTCAAAAATAATTCTTTGAGCAAATACCGATGAATAGTATTTTTAGAAAATTTCACGTAAAACTTTTATTTTCATCTTAGAAATTCAAACACTTTAATTCCTTCACGTAGCTAGAATACTACGACATTCCAACATCATTAGGTTATAGAATGACAACCATATTGATATCACATAAAATATAATTTTATTATTATTTAATTCAATAAAATTATTTTACAATAAAATCTGAATTTCTCGGTCGTTACTGAACTAGTATCTTTTCATGGAAATATTCTTCTGCACATTCTTGAATTTTACTCTACAAAGACGTATCATGTTGACAATTTGGACGTTATTAGTTCCTGGATAAATTAATTCTTGAACTTGTTTTATTGAATTCTTATATCATTGTCATCATCCTCATATTTATATTATGTTGAAAGTCATCTGTGGCCTGTAGTGCATAGATGGACTTGGTATGATTATGACCAGGGATTATTCGGTATAATCATGACCGTAATGTTACAAATGATGTGGTAAAAGTCCTCATTGGCTGTAGTGCATTGATGGACAGTTGTTGGCATAATCATGACCATTGATGAATACACGAATATCCTTGGCCCGTAGTGCATGGATAATTTGTGGTTGTGATACTAATGAATATCATTGGTCGTAGAGTAGGGATGATGTGGATTATTTATTGTCGAGTCCCAAATGATAAAAGTGATGAAAACCTTTTGAATCATAAAAGATAGTAGATTTTATTCTCTACTGACTCTTTTAATGGATTGCTTGTTCACCGCAGCTTAAACTTGATGTTTGTTATATTGTATCGTTTAACACTATTGAAGGCTAACGATAATTTATTCTCAGATTATCTTAGTCATAATATTTCTTATCGGGCTAGTTGAGCTCACCCTTTACTTTCATTGTTCTCTTCAGGAAATGAGAACGTAGCAGGGACTAGTCGGGGAACGGAGTGACGGTCCAGATAATAGCATTAGTAGTCCTCACTATTCTGTTAAATAGTGTGATAATAAATGTAATGAGGACTTAATTGAGTGTGGATATTGTCTAGATGACAATATTTGTATTAAAACTCACAGCATATGTTTTGTCATATTTTACACGACTGTTGTATAATTAAGTTGTATTTGAATTTTGTACCATATATTTGGCGACTTAAGATGGGTGATGTATACCTATTTTGGGGCGCCACAACAGTATCAAAGCTTTAGGATATGATCCCGGCCGAGATGTGAGACAAGAACTAGGAGGGTAGAGACGGGAATTCCTTCGCTAGTATGACCTACCTAAGTTTATTTAGCATTTAATTGGTCGGTCAGAGTATAAGGATAATATATTGCATGTCAATTAACATTTGTTTTGTGGTAGTATTTGAAAATGGCATCCGAGAATATTGAGATTAGCAATGGAGCACAGGAGACCGTTGAGTCTCCATTGATCAATAATCAGGATAATGTGCATCAAGAAGGCGACAATCCTCAGGCAAACAACAACACTGACCAGATGATGAACGATGGAATGTTCAGAGGCTTTATGCAATTCATATTACATCAGGCAAGAGCGGCTCCTGTATAAAATGCAGGTGGAAATACTGGCAACTCTCGGACGGTCACCGCTAAGCAGTTCAAGGAACTGGGACCACCGGAGTTTTTTGGAGAGCCAAAACCACTTAATGCGAAGACGTGGATAAAGCAGATCTGCAAGATATTTGATGTCTTGGGATGCTCCGAGGAGCAAAAGGTTCCCTTTGCCACCTTCATGTTGCGTGCAGAGGCAGATTTCTGGTGGGAATCTGTAAAACGTACTCAACCTGCCGCACTGAAGATGACTTGGGAGAAGTTCCAAGAATTGTTCAATGACAAGTATTTTCCCGAAAGTATTCGTCACATGAAAGAGGTAGAGTTCATCAAGATGGAGCAAAACAACATGACCGTGTCGCAGTACGAAGCCAAGTTTGCCGAGTTGTCCTGGTTTGCGTCCCATTTAGTTAATAATGAGGAGAGAATGACGCGAATGTTTTTAAGAGAATTTAAACCCGAGATACGTCAATATCTTATCTCTCATAAACTATGTTTGTATTCAGAAGTTGTTAATAGGGCTCAGTTATTGGAGCGCGATAATGAGTCAACCCAACCAAAAGAGAGCAGCTGCAAAATGATAATACTAGTGATAGCAGTCATTGAAGCGGTGACAATAAGCGTGGAGGGAATCAACATGCCAGAAATGGTAACCACTTCGGTGGTAATCATGGCCAAAATAATAAGAATGGACATTTCAAGAAGAGGAGATTCAACAATGATGGAAAGACGTTAGCACCAGCACCCGATGTTAAGGAAGGAGAATGACTACCTATCATATGCTTCAAATGCGGAGGGGAGGGACACATCAGTCCAAACTGCGCGATGCCATCCAAAGCATGCTATAATTGTGGAAGAGAAGGTCACCTATCCCAATTTTGTCGTTCATCGAAGACAAGTTCAGCTAGGATGGAGGCACCAAAGGACGTCCCAAAAAAGTTAAAGCCAGTAGTGCAAGGGAGAGCAATTGTCGTGATCTCCCAGAAATCAAGGAACCCGAATGAGGTCATCACGGGTAAGCTTATCATAAACTCTAGCGAAGTTTATACCTTATTTGATACCGGTTCTACCCATTCTTTTATTTCTCTTACTTGCGCTCAACGTTTAAATTTGACTCCGGAGAAATTAGACTTTGACTTATCTCGTTGAAACTCCATTGGGAGAAACCTTCATTACATCCCTTGCTTATAAGTCTTGTTTGGTTCAAATCGGTACTTCTCACATTACTCGTCGATCTTATTTCATTGAAAATACTTGCATTTGACGTAATTCTAGGGATTAATTAGTTAACTACTCATCATGTAAAAATTGATTATTTTCGTAAGGTTGTTAGCTTTCATATTCCTAACCAACCTATTATGCAAATTCAAGCAACCAAACCATTAAAATCAATCACTGTCATCTCAAGCCATAAAGCTATTCGTTTATTGAAAAACGGATGTCAAGCTTTCTTAGCTCATGTCACGGATCTAAACAAAATACGCCGCTTTTGAATGATATTTCTATTGTTAATAAATTTCGACGATTCCTCAAGAACTTCCCGGCCTACCCCCAAAACGTGAAATTGAATTTTGTATCGACCTTGAACTCGGTACAAAACCCATTTCCAAATCCCCATATCGAATGGCTCCTATTGAACTTCAGGAGTTAAAGACCCAACTGCAGGAATTGTTAGACATCGGTTTCATTCATCCTAAAGACGCCTCCTTGGGGTGCCTCTGCTCTATTCGTGAAGAAGAAAGATGGGAGTATGCGACTTTGTATTGATTATCGAGAGTTGATTCATGTCACCATCAAAAATAGGTACCCATTTCCACGTATTGATGACCTATTTGACCAGTTGCAAGGCGCCAATTTTTTTTCAAAGATTGATCTTCGTTCCGGATATCACCAATTGAATATTAGAATCGATGACATTCCAAAGACAGCTTTCAGAACTCGGTATGGGCATTATGAATTCCTAGTCATGTCTTTTGGATTGACTAATGCACCTGCTGCCTTCATAGATATGATGAACCGAGTATTCAAGGAATATTTGGATCACTTTGTGGTCGTCTTTATTAATGGCATCCTTATTTATTCCAAAAGCCGTGAAGATCATGAGCAACACTTGAGGCTGATACTTCAAAAGCTTTTTGTGAATATAAGCTTTATGCCAAGTTGAAGAAATGCGAAGTTCGGCGAGGAAGTAGCATTCCTTGGGCACGTGGTATTAAGTCATGGAATATCCATTGACCCAAAGAAAGATTGAAGCTATTCAAAGTCGAGCAACCTAAATCGATGATCGAAGTACGTAGCTTTCTCGCGGCTTATTTGGTTATTATCGGAGATTCAGAGAAGGGTTTTCTCGAATCGCTACTCCCTTAACTCAAATTGACTTTAAAGATACAAAATTCGGTTGGAACGAGGAATGTGAGAATAGTTTTCAAAAATCAAGAGAAGACTCATTTCAAGACTGTTAAACAATACCATCCTGCTCGGAGGGATATGTCATCTCAAATGATGCTTCGTGCAAAGGGTTAGGATGTGTTCTCATGCAACATGGGAAAGTCATAGCCTATGCCTCTCGACAACTCAAAGAATATGAGAGGAATTATCCTACTCATGATCTAGAGTTGGCAGTTGTTGTCTTCGCACTTAAAATTTGGAGGCATTATTTGTATGGGAAGAAAGTGGAGATCTTTACGGATCATAAAAGCCTCAAATATTTCTTCAATCAAAAGGAACTTAACATGCGACAACGACGTTGGATTGAACTGTTGAAAGATTATAATCATACCATCCAATACCATCCTGGAAAAGCAAACGTGGTAGCTAACACATTGAGTAGAAGATCATATGCGGGTACGAGTGCGATATTGTCAATGCAAATGCCCATTTTGTAAAATTATTTTACAATAAAATCTAAATTTCTCGGTCGTTACTGAACCAGTATATTTTCATGGAAATATTCTTCTGAGCATTCTTGAATTTTACTCTACAAAGACGTATCATGTTGACAATTTGGACGTTATAGTTCCTGGATAAATTAATTCTTGAACTTGTTTTATTGAATTCTTATATCATTGTCATCATCCTCATATTTATATTATGTTGAAAGTCATCTGTATTCTGTCAGAGTGCATAGATGGACTTGGTATGATTATGACCAGGATTATCTAAGTATAATCATGACCGTAATGTTACAAATGATGTGGTAAAAGTCCTCATCGGGCTCAGTAGTATTGATGGGACGCTTGTTGGCATAATCATGACCATTGATGAATACACGAATATCCTTGGCCCGTAGTGCATGGATAATTTTGGTTGTGATACTAATGAATATCCTTGGTCAGAGTGCGTGGATGATGTGGATTATTTATTAAGCTTAGTCCCGGCGATAAAAGTGATGAAAACCTTTTGAATCATAAAAGATAGTAGATTTTATTCTCTACTTGACGACTTTTAATGGATTACTTGTTCACCGCAGTTAAACTTGATGTTTGTTATATTGTATCATTTAACACTATTGAAGGCTAACGATAATTTATTCTGTATTATCTTAGTCATAATATTTCTTACTGGGCTAGTTGAGCTCACCCTTTTATTTTCATTGTTCTTTTCAGAAAATGAGAATGTAGCAGGGACTAGTCGGGGAAAGGAGTGACGGTCCAGATAATAGCATTAGTAGTCCTCACTATTCTATGAAATAGTGTGATAATAATTATAATGAGGACTCAATTGAGTGTGGATATTGTCTAGATGACAATATTTGTATTAAAACTCACAGCATATGTTTTGTCATATTTTACACGACTGTTGTATAATTAAGTTGTATTTGAATTTTGTACCATGTACTTAGCGACTCAAGATGGGTGATGTATACCTATTTTGGGGGCGTCACAAAAGCCCCCACTTTCCTGGGAACGACCTGGTCGATTAATATTATGAATTATAATAATGATGATAAATGTTGTTAAATATATTGAGGTGTCTTTTTATGAAGTCAAGGAAGTTTTATATATATATATATATATATATATATAAATTTTGTTTTATTAGTATTATTAACGTAATAAAATGTAAAAGTTTTTTATATAAAACAAAATACTTTTATAAAGTTATTTGTTTTATTAGACTATAAATAGAATATAGTATATTCTATTATGCATAGTAAGTTTTTGCATAGTAAAATCTTTTTATATAAAGCAGTAATACTTTTATAAAGTTATTTATTTTATTAGACTATAAATAGAATATATTATATTTTATTATGTATAGTGTTGTATAGTGCCTGCGATAGTATTTTGCATAGTAAAATCTTTTATATAAAAATGTAATACTTTTATAAAGTTATTTGTTTTATTAGATTTTAAATAAAATATATAAATATATAAATATATATATATATATATATTTAGAATATATTATATTTTATTGCATAGTGTCCTTTCCATTTTCCTATAAATAGGATGCTTAGTTACAATTGAAATCACACCAGAAGTTCAGAGAATTTTCTTCTATAATCTTGAGCGTATTTCTTTAGAGTTTTAAGAAGCTTTGAGCGTAGTGTAAGTTTTACGGTAAGGGGTATTATTTCTTTCGTATTCATGAAGAGAACTTCTGTTATTTCATTCTTTATTATTCTGTTGGAATAACATATATACGCGGACTACCCTATACTTGGTGAAATTCTTCTGTTATTCCATTCTTTATTATTCTGTTGGAATAACCCGTCTATGCGAAGTACCGCATTCATGGTGAAATTCTTCTGTTATTCCATTCTTTATTATTCTGTTGGAACATCCTGTCTGTGCGTTTACGCATGACCGGTTCCGTTATTTATTATTCGTTGGAACATCCCCGCTTCGCGCTAATTTTGCCCGACTCGGTTTTGTTATTTATTATTCATTGGAATATCCCGTCTGCGCATTTACGCATTTAATTTGGTTTCGTTATTTATTATTCATTGGAATAACTCGTCTGCAGGCGGCCTATCGCATGCCCGGTGATTTCTTTTGTTATTCTATTCTTTATTATACTCGGCTAGTTAAAGTTTTCGCTTTTATACTCCATGAAATTAGTAGAATATCCTTGATATTTGCGCTTCATCCAAAGATCTTTTCATGGAAATATTCTTCCGAGCATTCTTGAGTTTTACCCCCCACAAAGCAAAGATTATGTTGACAATTTGGACGTTATTGGTTCTCGGATAAATTAATTCTTGAACTTGTTTTATTGAATTCTTATATCATTGTCATCATCCTCATGTTTATATTATGTTGAAAGTCATCGTGGCTCAGTAGTGCATAGATGGACTTGGTATGATTATGACCAGGGATTATTTGGTATAATCATAACCGTAATGTTACAAATGATGTGGTAAAATTCCTCATTGGCCGTAGTGCATTGATGGACAGTTGTTGGCATGATCATGACCATTGATGAATACACGAATATCCTTGACTCGTAGTGCATAGATAATTTATGGTCGTGATACTAATGAATATCATTGGCTGTAGTGCAGGGATGATGTGGTTTATTTATTAAGCTGAGTCTCAGCGATAAAAATGATGAAAAACTTTTTTAAATCATAAAAGATAGAAGATTTTATTCTCTACTTGACTCTTTTAATGGATTGCTTGTTTCGCTGCAGTTAAACTTGATGTTTGTTATATTTTATAAGTTTAACACTGTTGAAGTCTAACGATAATTTTTTTCTGCATTATCTTAGTCATAATATTTCTTACTAGGCTAGTTGAGCTCACCCTTTTGCTTTCATTGTTCTCTTCAGGAAATGAGAACGTAGCTGGGACTAGTAGGGGAACTGAGTGACGGTCTAGATGATAGAATTAGTAGTCCTCACTATTCTATGAAATAGTGTTATAATAATTGTAATGAGGACTTATTCTGAGAGTGGATATTGTCTAGAAGATAATATTTGTATTAAAACACACAGCTCTTGTTGTATATTAAAGATTGTATTTGTATTCTGTACCATGTATTTGGAAACTTAGAATAGGTGATGCATACCTATTTTGGGGGCGTCACAGTTGGTATCAAAGCTTAGGGATCCCTGGCTGAGATGTGAGACAAGAACTAGGAGGGGAGAGACGAGAAATTCCTTCGCTAGTATGAGTTACCTAAGTTTATTTGGTATTTAATTGGTCGGTCAGAGTATAGGGATAATATGTGATATATAATTAACCCTTGTTTTGTGATAGTAAAATGGCATCTGAAAATGTTGAGGTAAGCAATGGAGCACATGAGACCGTTGAGTCACTGCTGATCAATAGCCAGGATAATGTGCAACAGGATGGCGATAATTCTCCTATAAACAACAACACTAATCAAATGACGAACGACGGTACGTTTAGGAGCTTTTTAGAATTCACGCAACACCAAACCAGATAGACTCATTTTCATAATACAGGTGGAAACAATGGCAACCCACAGTTGGTCACCCTAACTAGTTCAGGAGCTGGGACCACCGAAGTTTTTGGAAAAGCCAGAACCACTTAAGGCAGAGACGTGGATAAAGCAGATCACCAGGATATTTGATGTCTTGGAATGCTCAGATGAGCAAAAGGTTCCCTTCGCCACCTTTATGTTGCGTGACGAAACAGATCATTGGTAGGAATCTGTAAAACGTACCCAGACTAACGCACTCAAGATGTCTTGGGAGAAGTTTCAAGAATTGTTCAACGACAAGTACTTTCCTGAAAGTATTCGTCACATGAAGGAGGTGGAATTCATCAAGTCGAGCAAAACAATATGACCAGTCGTCGTAATACGAGGCTAAGTTTATGGAGTTATCCCGGTTTCAGATCCCATTTGGTAGATAATGAGGAGAGAATGACGCTAATGTTTCGCGAGGTTTGAAACCCAAATACGTCAATACCTCATTTCTCACAAACTTTGTTTATATTCAGATGTTGTGAATAGGGCTCAGTTATTGGAGCGCGATAATGAGTTAGCACAAACGAAAGGAAATGACCAACAACACGAAAATAATCGTATCGGTTGCAACGGCCATTGGAACAATGATAACCATCGTGGGAGAAATTATCATGCCAAGAATGGTAACCACTTCGGTGGTAATCATGGCCAAGATAATAGAAGTGGAAATTTCAAGAAGAGAAGATTCAATAATGATGGAAAGACAACAGCATCAGCACCCATTTCAAAGGAAGAAGAACGACCACCGGTCGTGTGACGCCCCCAAAATAGGTATACACCACCTATTCTGAGTCACCAAATACATGGTACAGAATACGAATACAATCTTTAATATACAACAAGAGAGATGTGAGTTTTAATACAATTATTTTCTTCTAGACAATATCCACTCTCATAATAAGTCCTCATTATATTTATTGTCACACTATTTAACATAATAGTGAGGACTACTAATGCTATCATCTGGACCGTCACTCCGTTCCCCGACTAGTCCCGGCTACGTTCTCATTTCCTAAAGAGAACAGTGAAAGAAAGGGTGAGCTTAACTAACCCAGTAAGAAATATTATGACTAAGATAATGCGTAATAAATTATCATTAGTCTTCAACAAAGGTTAAACCGATAAAATACAATAGACATCAAGTTTAATTGCAAATGAACATGCAATCCATTAAAAGAGTCAAGTAGAGAATAGAATCTACTATTTTTTATGATTTAAAAGGTTTTTCATCACTTTTATCATTTTGGGACTCAAATTTTAATAAATAATCCTCATCATCCCCTCGACTACTACCAAGGATATTCATTAGTATCACAACCACAAATTATCCATGCACTCATGGGCCAATGATATTCGTGTATTCATTAATGGTCATGATCATGCCAACAATCATCCATCAATGCACCACAAAGCCAATGAGGACTTTAACCACATCATTTATAACATTACTACCATGATTACACCGAATAATCCCTCGTCATAATCATACCAAGTCCATCTATGCACTACAGCCACGTATGAATTTTCAACAAAAAAAATAAATATGAGGATGATGACAATGATATAAGAATTCAATAAAACAAGTTCAAGAATTAATTTATTCAGAACTAATAACGCCCAAATTGTCAACATGATACTTCTTTTGTAGAATAAAATTTAAGAATGCTCGTAAGAATATTTCCAACGAAAAGATATCGGATGAAGCACAAATATCAAGGATATTCCACCAATTTCATGGAGTATAGAAGTCAAAACTTTAACCAACCGAGTATAATAAAGAATGGAATAACAAAAGAAATCACCATGCATGCGGTGTTTCAGATAGACAAAGTTATTCCAATGTAATAATAAATAACGGAACTGTGTCAAAGCGAATACGCACCAACAGGATATTCAATGTAATAATAAAGAATGGAATAACAACAGTAAATCACCATGCATGCGGATATCAGATAGACAAAGTTATTCTAACAGTAATAATAAATAACGGAATCAAGTCTAAAGATAAAACACATGTATACGATATTCCAATGTAATAATAAAGACGGAACCAGGTCTCGTGTAAAACGCACAAATAGGATATTCCAACAGAATAATAAAAAATGGAATAACAGAAATTCTCTTCATGAATACAAAAGAAATAATACCCCTTACCGTAAAAGAAGAGTATTTCGACTGGTAGGGCGATGATATTCTTTAAGAAAACTTGCACTACACTTAAAGCTTCTTAAACTCTAAAGAAATACACTCAAGATTATAGAAGAGAATTTTCTAAATTTCTGGTGTGATTTCTATTCTAACTAAACATCCTATTTATAGGAGAATTGAAGAGGCACTGTGCAAGGAAATTCACGGACGCAACATAAAAAATTTTCCTATTTAACGTATGAAGATGTACCTGTTAAAATCTTGGATAAGAAGGATCGTATTAAACACTCAAAGGTTATACCTCAAGAGTTAGAATTTGAAATGAAGTCAAGGTATCCTCATCTCTTCGGCATACCAGGTACGTACGTAAATTTCGAGGGCAAAATTCCATAAAGACGGGAGATTGTGAGACCCCAAATTTTATGAATAAAGATTTAAATTTCTCGAAATATTTTTTTTAAATATTATGGTGTGGATTTGATATAATGTTATAGTTGTGGGTAATATTTAGAAATTTTGAAAAGTATGCAAGTTGTTATATAATATTCGATTGGTCGGGGAATATTCATTTTAACAGAAATATTCAGACGACTAAGTACATTCATTGGTGGACCTCATTAACGTGAAATTATTATTCGGATTGAGAAAACGACAAAAATATTTTTATGAAAAAAATAACTACCAAGTTTTACCATTAAAACCGTTGAACTACTCTTTAGTAGTAAAAACAAGAATACGCATGGTTGCATAAGTAGCATACCAGATTGATAATTAATGCTTACGTGAGAAGTCACCGCTTTTGTTCAATTATTGCTACAAAGAATTACGCATAAGATCTCACGTTATTTGATTCAATTATTATTTATATTTTATATATTATTAAATCAATAATTGAGATGATGAGTTATTAATATTATTATTTGCAATATTAACGATGTCAGAAGTTCTACCAATGAGAGGTTTTGTCACCTAATTGCGCACTAATAGGGAGAAATCCTTATTGGAAAGCCCCCTCTTTCCTGGGAACGACCTGGTTGATTAATATTGTGAATTATAATAATGATGATAAATGTTGTTAAATATATTGAGGTTTATTTTTATGAAGTCATGGAAGTTTATATATATATATATATATATATATATATATATATATATATATAAAATTTCTTTTATTAGTATTATTAATGTAATAAAACAAAAGTTTTTTATATAAAATGTAATACTTTTATAAAGTTATTTGTTTTATTAGACTATAAATAGAATATATTATATTCTATTATGCATAGGGTTATGCATAGTAAAATATTTTTATATAAAATGTAATACTTTTATAAAGTTATTTGTTTTATTAGACTATAAATAGAATATATTATATTCTATTATGCATAGTATTTTGCATAGTAAAATATTTTTATATAAAATATAATACTTTTATAAAGTTATTTGTTTTATTAGACTATAAATAGAATATATTATATTTTATTATGCATAGTATTGCATAGTGCTGCTGATAGTGTTTTGTATAGTAAAATCTTTTTTTATATAAAATGTAATACTTTTATAAAGTTATTTGTTTTATTAGATTTTAAATAATATATATATATATATATATATATATATATATTTAGAATATATTATATTTTATTGCATAGTATCCTTTCTATTTTCCTATAAATAGGATGCTTAGTTAGAATTGAAATCACACCAGAAGTTCAGAGAATTTTCTTCTATAATCTTGAGCGTATTTCTTTAGAGTTTTAAGAAACTTTGAGCGTAGCGCAAGTTTTCTTCAAGAATATCCTCGCCCTACCAGTCGGAATACTTTTCTTTTACGGTAAGGGGTATTATTTCTTTCGTATTCATGAAGAGAACTTCTGTTATTCCATTCTTTATTATTCTGTTGGAATAACCTATATACGCGGACTACCCTATACTTGGTGAAATTCTTCTTTTATTCCATTCTTTATTATTCTATTGGAATAACCTGTATACGCGGACTACACTATACTTGGTGAAATTCTTCTGTTATTCTATTCTTTATTATTATGTTGGAATAACCTGTTTATGCGAAGTACCGCATACATGGTGAAATTCTTCTGTTATTCCATTTTTTATTATTCTGTTGAAACATCCTGTCTGTGCGTTTATGCATAACCTGGTTCCGTTATTTATTATTCTGTTGGAACATCCTGTCGGTGTAAATTTCGCCTGACCTGGTTCCGTTATTTATTATTTTGTTAGAATATCCTGTATGTGCGTTTACACATGACCTGGTTTCGTTATTTATTATTATGTTGGAATAACATGTCTGTGACGTCTATCGCATGCCTAGTGATTTCTTTTACTATTCCATTCTTTATTATACTAAGTTGGTTAAAGTTTTGGCTTTTATACTCCATGAAATTAGTAGAATATCATTGATATTTGCGCTTCATCCAGTATCTTTTCATGGAAATATTCTTCTGACCATTCTTGAGGTTTACCCCACAAAGCAGTATCATGTTGATAATTTGGACGTTATTGGTTCTTGGATAAATTAATTCTTGAACTTGTTTTATTGAATTCTTATATCATTGTCATCATCCTCATGTTTATATTATGTTGAAAGTCATCATACGTGGCTCAGAGTGCATAGATGGACTTGGTATGATTATGACCGAGTGATTATTCAAAGATAATCATGACCGTAATGTTACAAATGATGTGGTAAAAGTCCTCATTGGCCGTAGTGCATTGATGGACAGTTGTTGGCATGATCATGACCATTGATGAATACACGAATATCCTTGGCCCGTAGTGCATGGATAATTTGTGGTCGTGATACTAATGAATATCCTTCCGTACTGCAAGGATGATGTGGTTTATTTATTAAGCTGAGTCTCAGCGATAAAAATGATGAAAAACATTTTTAAATCATAAAAGATAGTAGATTTTATTCTCAACTTGACTCTTTTAATGGATTGCTTGTTCCGCTGCAGTTAAACTTGATGTTTGTTATATTTTATCAGTTTAACACTGTTGAAGGCTAACGATAATTTTTTTCTGCATTATCTTAGTCATAATATTTCTTATTGGGCTAGTTGAGCTCACCCTTTTGCTTTCATTGTTCTCTTCAGGAAATGAGAACGTAGCTGGGACTAGTAGGGGAACTGAGTGACGGTCTAGATGATAGAATTAGTAGTCCTCACTATTCTATGAAATAGTGTTATAATAATTGTAATGAGGACTTATTCTGAGAGTGGATATTGTCTAGAAGATAATATTTGTATTAAAACACACAGCTCTTGTTGTATATTAAAGATTGTATTTGTATTCTGTACCATGTATTTGGAAACTTAGAATAGGTGATGCATACCTATTTTGGGGGCGTCACAGTTGGTATCAAAGCTTAGGGATATGATCCCTGGCTGAGATGTGAGACAAGAAATAGGAGGGGAGAGACGGGGAATTCCTTCGCTAGTATGACCTACCTAAGTTTATTTGGTATTTAATTGGTCGGTCAGAGTATAGGGATAATATGTGATATGTAATTAACCCTTGTTTTGTGACAGTAAAATGGCATCTGAAAATGTTGAGGTAAGCAATGGAGCACATGAGACCGTTGAGTCACCGTTGATCAATAGCCAGGATAATGTGCAATAGGATGGCGATAATCCTCCTGTAAACAACAACATTGATCAAATGACAAACGATAATACGTTTAGGAGCTTTTTAGAATTCATGCAACACCAAACGAGAGAGACTTATGTTCATAATGCAGGTGGAAACAATGGCAACCCACTGTTGGTCACCGCTAAGTAGTTCAAGGAGCTGGGACCACCTGAGTTTTTTGGAAAGCCAGAACCACTTAAGGTAGAGATGTGGATAAAGTAGATCACCGCGATATTTGATGTCTTGGAATGCTCAGATGAGGAAAAGGTTCCCTTCGCCACCTTTATGTTGCGTGAAGAAGCAGATCATTGGTGGGAATCTGTAAAACGTACCCAGACTAACGCACTCAAGATGTCTTGGGAGAAGTTTCAAGAATTGTTCAACGACAAGTACTTTCCTGAAAGTATTCGTCACATGAAGGAGGTGGAATTCATCAAGCTGGAGCAAAACAATACGACCGTGTCGTAGTACGAGGCTAAGTTTGCGGAGTTATCCTGGTTTGCATCCCATTTGGTAGATAATGAGGAGAGAATGATGCGAATGTTTCTGCGAGGTTTGAAACCCGAAATACGTTAATACCTCATTTCTCACAAACTTTTTTTATATTCAGATGTTGTGAATAGGGCTCAATTATTGGAGCGCGATAATGAGTCAGCACAACCAAAAGGCAACGACCAACAACACGATAATAATCGTACCGGTGGCAATGGCCATCGGAACAATGTTAACCATCGTGGGGGAAATTATCATGCCAAGAATGGTAACCACTTCGGTGGTAATCATGGCCAAGATAATAGAAGTGGAAATTTCAAGAAGAAAAGATTCAATAATGATGGAAAGACAACAACATCAGCACCCGTTTCAAAGGAAGAAGAATGACCACCGGTCGTATGTTTCAAATGTGGACAGGAGGGACACATCCATCCAATTTATACGCAGCAATCCAAAGCATGTTTCAATTGCGGAAGAGAAGGTCACCTAGATCGATTTTATCATGTAGTGAAGTTAAGTCCAGCTGGGATAGTGATGCCAAAGGATATCTCAAACAAGTCAAAGACGGTAGTTTAAGTAAGAGCGTTTGTCGAGGAACCTGAACAAAGTTATCACGAGTAAGTTAACCATAAACGCTTACGAAGTCTATACCTTATTCGATACTAGTGCTACCTATTCTTTTATCTCTCTTGCTTGCACTCAACGTTTAAATTTGACTCCTGAGAAATTAGACTTTGACTTATCTCTTGAAACTCCGTTAGTAGAAACCTTCATTTCCACCACTGTTTATAAATCTTGTTGATTCAAATCGACACTTTCACGTTCCCTGTCGATCTTATCTCTTTGAAAATACTTGCATTTGATATGATTTTAGGAATCGATTGGTTAACTACTCATCATGCTTTTTGTAAGGTTGTTAGCTTTCATATTCCTAACCAACCTATTATGTGAATTTAAGCAACCAAACCCTAAAGTCAATCACTGTCATATCAAGCCATAAGTAAAGAGCCCTGAGCCTTTATTTGGTGACTTCCTTGTGTGGAATGCACCAAAGCCAGACTTTCCGTAAGGGACATCGTGAATAACGGTGGCAAGTTGATAGGTATCAATGTGACGTGCTATCCAAGTCTTGGACGAGAGTCACAGTTTTGAATGATATTTCTATTGTTAATAATTTTCCTGGCTTATTCTTGAAGACTTCTTAGCCTACCCCTAGAGCGTAAAATCGAATTTTTTATTGACCCCAGTACAAAACCCATTTCTTCAACCCTTAAATATTCCTTCAACGTACCAAAAAGAACTATAATGCGCCAAAGAAGTTGGCTCGAGCTGTTGAAGATTACGATTATACCATTCAATATCATTATGGAAGATCGAACGTGGTAGCTGACGCGTTGAGTAGAAGATCGTATGTGTTTACGAATGCGATGTTGTTAACACAAAAACCTATTTCGTATAACTTACAAATGATGAAGATAGAGTTAAAGACTCTAGGGACCCACGTGAAGATAACAAATATACAATTAGAATCGACTTTAATCGATAAAGTTAAAGCCGCTCAAACTACACACCCGAAGCTGATGAACGTGAAGAAGGTTCAAGAGGGCGTTATTCTAGAAGCAAGAATCGATGAAGAGAGAAAATTTCAACCCTCGATTTTATTGGCCCATTTGAAATCCTTGATCGAGTAGGAACTATGGCCTATAGACTCGTTTTACCTCCAAGTATGTCTCGTGTTCATAACGTTTTTAACGTATCGATGTTACGTAAATATGTGGACGACCCGAACAACATTATGGATTTAGAACCAGACGAGATAGCGGATAATTTAACGTATGAAGATGTACCTGTTAAAATCTTGGATAAGAAGGATCGTATTAAACACTCAAAGGTTATACCTCAATAGTTAGAATCTGAAATGAAGTCAAGGTATCCTCATCTCTTCGGCATACCAGGTACGTACGTAAATTTCTAGGGCGAAATTCCATAAGGAGGGGAGATTGTGAGACCCCAAATTTTATGAATAAAGATTTAAATTTTTTGAAATATTTTTTTTAAATATTATGGTGTTGATTTGATATAATGTTATATTTGTGGGTAATATTTAGAAATTTTGAAAAGTATGTCGGATTGAGAATACTTTTATATATTTTGAAAATTTTTATATAAAACAGAATACTTTTATAAAGTTATTTATTTTATTAGATTTTAAATAATATATATATATATATATATATATATATTTAGAATATATTATATTTTATTGCATAGTATCATTTCCATTTTCCTATAAATAGGATGCTTAGTTAGAATTGAAATCACACCAGAAGTTCAGAGAATTCTCTTATATAATCTTGAGCATATTTTTTAGAGTTTTAAGAAGCTTTGAGCGTAGTGCAAGTTTCTTCAAGAATATCCTCGCCATACCAGTCGGAATACTCTTCTTTTACGCTAAGGGGTATTATTTCTTTCTTATTCATGATGAGAACTTCTGTTATTCCATTCTTTATTATTCGTTGAATAACTCGCATACGCTGGACTACCCTATACTTGGTGAAATTCTTCCGTTATTCCATTCTTTATTATTACATTGGAATAACTCAGATACGGACTACCCTATACTTGGTGAAATTCTTCGTTATTCCATTCTTTATTATTATGTTGGAATAACTGCTCATGCTAAGCAATCGAATACATGGTGAAATTCTTCGTTATTCCATTTTTATTATTCGTTGGAACATCCCGCTCGTGCGCTTATGCATAACCCGGTTCCGTTATTTATTATTCGTTGGAACATCCCGCTTGTGTGAATTTTACCTGACCTAGTTCCGTTATTTATTATTCTGTTGGAATATCCTGTCTGTGCATTTACGCATGACCTGGTTCCGTTATTTATTATTCTGTTGGAATAACCTGTCTGTGTGGTCTATCGCATGCCTGGTGATTTCTTTTGTTATTCCATTCTTTATTAAACTAAGTTGGTTAAAGTTTTGGCTTTTATACTCCATGAAATTAGTAGAATATCCTTGATATTTGCGCTTCATCCAGTATCTTTTCATGGAAATATTCTTCTGACCATTCTTGAGTTTTACCCCACAAAGCAGTATCATGTTGATAATTTGGACGTTATTGGTTCCTGGATAAATTAATTCTTGAACTTGTTTTATTGAATTCTTATATCATTGTCATCATCCTCATGTTTATATTATGTTGAAAGTCATCTCGTGGGCCTCAGAAGTGCATAGATGGACTTGGTATGATTATAAACAGGATTATTCAAAGATAATCATGATAGTAATGTTACAAATGATGTGGTAAAAGTCCTCATCGTCAGTAGTGTATTGATGGATGCTTGTTGGTATGATCATGACCATTGATGAATACACGAATATCCTTGGCCCGTAGTGCATGGATAATTTGTGGTCGTGATACTAATGAATATCCCTCGCCGCATCAGCAGGATGATGTGGTTTATTTGTTGTCGAGTCTCAACGATAAAAATGATGAAAAACATTTTAAATCTTAAAAGATAGTAGATTTTATTCTCTACTTGACTCTTTTAATGGATTGCTTGTTCCGCCGCAGGTTAAACTTGATGTTTGTTATATTTTATCGCCTTAACATCGTTGAAGGCTAACGATAATTTTTTTCTCGCATTATCTTAGTCATAATATTTCATCGGGCTAGTTGAGCTCACCCTTTTGCTTTCATTGTTCTCTTCAAAAATGAGAACGTAAGGTGGATTAGTCGGGAACCTGAGTGGCGGCCCGAGATGATAACATTAGTAATCCTCACTATTCTATGAAATAGTGTGATAATAATTGTAATGAGGACTTATTCTGAGAGTGGATATTGTCTAAAAGACAATATTTGTTTTAAAACTCACAACTCTTGTCGTATATTTAAGATTGTATTTGTATTTTGTACCATGTATTTGGTGACTCAGAATAGGTGATATATACCTATTTTGGGGGCGTCACACTAATTCCAAGTACGCAACCGTTACTATAATTCTTTACATGATATATAATACATATCATTATTTTCATACAGTCTAACTAATACAAAAGATACCATTAAACACATTCTGTTTGCTTTCCTTTTCACTTGATTATGTCTGAACCTTCAGGTTGATCACGCTTAGCTGAAAACATTTAAATTTAAAGCAAGAATGAGCATTTAGGTGCCCAGCAAGTAATAACAATTATAAATATAATTAGCTGAAAGAATTAAATTTTTTCTTTATACATCACTTCTACAACAGATCAATAGTTGTGAAGTAAACTGAACTAATCATAACAATATATTATTTCTATATCAAAGTTTTTGAAACTACGTATTGACTATATATATAGGGTAGTCGACAGATTATGAACATTGTTTTCTATTTTCGAAAAGGTTAGACAGAACTTCATCTGCAAACCATCATAACTTACGGACACGAAGGTGTACATCCTATGGACCCTGTATTGATCAATACTACATTGCTAGAATGATATTATCGTTCATCCTTTGTCCGCCTTGGCGCATAAAAAATTTCCCATGTTCGGGATGTTCATAATTAGTCAGGAATCTGAACCAAAATAATTTGATTGGATACAAAAGAGTTTTATCATATTCAACGATTTTTCTGAATCTGTGTCTAGCTAGGTCAAATAGCTTAGACGGCTTTTACTGTATTCATACTGGGGATTAATATATATATATATATATATATATATATATATATATATCAACATGTGATTAAATACAATGATTATCCAAGTGGGGACACTTGTATAACCATTTTTAGAAATTAACGAACAGAATATATATCTGAATTATATAATATAACATCATGTTGATAAACAATGATCGAATATAGAATATATCACAATAGGGTTAATAATCTAGTATAATAATATAATAGTTCAAACATTCTTACTCATGTCCATCAGATAAAGAAAATGCAAAGGTAGGATACTCACTCGGGTCTGCCGCCATAACACGCAACTTAGTTTTATCTTTTATATCAAACCTATCATTAATAAGATCATTCGTTCGATTAGAACAACGTACTATAACACATAGCACTGCATATTACAGTCAACATATAACCTAATCACATTGTCACACATGTTTCACAGTCATTGAATCACAAACAAACACATTATAGAAGTCCAGATTAATTTCTAAAACCTGTCGACGTACCGACGGCTTTAACGGGTAATAATCGAGTCTAAGACTCTATATCGAAGTCCAATATCTGTAAGTATCAGTCATATTATTTTTAAATGACTTACAATAATTTTTAAACATTTATTACAATTTATCATGAATTTTCAATCACCTAATCATTATAAAATGATTTAAATATCAAATAATTCTATTATCATTAATATTTAATTAATATTAAACTATTAATGAAATCATTGCCAAAATATCAAAGTTATTTATAATAAATTAAAATACTTTTAAAGCACTAATATTACCCTTTAAATGATTTTTAAAACATTTAAAATTATTTTTACATAATTACCATTAATATTAAATTATTAATGCATTATTTATCAAAATATTAAAAGTCATTAATTATAACTTAAAATATTTTTAATTCATGTATATCCTTTTAAATGATTTTAAATTAATAAAACCATTTTAAAACTATTTATTTAATATAATTATTAAATAAACTTAATATCATTTATTATTAAATTAATATCATTAATATTAAATTATTAATGAAATTATCCTTTAAATATTAAAAGTTATATTTTATAACTTAAAATATTTTTAATCACCTTAATTTCATCTAAAATGATTTTTATAATATTAAAATCATTTTTAAACTAATTTATTTAATATAATTATTAAACAAATCTAATATCATTAATATTAAATTATTAATATTTTTTATGACAAAATATCAAAAGTTATATTTTATAACTTCAAATATTTTTATAATCTTTAAATCATTTTTATATGTTTTAAATCATTAATTCTATTTTTCATAATTTATTTAATATTTTTATTAAATAACTTAAATATAATTAATATTAATTAATTAATAAATTTTCATCACAAAATATTAAGAGTCATTAAAAATAACTTAAAATATTTTCTTATATCATAATATAATTTTAAATGATTTTTAAGTATTAAAATCATTTTTAAATAATTTATTTAATATTATAATTTAATAAATTAAATACCTTTAATATTTCAAAAATAATAAATATTTATGAAATATATTAAAAATTATTAAAAACTAATTTTCGGACATTAAAATAATTTTAAAGAATTTATTTTGTATTTTTAATAATTAAAAACTAATTTTTCTATTTATTTAATAAAAATAATTAATTTTATAAATAAAGTGTCGTTATAGGTGCTTTAGGGGTCAAAACTGTCGCTGAAAGTGTTCTTGAGCATGTCAGAACCTTCAAAGGCTGTTAACCGGGTACCTATTTTGACCAAGTCTAAATCACTGATCTATATGTTTCTGGGTTTGCTAATGGTTTATGATTTTAGTATTCATGTAATACTACAATTACCAACAAATTGTATGTCCATAAATCATCATAATAGTGTGTTCTGGTCCATTAAAAACCTTGTCAGGACTGTTCTTCCATTTCTGGGTTCCTGGTTCTGTTTAGTGTAATATAAAGGTTTGTAATTATAGCCACGATGTCAAAGAACAACTTTGTATCATCAGATCATTTCAATAACAACAGAATCGTAAGATTTAAGCAAGTCAAACCTTGTCAGAAAATGACTCTTGAAGAAATCTGGGTTTTCCAGATTTGCAACAAAATAGATGGTCTATACAAGTTTGACCGCGATTATATTTCAGCCTGATCATGATTTAAGTGTTATGATGACTTGAATATAGAGTCCATATACCAGTATATAACATCAAAACAAGAAAATAGCTAAAATCATAAGCAGTTGTAAGATCAGCACCCCTAAACATCTTGTCAGATTGTTTCTGGAAAAATCTGGGTTTCCCAGAATTTTATTTTCGTGACCGGTCAACCCTGTTTCACCACTTATAATGTTTAATCTATAACAGATCTGGATCTGATTTAAGTTTCTCATGAAAGAACACATTACATACTACAAGTAACAACCTTCAAATAGCAAAAATACATTACAGGAAAAGATTAAAGAGGTCTGACATTTGACTGTCATACATAAAAACAACAATTCCCAGATTCTTGAAATCTTCAAATCTGAGCTTATAGATGTTATGGATCTAACATCTATCAACTCAAATCATCTATTAACACCTTAATCAACATGATTAAACATAAAAACACCAGATCTAACATAGCATACATGATTAAAATTTTGGCTTAGGGTTTATACCTTTCTTGGACAATTTCTTGATCTAGAGTTTCTGATTTGCTAAGAGTGCTAGTGGGGCTTGAATATGGGACTGATACACTACAATAATTCGTGGGTCTTGAGAGAGAGAGTCTAGAATGATTATTGTGATAAAATGGAACAAATAATGAGACTTTTCTCTCTCATAATATATATATATATATATATATATATATATATGTGTGTTAGATACATTGTATTGCTAGCAAGAATTGGCTGAGGTGTTGATAATAAATCACTTTGTCAACCTTAGTAGGTCACCAACTAAAGTTTTGTCCAACAATACAAGTTAGCTTCAAATAATGCAAAAGGGGTAAACTTGTCATTAGCCTTATGATTTTAATGGCAAAATTGTAACATGGCAAACCCTTAGGGTTTAACCCTAGGGTTTAGCACAAAAATTGTAAAATTTTTAATTAGGGTTTAAAAATAAAATAAATAAATAAAAATTAGTTTCTAAAAATTGTAATTAGGGTTTCTTAATCAATTAGGCTTTTAATTACTTAGCACTTTGCAAATTAGGTTTAAGAGACTAAATAGCATTACACTTCCCAATTTGGCGATTAGGGTTTACCATAAGCAAATTAGGGTTTATAATTTAGAAAAATAATAAGGGTTTATACTAAAAAAAATTTAGGGTTTTGAATAATTACGATTCTCCCTAATTAGGGTTAATATCTTTAATACTGGTCATTACGCACATTAACATGATTATAAAACAGTCTTAAACTGGCATCCGACTTTTGGATTAGGGTTTAATAACTTGAAACTAGGGTTTTCTAATTTTTAAAAATTATGGTTTCTAAACATTAATTAGGATTTACCTAATAATCATACAATTATATAATACACAACATACATCATATAGCACAGTACATAACAACATTGAACTCATAATTGAGTTTCAAATTAGGGTTTATCAGTAACATTAAAACTGTTCCATACATTAACCTTACACACATAATACACTATCTATAACACTGACAAATAATAATATAATATTATTATTCTCATTCCTTGATCAAAAATCCAAAATTAGGGTTTGGATTCCATATCTGATTTTCTTACATATACAACATTATTAATTAAGTTAAATAATTAACTTAATTAATCTGAAATAAATTCATATAATAAAATAGTTATTATAATAATATTGTAATCATTTTATATAATATTTAAATAATATAATAATTATATTTTCATTGAAGTTTAATTAATAAAAACATTTTTACTATAAAATTAATTATTATAAGAATATAATTTATAATGATCAATAATTCTAAAATAAAATTATTCTTAACCATTCATGTAATAAATATATTTTATATTCATCACATAAATACATACACATTACCTTGCATATAACCTTTCCTTTAAAATAATAAATAAATAATAATAAAAATAATAAAAATTTATACGCAAAATTTCTGATTTATTTATATAGAAAATATCGGGTTATTACATTAACCTTACACGCATAATACACATATCTATAACACTGACAAATAATAATATAATATTATTATTCTCATTCCTTGACCAAAAATCCAAAATTAGGGTTTGGATTCCATATCTAATTTATCTGCCATATATAACATTATTAATTAAGTTAAATAATTAACTTAATTAATCTAAAACAAATTCACATATTAAAATAGTTATTATAATAATGTCAGTAATCATTTCATATATTATTTAAATAATATAATACTTATATTTTCATAGAAAATAATTAATAAAAATATTTCTATTATAAAATTAATTATTATAAGAATATACTTTATGATTAATAATTCTAAAATAAAATTATTTATAATCATTCATGTAATAAATATATTTTATATTCATCACATAAATACATACACATTATCTTGCACATATCATTTCCTTTAAAATAATAAATAAATAAATAAATAAAATTTATACGCAAAATTTCTGATTTATTTATATAGAAAATGTAAGACCCCAACTTTTTTTAATAAAGATGATTTTTCTATAAATATTATTTTTGAATATTATGGAATGAATTTGATATAATGTTATAGTTGTGGGTAATATTTATAAATTTTGCTAAGTATGCAAGTTGTTATAAAATATTCGATTGGTCAGGAATATTCTTTTTGTTGGAAATATTCGTACAACGGCATAATCATTGGTGAACCCCACAACGGAATTATTGTCGGGTTGAGAAAATGACAAAAATATTTTATAAATAACGGCGGAGGTTTTATTGTTAAAACTGTTGAACTACCCGGTAGTAAAAGTACAGTAATACGCGTGGTTGCATAGTAGCACACGATATTGATTATTGATGCTTACGTGAGAAGTCACTCAGTTATACTCAATTATTGCTACAGTAATTGTTGCATCATATCTCTCATATTATTGATTCGATTATTGTCACAGTATCATCTGCATTATATGTTATATTATTAAACCAATAATTGAGACGACAAAGTTATTCATATTATTAAATTGCAATATTTACAATGTCTAGAAGTTCTGTCAAGGAGAGGTTTGGTCACCTAATTGCGCGCCAATAGGGAGAAATCCTTATTGGAAAGCCCCTCTTCCGGAAACCTTTGGTTGCTAAATATTGTGAGTTATAATATTAATGATGAATAAGTTTGTGTTGATTAAAGATGAATTTGATAGTTTCATTGTGTTGGGATTATTTGTGTTAGTAGAAATTGACATCTATTCCGATGATAATTGATGTCTGGAGGTTATATTGTTCAATCGGGTATTCGGGGAACTTTTCGTGTCGGAGTACTATTCACGAGTTACTATTCACGAGTTACTATTCATGAGTTACTATTCACGAGTTACTATTCACGAGTTACTATTCACTCGGTTACTATTCACTCTAGTATTGTGCATTCGGGTATTTGGGTACAATATTATTCCATGAGGAGATGTGCTAATTTTTTGAATCGTTGGTTGAAGTTATATTAGTGAATCAATATGGATCATTTGGTGGAAAGTTATAATAGTGAATCAATATGGATCGTTGGGTTTAAAGTTTTAATAGTAAATCAAGATGGACTGTTGCTTTTAAGTTTTAATAGTAAATCAATCTGAACCATCCATTTAAAAGTAAATCAACTGGACCGTTCAGAATTAGTTACTATTCAATCCATTCTTCTATAAATAGAAGCTCATTCCTTCATTATTTCTTACGAATTCACTGAAACTCTAGAGAGAGAAATTATAGAGAGAAAGAAGGAGAGTATTCTGCTACTACACTACTTCGATATCCAGTGTCTTTTACGGTAAGGGGTGTTATTCTTTCTTATTCATGATGAGAACTTCTGTTATTCCATTCTTTATTATTCTGTTGGAATAACCTGTATACGCGGCATACCCTATACTTGGTGAAATCCATATGTTATTCCATTCTTTATTATTTTGTTGGAATATCATGTCTGTGTGTTTTACGTCGGACATGGTTCTGTCTTTATTATTCTGTTGGAATAACCTGTATATTCGGACTCCCCTATACTTGGTGAAATCCTTATGTTATTCCATTCTTTATTATTCTGTTGGAATATCCCGTCTGTGCGTTTTACGCAGGACCTGGTTCCGTCTTTATTATTCTGTTGAAATAACCTGTATACGCGGACTCCCCTATAATTGGTGAAATCCTTATGTTATTCCATTCTTTATTATTCTGTTGGAATATCCTGTCTGTGCATTTTACGCCGGACCTGGTTCTGTATTTATTATTCTGTTGGAATAACATGCTTGTGCTATCTATCACATGCCTGGTGATTTCTTTTGTTATTCAATTCCTTATTATACTCAGTTGGTTAAAGTTTTTACTTCTATACTCCATGAAATTAGTGGAATATCATTGATATTTGCGCTTCATCCAGTATCTTTTCATGAAAATATTCTTCTGAGCATTCTTGAATTTTACTCTACAAAGAAGTATCATGTTGACAATTTGGACGTTATTAGTTCCTGGATAAACTAATTCTTGAACTTGTTTTATTGAATTCTTATATCATTGTCATCATCCTCATGTTTATATTTTTTAAAGTCATCTGTGGCCTGTAGTGCATAGATGGACTTGGTATGATTATGACCAGGGATTATTCGGTATAATCATGACCGTAATGTTACAAATGATGTGTTAAAAGTCCTCATTGGCCCGTAGTGCATTGTTGGACAGTTGTTGGCATGATCATGACCATTGATGAATACACGAATATCCTCAAGTGCATGGATAATTTGTGGTCGTGACCCTAATGAATATCCTGGCCATAGTGCGAGGATGATGTGGATTATTTATTAAACCGAGTCTCAAATGATAAAAGTGATGAAAAACTTTTAAATCATAAAAGATAGTAGATTTTATTCTCTACTTGACTCTTTTAATGGATTGCTTATTCCACTGCAGTTAAACTTGTTGTCTATTGTATTTTATCGGTTTAACATTGTTGAAGGCTAATGATAATTTATCCTACATTATCTTAGTCATAATATTTCTTCGGGCTAGTTGAGCTCACCCTTTCTTTCCTTCGTTCTCTTCGTGAAATGAGAACGTAGCGAGGGGACTAGTTTGGGGACTAATGATGGTCCAGATGATAGCATTAGTAGTCCTCACTATTCTATGAAATAGTGTGATAATAATTGTAATGAGGACTTATTTCGAGAGTGGATATTGTCCAGAAGACAATATTTGTATTAAAACTCACAGCTTTAGTTGTATATTTAAGATTGTATTTGTATTCTGTACCATGTATCTGGCGACCCAAGATGGGTGATGTATACCTATTTTTGGGGCGTCACAGAAAATATCGGGTTATTATAATAACAACCCTTACGAGTATTGAAAGATAATAACTCTCTTCATGAATACGAAAGAATAATACCCCTTACCTTAGAAAAACTGGATACTGGAATAGTGAGGTAGCAGACTTCTCTTCTTCTTTCTCTCTATAATTTCTCTCTATAATAATTGTTCTATAACTTTAGTGAATTGGTGAGAAATGAAGGAAGAATGAGCTTCTATTTATAGGAAAATATAGTTTCGATAATTGCACGTTTTGGGGCTCGAAATATTATAGTACAATACCTTCAACTTTTCTTTCATTTTTAATTTAGTCCTTCAAGTATTATCAAACTTCCACCACCTCCACTAATAGTAAATCATATGAATTAATAGTACACACATGTGAACAAATAGTTATATGCATGTGAATTAATAGCAATTAATTGCTCATTTATCCGATTAATTACCCGATAACTTCCAGACAACAATTATTATCGAAATAAATGTCGATTTCCACTAACACTAATAATTCCCACACAATAGAACTATCAATTTCATCTTTAATCAACACGAACTTATTCATCATTAATATTATAACTCAAAATATTTAACAACCATGTCGTTCCCAGGAAAGAGGGGGCTTTCTAATAAGGATATTCTCCCTATTGGCGCGCAATTAGGTGACCAAACCTCTCCTTGACAGAACTTCTAGACATTGTCAATTTTGCAAATAATAATATGAAAAACTTTGTCGACTCAATTATTGATTTCATAATATATAAAATATTATGCAGATGATACTGTGACAATAACTGAATCAATAATATGAGAGATATGATGCATCAATTACTGTAGCAATAATTGAGTTTAACTGAGTGACTTCTCACGTAAGTATCAATAATCAATACCGTGTCCTACTATGCAACCACGCCAGACATCAGATTTTTTATTAATGGGTAGTTCAACAGTTTAACGGTAAAACTTCCGCCGTTATTTTTATAAAAAGATAATTATGTCATTTTCTAACTACGATAATACTTTCATTGCGGGGTCCACCAATGATTATGTCGTCGCATGAATATTCCCCGACCAATCGAATTATATAACCACTTGCTTACTTTGCAAAATTTGTAAATATTACTCATAACTATAACATTATATCATATCCACACCATAATATTCGATCAAAAAATATATTTGTAGAGAAATTAATCTTTATTCATAAAAGTTGGGGTCTTACAACCTATGGATACTGGCATACCATGCAATCTTATAATCTCGTTTATATACATACAACAAGACGTTCAAGTGTATAAGTTTCTCGTACCGGTAAGAAATTAGCAGACTTGGTCAATCTATCAACAATGACCCAAACTGCATCTATGCTTTGAGAAACCTTGGGAAGACCAGTAACGAAATCCATGGTAATGTGCTCCCACTTCCATTCTAGAATTTCAAGTGGTTGCAATGGACCTTTTGGCACTTGATGCTCCGCCTTGACTCGTTGACAAGTTAGACACCTTGAGATAAACCCTGCTATCTCTCTCTTCATATTCCTCCACCAAAATGTATGTCGGAGATCACGATACATTTTGGTACTCCCAAGATGGATTGAAAACGGTGTGTTGTGCACCTCCATCATGATTTTATACTTCAAGTCAAAATCGTTAGGAACACAAGATGGAGTTGACTAAGTATTCCTTCTTCATTCGATTCTTGCTTCCGAAAATAGCACCTTCTTGCACTTTCTTCCTCGTGACGCATCGCCCTTGTGTGCATGGCTTGAAAGCGACTTTAACTTTATCAATTAAAGTCTGGTTCTACTCAGATATTTCCCATCATCACAAAATGGGTCTTTGCGTTGACAATATTGCACTCATACCCGCATAAGATCTTCTACTCAATGCGTCAGCTACTACATTCGCTTTTCCAGGATGGTATTGGATGGTATGATCATAATCTTCCAACAGCTCAAGCCATCGTCGTTGCCGCATGTTGAGTTCCTTTTGAGTGAAGAAATATTTGAGGCTTTTATGATCCGTATAAATCTCCACCTTCTCTCCATACAGGTAATGCCTCCAAATCTTAAGCGCAAAAATGACTGCTGCCAACTCTAGATCATGAGTAGGATAATTCCTCTCATATTCTTTGAGTTGTCGAGAGGCATAGGCTATGAATTTCCCATGTTGTATGAGAACACATCCTAAACCTTTGCCCGAAGCATCACTGTAGATGACAAACCCCTCCGAGCCAGATGGTATTGTCGTAACAGTCTTGAAATGAGTCTCCTCTTGAGTTCTTGAAAACTCTTCTCACATTCCTCGTTCCAACCGAATTTTGTATCTTTTCGAGTCAGCTGAGTTAGTGGAGTAGCAATTCGAGAAAACCCTTCTACGAATCTCCGATAATAACCAGCTAAGCCGAGAAAGCTACGTACTTCGGTCACTGATTTAGGTTGCTCCCATATTTGAATAGCTTCAATCTTTGCTGGGTCAACAGATATTCCATGACTTGATACTACGTGCCCAAGGAATTCTACTTCCTCAAGCCAGAACTCGCATTTCTTCAAATTGGCATAAAGCTTATATTCACAAAGCTTTTAGAGTATCAACCTCAAGTGTTGCTCATGATCTTCACGGCTTTTGGAATAAATAAGGATATCATCAATGAAAATGACCACAAAGTGATCCAAATAATCATTGAATACTCGGTTCATCATATCCATGAAGGCAGCAGGAGCATTAGTCAATCTAAAAGATATGACTAGGAATTCATAATGCCCGTACCGAGTTCTGAAAGCAGTCTTTGGAATGTCATCAGTTTTAATCTTCAACTGATGATATCCGGAACGAAGATCAATCTTTAAAAAGAATTTAGCTCCTTGCAACTGGTCAAACAGGTCATCAATGCGAGGCAATGGGTACCTATTTTTGATGGTGACATGATTCAACTCCCGATAATCAATACAAAGTCGCATATTACCATCTTTTTCTTCACAAATAGAACATGCGCACCCCAAGGAGACGTACTAGGATGAATAAAACCGATGTCTAACAATTCCTGTAGTTGGGTTTTTAACTCCTGAAGTTCAATAGGAGCCATTCGATATGGGGCTTTGGAAATGGGTTTTGTACCGGATTCAAGGTCGATACAAAATTTAATTTCACGCTCTGGGGGTAGGCCAGGAAGTTTTTCAGGGAATACGTCAGGAAATTTATTAACAATAGAAATATCATTCAAATCTGATGTATTTTTATTTAAATCCGTGACATGGACTAAGAAAGCTTGACATCCGTTTTTCAATAAATGAATAGCTTTATGGCTTGTTATGACAGTGATTGATTTTAGTGGTTTGGTTGCTTGAATTCGCATAATAGGTTGGTTATGAATATGAAAGCTAACAACCTTACGAAAACAATCGATTTTAGCATGATGAGTAGTTAACAAATCAATCCCTAAAATCATATCAAATGCAAGTATTTTCAAAGAAATAAGATTGACAGGTAACGTGCGGTTACCGATTTGAATCAAACAAGACTTATAAACCGTGGATGTAATGAAGGTTTCTCCCAACGGAGTTTCAACAGATAAGTCAAAGTCCTAATTTCTCCGGAGTCAAATTTAAACGTTGAACGAAAGTAGAGAAATAAAGGAATGGGTAGAACCGGTATCAAATAAAGTATAAACTTCGCTAGAGTTTATGATTAGCTTACCCGTGATCACCTCGTTCAGATTCCTCACTTTTTGGGAGGTTACGACAAACGCTCTCCCTTGAACTACCGATTTTGTCTTGTCTGGGACACCCTTTGATGCCTCCATCCCAGCTGAACTTGATTTTGGTGCACGAAAAAATCGGGCTAGGTGACCTTCTTTTCCACAATTGTAACATGCTTTGGACTGCATCGTGCAGTTTGGACTTATGTGTCCTTCCCCTCCACATTTGTAACATACGACGATCGGTGGTTGTTCTCCTTCCTTAACAACAAAAGTCTTTGGTCTGCCGACGTCTTTCCATCATTATTGAGTCTCCTCTTCTTGAAATGTCCAGTCTTATTGTCATGGCCATGATTACCACCGAAGTGATTAATATTTCTGGCATGTTGATTCCCTCCACGTTTGTTGCCACCGCTTCGATGACTGCTACCACTGGTATTATCGACTTGCCGGCTTCTCTCTCTTGGTTGGGTTGACTCATTATCATGCTCCAATAACTGAGCCCTATTCACAACATCTGAATACAAACACAGTTTATGAGAGATAAGGTATTAACGTATCTCGGGTTTCAAACCTCTTAAAAACATCCGCATCATTCTCTCCTCATTATCAACCAAGTGGGATGTAAATCGAGACAACTCGGCAAACTTGGCTTCGTACTGCGCCACGATCATATTGTTTTGCTCAAGCTTGATGAACTCTACCTCCTTCATGTGACGAATACTTTTAGGAAAGTACTTGTCATTGAACAGCTCTTGGAACTTCTCCCAAGACATTTTGAGTGTGGTAGGTTGAGTACGCTTTACAAATTCCCACCAGTAATATGTCTCTGCTCGCAACGTGAAGGTGGCAAAGGGAACCTTTTGCTCCTCGGAGCATCCCAAGACATCAAATATCTTCTCGACCGCTTTATCCACGTCTCGCCTTTAAGTGGTTTTAGCTCTCCAAAAACTCGGTGGTCCCGGCTCCTTGAATCATGAAGCGGTGGCCAATCGAGAGTTGTCGGTGTTTCCACCGCATTTTGGGACAAATAGCGCTCACCGATGTTGCATGAATTAAATAAAGCCTCTAAACATCCCATCGTTAACCATTTCATTGGTGTTATTGTTTACATGAGGATTATTGTCTTCCTGTTGCACATTACCCTGGGTATTGATTGTTGGTGACTCAACGGTCTCATGTGTTAGGTTTGTAATATTCATGAACGCAATCAAATTGCACAAAATAAGCGGAAACGTGGAAAAAACATAGTTTTAAAATTTTACAAACCATATACCCGGATCATCCTTTATGCACAATTATTAATTAAACGAAAAGACAAAGAATAAAAACATACCCTTGAAGATTCGAGCTTCCTCAGGTACAAGTTCACCTCCAAATCCTTTCGCGTTCAACGTGAATCCACCGGGTTTGGTTCCTTCCTTTGATCAATGTAAGCCACCCAAGTGTTTGGCCTCTAGAGGTGATCCACCAAGGAAGAACAAGAATTCAAGAAGATGGGTGTTTGGCAAAACCCTAATTTTCTATCTCTATAGAAAAAGGCGTACTCTCCCTACTATTGGAATTACGTATTCACGTGTTGTGAAAGTGTCAACCTCCTCACCCATAATAAGACTCCTTTTATTTATAGATGTAGGCAACCCTCCTTAACAATTAAGGAATTGGGTTTTATTTAATTAATTAAGCTCCCTAATCTTATTAGGGATAATTAATTAAACTTATTTAATTAATTTGCCTCCTAATCCTATTAGGATAATTGAGAGGACTTTTATTAATTAATTCCCAAACTCCTTTAGGAATTAAATAATAATAATAGTAATAATAATAATAATAAGACTCCTCTTATTAATTTATATTTAATATTTCTAAAATATTAAATAATAATATTAAGCTATTTAATTTATTCTATCACCATAGATTAAATTAAATATACTTAACTTATTATTACGATTATGCCATTAACTTCTTAAATAATTATTCTTCCTTTTATGGTGTGACCCTTTAGGTTTTCCATATTAAACCGATTGTGAATAAATCAATTAGAACAATTCTAATCTTATTTAAATAAATAAATTAAATTATTAATTTATTTAAATAAATAATATTTATTCTACAATAGGGATAAGTCTCCCTAGCGATCAACAACTTTCCAGATAATATAGATTTTAACATTAATCATAAAAGAACCTTTGAATAAATAGTTACCGTACAATTCAATCCTTCCACCATACAATGTCCCAATTAAATTTAAGATATGAAATTACTGTCAAGTCTTATTTTATTTAATTATATGTATTTCGACTCTTAAATGCATTAACTCCAAATAATGCAAATTAGAAACTCTTTTCTAATTTCATTTCGCCGCCAAGGACTCTTTGGGTTGTCATTTATCGAATCACATAGGACATTTCTCTTCTTTTACTAGAAGTGGTAGATTCTTATTGATCATACATTATCTCCATGTACGACTTATTATACCCAAGCATACCCTTTAATATACCCTAAGGGTCTTAAGGAATAAGTTAAAGTATAACTCATCATACACAAGATACTATGATGATCTCAAGTCCAAGGATCACTTGTACTACTATCACTACAGGAATTCCTATTGACAGGCAAGTAAAACTCCATTAGGTGTGATGCCCCCAAAATAGATATACATCACCTATTCTAAGTCGCCAAATACATGGTACAGAATACAAATACAATCTTTAATATACAACCGGAGAGCTGTGAGTTTTAATACAAATACTGTCTTCTAGACAATATCCATTCTCAGAATAAGTCCTCATTACATTTATTTTCACACTATTTAACAGAATAGTGAGGACTACTAGCTAATACTAATATCTGGACCATCACTCCGTTCCCCGACTCGTCCTAGCTACATTCTCATTTCCTGAAGAGAACAGTGAAAGAAAGGGTGAGCTCAACTAGCCCAGTAAGAAATATTATGACTAAGATAATGCAGAATAAATTATCATTAGCCTTAAATAGTGTTAAACTGATACAATATAACAAACATCAAGTTTAACTGCATTGGAACAAGAAATCCATTAAAAGAGTCAAGTAGAGAATAAAATCTACTATCTTTTATGATTTAAAGGTTTTTCATCACTTTTATCGCTGAGACTCAGCTTAATAATAATCTACATCATCCCTGCACTACGACCAAGGATATTCATTAGGGTCACGACCACAAATTATCCATGCACTAAGTGCCAAGGATATTCATGTATTCATCAATGGTCATGATCATGCCAACAACTGTCCATTAATGCACTACGGGCCAATGAGGACTTTTACCACATCATTTGTAACATTACGGTCATGATTATACCGAATAATCCCTAGTCATAATCATACCAAGTCCATCTATGCACTACAGGCCACAGATGACTTTCAATAAAATATAAACATGAGGATGATGACAATGATATAAGAATTCAATAAAACAAGTTCAAGAATTAATTTATCCAGGAACTAATAACGTCCAAATTGTCAACATGATACTTCTTTGTAGAGTAAAATTCAAGAATGCTCAGAAGAGTATTTCCATGAAAAGATACTGGATGAAGCGCAAATATCAAGGATATTCCACTAATTTCATGGAGTATAGAAGTCAAAACTTTAACCAACTGAGTATAATAAAGAATAGAATAACAAAAGAAATCATCATGCATGCGGTACTTCGCATAGACAGGTTATTCCAACAGAATACTAAACAACGGAACCGTGTCAAAGTAAATTCGCTAACCATGGGATGTTCCAAATGAATAATAAATAATGGAATAACAAGAAATCACCATGTATGCGGTACTTAGATAGACAAAAGTTATTCCAATAGAATAATAAATAACGGAAACCAGTCCCGGCGTAAAAAACGCATGCATGACGGGATATTCCAATGTAATAATAAAGATGGAACGGTCCCAGAAACGCATGCATGTGATATTCCAATGTAATAATAAAGACAGAATCCAGTCCGCATGATAACGCATGCATGCGAGGATGTTCCAAATGTAATAATAACGAATAGAATAACAACAGAATCACCAAGTATAGGGTGAATCATGATAAAAGTTATTCCAATGAATAATAAAAATGGAATAACAGAAGTTCTCTTCATGAATATGAAAAATAATACCCCTTACCTTATAAAGAAGAGTACTCCGACGGTAGGGCGGAGATATTCTTGAAGAAAAACTTGCACTACTCTCAAAGCTTCTTAAAATTCTAAAGAAATACGCTCAAGGTTATAGAAGAGAATTTCTCTGAATTTATGGTGTGATTTCAATTCTAACTAAGCATCCTATTTATAGGAGAATAGAAGGGCACTGTGCAAGAAAATCACTGATGCAATATATGTGCAACTCACGAATGAAAAAAAATTTAATAAGCAATGGATGCAAAATTTCCATCCTTCAATCAATAAGAATCAAGCAACAAATATAATATATATATATATAACACACATGTTATAAATATATATATATATATATATATATATATATATATATATATATATATATATATACCAATTACCTTTTATAAAGAAAACTCCCTTCCCCCCACCATTTCCACCCGTGCCTGCAAAACTCCATTCAAAACATCTTTCTTTCACACTTGGCCCCCACATGTGAGCCCCACCTTTATTATAAAGAAAAATTTTCTACCGATTATTTTGAAAAATGGGTAAATGAGGGTCTATAAAATACAACAAATACTTCATAAAAATCATCTCAATATTTTTAACAACATTTATCATCATTATTATAATTTGCAATATTAATCGACCAGGTCGTTCCCAGAAAAGAGGGGGCTTTCCAATAAGGATTTCTCCCTATTGGCGTACAATTAGGTGACCAAACATCTCCTTGACAGAACTTCTAGACATCGTTAATATTGCAAATAATAATATTAATAACTTAGTCATCTCAATTATTGATTTAATAATATATATACAATATCGACAATAATTGAATCAAAATAACGTGAGATACTATGCAGCAATTACTATAGCAATAATTGAACAAAACTGAGTGACTTCTCACGTAAGCATCAATAATCAATACCGTGTGCTACTATGCAACCATGTGTATTACTATACTTTTAACACCGGGTGTTTCAACAGTATTAACGGTAAAACTTCCGCCGTTATTTTCATAAAAATATTTTTGTCGTTTTTCTCAATCTGACAATAATTCCGTTGTGGGGTCCACCAATGATTGCGCCGTTGTACGAATATTCCCTGTTAAAATGAATATTCTCAGACCAATCGAATATAATACAACAACTTGCATACTTTGCAAAATTTATAAATATTACCCACAACTATAACATTATACTAAATTCATTCCATACTATTTAAAAATGATAATCATAGAAAATTCATCTTTATTCATAAAAGTTGGGGTCTTACATTAGGTATTCCTTAGCGAGCCACGTTTAGTGAACTTATTCTCTAATAAGCACCTACAAACTTGCTTTAGTGTCTCCATACAAATGATCATGACATCGATCATCCTCATCCAATGAGCAACGTATGTACCAATCTATCCGGATTCACTAATCCCCAATTTAGTAATCCAACGATTGGGAACTATTTTAGTTTTAAGCTTTCTAAGAATTTAGATCTCATTAGAATGATCATCATCATTATTCTAAAAGTATTGCTTAAAACTATGAGTTTATCACATAAAAAACAGCATCATGTAGATAATTAAAAGCCTTTAATAAATTAATACTTTTTATTAATAAATGAATAAGATTGTTACAAAGTATATGCTTTATCATCAAACATGATTGGCTTGTGTGCATACTAATTTCAATCTCCCACTTGCACTAAAGCCAATCGCCATGGTATCTCATACCCTTCTTCTCTAAGTGACGATTATCCTGTTGTTGGATAAGATTTAGTAATGGATATGTAATGTTGTTCTTGAGAGTCCACTATCTCTATAGTGATTTCCCATCTTTCAATGATTCCTATAATCAAATGAAAGTGTCACAACACATATTTAGATCCAAGATGAGACTTAGGAACTATTCCTAGTTCTGTAATGAAATTTTCATCCAAACAATCAACTTGTAGCTTCATTTATAGCTATACACTTTGTCTTCATCACTAAATCAGCAACTCTTTGCTATTTGAAACCTTTTTCAAATCACTGCACCACTGTTCAAGGTAACTCTTTACCTTAAAGTGGATTTTCTGTCGTCTTGGTCTGTCTGAAAAACTTGAGTCTATTAAGCCCTCTAGTTTTAATTCTGACCCACCATGAATATGATCACATCCTTAGTGCCGATTAAATACTTTAAGATGTTTTCACTGACTCACAGTGAACTTCTCCAGAATATGACTGATCATCATCAGGTCTCATACATTTCATTGCATACATGATAGTTACTCATGCGATCTCTCTTTTTGGAGTCTATGGGGACTATTAAGAGAGATACACTCCATGGCTCATCAACATGAGACATCTCTTGGAGTTTTCCATGCTAAACAACTTTAGCATCAAATGAATATACGTTCCTTGGGTTAAGCTGAGCATCCTTTTAAATCTATCTATATAGATTTTTATCCCCAATTACGATACTCTTCCCAAATCATTCATGGAGGAATGTTTAGACAACTTTATCTTTACTGATTCTAGCATTGGCATGTCATTCCTTATCCGTAGTATATCAACATATAATACTAGGAATGTCACGACGCTCCCACTGACCCTTTTGTACACACTAGGTTCATTCTTATTTTTGATAAAATCAAACTCTTTTGATTGTCTCATCAAAACGAATGTTCCATTTTTGAGAAGATTGCTTCAATCCATTTCTCTAAGTGTCTACAACTCTTACCTCTTCGTATATAACTGGATCATCATCTTCTAGATACGTACCTCATCATCATCATCCATGATGAATCCATACCTCCTAGATATCTTCGGTACTATTCCAGATTTATGATTCGGTTGTGGTACAAGAGGTCTATCTATAGGTTCCTCTTATTTTACTTATAGTGTTTTGTGGTTCTTGAACTCTTCAAAATCTATTATCCTCCCACTAGCCCCTTCAATGATAAACACCTTTATCTTAGAAGGAATCGTGTTTCGCAACAAAAACCTTTTGTTAAGTAGGATTATAGAACATATACCCTAAACTTACTTTAGGATGTCCCACAAATCTGTACTTGTCAAATCTTGTCCCAAGCTTATCCTTTGAAACCTTTTCACATAAGTTGGACAACCCCTTATCTTAACATACTTAAGATTAGGAATCCTCCCTGTCCATAACTTTTATGGAGTCTTGGGGCCGGATTTTGAGGTTACCTTTTTCGTAGATATGCAGCCATTTCTAGGACATGACCCCAGAAGGATATTGGAATGTCGGTAAAATTATTATGAACTGCACCATGTCCAACAAGGTACAATTTTTCTTTTTAGATACATCAATCAATTATTACGTATCAGGAGGCGTCCATTATGAGAAAACCATTTGAGATGATCTAGAAACTTATTGCACAAGTATTTATTCCTTGATCTAATCAAAGAATCTTAATACTTTGCCAATTTGTTTCACTTCTGAATTCTTTGAACCTTTCAAATAATTCACACTTGTATTTCAGCAAATACATACATTCAACTCTTTGAATGATCATCTCCTTTTCATATACTAGTTTGTTCAATTTACAAAATTATTTTCACGCAAGTCAAGTATACAAAATCCATTAAGTAATATTTCGGTTCTATACAAAACATTATTATTATAAATAGAACAACAATTGTTCTTAATTATAATACCAAATTTTATTGTCCAACAACAAAATGAAAATAATGTTTCTAACAAGAACTGGAATACAATAACAACTTATTGACTTAATAGATTTGCCCGTAGGTATTGCCAAACTATAAGTTTCTATGGCTAATGTAGCAACTTTTGCTTCATTTTCCACACATAGGATTACTTATATTTGTTTAGCTTTCTACTTCTGTTTGATCCCTTCATAAATCTATATTTATGATAACCAAAGTTGGTATCCAATACCCAAGTAGAACATTGACTTAAAGAAAAATTTATTTTAAATCATGAACAAATTTGTATTTGTAACCGAAACTTCACTAAGCTTTTTTTGGTTAGCCTCTGCAAGATGCTTCTTGCAGTTTCTTTCCAGTGTCCAGGCTTGTTGCAGTGGAAGCAAACTCCTTTGCTATCCATATCAGTTTGTTCTTATTATCCTTTGTTTTTGCCTTTCTATTTACCTTCTTTGAATCGTTTTTCTTTTCAGAAGATCCTTTGGCCCCTACCAGTAAGACATGGTCGTTGGAAAGTGACTCTCAACATTTTTCAACATGTTAAGCAAATCAGCTAGGTTGATATCTAGCTTGTTCATATGAAAAATTCACAAAAATTGTGAATGGAGTCCGGGATTAAGTGCAAGATCAAATCTTGGCTTAACTCTCCATCCATGACAAAACCCGTTGTCCTAATTGATCAATCAAATTGATTATGTTAAGGACTTTTATATGTACTGTAGTGTCATTGGTCATTCTAGATCGAAAGAGCTCCTTAGATATCGTATATCTATCAGTCCTACTTTCCTCACCATCAACTACTTGATGTGCATGAATATAGTAGGAGCATCCATAGTTTCATGCTGACGCTGAAGCTCGTTACTCATGGATGCGAGCGTGATGCATTGAGCCAACTGTGCATCATCTTGCCACTTTTTAAAAGTAGCAATCTCTTCCTCAAAGGCATTGTCTGCAACCATTGCAGGGATAGGCGTATTAAGGACATAAGATAGCTTTTCAGCCATGAGAACTATTCTCAAATTCCTTAACCAATTCGAGTAATTCAGTCAGGTTAAATAGCATCTAATATGCTTCGCAGTGATAGTAATTTAGACATTGTAAAATTTTGTAAATGAATTTGTAATTAACAATATTTTAGCATACATTCTTTTATTAATTACCAAAATAAATTAGGTCTTGTTTTAAATTGGTATCTCCCACTATTTTCATCAAACTATATTACCTCACTTATATAGTTTAAGCAAAATCTAATTAAAGATTTGCTAGTGAGAATAAGGATCTCATTTCAAATGTATATAGCCTTGTGTGTGCACAACAAACTATATATAAATAAATAGGTAGACAACTCTTGTCAATTACATCAACTATGTAACTCCTTGTATTTTGCCTCTTAAATCATAATGGTCCAAAGGTGTGCACATCCAGAACTAAAATGATTTAAGTTAAGTCGAACCAAAGATTTTCATATAAGTGAAGAGAAAACTACATCCCTTGTTTTTCGCACAACAAATCAAGAATGTTCAATTCCTTATAAACATCATATGTAATAAAACAACATCTTAAATATTTAATACTTGCCTTGTGTGTGCACAACAAACTCATATTAAATATTCAATACTCTATTGTTTCTATCATGCTGTAGAAAGGCGACGTTCGATATTCCAAATATCTTTGAGCGTTACAACTTAATATAAAATATTTGAGGGGTTTGTTATTAATTTGTCTCATCTTGTTTAGCGAGCATGCACATATATATATATAAAATACGCGTTATATTAATTAACATACGAAGCATGTTTGCATAATACAATATATATATATATATATATATATATATATATATATATATATATAGTATAAGCATGCACATATAGAATATTATATTCTACCTAGATTGATTATGGACTTTTATTCTAGTTTGGTTCACTGTTTGGTTCACTAGAGCCACCAAGTGAACCAAAAGGTCAAACCCTAGGGGTGCAAGAATTAATATTTAAATATAACTATTACATTTAAATTCGGGCTCCATTACAAACGGGTCTTCATGCGCTCCTTGCTCTTTGATCTCCAATTCTTCAAAATTAATTCTAACTATTCCTATTACAAAACTATTTAAAATAAATAGAAACCTTGATCAGCAGTCAAAGGGAAGTACATAGGAGGAAGATAGAATTTACATTAAGAAAAATTAGAAAAGACGAGGTACGTAGACCCCATTTAATAAAACTCATACATTCATGCATTCAACTAAAATAAAATCCAATCACATTGGTCAATAGTCCATAATTAATCCCATTTATTATCATACACATCACCATATGCATCAATAAATAACATTCATCTCATGAATAATAAACATTTAATATATATATTGATATCATTTAATGAGCAAATTTAGTTAGTATAAAATCTAATTTTGAATTAAAATAAATTCCTTTATTTTAATCAATTTAAATCAAAATAAAACTATTTTATTTTAATTTATCCAATTTTGAATAAAATAAACTATTTTATTTTAATCAAAATCTTTAATCAAAATAAACTCCTTTATTTTAATTAATTATGGAATCTAATTCCATGTTAAAAAAAACTTTATTAAAAGAAACACGGATTCTATTTCCTATTCATAAATAAACTCCTTTATTTTGAATAATATGAAATCTTATTTCATATCTAAATAAACTCTTTTATTTAAGGAAATTAGGATTCTCTTTTCTATTCACAAATAAACTCTTTTATTTTGAATAATATGAAATCTTATTTCATATCTAAATAAACTCCTTTATTTAAGGAAACATGGAATCCAATTTCAATTCCAATTAGTTATCATGTAATCCAATTCCAACTCAAATTAGTTAGCATGAAATTCAATTTTAAAATTAAAATAAACTTTTTATTTTAAAATTAAAATAATTTTTTTATTTTAATATTAAAATAAATTTTTATTTTAATTATAAAATTTTAAGAATATTATATATATTATATAATACTAGCAGATTATATATATATATATATATATATATATATATATATATATATATAATAACCGTACTATATATATAATATAAATAGTAACCGGAAAAAATACTGATTCACGTGATATTAATATATCACCATCTTAGTAATCATGATGCAGGATCCAGGATGGATAATATATATATGTAATCTAGCTTAATTACATGATATATAATCATATGTGATTACAAGATATATATATATATATATATATATATATATATATATATATATATATATATATATATATATATATATAATACAATCAGTCAAACTGCTTGCATATCCGTATTAAAAATATATATAATATGACGTCGCGATGCCTATTTCCGTGATATCCCTGATCCCTTGAAGATTCACAGACTCAGCGATTATATATAAAAATATTTAACCGAAGATATAGTGAACCGCAAAATCACGAATAATTTTTTTTTTTTAAAATTTTATACAATAAATTATGCCCAATTAAATTATTTTAAACACATATCAATATATATATATATATATATATATATATATATATATATATATATATCAAATTAAAATAATTAATAATTCGCATAAAAGTTTGGGCTACAACGATAATCTTTATTAGGTTTTGTAATATTCATGAACGCAATCAAATTGCACAAAATAAGCGGAAACGTGAAAAAAATATAGTTTTAAAATTTTACAAACCATATACTCGGATCATTCTTTATGCACAATTATTAATTAAACGAAAAGACAAAGAATAAAAACATACCCTTGAAGATTCGAGCTTCCTCAGGTACAAGTTCACCTCCAAATCCTTTCGCGTTTAACTTGAATCCACCGGGTTTGGTTCCTTCCTTTGATCAACATTAGCCACCCAAGTGTTTGGCCTCAGAGGTGATCCACTTTGAGGAAGAACAAATTCAAGAAGATGGGTGTTTGACAAAACCCTAATTTTCTATCTCTATAGAAAAAGGCCTACTCTCCCAACTATTGGAATTACGTATTCACGTGTTGTGAAAGTGTCAACCTCCTCACCCATAATAATAATCCTCTTATTTATACATGTAGGCAACCCTCATTAACAATTAAGGAATTGAATTTTATTTAATTAATTAAATTCTTTTAATTAATTAAGCTCCCTAATCTTATTAGGGATAATTAATTAAGCTTATTTAATTAATTTGCCTCCTAATCCTATTAGGATAATTGAGAGTACTTTTATTAATTAATTCTCAAACTTCTTTAGGAATTAAATAATAATAATAGTAATAATAATAATAAGACTCCTCTTATTAATTTATATTTAATATTTCTAAAATATTAAATAATAAATATTAAGCTATTTAATTTATTCTATCACTATAGATTAAATTAAATATACTTAACTTATTATTACGATTATGCCATTAACTTCTTAAATAATTATTCTTCCTTTATGGTGTAACTCTTTAGGTTCTCCATATTAAACCGGTTGTGAATAAATCAATTAGAACAATTCTAATCTTATTTAAATAAATAAATTAAATTATTTAAATAAATAATATTTATTCTATAATAGGGATAAGCCTCCCTAGCGATCAACGACTTTCCATATAATATAGATTTCAACATTAATCATAAAAGAATCTTTGAGTAAATAGTTACCATATAATTCAATCATTCCACCATACAATGTCCCAATTAAATATAAGACATGAAATTACTGTCAAGTCTTATTTTATTTAATTATATGTATTTCGACTCTTAAATGCCTAACTCAAATAATGCAAATTAGAAACTCCTTTCTAATTTCATTCTACGCCGCCAAAGACTCTTTGGGTTGTTATTTATCGAATCACATAGGACATTTCTCTTCTTTTACTAGAAGTGGTAGATTCTTATTGATCATACATTATCTCCATGTACGACTTATTATACCCAAGCATACCCTTTGATATGCCCTAAGGGTCTTAAGGAATAAGTCAAAGTATAACTCATCACACACAAGATACTATGATGATCTCAAGTCCAAGGATCACTTATACTACTATCACTACAGGAATTCCTATTGACAGACAAGTAAAACTACATTAGGTATTCTTTAGCGAGCCACGTTCAGTGAACTTATTCTCTAATAAGCACCTACATACTTGCTTTAGTGTCTCCACACAAATGATCATGAGATCAATCATCCTCATCCAATGAGCAAGTAACGTATGTACCAATCTATCCGGATTCACTAATCCCCAATTTAGTAATCCAACGATTGTGAACTATTTTAGTTTCAAGCTTTCTAAGAATTTAGATCTCATTAGAATGATCATCATCATTATTCTAAAAGCATTGCTTAAAACTATGGGTTTATCACATATTAAAAACATCATCATGTAGATAATTAAAAGCCTTTAATAAATTAATACTTTTTATTAATAAATGAATAAGATTGTTACAAAGATATGCTTTATCATCAAACATGATTGGCTTGTGTGCATACTAATTTCATCATGTGCTTCATTGCTTATCTCAACATTTTCGAATGCCATTTTCAAATACTACCACAAAATAAGGGTTAATTAACATATCACATATTATCCCTATACTCTAACCTACCAATTAAATACCAAATAAACTTAGGTAGGTCATACTAGCGAAGGAATTCCCCGTCTCTCCCCTCCTAGTTTTTGGTTCACATCTCAGCCAGGGATCATATCCCTAAGCTTTGATACCAACTGTGACGCCCCCAAAATAGGTATACATCACCCATCTTGAGTCGCCAAATACATGGTACAGAATACAAATACAAACTTAATTATACAAACGTCGTGTAATATACGACAAAACATAGTCGAGAGTTTAAACAGAATATTGCCTTCAGACAATATCCACTCTCAAATAGAGTCCTCATTACATTTATTGTCACACTATTTTATAGAATAGTGAGGACTACTATAACACCATCTCGGACCATCACTCCGCTCCCCGACTAGTCCCTGCACGTTCTCATTTCCTAAAGAGAACAATGAAAGCAAAAGGGTGAGCTCAACTAGCCCAGTAAGAAATATTATGACTAAGATAATGCAGAATAAATTATCATTAGCCTTCAGCAATGTTAAACTCATAAAATACAATAGACATCAAGTTTAACTGCAGTGGAATAAGCAATCCATTAGAAGAGTCAAGTAGAGAATGATATCAACTATCTTCTATGATTTAAAATGTTTACATCAATTTTTATTGCTGAGACTCAGCTTAATAAATAACCCACATCATCGAATCATGCCTGCACTACGGGCCAAGGATATTCATTAAATCATCAATGGTCATGATTATACCGAATAATCCCTGGTCATAATTATACCAAAAATTATCCATTAATGCACTACAGACCACTGAGGACTTTTACCACATCGTTTATAACATTACATGTCATGATTATACCGAATGATCCCTGGCCATAACCATACCGAGTCCATTTATGCACGTAAGCCAAAGATGACTTTCATCACAATATAAGCATGAGGATGATGACAATGATATTATAATTCAATAAAACAAGTTCAAGAATAAATTTTAAAGATTTATAAGTTAATTTATCCTGAAATCAATAACGTCCAAATTGTCAACATGATACTGCTTTATGGAGTAAAATTCAAGAATGCTTAGAAGAATATTTCCATGAAAAGATACTGGATTAAGAGCAAATATCGAGGATATTCTACTAATTTCATGGAGTATAGAAGTCAAAACTTTAACCAATCGAGTATAATAGAATATATGAAAGCGCAAATGGATTTTTAGCGCCGTGCGGTAATCCACGTGATGCAGATCATTTCCACAATTTAATAAGGAATGAATCGAAGGATCATTCACCATGCATGCATTAACCCACATAGCATAAAGTTATTCCAGCAGAATAATAAAGAATAGAATAATGACCAATTCATCGGGCATGTGATAGCCGCAGCATCTGAGTTATTCCCAATAGAATAATAAAGAATGGAACCAGGTCGTATGTAATCTCGCATGCATGGGATATTCCAACAGAATAATAAAGAATGGAACCAGGTCATGCATAATCCGCACAGACAGGATATTCCAACAGAATAATAAAGAATGGAATAACAACAGAATTCACCAGGCATGCGATAGACCGTACAGATAGGTTATTCCAATAGAATAATAAAGAATGGAATAACAAAAGAATTTCACCATGTATGCGGTACTTCGCATAGACAGGTTATTCCAACATAATAATAAATAATGTAATAACAACCCTTACGAGTATTGAAAGAAAATAACTCTCTTCATGAATACAAAAGAATAATACCCCTTACCTTAGAAAAACTGGATATTGAAATAGTAAGGTAGCAGACTTCTCTTCTTCTTTCTCTCTATAATAATTGCTCTATAACTTTAGTAAATTGATGAGAAATGAAGGAAGAATGAGCTTCTATTTATAGAAAAATATAGTTTCGATAATTGCACGTTTTGGGGCTAAAAATATTACAGTACAATACCTTCAACTTTTCTTTCATTTTTAATTTAGTCCTGCAAGTATTATCAAACTTCCACCACCTCCCCTAATAGTAAATCATGTGAATTAATAGTACACACATGTGAACAAATAGTTATATGCATGTGAATTAATAGCAATTAATTGCTCATTTATCCGATTAATTACCCGATAACTTCCAGACATTAATTATTATCAAAATAAATGCCGATTTCCACTAACACTAATAATTCCCACACAATGAAACTATAAATTTCATCTTTAATCAACACGAACTTATTCATCATTAATATTATAACAGACATTATTTAACAACCAGGTCGTTCCCAGAAAGAGGGGGCTTTCCAATAAGGATTTCTCCTTATTGGCGCGTAATTAGGTGACCAAACCTCTCCTTGACAGAACTTCTAGACATTATCAATATTGCAAATAATAATATGAATAACTTTTTCATCTCAATTATTGATTTAGTAATATATAAAATATTATGCAGATGATACTGTGACAATAACTGAATCAATAATATGACAGATATGATGCATCAATTACTGTAGCAATAATTGAGTTTAACTGAGTGACTTCTCACGTAAGCATCAATAATCAATACCGTGTGCTACTATGCAACCACGCGTATTACTGTACTTTTACTACCGGGTAGTTCAACAGTTTAACGGTAAAACTTCCGCTATTATTTTTATAAAAAGATAATTTTGTCGTTTTCTAACTACGACAATACTTCCGTTGTGGGGTCCACCAATGATTGTGCCGTCGTACGAATATTCCATGTTAAAACAAATATTCCCCAACCAATTGAATGTTATATAACCACTTTCTTACTTTGAAAAATTTATAAATATTATCCACAACTATAACATTATATCATATCCACACCATAATATTCAAAAAATATATTTCGAGAGAAATTAGTCTTTATTCACAAAAGTTGGGGTCTTACAGTGGTAATATTGATAATTAGGGGAGTTCTCTTAACCCTTTACCTTCATTCATTGGGGACAATGAATATTATAAGTTTGGGGGTATTGTGTGATTATTAGTGTAGTGTATAACATGTAGTTAATTTGTATCATTTATGCATGTTTAGTATAATTTTTACATGTTAATGTGTTTAGTTTAATTGTGCAGAATTTTTTTGCATTTTATTGCTTATTATCTGTTTTAGTTTATTAGTTTAGTTGCATAATCCCAAGTATCTAGTTAGTGGAATTCTAGTTAGCTTATGATGATTTAAGAAATTTGATGGATTCTTGAATTTGGTTGATAGTTTGAGCTTAGTTATAATGTTATACATGATATAATCCATACTTGTTGTTTAGATGCTATCGGTTAGCACATAAGTGTTCATGTTTGCTTGTGGGTAAAAGAATAACTTGTTTGCTTAGTGAGAAGAAAATGTTGCTTTTAAAGATAGAAATGTGTAGGAAGTGAACATAGACTATGAAAACACTGATACTCAAATTTTGGGAACGCATGGGTATGCTTGCTATATATATAAAAAAAGAGAAAAAAAAGAAAAGAAAACGAGAAAAATATAAAAATTACCGTAGCTAGTCTTGTTTCGGGGCCTTTGTTACTTGAGCAAGTACGCCTGAGGGGATTGTCTTTACACCTAGCGCCCTAAGGTCTTTTATGGTCTGGAAGTCGTTGGTTGAAAGCTCGCTAAGGGGTAACATTGTTAGCCTAATGGAATGAGGCATTGCACAGTCATAGGAAAAAGAAAAGAAATCAATAAACTCCGCGAGAAAGTGCGAAAATCGCCCTCGCGAGTAAAAATAAAGCAGAATAAACCCATTGTTGAACCTTAGTTTGTATTAATGTGTTGGAGTAGTTGTTGTTTCATTAGTATACATAGTTCTTGATTTGAACTTCAATTTTCTTTCTTAAGCAGTATAGCATGTGTAGTCTTTGCCTTTGTCAAGTTTATTTGTGAACACATCACACACACACAACATCTTTATACCAGGTTTGGACTATTTGATTGTATGGTGTTATATCTGTAGCTTAGTTTGATACTTTGTTCTTGAATTTGGATATTTCTCTGAGGCATAATTGATTGGAATTCTGGTATGGTTGACAATTTTGGGACTCACTTGCATGATAGTGTAGTTTGCATAGCATGTAGTTGCATTGTTTATTTTATTTTTGTGTGTATTAGTTGAGGGCAAACAATAGTTCAAGTTTAGGGGTATTTGATAAGTAGGTTTTATACCTACTTATTGGTTACCAACTCACTAGAATTTTGCTCAAATTAAGTATTTTTGGTATTTTTTATTTACTTTTTGTGTTTGTTTTGCAGTGTGCATAGTTGGAACTCCTAAAGCATCCTAAGGCATGGAAATGGAAATGGCAAGACAAGGCATAGTAGGCTGATGCAAAAGTGAAGATAGCAGCTAGACTTAAGCAGGTGAGAAGGGTACTTAAAGGATCAATGAAGTTGTAAAGTGAAGAAGAAGAAAGTAGTAGGAAGCAACAGTAGTTTAGAAGCAAACACTAGTAGACAACAAGCAATGAAGAAGACACCAGCGCTTCCATATAAAGTTAGTCACTGGCTACCAAATAAATAGATGACGACGCAGACAAGGCCTTAGCCATACCAAGACTTCGATACACAGAGACATGGCGCGCCCGCGCCAAGCACTCGCCAACAATGCCTATAGCGCGCCCGAATTATACCATGATGCCACACGACTGCGCCGGTCATACTTAGTTTAAAATGCTGACTTTTGTATTTTGAAAAGGTGGAGCGTGTTTTCTATCTTTAGAGGTATTTGTTGGTTACCAGAGATGAATTAATGAGTTTTTTTTCCATTATTAGGGTTTGGTATTCTAGAGAGAGTTTATAGCATTTCCTTTTTACTTTGAGCTTCTCTTTCTAGATGATTGCTTGTAAATATTGTTTTCATTCTGGTGACGATTGTGGACTTAAACAAGCTTGGAATCAAACTTTACGACAAGGACTATCAGATTTGATTCCTCATTTCCCTTATATCTCTTGTTTGTATTTCTTATTTCAATGTTTTGCTTCAATCCCATAATGGTTGTTGTGAGACCCCGAATTTTATGAAATGAAAGTATTCAATTTTCTTGTAATTATTCTATTTAGTAAATGATTAAATTTATAAAAGATTAAAGTTAAGGGTGATATGTGAAAATTTTTCAAAGTAAGCAAGTTGTCATAAAATAATCGGTGATAAAAGTATAGTAATACGTGTGATTTCATAGTAGCACACGGTATTGATTATTGATGCTTACGTAAGAAGTCACTTAGTTATACTCAATTATTGCTACCGTAATTGGTGTATCATATCTCTCATATTATTTATTCAATTATTATCACAGTATCATCTGCATAATATTTTATATATTATTAAATCAATAATTGAAACGACAATGTTATTTATATTATTATTTGCAATATTGACAATGTCTAGAAGTTCTGTCAAGGAGAGGTTTGGTCACCTAATTGCACGCCAGTAAGGAGAAATCCTTATCGAAAAGCCCCCTCTTTCCTAGGAACGACCTGATTGTTAAATATTGTGAGTTATAATATTAATGATAAATAAGTTTGTGTTGATTAAAGATGAAATTGATAGTTTTATTGTGTTGGGATTATTAGTGTAATCGACATTTATTTCGATAATAATTGATGTCTGGAAGTTATCGGGTAATTAATCGGATAAATGAGCAATTAATTGCTATTAATTCACATGATTATAACTATTTGTTCACATGTGTGTACTATTGAATCACATTCATTTACTATTAGGGGAGTTGGTGCAAGTTTGATAATACTTGCATGACTAAGTTGAAAATGGAGGTATAGATGAAGGTACTATACTATAATTAATTTTTTCACATGTTTAGAACTATTGATTTACATGATTTACTATTAGGGGAAATGGTACAAGTTTGATAATACTTGCAGGACTAAATTAAAAATGAAGGAAAAGAGGAAGGTATTATACTATAATATTTCCAGCCCCAAAACGTGCAATTATCGAAACTATATTTTCCTATAAATAGAAGCTCATTCCTTCATTATTTTTCACCAATTCATTAAAGCTATAGAGCAATTATTATAGAGAGAAATTATAGAGAGAAAGAAGAAGAGAAGTCTGCTACCTCACTATTCCAGTATCCAGTCTTCTTCAGAGGTAAGGGATATCATTATTGTGTAAGGGTATTATTCTTTCATATTCATGAAGAGAGTTATTTTCTTTCAATACTCGTAAGGGTTGTTATTCCATTCTTTATTATTATGTTGGAATAACTTGTGTTCATCTAATCTACCGCATACATGGTGAAATTCTTACATTATTCTATTACATTGGAATAAACATGTCTGTATGATCTATCGCATACCAGTGAATTCTGTTGTTATTCCATTCTTTATTATTCTGTTGGAATATCACGCCTCATGCGGATTACGCATTTGACTGGTTCTATTCTTTATTATTCTATTGGAATATCCTATCTCGCATGCGGATTACGCATGACTTAGTTCCATTCTTTATTATTCGGTTGGGAATAACTTTTATACATGTGGTCTATCGCATACCTTGTGAATTCTCGTTGTTATTCCATTCTTTATTATTTCGTTGGAATATCACGTGCATGCGGATTACGCATTGACTTTGGTTCCATTCTTTATTATTCGGTTGGGAATAACACATGCAATGCGATTCCATCGCATGCATGGTGAATTCTTCATTATTCCATTCTTTATTATTCATTGGAATAACTGTCTATGTGGATTATCATGAGCATGGTGAATGATCCTTCGTATTCATTCTTTATTAAATTGTGGAAATGACCTGTCTACGTGGATTACCGCATGGCGGGTGACAATCTATTTGTAGGTTCGTATATTCTATTATACTCATATGAGATATCATTTCTTTTGTACTTGTCATGGAATATCATTTTCTTTGGTATTTTTTTAGAAGTTACTATTTACGGGTTACTATTCACCTGGTTACTATTCACTGTAATATTATTCACTTGGGTATTCGGGGCACTTTTTGTGTCGGAGTACTATTCACAAGTTACTATTCATGGGTTACTATTCACCCAAATTACTATTCACCTGAATATTATTCACTCGGGTATTTGGGGTACTTTTCATGCCGGGGTACTATTAAGGAGGTACTATTCCCGAAGTACTATTCATAGGATACTATTGCGGGATACTATTTACACAAAAAATATATTTATTTTCTGTCCAAATTATTTTTGGTACATGAATATTATTCTTGAATTTTACTCCACAAAGTAGAATCATGTTGAAAATTTGGATATTTTTAAACTCTGGATAAATTTAAAGTCTTTAATATTTATCTTTGATTTCGTTTCATTAATGCTTATATCATTGTCATCATCCTCATGCTTATATTATGATTAAAGTCATCTTTGGCTTACGTGCAAAGATGGACTGTTGGTTGTATATCTTTGGCTTACATGCAAAGATGGACTGTTGATTATTGGTTTTACAATTGTATATCTTTGGCTTACGTGCAAAGATGGACTGTTGATTATTGGTTTTATAGTTGTATATCTTTGGCTTACATGCAAAGAAGAACTATTGATTGATGAGTATCTTTGGCTTATGTGCATAGATGAACTGTTTATTTGTATGATTATGACCAGGGATCATTCGGTATAATCATGACCCGTAATGTTATAGATGATGTAGTAAAAGTCCTCATTAGCCCGTAGTGTATTGATGGACAGTTATTTGTATGATTATAACCAGGGATTATTCGGTATAATCATGACCATTGATGATTACATGAATATCCTTGGTCATAGTGCAGGGATGATTCGAGGATGTGGATTATTTATTAAAATTTGAGTCTCTCGGTGATAAAATATTGATTATACACTTTTAATTCGTAAAAGATAGTAGATATCATGCTCTACTTGACTCTTCTAAAATCAACGGTTGTATGTCTTTGGCCCAGTGGTGCAAAAGATGAATTGTTAATGAATATCTTTGGTCGTAGTGCAAAGGATGAATTTATTAGTATGATTATGAGCGGGGAATTGTGATTTGGTATAACCATGATTTTTGATGTTTTAGGTAAAGATAGGTGATGAAAATTATCTTTGTCCAGGTGTGAAGAGGAATTTAGAATCACAATTATGATTATGAGTTATTCATATGATTGTGGGATGATGAATTGTTGATTGATGTTACAGGATAAAACATTATTGGTGGACTTTTAACATGGAGAAGATAATAGATCCGATGGTCTATTTGACTCTTCTAATGGATTGCTCGTTCACCGCAACTATGGTTGAAAAGTTTTATCATCTACCATATGTTCTAAATCGATTTATTCTTGATGAAGGCTATTGATGATGTAAATTATCTTTAGTCATGATATTCTTTCTTTGGGCTAGTTGTCTTTAACCCTTTTGCTTCACAATTCCTTCTGTGTAATAAGACCGTATTTGGGTCGAGGGGGGGTAACATGAGAATAGAACGGTGGTCTATAGCTGTTGAGGATCTCCCTAAATAGTATGGAAATAATTTTATTGAGAACTTTAGATAAGTGTGTCGTATTGTATACGTCATTTGATATTTAATTTTGGTGAACCGAATAGGGTGAGGTGAACCCAACTTTGGAAGGGTGTTTTGCCACTATCATACAAGATGTCTAATGACATACAACCTTATGTTATCATAAGACAGGGTTGTGCACATCCACTTGCTGAGTATATCAACGAGCACTACCTATATGATCTTGGAGTTTGGTTGAAATATAATTTTCAATTGCAGACAGTGGAGATAGTTATATGTCAAGAGAAGACTCACCATTGGAAAGAACATGATAGTAATCTTTTCATTTTTCTTTGGGGTCTATTGGGTCAACCAAGGATAATTCTATGGACATATGATATCTATCATAACCTAGACGCATGGCCTCCCATGTACGAAGGTTTCCTTGAGCACTTCCCAAAGATTTTAATTTCTAAAACAGTTTTTGACTGTACTTTTATGTAAAATACCTTTGTAAGGTTGTGGTCGAGGCACCATGAGAGTTACATACATTTGTATTAAAACTCACAGTTTAACTGTGGTCGTATTCTGCACGATAGTTCAACAGTTGTATAAATGAAGTTTGTATTTGATTTTATAGTATGATATCTGGCGACTCAGAATGGGTCGTGTGGACCTATTTTGGGGGCATCACAATTGTTGATTCAGAAATGAACTAACTTCCATTATGGGATTCTAATGAATTTTAATGTGTAGTCCATATTTGTATGCATGTATGTGATGTTTGTATGTTTAATATTGGATTGTCCATCATGGTTGTGCTAAATTATTGAATGCTTGATCACCATTCACACTAATTGCTTGTATGGAATTGAAAAATGAAATATAAGTATAGATTAGACCATGTTGGCATATGTTCATGAGACTTATTTGTATTATGTTTTGTGATTCGTGACCTGGATAGGCATATACCAGGTTCACCATGTGTAGTCATTAAGATAGCTTATGCATAAATCATTATTGCCGTAAATTCACATAGACATATAGTGGGTTTGGTAATTGTGATGCTTACATAAATTCTATTAATTGTGGATTTTGTGTAAATTAGACATAGTTCAGTGAAAGATGGTTATGTTTCACTTATATGCTCTTGACTAGCTATCCATATTAAATAATTAGGCATAACATGAGGCATGCATTTTGGATAAAACATTAAATGATATTAGGATCCCATTTCTCTCCAATTTGATTACCTTACTTTTAGTAATTATTATTTTTGAGCTGATAATTAATTTAGATATAAATTTACTTGTTAATTGATCGTTTGAGCATACAGAAATAGTGATAAAGTTGTTGCATGATAACATAGATTTATTCACCTTTCTCCCTGAGATCGACACTTTTGTTACTCTGTACTACTTGTTGACCCGTGCATACTTGCATGAGTTAGAGTCTGTTTTATTTAACCGAAACGGAGGCAACAACAGGTGATGAAAGTTCTCTTTGTCTTGGGTACCAAAAGAACTGTTAATGGATATTAAGGGAATAAAATATTAATGATAAACTTTTAATTTGGAGGAGATAGTAGACGTTATGTTCTACTTGACTCTTCTAATGGATTGTTGTTTTCGCTGCAGTTGTTGATCTATAACTTGTTGTCTATTATATTCTATCATATTTTTTTCTGTTGAGGACTAAGGATAATTTGTTCTACATTATCTTAGTCATAATATTCTTTACTGGGCTATTTGTGCTCACCCTTTTGCTTCACAATTCTTTTCAGGTAATAAGAGTGTAGTTGGGTCGAGCGGGGATAACATGGGAATAGTGTGATGGTCTGAGACTGTGGAAGTTTCTCAATACTTTATAAAACTGCATGACATTCAAAATATAATTATATTGAGGACCTACGATGAGTGTGTCATATATTATACGTCACTTAATAATTGATTTTGGTGAACAACAATAGGGTGATGAGAACTCAACTTTGAAAGAGTCAAAAGTTCACCTCATTAGAATAAACGGGATAGTAATCTTCTCGTTCTTCTTTGGGGTCTTGAAATATTTACTGCTTTATTTTATTTGGCATTGTAATAATTTGAGGTTGGATAATGTCTACAAGACAATATTTTATTAAAACCCACAACTTATGTGTTGTCGTATTTTGCACGATAGTTTAATAGTTGTATAAATGAAGTTTGTATTTGAATTCTGTACCGTTTATCTGGCGACTTAGAATGGGTCGTGTGGACCTATTTTGGGGCATCACAATCTTAGTCATAATATTTCTTACTGGGCTAGTTGAGCTCACCCTTTTGCTTTTATTGTTCTCTTTAGGAAATGAGAACGTAGCCGGAACTAGTCGGGGAATGGAGTGACGGTCTGAGATGGTGGTTATAGTAGTCCTCACTATTCTATGAAATAGTGTGATAATAAATGTAACGAGGACTCCATTTGAGTTTGGATATTGTCTATGAGACAATATTCGTGTTAAAGCTCTCAACTATGCTTCTGTCGTATTGTATAAATTAAGTTTGTATTTAAATTTTGTACCATGTATTTGGTGACCCAAGATGGGTGATGTATACCTATTTTGGGGGCTTCACAGTTGGTATCAAAGCTTAGGGATATGATCCCTGGTTGAGATGTGAGGCTATAACTAGGAGGGGAGAGACGGGTAAATCCTTCGCTAGTATGACCTACCTAGGTTTATTTGTTATTTAATTGGTCGGTCAAAATATAGGGATAATATGTGGTAGGTCAATTAACCCTTATTTTATGGCAGTATTTGAAAACAACATCTGAAAATGTTGAGATAAGCAATGGAACACAGGAGATCGTTGAGTCACCACAGATCAATAACCAGGATAATATCCATCAGGAAGGCAACAATCCTCATGTAAATAACAACACTGACCAAATGATGAACGATGGGATGTTCAGAGGCTTTTTGCAATTCATGCAACATCAGGCGAGAGAGACTCCTATGCAAAATATAGGTAGAAACACTGGCAACTCTCGGATGGTCACTGCTAAGTAGTTCAAGGAGCTGAGACCACCAGAGTTTTTTGGGAAAGCCAGAACCACTTAAGGAAGAGACGTGGATAAAGTAGATCACCAAGATATTTGATATCTTGGGATGCTCCGAGGAGCAAAAGGTTTCCTTTGCCACCTTCATGTTGCGAGGAGAGGCAGATTACTAGTGCAAATCTATAAAAGGTACTCAACCTTCCTTACTCAAGATGTCTTAGGAGAAGTTCCAAGAACTATTCAATGACAAGTACTTTCCCGAAAGTATTCGTCACATGAAGGAGGTAGAGTTCATCAAGCTGGATCAAAATAATATGACCGTATCGTAGTACGAGGCTAAGTTTGCCGAGTTATCTGGGTTTGTATCCCATTTGGTTGATAATGAGGAGAAAATGACGCGAATGTTTCTGCGAGGTTTGAAACCCAAAATACGTCAATACCTCATTTCTCACAAACTTTGCTTGTATTCAGATGTTGTGAATAGGGCTCAGTTATTGGAGCGCGATAATGAGTCAACCCAACCAAGAGAGAGCAGCCGGCAAAATGATAATACCAGTGGTAGCAGTCATTGAAGCGGTGATAAAAAATGTGGAGGAAATCAACATGCCAGAAATGGTAACCACTTCGGTGGTAATCCTGGCCAAGATAATAAAAGTGGAAATTTCAAGAAGAGGAGATTCAATAATGATGGAAAGACGTCAGCACCAACAACCGATCGTATGTTACAAATGCGGAGAGGAAGGACACATCAGTCCAAACTATATGCAGCAGTCCAAAGCGTGTTATAATTACAGAAAAGAAGGTAACCTAGCTCAATTTTGTCATGCATTAAAGCCAAGTCCAATTGGGATGGTGACACCAAATGTCATCCCAGAAAAGACAAAGCCGGTAGTTCAAGTGAGAGCGTTTGTCGTGACCTCCCAGAAAGCGAGGAACCCAAACAAAGTTATCATGGGTAAGCTAATCATAAACTCTTTTGAAGTCTATACCTTATTTGATATCGGTTCTACCCATTATTTTATTTCTCCTACTTGCGCTCAACGTTTAAATTTAACTCCGGAAAAATTAGACTTTGACTTATCGGTTGAAACTCCATTGGGAGAAACCTTAATTACATCTACTATTTATAAATCTTGTTTGATTCAAATAGGTACCCTCACGTTACTTGTCGATCTTATCTCTTTGAAAATACTTGCATTTGATGTGATTTTAGGGATTGATTGGTTAACTACTCATCATATTAAAATTAATTATTTTCGTAAGGTTGTTAGCTTTCATATTCCTAACCAACCTATTATGCGAATTCAAGCAACCAAACCACTAAAGTCAATCACTGTCATATCAAGCTATAAAGCTATTCGTTTATTCAAAAATGGATGTCAAGCTTTCTTAGCCCATGTCATGGATTTAAACAAAAATACGTCAGATTTGAATGATATTTCTATTGTTAATAAATTTCCTGACGTATTCCCTAAAGAACTTCCTGGCCTACCCCCAGAGCGTGAAATCAAATTTTATATCGACCTTGAACCGGGTACAAAACCCATTTCCAAACCCCATATCGAATGGCTCTTATTTAACTTCAGGAGTTAAAAACCCAACTGCAGGAATTGTTAGACATCGGTTTCATTCTTCCTTGTACGTCTCCTTGGGGTGCTCTTGCTTTATTCGTAAAGAAGAAAGATGGAAGTATGCGACTTTGCATTGACTATCGGGAGTTGAATCATGTCACCATCAAAAATAAGTACCCATTGCCTCGCATTGATTACCTGTTTGACCAATTACAAGGCGCTAAATTCTTTTCAAAGATCGATCTTCATTCCGGGTATCATCAGTTAAAGATTAAAACTGATGACATTCCAATGACTGCTTTCAGAACTCGGTACGGGCATTACAAATTTCTAGTAATGTCTTTTGGATTAACTAATGCTCCTACTGCTTTGATGGATATGATAAATCGAGTATTCAAAGAATATTTGGATTATTTCGTGGTTGTCTTTGTCACGCCCCCAAATTCAGGTACTTGAAACCTGAACTTGGTGCTTCACGATATCATTTCTTTGGGCGGAATAATAATAATAATATAAATATTAAACTTAATTTACATAATCAGAGTTGTCTAAATCCCAGGTTCCCAACCTTTAATACATTTCATTGCATGATAATTAATAAATATTATCATCTTAATAAAGTCTAACTATTACATAAGATAACATAAACTTATTCTGTTAGTTTTCCTTTTCCTTTATCTTTGACGGAGCCTTCCGGTCGAGCTGGCTTAGCTGAAAATATTTAAATTAAACAAGAATGAGCATTTGATTGCCCAGCAAGTAATAACATACAATAAATATTAGCTGAAAGAAGTAAATGTTTACTTTGAATGACACTTCTACAATGACTCAACAGTTGTGAAGTTAGCTGAAACAATAATAAACAACATATCAATTCTATTTTAAAATTTTGAAACTACGTACTGACTATAATTGGTGAGCAATCGACAGACTATAATTGTTAAACAAAACTTTATTTGCAAATAGTCATAACTTACGAGCACGGGGGTGATCAGCCCGTTATGCCCTATATTGATCAATACACATGTTCGAACGATATTTTCGTCTAGCATATCCTCCTTAGGCACACAAAAGTTTTCCATGTTCGGGATGTTCATACTTAGTCTGGAATCCAAACCAAAATAATTCGATTGGATAACAATAAAGTTTTATCATGTTCAACAATATTTTTAAATTTGTATCTAGTCGAGTCAAATAGCTTAGACAGCTTTTAATCAATGTATATATACCAAAATTTAATAGGTATGTGTTAATAAGTACAACAATTATCCAAGTGAGGACACTTGTATAACCATACTCAGAAATTAACAAATAGAATATATATCTGGATTATGCAATAATACTGTATTGATAAACAATGATCGGATAGAATTCAAGAACTGGCATGTCTACAAAGGTATAGATACATGAACAATAATAGATTTAATAAACAACAACAATATAGTTTTGAAACTGGCTTACTCATGTCCATTGCATAAAGTAAATGCAAAAGGTAGCATACTTGCCTGGTCTGCTGTTTACAGTACACGACTTAGTTCTATCTTTAATACTGAGACCTATCATTAATAAGATCATTCTTTTGATTAGAATAATATATCGTAACACATAGTACTACTATTTGCAGTCAACTCATAACTTAATCACATTGTCACATATGTATATCAGTTATTAGGACACAAGCAGAAACTGATACAATCAACCTATATAGGTTCAGATCAATTTCGGACACATTTCGGTGTACCGACGGCTTTATCGGGTAATTATCGAGTTTATTGTTAATTAAACTCTATTCTGAATCCATAATATTATTCTGGACAATTTAAATATCTGTCATATTATTTTTAAATGTCTTATACTAATTTTTAAGCAATTATTTTATTTATCATAATTTTTCAAACACTAGAATCATTTTTAAATGATTTAAATACTAAATAATTATATTATCATTAATATTTAAATAATATTCAAATATTAATGAAACCATTACAAAATATCAAAGTTATTTATAATAACTCAAAATATTTTTAAAGTATTAATATTACCCTTAAATAATTTTTAAAACATTTATTATTATTTTTAAATAATTGCCATTAATAGTTAAATATTAATGTATTATTCACCAAACTATGAAAAGTCACTTATTATAACTTAAAATATTTTAAAACCATTTATATCCTTTTTAAATGATTTTTAAATCAATAAAACTATTTTAAACTATTTATTTAATATAATTGTTAAATAACTCTAATATCTTTAATATTAATTATTAATGAAATTTACATTAAAATATTAAAAGTTATATTTTATAACTTAAAATATTTTAAAACTCTTTATTTTCCTTTAAAATAATTTTTATAGTATTAAAATTATTTTTAATCAATTTATTTAATATAATTATTAAATAAATCTAATATCATTAATATTAAATAATTAATGAAATTTATCTTAAAATATTAAAAGTTATGTTTTTATAACTTAAAATATTTTTAAATACTTTATTATTATTTAAAATGATTTTAATATAATAAAATCATTTTTAATTAATTTATTTAATGCGTTTATTAAATAAATTAAATATCAATAATATTTAAATAAATACTAAAATTTATGAAAAATATGTCAAATTATTAAAAGTTAATTTTTATAACTTCAAATAATATTTAAAATTAATTTTGTAATTTTAGAAATTAATTTCTATTTTTAAATAATTTTAGAAATTAAAATAAATAAAATTATTAAATCTGTCGCTATAGCCATTAGCGACATAAAGTGTCGCTTAAAGTGTTCCTGAGCCTCAAGAACATGCATATACAGTGATCGAGTGATCATGTTTGACCCAACATAAATGTCAGATCTTGATGTTTCTGGGCAAGCTAATCATCAGATCTTGTAGTATTAATGTAATAATAAAAGTATCAAGCAAGTTCTGGGTCAGATTTCAACACACAAGCAAGATATAGAGCCTTGAACAAGCTGTCAGAGCTGTTCTTCATTTTCTGGGTTACCCAGAAATGAAGAACAGTTCGAGTAGCCTACTTTGGGCTTCCACAACTTGAAATTTGTGAAATGTTTTAGTGATTTAAGGGTTCTAGGTTGTAGCCAGCATGCAAATGAACAAATCTATTACATAAAATCCATCTAACAACAACACAATCTCTAGATCCATGCCGGTCAAACCATGTCAGAAGACATGTTCATACGTTTTCTGGGTTACCCAGAAAACAAAGTTCGTGATCATTCTACTTGGTTTGACCATCCACTAAATCCATTTTGTTTATTATTTATGTGTTCTAAAGGCATAATCATGTAGTCCATATAACATATTATAACACTGATACAACAACATAACCAAATCATCAAACACTTGACAGATCAGAGCCCAAGAACATCTTGTCGACTGTTTCAAAGCAAGTTTGGGTTGCCTGAATTTGTTTCAATCATGGCTTCATCAATGAGGTTTGACCATCCATAACTTGGAATCAGTACATGATTTGACCCTGATTCGAGTTCCAGATCAAATCCCTCATGACAAACTACAACTACAAACTTTTAAACAAACAAAAACATAAATAGACAGAGATCTATGAGGTCTGACATTCGGTTGTCAGACAATATTTTCCAGTTTTCCAGATTTTTGAAAACTTTAATTTTGTGCATCTAGATGTTATAGATCGACTAAATACCAACCCAGATCATTTATTAACATAACATACAACACTTTTAAACATAAAAACATAACATTTAACATAGCAACCAAGATCAGATTTCTAAATTAGGGTTATACCTTTCTTTGCACAAATCTTAATTCTGGGCACCTAATCTGTTATGGTTGTGGTATGGAATTGATTTGGGACTGGTCTACTTAACAATTTCATGGGTCTAGGGTTGAGAGAGTTTAGTTGGGTGCTTTGTGAACAAATGAGCAGGATGGCCAACTGTGGGATATGATTCGAGAAAGGGGATGGGTTGGACTGACTACAACCCCTATGCCTTTTCCAATGAGTATCGTTCGAGAATTCTATGCTAATGCTAAAGAAACAATGAGTGGTTTATCTGTGGTTCGAGGATTTAAAATAGAATACAGACCACCAGCAATCAGAGAAATCTTCAGGATAGTTGACACACCACCGACTGGGTACGACAATTGGGTTGAGGCTGCCCGCTTCGAGACTGATTTGGACATAGTCATTACTGATTTGTGCGTTCCAGGCATGAAGTGGAATTGTAGGGCAGGAACAAATCAACCTAGAACTTTCCTTGCCTCAGCTTTGAATCGGTATGCTAAAGCGTGGAATTTGTTTATATGTGCAAAGCTCGTGCCTTCGTCGCATTAGCACGAAATCACAACGGAAAGGGCTGTCATTCTGTGGGGAATAGTCACCGGCAAGTACATTGACGTGGGCCACCTCATCCATCAAAATATGTTACGTTATATGCGGGGTAGTACCACGGGCAGTATTCCACACGCGTTAATAGTGACCCATTTGTGTGCCAAGGCAGGAATTCGATGGACGGATGAGCAGTTACATTTCCCAAGCCAGGACATAACGCATGCTACAATAGCATGATTTGAAAATTGGCTAGGGGGTACTTCGCATCCACGAGGAAAGGGGTTTATTCTTCATCCTGCCTCATCGACGCCCTCATCGCAGCCCTCCAGGACAGATGAAGCGGGCCCGTCAACTAAAGCTACTGCTGTTACTGGGGATCGACAACTCCGAAGGTTGGAGCGAAAGGTCGACACTATGTATGACAACTTTGCAGCGTTTGCAACTGGTTTGACTAGGTCACTGGAAGAGGCATTTGCACAGTAGGGGACGATGCTTGAGTGGCCATAGTTTGGGACGGCAGTTCCATTTCCACCACCGGATTCACCACCCGAAGAGGGTGGTGCAGCTGATGAATAGGGGAGTTTCTCGACCCCTTTACCTTCATTCATTGAGACAATGAATACTTTAAGTTTGGGGGTATTGGGTATTAGGGTAGTTGCATATGGTATTTGCATGGTTAGTTTAAATTTTGCATGTTTATGTGTTAGATTAGATAACAATTAATTACAGAATTTTTTTCTTTTTTTAGTCATTATTAATTGTGTTAGTATATGTTTAGTTACAGTTGATGTTTAGTGCATGTCTCACAAATTCTGGCTTTATAGAAGTTATGTCTAGCCTATGATGACAATGAATTTTGAAGGATTGTGGATTATTTTGGATAACATGAGCTTAGATATAATGTTTTACATGATGTAATTCATGATGCTGTTTAAATACTTTCGGTTTGCACTGCCGTGTTCACAATTGCTTGTAGGCATAAGAATTATGTGTTGCATTGCTTGATAGAAAATGTGGTTTTAAAAAGAGAATTATGGGGAAACTGGACTTAGACTATACAAAACATTGATAATCAAACTTTGGGAACACATGGGTATGCTATATATATATATATATATAAAGAAGAAGAAAAAGCTATCTTGAAACCTTCTTGAGCTAAATGATTGACTCTTTGGAAGGGGCGAGATGGAGCGTAAAACACACTCGTTGTATATAAAAAAAGAAAAGAAAAAGAAGCAATAAACACCGCGGGAAAGAGCGAGAATCACCCCCTTGAGTAAAAATAAAGCAGTTTAAACCCATTGTTGAACCTTAGTTGGTTTTGATATGTCAGTGTAGTCTTTGTTGCATTAGTATACATAAATCTTGATTTAGACTGCAATTTTCTGTTTTGAGTAGTTTAGCATGTGTATTCTGTGTTTTAAACAAGTTTTGGTGAACACAGCACACACACACAACATCTTTATAGCATATATGAATTATCTGAGTGTATGATATTATGCCTATAGTTTGGTTTGAATTTGTATTCTTGAATCTGGATAATTCGCTGAGGCGTTTTGCAATGAAATTCTGTTATGGCTGGAAGAATGTGAGACTTGTTTGCATCATAATCTAGTTGCATAGCATATAGTTGCATTTTTAGTGTTTTATGTTGTATGCGTTGCTTGAGGGCAAGCAATAGTTCAAGTTTTTACTCGCATCGCCATCGAGTGGATCGAATAGCGTCATTTTCGCAAAGCATACAAAGGCCATAATCAAGAATACACAAGTTATTGAGCTTTTACAAAGCGATCACTATTGGTCAGCTTATTGATCACATTACTGATGGTTTTTATTGTAATTATCGACAGTCATCATTATTGTACTTTTAACATATAAACTAGTTTACGGACACGATTATTCAATGAATTCTTAATGAGATTCAACGAGGATTAATACTATATCGATTCGAATTAATCATCTTTTATGTTGCTGGAGATTATTGAGGATTTGAACATATTTTTAATTTTTTTTAATTATAATCCAAACGTGATGTTCAAATCCTTAATAATCTCCAACAACATAAAAGTAGTTCGTAATCAATGATTGAATTCCAAAGAAGAAGTATAAATTATTAAGTCTATGCTTGGATCCTAGTTGGAATTCGTTCAAAGCGTAGAAACCCTAGTTCTATATTATGAAAAATTGTTAAAAACAATCGATAATCGCATCTGGTACCAACCAGAGTAGTTTATACCAACCCAAACACTTCAAATTTTAAAATTACAATAAAGTCAACAACCGCAATGATGACGCTACGGATCCCTTTTAGAAACAGCGCCAAGCTGTACAAAATAAGCTCTTTTCGGTTGATGGCGTGGTGCCGCCTTTATGTAATCATCATAAGCCGCAAGGCCTGGCTCCTGCTAACTGCAATCTTGTGTACTGCTATTGCTGCTTTCTTGTCATGCTACTAATGAACCTTTTACATGCTGCTTTTGCTTCTTTGTCCATCGATGCTCAATTTCTTTCGTCCACTCGACCCTCATGTCATGCCTTCACTGATCTCATGCCACCTACCAATGCCAAGCTATGCCATTTCCTGCACTTTTACACCAAAGGAGTTCTCTGTACATGCAATGCAAAACAAAACAAAATGCAACTAAAAACATACTAAAATATGCTTAAGATGGGCATAGTTCTCGTGAATTGATATCCAATAAGTAGGTATAAAACCTACTTATCAGCAATGAAGTGGCTGATGAAATGTGGCTGATTATTGGGGTTATTGAGCATGTGGGAAGTCAAGAGTTAGTCACCAACTAAAGTTTTGGCAAAAATTGTAAGTTATCTAATAAATAATGCAAGAAGGGCAATTAGGTCAATTGGCTTGTAAATTTAATGGCAATCTTTTCATTTGTCTAACCCTTAGAGTTTGACCCTTAAGGTTTAACCCTAAGATTTTGTGCATTAATTTTCTAGGATTTTGCAATTAGGGTTTAAAGTGAAAATTTTAGTTTCTAAAAATGAAAATTAGGATTTCTTAATCATGCTTAGTTCCCTAATTACATAGAACATGGAAATTAGATTAAAGATTTACTAATTAGCATTAAGATTGCTAAATTAGCGATTAGGGTTTCTAATTTGACAATTAGGGTTCCTAATTTAGTAATTAGGATTTCTAATTAATTAGATTTTCTAAATATTAATTAGGGTTTTCCTAATTAACATTAAATTCTGTAATACTTGTCATAAATTATATAACACACTCACTACACAGTCTTGAGCTCCTATTTGAGTTCAAATTAGGGTTTAACAAATTAATGCAAGGATTTTGACATGATACACTGTAATTGACCAACCATTATCAGTATACATTTACAGTCCATATTTATAACATTGAAATATAATTAATATTATATTATTATTCTCATTCCTTGTTCAAAATCCAGAATTAGGGCTTTGAATCCATATCCGACTTAACTTTCATATATACCATTATCAATTAAGTTAAAATAAATAACTTAACTAATCTAAATAAATTCATATAATAAAATAATTATTATAATAATTCTATTAATCATTTCATATATTATTTGAATTATACAATATTCACATTTTCATAGAAAATAAATAATAAAAATATTTTTACTACAAAATTTATTATAAAAATATAATTTATAATAATCAGTAATTCCTTTTAAAAAATTATTTTCAATTATTCATGTAATAAATAAATTTATATTTACCACATATATACATATACTTTACCTTGCACATATTCCCACATTTTATTAAAAAAAAATTTATACATAAAATTTCTGATTTAATTATATCGAAAATATTGGGTTATTACAGTCTTTATTTATGACATCCTCATTTACTCCAAAAGCTGTGAAGATCATGAACAACACTTGAGGCTGATACTCCAAAAGTTTCGTGAAAACAAACTATACGCCAAATTGAAGAAATGTGAGTTCTGGCTTGAGAAAGTAGCATTCCTTGGGTATGTGATATCAAACCATGGAATATCTGTTGACTCGGCAAAGATTGAAGCAATACACAGCTGGGAGTAACCTAAGTTAGAAACCGAAGTATGTAGCTTTCTGGGCTTAGATGGTTATTATCGGAGATTTGTGGAAGGATTTTCTCGAATCGCTACTCCATTAACTTAGCTGACTCGAAAAGATACAAAATTCGGTTGGAGCGAGGAATGTGAGAAGAGTTTTCAAGAACTTAAGAGGAGACTCATTTCAGCACCTGTTCTGAAAATACCATCTGGTTCAGAGGGATTTGTCATCTACAGCGATGCTTTAGGCTGAAGGTTAGGATGTGTTCTCATGCAACATGGGAAAGTCATAGCCCATGCCTCACGACAACTCAAAGAATATGAGAGAAATTATCCTACTCATGATCTAGAGTTGGCAGCAGTCGTTTTCGCACTAAAGATCTGGAGACATTACCTGTATGAGGAAATGGTGGAGATCTATACGGATTATAAAAGCCTCAAATATTTTTTCACCTAAAAGGAACTCAAAATGCGGCAACGACGTTGGCTGGAGCTGTTGAAAGATTACGATCATACCATTCAATACCATCCTAGAAAAGCGAATGTGATAGCTGACACGTTGAGTAAGAGATTATATGCGGGTACGAGTGCGATATTGTCAATACAAAGGCCCAAACCACGGACCCACATGATGATGTCAAATATACGAGTAGAACCGACTTTAATCGATAAAGTTAAAGCTACTCAAACCACAGATCTGGAGCTAATGCGTATGAGGAGGAAAGTATAAAAAGGTGCTATTCCGGAAGCAAGAATCGATGAAGAAAGAATACTTCGAGTCAACTCCAGACTTTGTGTTCCTAACGACTCTGATTTGAAGCATAAAATTATGATGGAGGCGCATAACACACCATTTGCAATCCATCTTGGGAGTACCAAAATGTATTGTGATCTTCGACATATATTTTGTTGGAGCAATATGAAAAGAGAGATCTCGGAGTTTATGTTGGTCGTTTTACCGATCAATATATGCGTGCAAGTATACACGGTCAAAAAGTAATAAAGAGTAAGTAAAGTATCATTCCCACGGAGAATTAACTAACAAAGTTCACCAAGCACTAACCCGTAACTATTTCAGTCTTATTTAAACGATTGATTTGCGATATATAAATTTAAACTGTTAAATTAAATAAACCTAACTATTCCTAAAATAAGATTAGATAATGAAGACCTGAGATCACAATTTCATCTATTGACTCATTTAAATCAACACACTCCCTGTTAATCCAAATTAATTGTACCGAATTGTTAGTCAAGAACACGAAAGTAAAGTATAGCCATCTCTCAATGTACCATACCCATATCACATATAATCCACAGTTGATAGAATACACATGAACACCCACATTACCTAAACCACTATATGTCTATATGATTTACAAATAATTAGGGTTTAAACCCAAGTTCTTAAATGACTACGAATGGTGTTTCGGTATATGTCTATCCTAAACAAAAATCATACATCCTATCATAATGTAGAATATACAATCAAAAGCTATTAAGATCAGATCCAAACCCATACTTCATCTCTCAAGTCCATATGGATTATCACAGTAATTGATGGCCAATCAACTAAGCAAGTAAGCATGAATCTTAATAGACAATCCCATAGAAACCAATAAGGCTAACAATGAAACATATCAGAATAAACTAATCCATAGAATCCATTGCAATCACAGAATAGAATTTAAATCATATCTGAATCAACGTTATCATCCACATATTGAATAAACATCATAAGATACAATTAGGAATCAAAGAGAGAGTAAGAGTAGAAACTTGTAGCGCAAATCTATTCTCCTGATCCAAGATTGAATCTTTAATGCTTTCCAATTGCTTCAATTCTCCAATCTAATCAATTCTAGAAAGTAACTACACTAATCTACTCTACTCTATTATTGAAATTAAAGAGAGAAAGTGACAATAGCTACGTGATCCCCCAAAGGGTGGAATACATTTTCATACTGATAATAAGTCTAATATAATACGAGTCTCAGTCGTAACATCCTTCTCCAAGAAATCAACCTATTCGATATCTCAATTGAAAGTCAACTGCCGAATTAAGATTGTCGCAGCTGCGCCGTGATAAGCCTTGGATAGGGCACAACTGCGCACAGGTGATCTGGCAATATGTTCATGCGCAATTGCTTAGTGTCATCAAGCTAAGTTGGCGCAATTGCTACTGCATCATCATTGGGCTCGACTTGTTCTCGCTTGTTTCATTGTAATCTTCATTGCATTTTAGGCTCAAGGTACTTCACTCCAAAACTTCATTCCAGCATCTGGCAATATGCTCAGCTCCATTTTCCTTTCCATCATCAATCCATCATAGCTACGAGCACAACTTAGCTCAAATAACACCGAGAGATTTTCCAATACTAACACTGCAAAATAAAGCACAAAAGGGTAAAAATCTATACAATAACATGAGTTTAAGCACAAATTTAAGTCAGTTGATATCTAAATAAATGGTTATAAAACCACTTATCAAATGCCCCCAAACTTAAACCGTTGCTTTCCCTCAAGCAACCAAAATAAAACCAAGCCACAATGCAATGCAGAAACTACCATGTATGCATCCTACACTATCATGAACTTGAATCCAATAGTCAGCCCGAAATGAAATTCAAATACAATGCCTTAGAAAAACTACAAGATAATCAAACCAAAAATAACCCAAGACAAGATCATAGTGCACAACACTCTACAAATCCAAATCTGTCAGCATTGATATAGTGTGAATGTGAAGCAACCACTAAACATACTATTGAACAAATTTTTCACATACTACGCTTCTTAGGGGGAAAGAACCAGTTTTAACTCAAGAAATTCAGTACATTAAGTAAGTTCTAACCAAGACCATGCATTACTTAAGATCAGAGTTAACGTGGAAATTTATGCCTTTATTTTCTCATGAGGGCGATTCTCGAACTTTTCCCACGGAGTTTATTACTATATTTTTTTCCCTGATATAGCGAGTGCGTTTTACTCTCCGTCTTGCCTTTTTTTTTTTCTCTTTTTTTCCCATTTAAACGAGTGCGTTTTACGCTCCAGCTCGCCTTTTTTTTCTCTTTTTTTATAACACGTATATTTACCCTTCTTTTCCCCCAAACTTAAGTTCTTTACAGTCCAAGCTATTACCTAATTGAGTACTGACACTCTTTCAATAAAACACAACACTCCCACCAGAAGACAAGTATGAGATAATTTAAACTAAACGCCTCATAATGGTTACTCAAGAGTGTTAACTGGTTATATCAGTAACAGACAAATAAGGATTTATATTATGATATAACATCACAACCCAGCTTAAGTCTCAAATTAGTTCAAAAATCAAGTAGTTTTAATTTCATCATAGGCCAACTAAATAACACATCAACTGACACTGGATTCATGCAGTTACAAAATGCAACATTTTTTTAAACATAATTACTAAACAGAATGCAACAATTTCTAACACAATCAACTAAAACAAGACAAAATGCAACATGACATGAATTATACTAAATGCAACAAATAAACCGAATACCCCCAAACTTAAAAACTACAATGTCCTTATTGGAGATAAAAGGTATAAGGAAACTCCCATAGCTGTCCTCATCATCATCATCATCCTCCTCTTGCTTAGGTGGAGTGTCTGGATGTGGATAAGGAGTAGCTGTCCCATACATCAGAAATTGAACCTGTGCTCTCAGCTGGCTAAAGGCATTGGATAAGGCTCCAGAGAACTCGGTAGTGAAAGATTAGAAGTTCATGTGCATCGCATCCATTGTTCTTTGGAGGCGGCAAATGTCACGGTCCTGTCTACCTGGAGGTGGCCTAGCTGAATGAGGAGCATCAGTGTCCTCTTCTTCTCCATCTTCTTCACTCTCGGACTCATCCTCAGGTATAATGAACCCTAAGCCCCGGGGATGAGACTCTGCACCATTCCAAATGGTGTACTTCTGAATTGTGGTCAATATCCCTCATCGGCATCTGGAGAGCCTCAGAATCCCAATCAATTCCCACAGCCAAGCACAATCTAGTAATAAGAGAAGCGTGTGGTATGCCCCCCTGAAATACTCCCTCTCATGTATTTCAGCATTGACTGATTTATGATGTGTCCGATGTCAATTGCTTTTATCTTCAGAATACCATATAGCAATATAGCTCTCTCAGTCGTGACATCGGCATGATGGCTAAGTTGGGAGTATGTTCGCACATATGAATCTATACCATGCCTTGGCATATCGGCTGAGAGAAGTCTGTGGGAAATGTACCTTTCTGTCAGTGCCGGATTTGGTGGTCCATTTTGTGTCTGGCTTGCACAGTTCCTTCACCAACTTGTCTAAGTCTATCTCAAATCTTTGTGATTCAGCCTAGTTCTCAGCACCTGATGGCAATGTCCCCACATGGAATATCTCATTGATTGCTTCTTTGGTATACTGCATCTACTTTCTTCGCACAAAAGAAATGCCATTTTGAGTTTCGCGAGCGTTGGCATAAAATTCCCTTACTATAGCCATTGGTGAAGCCACCAGTTTGGCTACCACTAACATCCATCCAGGCCCCATAATTTGTTCCTTCAATTTTCCATCTTCTTTTCCCGGCCTGAATCCCTTCTCTGGTACGAAATATTTGCCCACTAAAACATCCATATAGTAGTGCTGGGCCGAGAGGTTCATAAATTGGGAGGTGTCCATCACGTTTCTGTTATTACCCTCGCTCTCATGCTCACTGCTCAACGAAGGAGATGGAGTTCTAATTCGCTTAGGTGTCATGATTTTGATGAGAGTATTATCTTGGATGCCCCTGAACCCTTCAATGAATCCCCAAACTCTATCAATTTTGTATCAACCCATTGAGGTGCACTCAATAGTAATCCAACTATGCCCTTTTTTCTATCACTCTTATTCTCCAATACAAATCCACAGGACAAATTATGTGATGATGGAGGGTTAGGTTGAGATTTTGGTAGGAATGGATTAGGGAATAAGACTGTTAGTGGCAATGAAACCCTAACCTCTTGTTGGACTTCACTAGAATAGGTGGTGTGCAGAACCGAATTCCCTTGACTGCTAACACCGTTCGAAATCAGCTAGAGGGATGAAGAACTAGGGTTTAGTATGGGAAGAGAGAATAATGTTGGATGGAATCAAATAATAGGTATGTAGACTGGAATCTAGGGTTTGATTTAGGGCTCTTAGATGTTCGGTTTTGTTATAGAGAAAGGAGTTTGAGAGTTTGGTAGTTTAAAGAAAATAATGACGTAGAAGGTGTGGTCTGATCCGGCTCCTTAAAATTATTTTAAAAATCGACATAAAGCTTCATAAGCAATTGCTTATAAATGGTTGAGAATGGGGCTTGATTATGACTATATTAAATCTGGCAATGTCATGTGGCGTAAATTACGCACTATTTTAACTTGTCTTTGAAGTAAGCAATTACAACCCTAAACACAGTCCCGACTCACCTTTGCTTGCTATGTTCTGATGTTTGAATTTATCACCCTGCTGCCCAATTGATCATTCCTGCAGAGGATCACAATGAACTTTTAAACCTTATTTACTCCTAACAAACACTTGCTATTAAAATTTAATTAACTATACTAATAATGAAAACTAGATTAAAACAGTAAGAATTAAACGACGAGGGGGAAAAATGATAGACTACAAATAATGGAGAATTAAGCAAATAAGGAAAGAGAAAGATTGGATGGGGTGCCTCCCATCTAGCGCTCGGTTTATAGTCCGTTAGCTGGACTCTTTTCTTGACACCGCTATCCAATTCCCCTACGATAAGCTAGAAAACCTCCATCCATTAGAATTGCACTATGCGTAGGTAGGTTCCCCTTCTTATTAGTCTGTGAATTGAAACAACCTAGCATGTTTCCTGCGCATGATGTTCCCAGTTCTTTTGCATAGCTAGGTGCCTCATCCGTTGTATTTGGGAATAAATTGTTACATTAAGGCATGGAAAGTACAACGGACTCTTCCTCTTTTATTTTCTCTTCCTCAGCCCACCATGGTGTATAAGAGGCCTCTTTATCATACTGATCTTTACTTTGAATATGGCTACCAAGGGGACATGGGTGTGCAAAGTTCACTGAATTCTTCAGTTCTGACTGAAAAAGTCACTTGGTGTATTATACAAGACAGTTCATGTTCTACATTATCCAATTCCCCAGTTGTCTCCTCGATGACAACTTCTTTGAGCTCATCCAATGGCGTGTACACTTCTGGTTCTCCATCAGTTTCATCATCCATGACGTAGCACTAATTGTTTTGAGGGCAATTGTTCAAGGCTTCGAATATTTGATCCATATGCTTCTGAAGCTTCCTAATTGACCTCTCTTGCTCAATCATCTTCTCCTCAGTTGATGTTACAAACTTGAACCACAAAGCCTCTAATCTTGAATTATCTTGTTCAGTTTCAGAATCCCTATATTGAGGAACATTTATTGAGGAGTTAATGAGTTGTTCCATCTGTCTATTAAGATTTTGGGTTGATAACTCCTGACTCATTATCACCTCTTCTTTTTCTGCTATAATCCTTAACATGAATTCCTTCAACTCTGAATTATCCTCTTGTTGCATTGGAGGTGGATTTGAGAAATTTGATGGATATGTTGGACTTGGAACATAGTATTGGTCTTGATAGTTACAATTCCATTCATAATCTGGGTGATACCCCCAACCTTGATGATAATTGGGACAAACATAGTCGTTGAGGTAATCACCCCCAAACTGTACTTGTCCAACACTAATGTTGCACTGATAACTTGGATGCTCGTCAGCACAATATTCACACGTAACTGCCATCCTTTGAGTCCTTTGGGCTGCAATAACGTCCAACTTCCTTGAAAGTTCTTTAATATGTGCCGATATTGCGAAAAATGCATCAAGTCTATCAATCCCTGTTTCCCTTGGTTGAGTCATGTTTGTGTATGGCCATTGATACGCAAAATCACCCATGGTACCTGAAAAGAGAGAACTATAAGAAGATAATTAAAACAAAATAAAAATGTTTAAATTAAGACCAATTTGATTGAAATTAATGTTGGCAAAAATTATTAAAATAATTCCCCGGCAACGACGCCAAAAACTTGTTGGTCATTTTACCAATCAATATATGCATGCAAGTATACATAGTTAACAAGTAATAAAGAGTAAGTAAAGTATCGTTCTCACGGAGAATTAACTAACAAAGTTCACCTAGCACTAACCCGTAACCATTTCAGTCTTATTTAAACGATTGATTTGCGATATATAAATTTAAACTGTTAAATTAAATAAACCTAACTATTCCTAGAATAAGATTAGATAATGAAGACCTGAGATCACAATTTCATCTATTGACTCATTTAAATCAACACACTCCCTATTAAGCCAAATTAATTGTACCGAATTGTTAGTCAAGAACATGAAAGTAAAGTATAGCCATCTCTCAATGTACCATACCCATATCACATATATTCCACAGTTGATAGAATACACATGAACACCCACATTACCTAAACCACTATATGTCTATGTGATTTACAAATAATTAGGGTTTAAACCCAAGTTCTCAATTGACTACGAATGGTGTTTCGGTATATGTCTCTCCTAAACACAAATCATACATCCTATCACAATGTAGAATATATGTAACGACCCCAAAATTCATACAATTTAATTCTCGACTTCGGTCGTTAATAATACATTCAACCTCTAATTTTACATCATTAAACGATAATACAACCATTGAAATTTGTGGAATAATTAAAACTTTCTATTACAAACTATCCTCGTTCCCAAAACCTTCAACCTTTACATCTAAATATCTCAGAATCATTTTAATACTACAATAGTTTACATCGCAAAATAATACTACAATTCGACATTAATACATTATTCGGAACCTTAAACATGATTCAAATAATAATAACACAACCAAAGTGTATAAATCTTCAAGTATCATATCTGATTTATGTCTTTCAAGTAACACATAACTTTACCTTGAATCTTGAACCTGCAAAAATGGTTATCTGCAAGGTTGAGCTCGACAGCGCATACGGTAATCCACACAGACAGGTTATTCCAACAGAATAATAAAGAATGGAATAACAGAAGAATTCACCATGCATGCGATAGACCGCACAGACAGGTTATTCCCAACAAAATAATAAAGAATGGAACCAGGTCATACGTAATCAGCACAGACAGGATATTCCAACAGAATAATAAAGAATGGAATAACAACAGAATTCACCAGGCATGCGATAGATCGCAAAGACAAAGTTATTCAATGAGAATAATAAAGAATGGAATAATGGAAGAATTTCACCATGTATGCGGCAGATTGCAGATAGACATGTTATTCCAACATAATAATAAAGAATGGAATAATGAAGAATTTCACTATGTATGCGGTACTTGGCATAGACAAGTTATTCAATATAATAATAAAGAATGGAATAATGTAAGCTCTCTTCATGAATCTGAAAAGAAATAATACCCCTTACCTTAGAAAAAACTGGATACTGGAATAGTGAGGTAGCAGACTTCTCTTCTTCTTTCTCTCTATAATTTCTCTATAATAATTGCTCTTGTGAGACTTAGTGACTTGGTGAGAAATGAAAGAAGAATGAGCTTCTATTTATAAGAAAATATAGTTTCAATAATTGTACATTTTTGGGCTCAAAATATTACAGTATAATACCTCCCTCTTTTTCTTCATTTTTAATTTAGTCCTGCAAGTATTATCAATCTTGCACCACCTCCCCTAATAGTAAATCATGTGAATCAATAGTAAATCACGTGACTCAATAGTTCTAAATATGTAAAAAAATTAATTATAGTATAGTACCTTCAACTATACCTCCATTTTTAATTTAGTCATGCAAGTATTATCAATCTTGCACCAACTCCCCTAATAGTAAATCATGTGAATCAATAGTACACACATGTGAACACATAGTTATAAGCATTTGAATTAATAGCAATTAATTGCTCATTTATCCGGTGAATTACCCGATTGGTCAATATAACCTCCAGACATCAATTATTATTAGAATAGATGTCGATTTCCACTAACACTAATAATTCCAACACAATGGAACTATTAATTTCATCTTTAATCAACACGAACTTATTCATCATTAATATTATAACTCACAATATTTAACAACCAGGTCGTTCCCAGGAAAGAGGGGGTTTTCCAATAAGGATTTATCCATATTGGCGCGCAATTAGATTATCTAACCTCTCCTTGACAGAACTTCTAGACATTGTCAATATTGCAAATAATAATATGAATAACTTTGTCGTCTCAATTATTAATTTAATAATATAACATATTATCTGAGATGATCTTGTGTGACAATAATTGAATCAATAATATGAGAGATATGATGCAGCAATTAATGTAGCAATAATTGGGTATAACTGAGTGACTTCTCACGTAAGCATCAATAATCAATACTGTGTGCTACTATGCAACCACGCATATTACTATACTTTTATCACCGATTATTTTATGACAACTTGTTTACGTTGAAAAATTTTCACATATCACCCTTAACTTTAACCTTTTATCAATTTAACCATTTATTAAATAGAATAATTATAAGAAAATTGAATACTTTCATTTCATAAAATTTGGGGTCTCACAATTGGAGCCCAGACCCGCGCCACACAGTTCATGGGGGATATGGTTCCAAGATCTGTGATGATGATGGATTGGCTAGCTTGTGTCCGAGATCCGACTCATTTGACACAGATTGATAGTTTGACTAGACAGTTAGACCGGGCACATTTCTTTATTCGGCACTTGGGTAGAGATCCTTCAGAGGCAGATACTTTTGATCCTTCCAGCTTTGGCGCTGGCCCCTCAAGTGACCCATATGGCTTTTCGTGCAGATCACCTCTTGTATAGGCCTAACATCCTGTAGATAGAGATCTAGTGACTCAGGAGGAGTTACATCAGCTGGACAGGATTGACGATGTAGACATCGATACCATTGACTTCTTCTGATGTATATTCTCGTTATCTCTTTTGATAGGCCTCTATTAGACATTAGGTAGCTTCACCCCATTCTCGCTATATCTTTTGATAGGCCTCTATTAGATGTAGGGGAGTTTTGCCCCATTTCCCTGTATTTTAGCTATACAGAGATGTATTAGATGATGATATACTTAGGAATGCATGTACAATTTTTCATTCCCTATATTATATTGCAATCTATTGTATCATGCATGTTATTATGTTATGCATATGTATGTATGTCCAAAGATATTCAGCATTGACCCCTGGATGGTCTTATGACACGGCCCGTATAGATGTCTTCTTCGACAGTTAGCCGCATTGATCATACCCCAACATTTTTGGTGGCATCGGGTATGCGATCATGGTATGATAGCATGTCACCATCAAATAGGGTGACTGTAGATCATTTGTTGTAGCATACTAAGACCCTGTTGATGTTTCAAGTTCCCACAGGATTCGTGGAGGGCATGCTGGAACACTGGGTATCTGAGAGGCGGGTTTTCTGATTTGGGACCCAGGAGTTGACTCCTACTTTGGAGGTGTATGCACATTTGACGATGCTGCCATTGGACAGACCTTACGTGCATATGGCTACTGGAGACATGAGTAGGTAGTTCATGACCCTCACTGCCTTGAGACGTAGAGTGGTGCAGGATGAGATCACATCTAGCCACGTTATATCCCATCGTTTTCTATTTGATAGATTTGGCTCAGAGGATAGTTATGCACGGCATTCCGGGGATTTCACCACACCGGAGGATCATTGGCGTTTGGCCAGAGTAGATGTACTGCTATTGTGCGTACTTTCGTATGTCTACATGTCACGATACATGGATGAGTTGGACATTGGCGTCATTATGGCAGTGAGAGCTCTCAGGGAGGGTCACCCCATCATACCGATGATCATCACAGAGACTCTGAGGATAGCTACATACTGCTGCACTTATCCGGCAGGGGTGTTTATAGGCAGCTCGGTCATGCTGTCTATATGGTTCATGTCACACTTAAGACCGATTGGCACTTTTAGACGGCATGGATATTGCTTCACCCATGATATAGCCATGTTATACTCCTTTTAGCCTATGGAGTGTGTAGATGTTGTATCTTGGTCAGCTTTCCTGGCAGGGATCGGATATCCGTTCACTATATTGTCGTGTACAGGGCTTAGCTCACCCTATAGCTTCATTACTCATGCTCTAGGCATGGATTATCTTCCTCTAGCTGGCTTGAGAGGCATGATCACTTACCACCCACTAGCCGTGATGTGTCAGTTTGACTAGTTCCAGGACTTCCATCCTTTTGAGGGGGCATCGAGTCAGCGCTTCGCTTCTTGGCATTTATCAGCAGAGGACAGATCCAGGTTGTATGCATGTTGGGATTAGCGAGAGCTGTCTGAATTTTTCTATCAGCCATTCTGGTTGTTCTGTAGAGTATTCCGCATGGATGGAGACAGAGACTGCATCGGCTATAGTAGTATCCATAGTGCATGGGACTGATTCTGACGATGAGGAGCCTATGGAGAAGGCTGATATTCCCATCGAGGAGAATTTGACTGCTGGGTTGCTAGCATTTATGATGGATTCTCCCACTATGAGTGCTACTGTCATTTAGCATTCAGCATAGTATCTGGAGCAGATTCTTTATCTAATGACCTATAAGATAGATCAGGCTAGGGCCTCGATGTTGACAGCTCTTGATGGGAGAGACGCCGCTCTATTAGAGAGAGACGAGGCTAGATCAGCCAGAGATGCATTGATTGTGGGGCGGGATGCTGCCCTATCTGCCTGGGATATGGCTGTCGTAGACAGTACTTCAGTGAGATCCCATACAACTGGTATCCTTGCTGACATGAGTACATACATTGATGAGCATCATGCCACCATGCAGTTAGCCTCGGATCTGCTAGCTCGTGTAGATACCATTGGGCAAGAGCTTGCAGCGTTACCTCTTTCTTCAGAGAGGGATGCTATGTTAGATCTTATAGTCCGCATACACACAGATCCGTAGATAGACTTGTATTTTTCCTGCACAGACTAGCTTAGCCATTTTGTAATGTACAACATATATTGTATATATCAAACAGTATTTTATATAGCAGAGAAATATATTTTGATTTACTTCCCTTTCAGTTATGCCTTGATACTTGCATGATATTTGCCTATTTCGTCAGGGCTTGTGATCTTGATGCATTCTGAACTCATCCTTGATGTGTGGACATTGAGCCATCGCATGATCTTTTAGAACGGATCATTGATCTGTATGTATCCCTACCATCTTTGGTGTCTTGGGACTAGTTTCTGTATGGCAATGTGGAGAGGAGTGTGGCTTTTTCTCTCTGAGATTAACCGCACCATAGATGGTCGCTAGTACTTCTATTTGTGAGAACCCTAATTAATTCCATCTCTTATGGATTGGTGTTTCTCTTTGAGGCACAACTGTAGCTTAGATGGTCACCGAATCTCCTATTAGTGAGGAGTGGTTGGGTAATTCCATCCCTTTGGTCTGAAGCCGATGAAATGTGATGGATTAAAATTTGATCCTAGTACCGTGTGACAAGTATTTTTATTTTGGTAGGGGGTTAGACTGAACCATAAATGGCTGCCTACATACTCCTATTGAAGAAGAGATCAGGTCTGCGTAGTTCGAACCTGGTGTAAGAGGTTCAACGCTGAATGTGAAAGGCAGATGGGTGTAGAAGCTTTATTGATGAAGAAAGGTGTAAAAGTTTTTTTGTGGTTTTTGTTTATGTAGAGAAAAGGGCAGAAATGTTTTTGTTGTTTTTTGTTTATTACGACCGGGCCATAGAGAATATGGTTGCTATGAGATCCTGAATTTTATGAAATAAAAATATTCAATTTTCTTATAATTATTATTTTATTTAGTAAATGGTTAAATTGAGAAAAGGTTAAAGTTAAGGTGATATGTGAAAATTTTTCAAAGTAAACAAGTTGTCATAAAATAATTAGTGATAAAAGTATAGTAATACGCATGGTTGCATAGTAGAACACAATATTGATTATTGATGCTTACGTAAGAAGTCACTCAGTTATACTCAATTACTGCTACAGTAATTTCTGCATCATATCTCTCATATTATTGATTCAGTTATTGTCACAGTATCATCTGCATAATATGTTATATTATTAAATCAATAATTGAGATAACAAAGTTATTCATATTATTATTTGCAATATTGATAATGTCTAGAAGTTACATCGAGGAAAGGTTTGGTCACCTAATTGGCATGATAAGGAGAAATCCTTATCGGAAAGCCCCCTCTTTCCTGGGAACGACCTGATTGTTAAATATTGTGAGTTATAATATTAATATTGAATAAGTTCGTGTTGATTAAAGATGAAATTGATAGTTCCATTGTGTTGGGATTATTAGTGTTAGTGGAAATCGACATCTATTATAATAATAATTGATGTCTGGAGGTTATATTGACCAATCGGGTAATTAATCGAATAAATGAGCAATTAATTGCTATTAGTTCACATGTTTATAACTATGTATTCACATGTGTGTACTATTGATTCACATGTATGTACTATTAGGGGAGGTGGTGCAAGATTGATAATACTTGAATAACTAAATTAAAAATTAAGGTATATATAAAGGTACTATACTGTAATTATTTTTTTCACATGATTGAACTATTGAGTCACATGATTGTACTATTGATTCACATGATATACTATTAGGGGAGGTGGTGCAAGTTTGATAATACTTGTAGGACTAAATTAAAAATGAAGAAAAAGATGAAGGTATTATCTTGTAATATTTCGAGCCCCAAAACGTGCAATTATCGAAACTATATTTTCCTATAAATAGAAGCTCATTCTTCCTTCATTCTCACCAATTCAGTAAGACTCACAAGAGAAATTATAGAGAGAGAAGCTATAGAGAGAAAGAAGAAGAGTAGTCTGCTACTTCACTACTCCAGTATCCAGTCTTCTTCTGAGGTAAGGGGTATTATTTATTTTATATTCTGAAGAGATATTATTTTTCGTATTCGTATGAATATTATTTTCGTTCAACAGTCGTAAGGGGTCTTATTTATTTCATATTCTGAAGAGATATTATTTTTCATATTCGTATAAATATTATTTTCGTTCAATATTCGTAAGGAATATCATTTCGTTCAATATTCGTAGGAATATTATTTTCGTTCAACAGTCGTAAGGGGTATTATTTATTTCATATTCTGAAGAGATATTATATTTTTCGTATTCGTATGAATATTATTTTCGTTCAATATTCGTAAGGAATATCATATTCGTTCAATATTCGTATGAATATTATTTTCGTTCAACAGTCGTAAGGGGTATTATTTATTTAATATTCTGAAGAGATATTATATTTCGTATTCGTATGAATATTATTTTCGTTCAATATTCGTAGAAATATTATCTTCGTTAAATATTCGTTGGAATATTATTTTCGTTTAAGGGATGTTATTTTTGTTCAATATTCGCTTGAAATAATATTTTCTTCCATACTCTGTAGTATGTAAGTAATATTATTTCGTTTCAGATTTTGAATTCTATACTCATTTTGTTGAAGTTTTGGCTTCTATACTCTATAAAATTAGTAGAATATCCTTGATATTTGCGTTTCATCCACTATCTTTTCATGAACATATTATTTTGAGCTTTCTTGATAATTATTGATCTTTTTATGATAGAATAAAATTCATGAGTTACTATTTACGGGTTACTATTCACCCAGTTACTATTCACTCGAATATTATTCACTCGGGTATTCGGGGCACTTTTCGTGTCAGAGTACTATTCATAAATTACTATTTACGGGTTACTATTCACCCGATTACTATTCACTCAAATATTATTCACTCGGGTATTAGGGAACTTTTCATATCGGAGTATTATTCACGAGTTACTATTCACCCAATTACTATTTACTCGGGTATTTGGGGTACTTTTCATGTCGGGGTACTATTCACGAGGTACTATTCCCGAAGTACTATTCATAGGGTATTATTCACGGGGTACTATTTACCCGAAAAATATATTTCTTTTCTGTCCAAATTATTTTTGGTACATGAATATTATTCATGAATTTTACTCCACAAAGCAATATCATGTTGACAATTTGGATATTTTTAAACTCTGAATAAATTTAAAGTCTTTAATATTTATCCTTGATTTCGTTTGATTAATGCTTATATCATTTTCATCATCCTCATGCTTATATTGTGATGAAAGTCATCTTTGGCTTACGTGCATAGATGGACTGTTGATTATTCGTTTTACAATTGTATATCTTTGGCTTACGTGCAAAGATGGACAGGTGTATGACATGATCATAACCACTGATGATAATAACAAATATCCTTTGCCCGTAGTGCATAGATAATTCGATGATGTGATTGGCAGGATCATGACCATTAGTTAACAATTGAATGTCTTTGGCCGTACTGCACTGACAGACAATTTATTGGTCTGATCATGACCATTGGTTTTATAGTTGAATATCTTTGGCCTGTAGTAGAAAGGTAGACAACTGATTGGTATGATCATTGTTATTACATTTGAATATCTTTAGCCTTTGGTGTAAGGATATTGAGCAAAGTTCTATTAAGCCTTTGTGGCAAAGAGAAACTATTTATTTACATAGTTATAAAAATGAATTATGGATTTTTTTTTAACTATAATCTTTGGTGGTTCAGGTGAAGACAGGTGATGATAGTTCTTTTTGTCTTGGGTATAACAAAGAACTGTTGATGAGTATTACATGAATGAAATATTAACGACAGAATTTTAATCTAGAGGAGATAGTAGACATTATGTTCTACTTGACTCTTCTAATGGATTGCTTATTCATTTTTGCAGTTAAACTTGATGTTTATTGTATTTTATCAGTTTAACACTATTGAAGGCTAAGGATAATTTATTCTGCATTATCTTAGTCATAATATTTCTTACTGGGCTAGTTGAGTTCACCCTTTTCTTTCCTTTATTCTCTTTGGAAATGAGAATATAATTTGGGACGAGTCGGGAGCGGAGTGATGGTCCGATATGGTGGCTATAGTAGTCCTAACTACTTAGTGTGATAATAAGTGTAATGAGGACTGAATTTTAGTTTGTATACTGTCTATGAGGCAATATTCATGTAAACTCTCAGCTATGTTTTGTCGTATATATTACCCGATAGTTGCATAAAAGAATTTTGTATTTGATTTATGTAGTGTGTATTTGGCGACTCAAGATGGGTGATGTATACCTATTTTGGGGGAGTCACAGTTGGTATCAAAGCTTAGGGATATGGTCGCTGGCTGAGATGTGAGACTAGAACTAGGAGGGGAGAGAGAGGTTAATCCTTCACTAGTATGACCTACCTAAGTTTATTTGGTATTTAATTGGTCGGTCAGAGTATATAGATAATATGTGATATGTCAATTAACCTTTGTTTTGAAGATGTATTCTAGAATGATATCTGAAATACAGGAGATGAGCAATGGAAAAATCATGATACAGAGGAAATAATCGGGAAGATATAATCTGAAAAGAAAGCAAGGTATTCTCATCTCTTTGAACTACCAGGTACGTAAATTTCGAGGGCAAAATATCATAAGGAGGGGATATTGTTGATAAGTGGATTTTATATACGCGAATCAATGTCCATTTCATGTGTAATTATTGCTAAACTCTTGTGATCAAGTTCGTTTTTACTTGTTTTATGTTATTTCATGTGTAGGATGGTTGTTCTGGCATTTAACGTGTATTTGGAGTTATTCGGGATGATTTGAAGTCGTTTGGTGCTAGTTTGGACAACATCTTGAAGAGCAGCAAATATTTCAACAGAATAGAGGCCTGCTGGGGTGGGCAATGTTGTAAGACCCCAAGTTATTATGAATAAAATTAAATTTTTCTCTAATTATTATCTTGAAATAATAAGGAGTTAATTTGATATAATACTTTGGTTATGGGTGAAATGTGTAAATTTTACAAAATAAGCAAGTGGTTATAAAATATTCATTTTTGTCGGGGAATATTCGTTTGGTCGTGGAATATTCTTGTGGTGGGGAATATTAAATGCGATGGCGCTTTGACCATTCGTGGGCCTCTATAATGTAATATAAGCGCCGGATGAAGAAAAGCGACAAGTTAAGTTTTTATAAACAATGGCGTAGTTGTTACTAGTGAACTTTATTGGAATAGCAAATTGGTTAAAAATCTGATGTCTGGCGTGGTTGCGTAGTAGCACACGATATTGCACAATATTTTTGAATTATTGATTCTTACGTAAGAAGGCACTACTGAATAATTGTTACAGTAATTACTTTTCAATATTTTATTTTATTGATTCAATAATTGTTGCGTTGATATTTTATATTATTGTTGTTTCAATAATTGTCACTGTACATTATTTCCCATTATCAGATCAATAATTTATATTATTTGAATAATATTATTAGATAACATTATTGGCAATGTCTAGAAAGTTCTGTCTAAGGAGAGGCTTGGTCACCTAATTCTTGCGCAAGAAGGAGAAATCCTTATTGAAAAGCCCCTCTTTCACGAGGAGCGGCTTTGGTTGTCATAATTGTTATTACGTAATATTATTTATGAATAATTAATTATTGATTTATATGATAAGGAAATATTTATTTGATGTGGATATAAATGATGTATTTATTTATTTTATGTGGTTATAATTGAAGGATATAATGTTGAGGTGTTTTATCAGTATTTTTGTCGGAATGGAGGTATTAAAAATCAAATCAAGATTTTTATGATATATTGCGTGAGTTATATTTTTTAATCCAAATAGTTGGATCGTTGTGATTTTGGATATGTTATACATATATAAGTTGAGTATATGTCCATAAATTTTGAACCGTTCAAAATGAACGAATGATTTGTTATGAATTTTAAGAGGTGACTGATTCAGAAATTAGGTTTATAATTGATTTTGATGGAAAATTCTAGAATTGTGTGGGCCCCACTTGTGGTTGGTGAAGAAATGTGCTGAATTTTATTTCAAATGTGGTGGGTGGCAATAGTAGCAGGTAAAGCCATCAAGTAGCAGGTCAAGTCTGCTTCGGCGGGCTAACATTTTCCTATAAATAGAGGGCTAAGTTAGAATTGAAAATCACACCAGAAACATAAGCTTTCTCTCTTTCTCTCTCTATATTATCAAGCGTATTTTATGAGTATTTAGATACTTTGAGAGTTGCTGTTCAGTACAAGTTTCATTCAGCATCACTTCCGACCTTTCATTCCGAAGTACTGATTCTTTGAGGTAAGGGATGTTATTTTCTTCATATATGATATTATTTCTTTCAATATCATTATGCCGAAGTATTGATCTAAACGTTTTAATCAAATTTGGAACTTTTTGTGTCGGGGTTACTATTTACATATACGACACTATTCACAAATACGGCACTATTCACTAAAAAAATGAAATTTTCTCTTTTTCGTCCCAGATGTCTTTTATGGTTACTATCTTTGATTGTATCCATGTTTTGATCTTTATTTTTGAATTCTACTTCACACTTGGTTATTATGAAGTATTATTGAATTTGGATAAACCGAAATACGAATCCCTAATATTTGTCCTTACATCTCACTTGGATTCGTTCTTTAAAATGTTTTCATCATCCTCGGTCCTTAATGGTGATACTTGATGAATATCTTTGGCTTTTGTGGCAAAAGATGAATGATTACTGATGAATATCTTTGGCCGTAGTGCAAAAGATGAGCAGTGTTGAGATGAACATGACCAACTGGTGATACAAATGAATATCTTTGGCCCGTAGTGCAAAGATGTATATTGATTGATGTTACAGGGATAAAATATTGATGATAGACTTTTAAATTCATAGATGATAGTAGATTTCATTCTCTATTTAACTTTTCTAATGAATTGTTGTTTTCGCTGTAGTTGTTGATCTAAAACTTGTTGTCTATTGTATTCTATTAGATTTTTCCCTGTTGAAGACTAAGGATAATTTGTTGTATATTATCTTAGTCATAATATTCTTTACTGGGCTAGTTGAGCTCACCCTTTTCCTTTTTGTTCCATTTTTCTTCTCAGGAGGTGAGAATTTAGCTGGGACTAGCCGGGGTATGGAGTGATGATTCAAGATAGCTGTTTTAGTAGTCCTCACCATTTTGTAACATAGTGCATCAATAATTATAATGAGGACATATTTGGGTGTGGATATTGTCTAGAAGACAATATTTGTATTTAAACTCACAGTATGTGTTGTCGTATTTTGCACGACAATTGTAATAAGAAAGTTGTAGTTGTTTTCTGTACCATGTAATTGACGACTCAGAATAGGTGATGTATACCTATTTTGGGGGTGTCATAGTTGGTATCAGAGCTTAGGGATATTGTCTCTAGCAGAGATCAGGGAATAGAACTAGGAGGGGAGAGATGAGTAAATCCTTTGCTAGTGTGTCCTACCTAAGCTTATTTGTTGGTCGATCATAATATAGGGAAATTATGTGATATGTTAATTTGTTTAATTAACCCCTATTTTATGGCAATTTTTAAGAATGGCAGCTGAGAACGTTAACAATGGAGTCTATGAGACTGTGGAACAACCTTTGATTACCAACCAAGAGAACGTGCAACAGGAAGGCAATATTCCTCCTGTAAACAACACTACCGAGCAAACGATGAATGATGCGATGTTTAGAAGCTTTTTGCAGTTCATGCAAAATCAGACGAGGGAGACTCGTGTACAAAATACGGGTGGAAATGATAGCAACGCGCGGTTTGTCACAGCCAAGCAGTTCAAGGAGTTGGGACCACCAGATTTCTGGGGAAAGCCCGATCCGATTAAGGCAAAAACGTGGGTTAAGCAAATGACCAAGATATTCGATGTCTTGGGCTGTGCGGAGGAACAGAAGGTTCCATTCGCCACCTTTATGTTCCGTGGTGAGGCAGATTATTGGTGGTAATCTGTGAAGCGTACCCAGCCAGCCGCACTCAACATGTCTTGGGAAAGATTTCAAAAACTGTTCAATGATAAGTACTTCCCTGAAAGTATTCATCATATGAAGGAGGTAGAGTTTATTAGACTGGAATAGAACAACATGGACCGGTGTCCCGACGAGGTGTAAATTCGCAGAGTTATCCAGGTTTGCACCTCATTTGGTAGAAAATGAGGAACGTATGACGCGGATGTTTCTGAGAGGTCTAAAACCCGAGATTTGGTAATATCTTATCTCTCATAAATTTTCTTTATATTCAGATGTTGTAAACAGGGCTCAATTATTAAAGCGTGATAATGAGTATGTTCAACCAAGGGACTACAATCAGGGTCATACCGGTGACAGCAGTTATCGGAGCGATGATAACCAGCGAGGAGGGAAAAATACGGACAAAAGCGGTAGCCACTCGGGTGGTCATCGTGGCCATGAAAATAGGAGAGGTGAGTCAAGTGGAATTTTCAAAAAGAGGAGATTCAACAATGACGGAAAGACATTAGCACCAACACCAACAACAAATTCTAGGGGAGGAGAATTACCGCCAGTTAGATGCTACAGATGCGGAGAGGAGGGACACATAAGTCCAAACTGTTCACAGCCTTCAAAGGTGTGTCTTAATTATGGAAAAGACGGTCACATAACCCGATTTTTTCCGGTAGCAAAGTCAAGTCCAACTGGGACGGCGGCACCAAAGGCGACTATGGACAAAACAAAGTCGGTGGTTCAAGGAAGGGCGTTTGTCGTTACTGGCCAAAACACGAGAAACCCGAATGAGGTGATCACGGGTAAGCTAATCTTGAACTCTTGCAAAGTTTATACCTTACTAGATACTGGTTCTACCCATTCTATTATCTCACCTGCTTGTGCTCAACGTTTAAACTTAACTCCGGAGAAATTGGACTTTAACTTATCTGTTGAAACTCCATTGGGTGAAACCTTCGTTACATCTACAGTTTATAAATCTTGCTTGATCCAGGTTGGCACAATCACATTACCTGTTGATCTTATTTCTTTAAAGATACTTGCATTTGATGTGATATTAGGGATTGATTGGTTAACCACTCATCATGACAAAATTGATTGTTTTCGTAAGGTTGTTAGTTTTTATATTCCTAACCAACCTATTATACAAATTCAAGAAACTAAACCACTAAAATCAGTCACTATCATATCAAGCCATAAAGCTATTCGTTTATTGAAAAATGGATGTCAATCTTTCTTAGCCCATATTATGGACTTGAACAAAAACACGTCAGATTTGAATAATATTCCTATTGTTAATGAATTTCCTGACGTATTTCCTAAAGAACTTCCTGGTCTACCCCCGGAACATGAAGTTGAATTAATTATTGATCTTGAACCAGGTACAAAGTCCATTTCTAAAACCCCATATCGAATGGCTCCTATTGAACTTCAGGAGTTAAAAGTCCAACTACAGGAATTGTTAGACATTGGTTTCATTCGTCCTAGTACATCTCCTTAAGGTGCTCCTGTTTTATTTGTAAAGAAGAAAGACGGGAGTATGCGACTTTGTATTGACTACCGAGAATTAAACCATGTCACCATCAGGAATAGGTATCCACTACCTCGCATTGATGACCTGTTTGACCAGTTGGAAGGAGCACAATATTTTTCAAAGATAGATCTTCGTTCTGGATATCATCAGCTGAAGATTAAAACTGAGGATATTCCAAAGACTTCCTTAAGAACTCGGTACGGGCATTATGAATTCTTAGTCATGTCTTTTGGATTGACTAATGCTCCTGCTGCTTTCATGGATATGATGAACCGAGTATTCAAGGAATATTTGGATCAATTCGTTGTTGTCTTTATTGATGACATCCTCATCTATTCCAAAAGCCGTGAAGATCATGAGCACCATTTGAAGCTGGTACTTCAAAGACTTCGTGACAACAACCTATATGCTAAGCTGAAGAAATGTGAGTTCTGGCTTAAGAAAGTAGCATTCCTTGGGCACGTGGTATCAAAACATAGAGTATCTGTTGACTCGGCAAAGATTGAAGCAATCCAAAGTTGGGAGAAACCGAAGTCGGTGACCGAAGTGCATAGCTTTCTGGGCTTAGCTGGTTATTATCAGAGATTCGTGGAAGGATTTTCTTGAATCGCTACTCTGTTAACTCAGCTGACTCGGAAAGATGCAAAATTCGTATGGAGCGAGGAATGTGAGAAGAGTTTCCAAGAGCTCAAGGGGCGACTCATTTCGGCATCTGTTCTGATAATACCATCTGGTTCGGATGAATTTGTTATCTACAACGATGCTTCAGGCAAAGGGTTAGGATGTGTTCTCATGCGACATGAGAAAGTCATAGCCTATGCCTCGCGACAACTCAAAGAGTATGAGAGGAATTATCTTACTTATGATCTAGAGTTGGCAGCAGTCGTTTTTGCGTTAAAAATCTGGAGACACTACCTGTATGGAGAGAAAGTGGAGATTTATACGGATCATAAAAGCCTTAAATATTTCTTCACTCAAAAGGAACTCAACATGCGGCAACGACGTTGGCTCGAGCTGTTGAAGGATTATGACCATAGCATTCATATCATCTTGGAAAAGCAAATGTTGTAGCTGACGCATTGAGTAGAAGATCGTATGCGGGTACGAGTGCGATGTTGTTAACACAAAGACCCATTTTGTATGACTTAAAAAGGATGGAGATAGAGTTAAAGACTCCAGGGACCCATATGATGATGGCAAATATACGAGTAGAATCGACTTTAATCGATAAAGTTAAAGCTGCTCAAGCTACAGACCTAGAGCTGATGCGTATAAAAAAGAAAGTGCAAGAAGGTGCTATTCCGGAAGCAAGAATCGATGAAGAAGGAATACTTTGAGTCAACTCCAGACTTTGCGTTCCTAACGATTTTGACTTGAAGCACAAAATTATAATGGAGGCACACAACACGCCATTTGCAATCTATCCTGGGAGTACCAAAATGTATTACGATCTTCGACATACATTTTGGTGGAGCAATATGAAGAAAGAGATCGCGGAGTTTATCTCGAGGTATTTAACTTGTCAACGTGTAAAGGCGGAGCATCAAGTGCCAAAGGGTCCATTGCAACCACTTGAGATACTGAAATGGAAATGGGAGCACATTACTATGGATTTCGTTACAGGTCTTCCCAAGGTTTCTCAAGGTATAGATGCGATTTGGGTTATTGTTGATAGATTAACGGTTCTGTCTAAGGAGAGGTTTGGTCACCTAATTGCACGCCAGTAAGGAGAAATCCTTATTGGAAAGCCCCCTCTTTTCCTGGGAACGACGTGGTTGTCATAATTGTGATTCTGTAATATTATTTGTGAATAATTAATTATTGATTTATATGATAAGGAAATATTTATTTGATGTGGATATAAATGATGTATTTATTTATTTTATGTGGTTATAATTGAAGGATTTAATGTTGAGGTGTTTTATCAGTATTTCTGTCGGAATGGAGGTATTAAAAATCAAATCAAGATATTTTTACGATATATTTATGTGAGTTATAATTTTTAATCGTAGTTGGATCGTTGTGATTTTTGGATATGTTATACATATATAAGTTGAGTATATGTCCACAAATTTTGAACCGTTAAAATGAAGCGAATGATTTGTTATGAATTTTAAGAGGTGGTGATTGAGAAATTAGGTTTATAATTGGTTTTGGTGGAAAATTCTAGAATTGAGTGGGCCCCACTTGTGGTTGGTGAAGAAATGTGCTGAATTTTATTTCAAATGTGGTGGGTGGCAATAGTAGAGTAAAAGCCATCGGTGGCGTGTCAAGTCTACTTGATTGGGCTAACATTTTCCTATAAATAGGGGCTAAGTTAGAATTGAAAATCACACGAAACATAAGCTTTCTCTCTTCTCTCTCTATATTATCAAAGCGTATTTTGTGAGTATTTAGATACTTTGAGAGTTGTTGTTGAAGACAAGTTTCATTCAAAGATCACTTTCGACCTTTCATTCAAGAAATCGATTCTTTGAGGTAAGGATGTTATTTTCTTCATATATGATATTATTTCTTTCAATATCATTATCTTGCCAAGTATTGATCTAAACTTTTAATCAAATTTGGAACTTTTTGTGTCTGGGGGTTACTATTCACGATATCGACACTATTCACGATATCTGACCACTATTCATAAATCGACACTATTCACTAAAAAATAAAATTTTTCTTTTTGTCCCAGATATCTTTTATGGTTACTATCTTTGATTGTATCCATGTTTTGATCTTTATTTTTGAATTCTACTTCACACTTGGTTATTATGAAGTATTATTGAATTTGAATAAACCCAAAAATCTGAATCCCTAATATTTGTCCTTACATCTCCTTTGGATTCGTTCTCTAAAATATTTTTCATCATCCTCACTCCTTAATGGTGATACTTGATGAATATCTTTGGCCTGTAGTGCAAAGATGAATGATTACCTGATGAATATCTTTGGCCCGTAGTGCAAAGATGAGCAGTGTTGAGATGAACATGACCAATTGGTGATATAAATGAATATCTTTGGCCCGTAGTGCAAAGATGTTTATTGATTGATGTTACAGGGATAAAATATTGATGATGGACTTTTAAATTCATAGATGATAGTAGATTTCATTCTCTATTTAACTTTTCTAATGAATTGTTTTTTTCGCTGCAGTTGTTGATCTAAAACTTGTTGTCTATTGTATTCTATTAGATTTTTCCCTGTTGAAGACTAAGGATAATTTGTTGTATATTATCTTAGTCATAATATTCTTTACTGGGCTAGTTGAGCTCACCCTTTTCCTTTTTGTTCCATTTTTCTTCTCAGGAGGTGAGAATTTAGTTGGGACTAGGCGGGGTATGGAGTGATGATTCAAGATAGCTGTTTTAGTAGTCCTCACCATTTTGTAATATAGTGCATCAATAATTTTAATGAGGACATATTTGGGTGTGGATATTGTCTAGAAGATAATATTTGTATTTAAACTCACAGTATGTGTTGTCGTATTTTGCACGACAATTGTAATAATAAAGTTGTAGTTGTTTTCTGTACCATGTAATTGTGACTCGAATAGGTGATGTATACCTATTTTGGGGCGCCACAAAAATATACTATGTACCCAAGGCGGGGGTCTTAAACTTGATCAACAGAAGGTAGCCGTCGGGGTGGGCGTATTTGCCAATACACTATCTTTGGGCGGGGGTCTTCATCGTGCTCGACAGAAAGGATGCCGGCAAAAACCTATCTCTATATATAAACCCAGCCAAAATGAGGGGTGTCGAATGTTGCAGTCTTTTGTTGTGATTGAAATTCTTATTGGGCATGGATTCTAACTTTTTGCATGGCAATAGAACTCTAATTGAAGGGAATTTCGGATGGGACTTGTGTGTTGGATATCTAATACTCAATAAACAATGAATTAAAGAATACAAGACACATTACGAAGATCGAAGCTCTATTTTTCTTAGCAAGCGTGGAGGAGTATTTCGAAGAGATTTTTGAGACGATTGCGATTCTAGGCTACGTGAAGGGTGTTTTTCAGTATTCTTCATCTTAGGCTATTAGTTGTAATTGAAAGGTTGATTTCTATGATTTATTCAATGTTTATTTTGTTTATTATGAACTAATTCACTTTTTAGGCTTATGATGGATCCTTGAGTGAAACAATGATTTTGTAAACTTTGATTTTCAATTTAATAATCTATTTCTAGTTTATCTATATTAATTTGAGCGTGAATTTATGAATTGCCTGATCAACAATTCTGTGTGAATTTGTATGGAATCGAGAGAGGATATTCAAATCTAGACTTAGTTAATATAGCATGTGTTCATGAATTTTGTGAATAGCAGAATCTTGATGAATGTTAAGGTAAAGATATGCTTGACATTGCATGTAGTCGGATAGAGAACTATTTCTTCAACCTTCTTTAATTATAATTCACACAGAGATATAGTGAGTTAGTTGATTAAGGTGTTTAACTTGTTTCTATCTTAATTGTGGATTTAAGTTAATACGGTATTAGTGCATCGAGAGGTGGTTAATACTATATTCGTGTTCTTGATTAATAAATTGGGATAGCGAATTGAAATAGAAGTGTTAAAATCAGAGTGAAGCTTAAGGTGAAATCATAAGTCTAATTCTTCATTGATTGTTTGAAATTCTAGATTTTGATATTTGTGATTGGTTTGTGGTAGTTTATTTTATTAGTTAATTTAGAATCTTTAATTATAATCATTGAGTTGAATAGTTTAATAAAATTAGGATTAATAAGAAATTGATACTTGTGGTTTTAAGATTATTGCTAGTTAGTCTCTGTGGGAACGATACTCTACTTATCACTTTATTACTTGTTGACCACGTATACTTGCGTGTTGTACGTAATTAGATTTTACCCAACAAGTTTTTGGCGCCGTTGCCGGGGACAATTTAGTATAGTTCTTAATATTTTTACAATATCAGTTTAATTAATCCAGATTTACTTAGACATTTTTATTTTTTTTGTTGTGTTCCTTCTATTTCAGGTGTTTAAAGCATTTTATGCAAACTCGGTCCGAAAATCCAGACTTGCTGCTTTTTGAGGATGACATCGAGAAAAGGTTCCAGAGGTTAAGTAAGTGGATCAAGGAAATGAGGTAAGAATTTGAATCATCTGAGAAAGAAGAGGAAATGGCAGCCGAAGATCATAAAGCATTAAGGGACTTCGCCACACCCAAGGTGACTGAACTGCAGTCCAGTATCACCAGGCCCGCAATAACAACAAATACATTTGAAATTAAGCATGGGACGATTCAAATGATTCAGAATTCAGTTCAGTTTGGGGGATTGGCAAATGACGATCCAAATGAGCAGTTAGTCAGTTTTCTGGAAATTTGCGATACCTTTAGGTATAATGGGGTGTCGGATGAGGTGGTGAGACTTCGCTTGTTCCCATTCACTTTACGGGACAAGGCGAAGAGCTGGTTTCATTCTCTACCGTCCGGTTCGATAACTACATGGGAGGATTTAGCTTAAAAATTCTGTAAGACCCCAACTTTTATGAATAAAGATGAATTTTCTATAATTATCATTTTTAAATATTATGGAATGAATTTAGTATAATGTTATAGTTGTGGGTATTATTTATAAATTTTGCAAAGTATGCAAGTTGTTGTATTATATTAATTGGTGGTGGGAATATTCGTTTTAACAGGGGAATATTAAATGCAATAGTATAATCATTGGTGGACCCTAACGAAATTATCATTTGATTGAGAAAAGCGACAAAAATATTTTTTATGAAAATAACGGCGGAAGTTTTACTGTTAATCATTATTTGAAACACCTTGTTAAAAGTCTGAATCTGGCGTTGTTGCATAGTAGTACGGTATTGATTATTAATGCTTACGTGAGAAGTCACTTAGTTTTTTTCAATTATTGCTATAGTAATTGCTGCATAGTATTTCACGTTATTTTGATTCAATTATTGTCGATATTGTATATATTATTAAATCAATAATTGAGATGACTAAGTTATTAATATTATTATTTGCAATATTAACGATGTCTAGAAGTTCTGCCAAGGAGAGGTTTGGTCACCTAATTGCGCGCCAATAGGGAGAAATCCTTATTGGAAAGCCCGCTCTTTTCTGAGAACGACCTGGTCGATTAATATTGCGAATTATAATAATGATGATAAATGTTGTTAAAAATATTGAGATGATTTTTATGAAGTATTTGTTGTATTTTATGGACCCCCATTTACTCATTTTTCAAAATAATCGGTAGAAAATTTTTCTTTATAATAAAGGTGGGGCCCACATGTGGGGGCCAAGTGTGAAAGAAAGATGTCTTGAATAGAGTTTTGCAGGCACGGGTGGAAATGGGGGGGGGGGGGGGAAGGGAGTTTGCTTTATAAAATGGTAATTGGTATATATATATATATATATATATATATTTATAACATGTGTGGTTATATATATATATATATTATATTTGTTGCTTGATTCTTATTGGTTGAAGGATGGAAATTTTGCATCCATGGCTTATCAAATTTTTTTTTTCATCCGTGAGTTGCACATATATTGCATCCGTGATTTTCTTGCACAGTGCCCTTCTATTCTCCTATAAATAGGATGCTTAGTTAGAATTGAAATCACACCAGAAATTCAGAGAAATTCTCTTCTATAACCTTGAGCGTATTTCTTTAGAATTTTAAGAAGCTTTGAGAGTAGTGCAAGTTTTTCTTCAAGAATATCCTCGCCATACCGTCGGAGTACTCTTCTTTATAAGGTAAGGGGTATTATTTTTTCATATTCATGAAGAGAACTTCTGTTATTACATTCTTTATTATTACATTGGAATAACTCGTGATATCTGTGATCTACCCTATACTTGGTGATTTCATTTGTTATTCTAATAGTTATTATTACATTGGAACATCACATGCATGCGTTATTATATAGAACACTGTTCCGTCTTTATTATTCTGTTGGAATATCCTGTTTGTGCGTTTTACACCGGCCTGATTTCGTTAGTTATTATTCTATTGGAATAACCTATCTATGCGAAGTACCGCATACATGGTGATTTTTGTTGTTATTCCATTCTTTATTATTCTGTTGGAACATCCTGTCGGTGCGAATTTCGCATGACCTGGTTCCGTTGTTTAGTATTCTATTGGAATAACCTGTATATGCGAAGTACGGCATGTATGGTGATTTCTTTTGTTATTCCATTCTTTATTATACTCAGTTGGTTAAAGTTTTGACTTCTATACTCCATGAAATTAGTGTAATATCCTTGATATTTGCGCTTCATCCAGTATCTTTTTATGGAAATACTCTTCTGAGCATTCTTGAATTTTACTCTATAAAGAAGTATCATGTTGACAATTTGGACGTTATTAGTTCCTGGATAAATTAATTCTTGAACTTGTTTTATTGAATTCTTATATCATTGTCATCATCCTCATGTTTATATTTTATTAAAAGTCATCTCGTGGCTTTGTAGTGCATAGATGGACTTGGTATGATTATGACCAGGGATTATTCGGTATAATCATGACCGTAATGTTACAAATGATGTGGTAAAAGTCCTCATTGGCCCGTAGTGCATTAATGGACAGTTGTTGGCGTGATCATGACCATTGATGAATACATGAATATCCTTGGCCCGTAGTGCATGGATAAATTATGGTCGTGACCCTAATGAATATCCTTGGCCGTAGTGCAGGGATGATGTGGATTATTATTAAGCTGAGTCTCAGCGATAAAAGTGATGAAAAACCTTTTAAATCATAAAAGATAGTAGATTTTATTCTCTACTTGACTCTTTTAATGGATTGCTTGTTCCGCTGCAGTTAAACTTGATGTTTGTTATATTGTATCAGTTTAACACTGTTTAAGGCTAATGATAATTTATTCTGCATTATCTTAGTCATAATATTTGTTACTGGGCTAGTTGAGCTCTCCCTTTCTTTCATTGTTCTCTTCAGGAAATGAGAATGTAGCTAGGACGAGTCGGGGAATGGAGTGATGGTCCAGATGTTAGTATTAACTAGTAGTCCTCATTTTTCTGTTAAATAGTGTGAAAATAAATGTAATGTGGACTTATTCTGAGAATGGATATTGTCTAGAAGACAGTATTTGTATTAAAACTCACAGCTCTCCTGTTGTATATTAAAGATTGTATTTGTATTCTGTACCATGTATTTGGTGACTCAGAATAGGTGATGTATATCTATTTTGCGGGCATCACAGTTGGTATCAAAGCTTAGGGATATGATCACTGGCTAAGGTGTTAGACAAAAACTAGGAGGGGAGAGATGGGGAATTCCTTCGCTAGTATGACCTACCTAAGTTTATTTGATATTTAATTGGTCAGTCAGAGTATAGGGATAATATGTGATATGATAATTAACCCTTGTTTTGTGGCAGTGTTTGAAAATGACATCCGAGAATGTTGAGAATATCAATGGAGCACAGGAGACCGTTGAGTCTCCACAGATCAATAATCAGGATAATGTGAATCAGGAAGGCGACATTCCTTAGGCAAACAACAACACTGATCAAATGATGAACGATGGAATGTTCAGAGGCTTTATGCAATTCATGCAACATCAGGCAAGAGCGGCTCCTATACAAAATACAGGTGGAAATACTGGCAACTCTCGGATGGTCACCGCCAAGCAGTTTAAGGAACTGGGACCACCAGAGTTTTTTTTGAGAGCAAAAACCACTTAAGGCGGAGACATGGATTAAGTAGATCAACAAGATATTTGATGTCTTGGGATGCTCACGAGGAGCAAAAGGTTCCTTTGCCACCTTCATGTTCTTGGGCACGCAGCGGATTCTTGGTGGGAATCAGTAAAGTGTACTCAACCGCCGCATTGAAGATGTCTTGGGAGAAGTTCAAGAAGCTGTTCAACGACAAGTACTTTCACGAAAGTATTCGTCACATGAAAGAGGTAGAGTTCATCAAGTGGAGCAAAACAACATGGCCCGTGTAATAAAGACGAAGCCAAGTTTGCCGAGTTGTCGGTTTGCATCCCATTTGGTTGATAATGAGGAGAGAATGATGCAAATGTTTCTAAGAGGTTTGAAACACGAGATCGTCAATATCTTATCTCTCATAAAGCGTGTTTGTATTGAGATGTTGTTAATAGGGCTCGATTATTGGAATGCGATAATGAGTCAACCCAACCAAAAAAGAAAGCGATCGACAAAATGATAATACCGGTGATACTTGATCATTGAGCGGTGACAATAAGCATGGAGGAATCAATATGCTAGAAATGGTAACCACCGGTGGTAATCATAGCCAAAACAATAAGAATGGACATTTCAAGAAGAGGAGATTCAACAATGATAGAAAAGGCGTCAAAGATCATTTTTTGTCGTTAAGGAAGGAGAACGACCACCGATCATATGCTTCAAGTGTGGAGGAGAGGGACACATCAGTCCCAACTGTGTGATGCCATCCAAAGCATGTTACAACTGTGGAAGAGAAGGTCACCTAGCCCGATTTTGTCATGCACCGAAGACAAGTCCAGCTGGGATGGAGGAATAAAAGGCCGTCCCAGAAAAGTCAAAGCCGGTAGTGCAAGGGAGAGCGTTTGTTGTAACCTCCCAGAAAGCAAGAAACCCGAACGAGGTCATTACGGGTAAGCTTATCATAAACTCTAGCGAAGTCTATACCTTATTTGATACCGGTTCTACCCATTCTTTTATTTCTCCTACTTGCGCTCAACGTTTAAATTTGACTCCGGAGAAATTAGACTTTGACTTATCTGTTGAAACTCCGTTGGGAGAAACCTTCATTACATCCACGGTTTATAAGTTTTGTTTGATTCAAATCGGTACCTGCACGTTACCTGTCGATCTTATTTCTTTAAAAATACTTGCATTTGATGTGATTCTAGGGATTGATTGGTTAACTACTCATCATGCAAAAATTGATTGTTTTTGTAAGGTTATTAGCTTTCATATTCCTAACCAACCTATTATGCGAATTCAAGCAACCAAACCATTAAAATCAATCATTGTCATCTCAAGCCATAAAGTTATTCGTTTATTGAATAATGGATGTCAAGCTTTCTTAGCTCATGTCACGGATCTAAACAAAAATACGTCAGTTTTGAATGATATTTCTATTGTTAATGAATTTCCTGACGTATTCCCTGAAGAACTTCCTGGCCTACCCCCAGAGCGTGAAATTGAATTTTGTATTGACCTTGAACCCGGTACAAAACCCATTTCCAAAGCCCCATATCGAATGGCTCCTATTGAACTTCAGGAGTTAAAGACCCAACTGCAGGAATTGTTAGACATTGGCTTTATTCATCCTAGTACTTCTCCTTGGGGTGCTCTCACATTCTATTAAGAAAGAAGAAAGATGGGAGTATCGACTTTGTATTGATTATCGAGAGTTGAATCATGTCACTATCAAAAGCGGTACCCATTGCCACGTATTGATGATGACTGTTTGACCGATTTACAAGGAGCCAAATTCTTTTCAAAGATTGATCTTCGTTCCGGATATCACCAATTGAAGATTAGAACCGATGACATTCCAAAGACGACTTTAAAAACTCGGTACGGGCATTATGAATGCATAGTCATGTCTTTTGGATTGACTAATGCACCTGCTGCCTTCATAGATATGATGAACCGAGTATTCAAGGAATATTTGGATCACTTTGTGGTCGTCTTTATTAATGGCATCCTTATTTATTCCAAAAGCCGTGAAGATCATGAGCAACACTTGAGGCTGATACTCCAAAAGCTTCGTGAATATAAGCTTTATGCCATGTTGAAGAAATGCGAGTTCTGGCTTGAAGAAGTAGCATTCCTTGGGCACGTGGTATCAAGTCATGGAATATCTATTGACCCAGCAAAGATTGAAGCTATTCAAAGCTGGGAGCAACCTAAATCAGTGACTAAAGTACGTAGCTTTCTCGGCTTAGCTGGTTATTATCGGAGATTCGTAGAAGGGTTTTCTCGAATCGCTACTCCATTAACTCAGCTGACTCAGAAAGATACAAAATTTGGTTGGAGTGAAGAATGCGAGAAGAGTTTTCAAGAACTCAAGAGAAGACTCATTTCAAAGACCTGTTCGACAATACCATCGCCTCGGAGGATTTGTCATCTAAAGTGATGCTTGAGCAAAGGGTTAGGATGTGTTCTCATGCAACATGGGAAAGTCATAGTTTATGCCTCTCGACAACTCAAAGAATATGAGAGGAATTATCCTACTCATGATCTAGAGTTAGCGTGATCGTTTTTGCACTAAAGATTTGGAGGCATTACTTGTATGAGGAGAAAGTGGAGATCTTTACAGATCATAAAAGCCTCAAATATTTCTTCACTCAAAAGGAACTCAACATGCGACAACGACGTTGGCTTGAACTGTTGAAAGATTATGATCTTACCATCCAATACCATCCTAGAAAAGCTAACGTGGTAGCTGACGCATTGAGTAGAAGATCATATGCGGGTAAGAGTGCGATATTGTCAACGCAAAGGCCCATTTTGTATGACTTGCAAAGGATGGAAATAGAGATAAAGACTCCAGGGACCCACGTGATGATGGCGAATATACGAGTAGAACCGACTTTAATCGATAAAGTTAAAGCTGCTCAAGCTACAGACCTGGAGCTGATGCGTATGAGGAATAAAGTACAAGAAGGTGCTATACTAGAAGCAAGAATCAATGAAGAAGGAATACTTCGAGTCAACTCCAGACTTTGTGTTCCTAACGACCCTGATTTAAAGTATAAAATCATGATGGAGGCACACAACACACCGTTTGCAATCCATCCTAGGAGTACCAAAATGTATCGTGATCTTCGTCATACATTTTGGTGGAGCAATATGAAGAGAGAGATAGCGCTGTTTATCTCAAGATGTCTAACTTGTCAACGAGTCAAGGCAGAGCATCAAGTACCAAAAGGTCCATTGCAACCACTTGAAATTCCAGAATGGAAGTGGGAGCACATTACCATGGATTTCGGTACTGGTCTTCCCAAGGTTTCTCAAGGCATTGATGCAATTTGGGTCATTGTTGATAGATTGACCAAGTCTGCTCACTTTTTACCAATACAAAAAACTTATACACTTGAACGTCTTGCTCATATGTATATAAACGAGATTGTAAGACTGCATGGTATGCTAGTATCCATAGTTTCTGATCGAGACCCAAGATTCACTTCACGATTTTGGGTTAGTTTGCAAAAAGCTATGGGCACAGATTTAAGATTTAGTTCGGCATATCATCCTCAGACGGACGGACAATCAGAGAGGACTATTCAAACTCTTGAATATTTATTAAGACTCTGTGTCCTTGACTTCAAGGGAAGTTGGGACAAGTTCTTACCATTGGTGGAGTTTTTCTACAACAACAGTTATCAAGCAAGTATTGGCATGGCTCCATTCGAAGTGTTGTATGGAAGAAAGTGTCGTTCTCCAGTATGCTGGGATGAGGTGGGTGAAGCAACGTTGTTGGGACCAGAGTTGGTACGTATGACTACGGAAAAGATTCAAACAATCCGACAACATATAAAAACCTCACAAGACCAACAAAAGAGTTATGTTGATCTTCATCGAAAGGACGTGGAATTCGATATTGGAGATCATGTGTTGTTACGTGTTCCTCCATGGAAAGGAGTTACGAGATTTGGAAAGAGATGAAAGCTTAATCCTCGATTCATTGGCCCATTTTTAATCCTCGATCGAGTAGGGACTGTAGCCTATAGACTTGCTTTACCGCCAAGTATGTCTCGTGTTCATAACGTTTTTCATATATCCATGTTACGTAAATATGTGAAAGACCCGAACCACATTATTGAGTTAGAACCGGACGAAATAGTGGAAGATTTAACGTATGAAGAGGTTCTTGTTCAAATCTTGGATAGAAGGAACATATTCTACGCTCCAAGGCTATACCTCAAGTCAAAGTTTTATGGAGGAACCACGATGTTGAGGAAATGACCTAGGAGTTAGAATCTGAAATAAAATCAAGGTATCCTTACCTCTTCGACATACCAGGTACGTACCCTAATTTTGAGGGAAAAATTTCATAAGAAGGGGAGATTGTTAGACCTCAACTTTTATGAATAAAGATGAATTTTCTATAATTATCATTTTTAAATATTATGGAATGAATTTAGTATAATGTTATAGTTGTGGGTAATATTTATAAATTTTGCAAAGTATGCAAGTTGTTGTATTATATTCGATTGGTCGGGGAATATTCATTTTAATAGGGAATATTCGTACAACGGCACAATCATTGGTGGACCCCACAACGTAATTATTGTCGGATTGAGAAAAATGACAAAAATATTTTTATGAAAATAAAGGCGGAAGTTTTACCGTTAATACTGTTGAAACACCCGGTGTTAAAAGTACAGTAATACGCGTGGTTGTATAGTAGCACACGGTATTGATTATTGATGCTTACGTGAGAAGTCACTCAGTTTTGTAAAATTATTACTATAGTAATTGCTGCATAGTATCTCACGTTATTTTGATTCAATTATTGTCGATATTGTATATATTATTAAATCAATAATTGAGACGACTAAGTTATTAATATTATTATTTGTAATATTAACGATGTCTAGAAGTTCTGCCAAGGAGAGGTTTGGTCACCTAATTGCGCGCCAATAGGGAGAAATCCTTATTGGAAAGCCCCCTCTTTCTTGGGAACGACCTGGTCGATTAATATTACGAATTATAATAATGATGATAAATGTTGTTAAAAATATTGAGATGATTTTTATGAAGTATTTGTTGTATTTTATGGACCCCCATTTACCCATTTTTCAAAATAATCGGTAGAAAATTTTTCTTTATAATAAAGGTGGGGCCCACATGTGGGGCCACATGTGGGGGCCAAGTGTGAAAGAAAGATGTCTTGAATGGAGTTTTGCAGGCACGGGTGGAAATGGGGGGGGGGGGGGAAGGGAGTTTGCTTTATAAAAAGGTAATTGGTATATATATATATATATATATATTTATAACATGTGTGGTTATATATATATATATTATATTTGTTACTTGATTCTTATTGGTTGAAGGATGGAAATTTTGCATCCATGGCTTATCAATTTTTTTTTCATCCGTGAGTTGCATATATATTGCATCCGTGATTTTCGCATGATTGCCTTCTATTCTCCTATAAATAGGATGCTTAGTTAGAATTGAAATCACACCAGAAATTCAGAGAAATTCTCTTCTACAACCTTGAGCGTATTTCTTTAGAATTTTAAGAAGCTTTGAGAGTAGTGCAAGTTTTTCTTCAAGAATATCCCCGCCCTACCGTCGGAGTACTCTTCTTTATAAGGTAAGGGGTATTATATTTTCATATTCATGAAGAGAACTTCTGTTATTCCATTCTTTATTATTTTGTTGGAATAACCTGTATACGCGGTCTACCCTATACTTGGTGATTTCTGTTGTTATTCTATTCGTTATTATTCTATTGGAACATCCTGTTGGTGCGTTATACGTCGGACCTGGTTCCGTCTTTATTATTACATTCGTTAGAATATCCTGTTTTATGCTTTTACTGGCAGGACTGGATTAAAATCTTTATTATTACATTGGAATATCACATCTGCATGCATTTCTGTAGGACTGATTACATTATTTATTATTACGTTGGAATAAACTTTGTCTATCGCAAGTACCGCATACATGGTGATTTCATTATTATACCATTCTTTATTATTCATTGGAACATCCAGCCGGTCTTGTAATTTACTTTGACCTTGTTCCGATTATTTAGTATTCTGTTGGAATAACGATCTATCTGGCAATCTGCGTGCATGGTGATTTCTTTTGTTATTACATTCTTTATTATACTCAGTTGGTTAAAGTTTTGACTTCTATACTCCATGAAATTAGTGGAATATCCTTGATATTTGCGCTTCATCAAGTATCTTTTCATGAAAATACTCTTCTGAGCATTCTTGAATTTTACTCTACAAAGAAGTATCATGTTGACAATTTGGACGTTATTAGTTATTGGATAATTAATTCTTGAACTTGTTTTATTGAATTCTTATATCATTGTCATCATCCTCATGTTTATATTTTATTGAAAGTCATCTGTGGCCTGTAGTGCATAGATGGACTTGGTATGATTATGACCAGGGATTATTCGGTATAATCATGACCGTAATGTTACAAATGATGTGGTAAAAGTCCTCATTGGCCCGTAGTGCATTAATGGATAGTTGTCGACATGATCATGACCATTGATGAATACACGAATATCCTTGGCCCGTAGTGCATGGATAATTTGTGGTCGTGACCCTAATTAATATCCTTGGTCGTAGTGCAGGGATGATGTGGATTATTATTAAGTTGAGTCTCAGCGATAAAAGTGATGAAAAACCTTTTAAATCATAAAAGATAGTAGATTTTATTCTCTACTTGACTCTTTTAATGGATTGCTTGTTCTGCTGCAGTTAAACTTGATGTTTGTTATATTGTATCAGTTTAACACTGTTTAAGGCTAATGATAATTTATTCTGCATTATCTTAGTCATAATATTTCTTACTGGGCTAGTTGAGCTCTCCCTTTCTTTCATTGTTCTCTTCAGGAAATGAGAATGTAGCTAGGACGAGTCGGGGAACGAAGTGATGGTCCGGATGTTAGTATTAGTTAGTAGTCCTCACTATTCTGTTAAATAATGTGAAAATAAATGTAATGAGGACTTATTCTGAGAATGGATATTGTCTAGAAGACAGCATTTGTATTAAAACTCATAGCTCTCCTGTTGTATATTAAAGATTGTATTTGTATTCTGTACCATGTATTTGGCGACTCAGAATAGGTGATGTATATCTATTTTGGGGGCGTCATAAATTCCTCACCAAATTCTTTCCACCGACAAAAACTGCAAAGATGAGGAACGAGATAACAATGTTTGAGCAGCAACATGGGGAGTCGTTATATAAGGCATGGGAGAGATACAAAGAATTGCTCAGAAAATGCCCACATCATGGATTACCTAAGTGCCTGCAAATGAATACCTTTTACAACGGACTACATGGGAATCTCAGAACGAGTATTGATGCAGCGTTGGGTGGAGCATTCATGGCCAAGAGTTACGAGGAAGCCTACGATTTGATTGAAACCATGGCGGCTAACAACTACCAGTGGCCCACAGCGAGAATGACACAAGCAAAGGCAGCTGGGGTGTTAGAAGTAGATGGTGTGACAGCTATACAAGCACAGATTTCTGCACTTTCAAAGAAGTTGGATTCGATGGCAGGGGCACAAGCACCACAAGCACAGCAAGTGGCAATTATATGTGAGTTGTGTGCTGGAGAACACCCAACAGATCAATGCATAATTAATCCAGAATCTGTACAGTTTGTGGGCAATTATAACAGAATTCCGCAGAACACATACCAGAACACATACAATCAAGGAAATAGGAATCATCCGAATTTCTCATGGAGCAATAATCAGCCACATCAAGCTCCACGACAGTCATATCCCCCAGGTTTTCAGAATCACCAACATCTAGTTCAACATCAAGAAAGGAAATCAGATTTTGAAGAATTGGTGTCGAAGTATATAACTAGTAATAAGGTAGCCATGAAAACTCGAGCAATAGCCATCAAGAACTTAGAAAATTAGATGGGCAAATTGTCTTAGCACTAAATAATAGGCCACAAGGGACCCTACCAAGTGATACAGAGAGAAATCCGAAGGGTAACCATGAACAGTGTCAGGCAATTACATTGCGGAGTGGAAAACATCTTGAGGGTACTAATGCAGAAAATTCAGTAACTCCGGATGAAAAAGTTGATGATAGTAACGTAATTGAAAGAAGCAAGGGTGAGGATAAACAGACTGAGGGAACAAAGTTAAATAATAAGCCAATTGTTTATCCACCACTACCATTTCAGCAAAGGGTCCAAAAACAGAAATTAGACAAGCAATTCGCAAAGTTTTTGGAAGTGTTCAAGAAACTTCAGATCAATATTTCATTGCAGTTGGCGGATAGGTCAGTCACATATCCTAGAGGCATACTGGAGGACATTTTGGTGAAGGTGGATAAGTTTATATTCCCCGCAGACTTTATCATTCTGGATTTTGAGGAGGACAAGAACATCTCGATTATCCTAGGGAGACCATTCTTGGCTACGGGTAGGACGCTCATAGACGTACAAAAAGGAGAACTTACTATGAGGGTCCAAGATCAAGAAATAAAATTTAATGTGTTTAAGGCCATGAAATTCCTTACGAATGAGGAAGAATGTTTTCGAATGGATTTAATTGAGCAAATCATCAGTGAAGATATGAGCAAGACGTTGGTCAACGATCCGTTAGAAACAACTTTGTTGGGGGATGAAGAGGTCGACAATCTAGAATTGGTGGATTACTTACAAATGCTAGATTCATTTCCACGAGTTTCTAGATTTAGAACGCCGTTTGAACCATTGAACACGGAGGAGGTAACTGCTAAAAAACTGAAACCATCATTGGAAGAGCCTCCAAAGTTGGAACTTAAGCCACTCCCTAAACACCTCAGGTATGCATACTTAGGCAATTCAAATTCTTTACCTGTTATTATTTCAGCTTCACTTAACGAATTGTAGGAAGAAAAGTTGCTGAGAGTGCTTAGGGAACACAAATCAGCGATTGGGTGGACAATTGCGGATATTAAGGGAATCAACCCTTCATTTTTCATGCACAAGATTTTGATGGAAGATGAGGCAAAACCGACGGTGGAGCAACAACGGCGACTTAACCCAATTATGAAGGAAGTTGTGAAGAAGGAAATTTTGAAGTGGTTGGATGTCGGTATCATCTACCAGATTTCTGACAGTAAGTGGGTTAGTTCGGTCCAATGCATGCCAAAAAAAGGAGGAATGACTGCGGTGCAGAATGAGGACAATGAGTTAATACCAACTAGGACAGTGACAGGTTGGAGGGTGTGCATGGATTATAGAAAATTGAATAAAGCAACCCGAAAAGACCACTTCCCGCTGCCCTTTATTGACCAAATGTTGGATAGAATGGCGGGACATGAATATTACTGTCTATTGGATGGGTATTCGGGCTATAACCAGATGGTCATTGCTCCAGAAGATCAAGAAAAGACGACATTTACGTGCCCTTACGACACGTTTGCATTTCGAAGGATGTCATTCGGGTTATGTAATGCACCGGCAACCTTCCAACGGTGTATGATGGCGATTTTCTCAGACATGGTGGAGAAAAATGTTGAAGTCTTTATGGACGATTTTTTCGATCTATGGAGACAACTTTGATACTTGCTTAGGAAATCTGGTCATGGTGTTGCAGCGATGTAAGGATACAAACCTCGTACTCAATTGGGAAAAATGCCACTTCATGGTTGAAGAAGGCATAATTTTGGGCCATAAGGTATCGGCTCAAGGATTGGAGGTTGATAATGCAAAGCTGGAAACAATCGAGAAACTGCCTCCATCGAGCTCAGTTAAGGGTAGTAGGAGTTTCTTGGGACATGCTGGGTTCTACAAGAGGTTCATAAAAGACTTCTCTAAAATTGCAAAACCTCAATGCAGTTTGTTAGAGAAGGAAGCCATTTTTAGTTTTGATGAAGAATGCAAATCAGCGTTTGAATTATTGAAGAAGAAATTGACTACAGCCCCCGTGATAGTCGCACCGGATTGGAGCATGTCGGTCGAGCTTATGTGTGATGCTAGTGACTACGCGGTTGGGGCTGTTTTGGGCCAACATTGAGACAAGGTGTTTCACACCATATATTATGCAAGCAAAACACTTACAAAGACTCAAATGAATTACACAACTATAGAAAAGGAATTGCTTGCAGTGGTATATGAGTTTGACAAATTTCGGGCTTACTTGATCGGGACTAAGGTGATAGTCTATACGGACCATGCAGCGATTCAGTACTTAATAGCGAAAAAGGATGCTAAGCCATGCCTTATCCGGTGGATTCTCCTACTTCAAGAGTTTAACTTAGAAATAAAGGATAGAAAGGGGACGGAGAACCAAGTAGTTGATCACTTGTCTAGGCTGGAAAACCAAGGGAAAGCAAAAGAAGATAAATATGAAATTAATGAATCATTCCCAGATGAACAACTGTTTGGGATTTCTGCAGAGATTCCTTGGTATGGAGATTATGCAAATTTTCTTGTGAGCAACATTCTACCACTTGACCTCACGAGACAACAGAAAAGAAAATTTCTTCATGACGTGAAATGGTATATGTGGGATGAACCGTATTTGTTCAAGCAGTGCGCCGACTAAATGATTCGACGGTGCGTCCCCTATAGTGAAGTGAAGAACATTCTGCATGAGTGTCATTCATCTGTGTATGATAGACATTATGGGAGTGAGAGGACAGCAGCGAAGGTGTTTCAATCTTGCTTTAATTGGCCTACATTATTCAAAGATGCCCACCATTTTTTCAAACAATGCGATAGGTGTCAAAGGGTGGGCAATATTTTGAAACGGAATGAGATGCCTTTACAAACGATTCTTGAAGTGGAATTTTTTGATGTATGGGTATCGATTTCATGGGGCCATTCCCTTCGTCTTTGAACAATCAATATATTCTACTCGCAGTGGATTACGTATCGAAGTGGGTTGAAGTTGCAGCATTACCATCAAACGATGCCAAAGTGGTCCTTAAGTTCCTACAAAAGAACATCTTCACGAGGTTTGGCACACCAAGAGCAATTATCAGTGACGAAGGTAGTCACTTCTGTAATAAGTCTTTTATAGCTCTTTTGGCTAAGTATGGGGTCAACCACAAGGTAGCTACAACATATCACCCTCAAACTAGTGGACAGGCTGAGGTATCAAACAGAGAAGTTAAGAAGATATTAGAGAAAGTGGTGAATCCGAGTCAGAAAGATTGGTCGCTTATATTGGATGATGCATTATGGGCATACCAGACTGCGTACAAGACACCAATAGGGATGTCACCATATCAACTACTGTATGGGAAGACATGTCACTTACCGGTCGAGCTACAACATAAGGCATATTGGGCTGTGCAAAAACTCAACTTTGATCAAGCAACTGTAGGGGAGAAGAGACTACTTCAATTGAATGAACTCGATGAATTTCGCCTTCACGACTATGAGAATTCAAACTATACAAAGAAAAGGTAATAAAAAGGCACGACCAGAAAATTATACACCGAACATTTGAGCCAGGTCAATCAGTACTATTGTTCAACTCACGGCTGCAAATTGTTCCTCGTAAAGCTTAAATCGAGATGGTCGGGACCATTTACTATCAAACGGGTTTTCTCTCATGGCGCAGTTGAACTCTACAGTCCCAATCCTCTAGAAACATTCAAGGTCAACGGACAATGTTTAAAGCATTATTGGGGTGGAGAAGCCAACACCGACGTGATCGCCATCACATTGACCGACACAACATGAGCAGGAAGTAGTTAGGCTGAACGACTTAAAATTAAGCGCTAATTGGGAGGCAACCCAATCTTTAGTTTCTTTCTCGTATTTTCCAATCATATTTGTTAAATTATAGTTTTTATTCAATTACTAGTTAGTAGCATACAATGAAAGTCTAGTTAATCTCTCCACAATACATCACATTATAAACAACCCACTAAACTTCATATTTTATGTCAAGCAGGATGGATAAAGGACTATCAAGCGACTATATTGAAGCAAAAGTGAGTTACATTGAATCAAAAAATATAGGAGTCGGCGGTAGGCATACTGTAAAGTGTGCCCCTTTTTACTATAACCCTTGGCACGAAGTGGGTCCCCAAACTCAGTTGACAGTATACAAGCCTTCCGAGGCGGGCCTTCCAAGTATAATACCCTCCGCCGAGGCGAGGGTCCTAAAAATCAACCACCTTATGTCAGTTACACACAGGCTTCTCCCATTCCCAATAATACACCACTTTCCCCACTTCCTCACTACAGAAATTAAACCCCATAACCACCACCCACTATCACCTCTTCTACTTCCCATTAATTCCTTAACTCCATGAAATACCCCACCTCTTCACTCCACCAATAGTAGCCATTCTTTCACCATTATATAAATCCCCACATCTCATATCAAATCTCTCACAACAATTGATATAGAGCAAACATAGAGTATACTTGAGAGCTAGAGAGGATAAAATTGAAAAGTTTGGGGGAGAGCCAAAGGCAAGTCCAACAATAGAGAGAGACCATGGCTTCACAATCATCTTCTAAACGCCAAAGGGGGGAGAGTTCACGGCCATCTCAACCAACCCGTACCTTCGATCGCCGGAAATTCGCGAGTGTCACCGCCGTCGACCGGTATGACTACATGCTAACCAAAGCCCTTACACTGGAGCGGGGGTTGGCCCTGGATCCTAACGATGGGGAGATGATGCCTCAAATTTATCAAAAGGGGTGGACGAAATTCATCGAAGAGCCAGAACCCGCAGTTGTCAATATTTTCAAGGAATTCTATACAAACGCTGAGGACAAAGAACCATTCCATGCGTTTGTTCGAGGTCGGTTGGTGCCATTCAGTGCCGATGCAATAAATACCTATTATCAACTACGGGTACCTCACCACTGCCATTATGATCATCTGTGAAATTCTGATCTGGACTATGATGCTATTATCACAGAGATGACAAAGCCGGGAACGTCATGGATGAAAGGTCGGAAGGGAGGCACCGTGTTCCATAGCAAGGACTTTAGCCGGTATGGAAAAATTTGGTACGCCTTCCTATGTGCTAAATTGCTTCCGTCCTAACACACCTCGGACATCACCAAAGAGAAGGCATTACTGTTGTACGCCATTGTACAAGATTTCATTATCGACGTCGGGGCCATTATCTGTTCCTCCGTCCGCCGGTGCTTTCGTGGAAATTTTTCTGGAGGCTTGCCACACCCATCACTCATTTGTGGGTTGTGTCGCAATGCATGGGTTAGATGGTCCGACGATGAGCCCACACAAATGCCGCTCGCGCTACTTGATTCTAGAATGATAGCGCGGTATTCTATATGGACGGGAGGCAAGTCGCATCCGCCTGGTCTGGGTTTTATTTTTTCGTCAGATTCGGAAGACGACGTTAATGCTATAGAGACATCGGGGGATGATGATGAAGCCATGGGAAATCAAGGGGCCGAGCAGGTACCGCAGGCCGAGGCCATATCCAATCCTCAGTTCCTTGATTTTCAAAACCAAATGAATGCGCACAACAAAGTAGCACGACGAGAAATGCGGTGATTGACAATGAGGCAAGATCACATGTTTGATGCTATAAATGCATATTTCGCCTCACTCAACTCAACCCTTCAAAGCTTCAACCCGGCGGCCCAATTTCTATATCAGCAGCCATGCTAATGCCAAGGTTTCCACCAAGTGATTCAGACGAAAAAGAACAACAACCACCTCCTCAAACTTAAGTGATAGCAAGGAAGTCCTCACATACTTATTTTAATTATTCATCCAATGAGGACATTGTATTACTTAAGTTTGGGGGATTTAAATACATGTTTGCATGCATAAGTAGTACTTAGGTTGCATTTTGTCATTTAAATTTCAGTAATGCATCTTTATTTAAGTATTGCATGATAGCTTAGGTGCACATAGAGTAGTTTAGGTTAATATTGGTCATTGTATAGTAAGTAGTCTTGTAAATAGTGCATTTTGTTATCTAAAAAAAAAATAGTTAGTTAAATATCGTGTTTGCATAAATGTTGTAGTTCATATTATTTGTGGGCCAATGATGTGATTGATAATAAGTTAACAAATACAGTATTGAGTATTAGAACTGTGATACAATTTCCGCTATGAATCGAATATTGAGCTTGTTTGAAACTGGTATAAAAAGGATAGCACGAATAATAACATCGTTGATGACTGGTCAGTTCAAATTGATACATAAATAGTCTCTAAAGGATAATGCTAGAGTAAATGAGAAAATGACAAGGATAGACAGTAAAGGCGAAAACTTAAACAAGAATCTAAGTTTGGGGGATGATATGTGGGGTATATAAGTTTTATTTAAAAAAAAGTATGAATAAACACCGTGGCGTACTTGTCTAGTTTTGTGGCCTTTGTTACTTGAGTAAGTAAGCCCGAGGGGATTGTCTTTACACCTAGCGCCCTAAGGTCTTAATGGTCGGGAGTCGTTGGTCGATAGCTCGTTAAGGTAGCATTGAAAAGCCTAAGGGAATAAGATATTGCATAGCTATGTGTATATAAACTAAAAAAAAGAGAATAAAACGGGAAAAGAGCAAAAAGCCCCCGTAAGAAAAAAAAAGAGAAAAAGAAAAGAGGATATATATGAATAAAGTATAAGTACCCTTCTTGAACCTCTAAGATTATTGATTGTTTAGTTTTAGTTGGAACTGTTTAATTTTGGAATTTTTAAGTTTGCATTGTATGATTCCTTCTAAGAAATTGGTTATGTATTGAATTTGAGTCTATAGCAGTTATCATGGATGTTGATCACACACATACTATACTAGTGATAATGGCTTGAGATTTGAGGATTAAAATGGAATTGTAGATTGGTTTTTGGTGGTTGATATTGTACAGTTGCTTGTTTTCGCTAAGGCCATGAAAATAATCTTGATTCTACAATCTTGATGGATTCGAAAGCATATAAATTAGATCATATTCATTTCATCTCGTTGCATTGCATAGCATGTAGTTGTTTTGTGCTCGAGGACTAGCACAGTTTAAGTTTGGGGGATTTTGATAAGTGGATTTTATATACGCGAATTAATGTCCATTTCATGCGTAATTGTTGCTAAACTCTTGTGATCATGTTCGTTTTTACTTGTTTTATGTTATTTCATGTGTAGGATGGTTGTTGTGGCATTTAACGTGTATTTGGAGTTATTTGGGATGATTTGAAGTCATTTGGTGCTAGTTTGGACAACATCTTGAAGTGCAGCAAATATTTTAGCAGAATAGAGGCCTGTCTGGGCGGACAATGTTATATACTATGTACTTCACCCCAAGCGGGGGTCTTAAACTTGAGTTATAGAAGGTAGCCGTCAAGTATGGGGTCTTCATACGTTGTTCTGGCAGAAAGGATCTGGTAAATGAGCCTATATAACATGAACCCCGTTAAAGGCTAAAGTGTCGAATTTTGCAGTCTTTTGTTGTGATTGAAATTCTTATTGGGCATGGATTCTAACTTTTTGCATGGCAATGGAACTCTAATTGAAGGGAATTTCGACTGGGACTTGTGTGTTCGATATCTAATACTCAATAAACCATGAATTAAAGAATACAAGACACATTATGAAGATCGAAGCTCTGTTTTTCTTAGTAAACGTGGAGGAGTATTTCGAAGAGATTTTCGAGACGATTGCGATTCTAGGCTACGTGAAGGGTGTTTTTCAATATTCTTCATCTTAGGCTATTAGTTGTAATTGAAAGGATGATTTCTATGATTTATTCAGTGTTTATTTCGTTTATTATGAACTAATTCACTTTTTAGGCTTATGATGGATCCTTGAGTGAAATGATGATTTTGTAAACTTTGATTTTCAATTTAATAATCTATTTCCAGTTTATCTATATTAATTTGAGCATGAATTTATGAATTGTCTGATCAACAATTTTGTGTGGATTTGTATGGAATCTAGAGAGGATATTCAAATCTAGACTTAGTTAATATAGCATGTGTTGATGAATTTTGTGACTGGCAGAATCTTGATGAATGCTAAGGTAGAGATATGTTTGACATCGCATGTAGTCGGATAGAGAACTATTTCTTCAACCTTCTTTAATTGTAATTCACATAGAGATATAGTAAGTTAGTTGATTAAGGTGTTTAACTTGTTTCTATCTTAATTGTGGATTTAGGTTAATACGTTATTAGTGCATCGAGAGGTGGTTAATGCTACATTTGTGTTCTTGATTAATAAACTGGAATAGTGAATTGAATTGGAATAAAAGTGTTAAAATTAGAGTGAAGCTTAAGGTGAAATCATAAGTCTAATTCTTCATTGATTGTTTGAAATTCTAGATTTTGATATTTGTGATTGGTTTGTGGTAGTTTATTTTATTAGTTAATTTAGAATCTTTAATTATAATCATTGAGTTGAATAGTTTAATAAAATTAGGATTAATAGGAAATTGATACTTGTGGTTTTAAGATTATTACTAGTTAGTCTCTGTGGGAACGATACTCTACTTATCACTTTATTACTTGTTGACCACGTATACTTGTGTGTTGTGCGTAATTAGATTTTACCCAACAATTGTGAGATCCCGAATTTTATGAAATGAAAATATTCAATTTTCTTATAATTAATATTTTATTTAGTAAATGGTTAAATTGAGAAAATGTTAAAGTTAAGGGTGATATGTGAAAATTTTTCATAGTAAACAAGTTTTCATAAAATAATCAGTGATAAAAGTATAGTAATACGAGTGGTTGCATAGTAGCACACGGTATTGATTATTGATGCTTACGTAAGAAGTCAATCAGTTATACTCAATTATTGCTACAGTAATTGTTGCATCATATCTCTCATATTATTGATTCAATTATTGTCACAGTATCATCTGCATAATATGTTATATTATTAAATCTGTAATTGAGACGACAAAGTTATTCATATTATTATTTGCAATATTAACAATGTCAAGAAGTTCTGTCAAGGAGAGGTTTGGTCACCTAATTGCACGCCAATAAGAAGAAATCCTTATCGGAAAGCCCCCTCTTTCCTGGGAACGACTTGGTTGTTAAATATTGTGAGTTATAATATTAATGTTGAATAAGTTAGTGTTGATTAAAGATGAAATTGATAGTTCCATTGTGTTGGGATTATTAGTGTTAGTGGAAATCAACATCTATTCTGATAATAATTGATGTCTGGAGGTTATATTGACCAATCGGGTAATTAATTGGATAAATGAGAAATTAATTGCTATTAATTCACATGCTTATAACTATGTATTCACATGTGTGTACTATTGATTCACATGTATGTACTATTTAGGGGAGGTGGTGCAAGATTGATAATACTTGAATGACTAAATTAAAAATGAAGGTATAGATGAAGGTACTATACTGTAATTATTTTTTTCATATGATTGAACTATTGAGTCACATGATTGTACTATTGATTCACATGATATACTATTAGGGGAGGTGGTGCAAGTTTGATAATACTTGCAGGACTAAATTAAAAATGAAGGAAAAGATGAAGGTATTATACTGTAATATTTCGAGCCCCAAAACGTGCAATTATCAAAACTATATATTTTTATAAATAGAAGCTCATTCTTCATTCATTCTCACCAATTCACTAAGACTCACAAGAGCAATTATATAGAGAGAAGCTATAGAGAGAAAGAAGAAGAGTAGTCTGCTACTTCACTACTCCAATATCTAGTCTTCTTCTGAGGTAAGGGGTATTATTTATTTCATATTCTGAAAAGATATTATTTTTCGTATTCTTATGAATATTATTTTCGTTCAACAGTCGTAAGGGGTATTATTTATTTCATATTCTGAAGAGATATTATTTTTCATATTCATATGAATATTATTTTCGTTCAATATTCGTAAGGAATATCATTTCGTTCAATATTCGTAGGAATATTATTTTCGATTCAACAAATGTCGTGGGGTATTATTTATTTCATATTCAAGAGAGATATTATATTTTCAGATTAGTATATATGAATATTATTTTCGATTCAATATTAAGTAAGGAATATCATCTTCGATCAAAGATTAGTAGGAATATTATTTTTCGATTCAACAAATCGTAAGGGGTATTATTTATTTCATATTCTGAAGAGATATTATATTTCGTATTCGTATGAATATTATTTTCATTCAATATTCGTAAGGAATATCATCTTCGTTCAATATTCGTAGGAATATATCTTCGTTAAATATTCATTGGAATATTATTTTCGTTTAAGGGATGTTATTTTTGTTCAATATTCGCTTGAAATAATATTTTCTTCCATACTCTGTAGTATGTAAGTAATATTATTTTGTTTCAGATTTTGAATTCTATACTCATTTTATTGAAGTTTTGACTTCTATACTTCATGAAATTAGTAGAATATCATTGATATTTGCGTTTCATCCACTATCTTTTCATGGAAATATTATTCTGAGCTTTTTTGATAATTATTGATCTTTTCATGACGGAATAGTATTCATGAGTTACTATTTACGGGTTACTATTCACCCGGTTACTATTTACTCGAATATTATTCACTCGGGTATTCGAGTATTCGGGGCACTTTTCATGTCGGAGTACTATTCACGAATTACTATTTATGGGTTACTATTCACTCAAATATTATTCACTCGGGTATTCGGGGCACTTTTCATGCCGGAGTACTATTCATGAGTTACTATTCATGGGTTACTATTCACCCAATTACTATTCACCCGAATATTATTCACTCGGGTATTTGGGGTACTTTTCATGTCGGGGTACTAATCACGAGGTACTATTCTCGAAGTACTATTCATAGGGTACTATCCACGGGGTACTATTTACCCGGAAAATATATTTTTTTTGTCCAAATTATTTTTGGTACATGAATATTATTCTTGAATTTTACTCCGCAGCGAAGATCATGTTGACAATTTGGATATTTTTAAACTCCGGATAAATTTAAAGTCTTTAATATTTATCCTTGATTTCGTTGATTAATGCTTATATCATTGTCATCATCCTCATGCTTATATTGTGATGAAAGTCATCTTTGGCTTACGTGCATAGATGGGATCGTTGATTATTCGTTTTACAGTTGTATATCTTTGGCTTACGTGCAAAGATGGACAGGTGTATGACATGATCATAACTACTGGTGATAATAACGAATATCCTTAGCCGGTAGTGCATGGATAATTCGATGATGTGATTGGCAAGATCATGACCATTAGTTAACAGTTGAATGTCTTTGGCCGTAGCGCACTGACAAATAAATGATTGGTATGATCATGACCATTGATTTTATAGTTGAATATCTTTGGCCCGTAGTGCAAAGGTAGACAACTGATTTGTATGATCATTGTTATTACATTTGAATATCTTTAGCCTTTGGGGTAAGGATATTTAGTAAAGTTCTATTAAGCCTTTGTGGCAAGGAGAAACTGTTTGTTTACATAATTATAAAAATGAATTATGGATTTAACTATAATCTTTGGTGGTTCAGGTGAAGACAGGTGATGATAGTTCTTTTTATCTTGGGTATAACAAAGAACGGTTGATGAGTATTACAGGAATGAAATATTAACGATGGACTTTTAATCTAGAGGAGATAGTAGACATTATGTTCTACTTGACTCTTCTAATGGATTGCTTATTCTGCTGCAGTTAAACTTGATGTTTATTGTATTTTATCAGTTTAACACTGTTGAAGGCTAAGGATAATTTATTCTGCATTATCTTAGTTATAATATTTCTTACTGGGCTAGTTGAGCTCACCCTTTTCTTTCACTGTTTTCTTCAGGAAATGAGAATAAAGTTGTGATGCCCCCAAAATAGGTATACATCACCCATCTTGAGTCGCCAAATACATGGTACAAAATTCAAATACAAACTAATAATACAGCAGTCGTGTAAAATATGACAAAACATATGATGTGAGTTTAAATACAAATATTGTCTTCTAGACAATATCCATTCTCAAATAGAGTCCTCATAACATTTATTATCACACTATTTTACAGAATAGTGAGGACTACTAAGACACCATCTCGGACCATCACTCCGTTCCCCGACTAGTCCCAGCTACGTTCTCATTTCCTGAAGAGAACAGTGAAAGAAAGGGTGAGCTCAACTAGCCCAGTAAGTGATATTATGACCAAGATAATCAAGAATAAATTATCATTAGTCTCCAACAATGTTAAACTGATAAAATACAATAGACATCAAGTTTAACTACAGCGGAACAAATAATCCATTAAAAGAGTCAAGTAGAGAATAAAATCTACTATCTTTTATGTTTTAAAAGGTTTTTCATCACTTTTATCACTGGGACTCAGCTTAATAAATAATCCACATCATCCCTACACTACGGCCAAGGATATTCATTAGGGTCACGTGTTGGGCTTCGGCACAGAAACGCACAGCAGAAATTAAAATTTTAAAGCAATTTCCGAAACCCTAAAACAGGATCCATGCGAAAAATCAATTAATTCAGAGGTTTAGAGATTATACCAGATATGAAAAATGAGAATCTGAAACCGACTGCGCCTCGAATGTCCAACGTAATACAAACCGAAATTGCGCCTCTACAAGATATCACACCTGAACGCCGCATCTAACCGCAGTGAAAGATTACGCAATAAGAAGGACTTGCGGTACTAGCCACCAAAAGGAATGGATTTTCTGAAACTGTTTTTTCTCTAGTCTCTCTCTAAGAGCGGCTAGGGTTTTTCAATTATGATATATTACCCTAAGTAGCTGCTATATATCATATATATAGTAGTTAAAAGGAATTAATCAAATCAAAACCTAATTTCATAAAATCCGAGATTTTTATATATATATATATATATATATATATATATATATATATCTTTTAATTAAGTCTTACTTAATTAATATACATATATACAAATTATCCTTTTAATTTAAATTCGTGATTTAAATACTATTAATCATATTAATATATTTAAATCCTTAAAATTTAAATTAATTCCCTTTAAATAACATTCTATGTGTGTGACCACTATAGGTTATTATTACGTTGGCAATAATTTTAAAATCATATTATAAAATTATAAGCAAAGTGAAGCGGCATCTAGTAATGCATCATCGCTACCCAAGTAATAATAAGATCGATGATTCGATGCAACCTTTTTCGTGACCAATGTTTCAATGTAATTTAATCCTTTTAACCTTAATATCCTAGATTAAACTCGAGTCATGGAATGTGTCATACTCTTCATAATTTAATCTGAAGTTTTCTTGATCAATGAGTAGACTATATGAAACAAATCACTATTTGAGCATGGCCATGCATTTCATAGTCCTACTCAATCAAGAGGCCTATGGATATCACCCATAATATATAGGATGGTTAAATTCCATCTAGATCACTCATATTTCTCACACGATTAATGATGAACCCAATAATCACCTTTATAGTCCACCCTATTAAAGGTGACATTTGATGATATCAAAGTACATAAATTCTCGTGTAGTAATATAGCGATTTCAGGTCGGAGGACCATTACATCATTGTCACTATGAGAATTGCTAATGACACTTCGCATAATGCTCCATATAGAATTCTCATGGTGGGTCTGTCCAGTACATCGTTCTCTAACATGTACTTATGCATTGACTTAATATCTCATATATTTATGACCAATGAGATTTGGTCATCAGTCAATCCACATACTAGTCTCAATGCATCATTGTTGTCCCATCAATAATGATACTCGACTAGGGACATTTAAGAACACTGATACTAATGGTAATATATAATCTCATGTTCAAGTCACATACTTGAAACTATATAATTTGTATCACTATTCTAAGGAATTTTATTATGTTAACAATTATATTACGCAGTAAATAAAACCATAATAAAATCATATATTTATTCAATCAAATATAATATCAAAATGTTAAGCAATTATATCAAATAATTGGCCTCTAGGGCATAAACTCTAACATCACGACCACAAATTCCATGCACTACGGGCCAAGGATATTTGTGTATTCATCAATGGTCATGATCATGCCAACAACTGTCCATCAATGAGGACTTTTATCACATCATTCGTAACATTACTGGCCATGATTACAACCGAATAATCCTCGGTCATAATCATACCAAGTCCATCTATGCACCACTGTGCCACGAGATGACTTTCAAAAAAATATAAACATGAGGATGATGACAATGATATAAGAATTCAATAAAACAAGTTCAAGAATTAAGTTATTCAGGAACTAATAACGTCCAAATTCTCAACATGATACTGGATGAAGCGCAAATATCAAGGATATTCCACTAATTTCATGGAGTATAGAAGTCAAAATTTTAACCAACTGAGTATAATAACAAATGGAATAACAAAAGAAATCACCATGCATGCGGTACTTCGCATAGACAGGTTATTCCAACAGAATAATAATAACGGAACCAGGTCAGGTGAAATTCACACCGACAGGATGTTCCAACAGAATAATAAGTAATGGAATAACAACAGAAATCACCATGCATGCGTGATTTCAGATAGACCGGTTATTCCAATGTAATAATAAGTAAAGAGCGGAACCGAGTCCTGTAAAAAGACATGTGGGATGTTCCAATAGAATAATAAAGACAGAATAATAGAAGAATGTCACCAAGTATAGGGTAGCTCGCGTATCTGAGTTATTCAACGAGTAACAATAAAGAAATGGAATAATGAAGTTCTCTTCTTGAATACAAAAGAAATAACATCCTCACCAGTAAAGAAACTGGATATAAGAGTAGGGAAGTAGCAAAATACTTTTCTATAGTTTTTCTATAATTTCTCTCTCTGGAGTTTCAAAGTGAATTCGTAAGAAATAATGAAGGAATGAGCTTCATTTATAGGAGAGTGGAAGGATCTTTATTTAATTCATTGGTTGAAATCATACGCTAGATTTTTTTCAAAACCAAAATTTTATAATATATATATATATATATATATAATATAACACATGCTATATTAGAAAAACTCTACCACTCATGCAACATTTGTCAAAGTACTGACCAATTAAAATGCTCCAACATTTACAAGTTGCCAACCATGCTGTATGATTGAAAAAAAATTTGGCCAATAATATTCAAGCTTGACAACTCAATCCATAACTTGCCAAATTTTAATCTACTAGGACTCCACTACCCACCCAAATGCTATACAATTATATATATATATATATATATATATATATATATAATATATACATATAAACACAAGTTTGATTGAAAAATAAGCCACCCATCAAACATCATTTCCCCACCCTTTCAATTCATGCCATATATAATACAATTATCATCCCACCATTTCTACTTTTCCACCAAAACCCACTAACATACAATAGTGAAATAATACTCCTTCATGTGAAAAATTGATTCCCCCCCCCCCCCTTTTCTCCACCCATTTTGACTTACACGTATACATATATATAAATATATAAATATATAATACCTATATATATATATAACAAAATTAATATAACTTTCCACCGATAATTTTAAAAATGGGTAAGTAGGGGTCTAAATAATACGCCAAACTTACTATAAATACTGAAGCAATAATTGAACAAAACCGAGTGACTTCTCACGTAAGCATCAATAATCAATACCGTGTGCTACTATGCAACCATGCGTATTACTGTACTTTTACTACCGAGTAGTTCAACAGTATTAATGGTAAAACTTCTGCCGTTATTTTCAATAAAATATTTTTGTCGTTTTCTCAATCCGACAATAATTCTGTTGTGGGGTCCACCAATGATTGTACCGTCGTACGGATATTCCCTGACAAAAAGAATATTTCCTGACCAATCGAATATAATATGACAACTTGCATACTTTGCAAAAATTTTAAATATTACCCACAATATAACATTATATTAAATCCACTCCATAATATTAAAAAAATATTTCAAGAAATTTAAATCTTTATTCATAAAATCTGGGGTCTCATAATAGCTGGGACGAGTCAGGGAATGGAATGATGGTCCGATATGGTGGCTATAGCAGTCCTCACTACTTAGTGTGATAATAAGTGTAATGAGGACTGAATTTGAGTTTGTATACTGTCTATGAGGCAATATTCATGTAAACTCTCAGTTATGTTTTGTCGTATATATTACCCGACAGTTGCATAAAAGAAGTTTGTATTTGATTTATGTAGTGTGTATTTGGCGACTCAAGATTGGTGATGTATACCTATTTTGGGGCGCCACGATTTGCCTACGATACTCGTGTATCGGGAGATCGGTCGACGTAGATTCGCCTCGTGACTTAATGCGGTACCAAGAGAAGTATGAATCCCATGTGTAGGCTATACTGTAGGGAGAAGAAAGTTTGATCTCATTATTGGGACAAACTGCAAGTGTGAAAAAAGTTTGATCCCGTCTTCAGGACAAACTGTAGGTATAAAAGGTTCAATCACATCTTCAGGATAACCGAAATTGTATGAAAGGTTTTGAAATGAGGTGAAACCAGGCTCCTGGTTTGAAGTGTATGTTTCCCTGAGGGGCAGAAGAGTAGGTATAAAGGGTTAGAAAAACCGGAATGACTGGTGATTTGATAATCACAAACCAGGATGTTTACTTGATGACAACCTCAGACATAGTACCATTTCACGGGGTCCGAGTTGATAAGCTGTGGAAATTCATCGTCGTCCATTTCCTGTAGTCTGAGAGCGCCTCCTGTCAATACCTCCTTGACAACAAACGGGCCTTCCCAGTTAGGAACGAATTTTCTCTTAGATTGATCTTGGTTTTCAATGATCTTCTTCAAAACCAAGTTATGTTGTTTGAATTGTCATAACCAGACTTTTCTATTGTAGGATCTGGCGATCCTTTGCTGATATAACTGACCATGGAAGATAGTCGTGGTTCACCTTTCTTCTATCAGAGATAATTGGTGATACCTATCTTATACCCATTGGTCTTCATCCAGTTGAGAATCCATCAACACTCTGAGGGATTCCATTTCCACCTCTATGGGGAGCACTGCTTTTATCCCATAGGGTAATGAGTAGGGGGTTGCCCCAGTGGAAGTAAGCATTGAAGTTTTGTAGGCTAATAAGGTCAGAGGCAAGAGGTCAGGCCATCCTTTGTGATTGGAGGACATTTTCTGCATGATCTTCTTGATGTTTTTATTAGTCGCTTCAACAGCACCATTCATCTTTGGACGGTAGATGACGCAGTTAAGGTGTTTGATGTGGAATTTACTGCATAACTCCTCCATCATTTTGTTGTTGAAGTTTTTAGCATTGTCTGACACAATGACCTCTGGTTGTCCATATCGACAGACAATATTGTTTCTGATGAAAGCAATGATGACTTCTTTGGTAACCACAGGGAAGGAGGTCGCGCTTACCCATTTGGTGAAGTAGTCGATTATGGTGAATATGAATCGATGTCCATTACTGGCTTTGGGCTCGATGGGCCCGATCACGTCTATTCCCCACATTGAGAAGGGCCATGTCGAACTCATATTGTGGAGTTCCCTTGGAAAGGCGTGGATAGCATTCCCATAAATTTGGCATTGATAGCACCTCTTGACGTGATCATCACAGTCAGCTTTGAGCGTAAGCCAATAATGCCCTGTTCTGACGATCTTCTTGACAAGTAGGGGTCCGCTCATCTGTGGGCCACATACTCCACCATGGATCTGATCCATGAGCCTCTGAGCTTGGTCTTTGTCCAGACATCTGAGGAGACCTAGTCCGGCATCTCATTTTTAGAGTGTATCTCCTCTCAGGTAAAATTTTATAGCAAGTTAATGGATCCGCCTCTTTTCAGTTAGGCTTGCCTCAACGGGTGTAGATCCAGCTCGCAGATACTCCTTGATATATTGATACCAAGGGTTTTGGATGAGAGGTAGCTCATCCGATACTTCTCCAACATAGTTCCCATAAGCTGGGGCCTTTTGCAGGGAAAATGTTATGTTTGGCATGTTTTCCTTTTTAGGTATATGAATCAAGGAGGCCAACGTTGCTAGTGCATCTGCAAAATCATTCCTATTACGAGGAATGTGTAGGAAGGAGATTTTTTCAAACTCCGTAGCCATCTGTAAAACTTGTCGATGGTAAGGCAGCAAACGTAGTTCCTTGGTTTGATAGATTCTTGTGGATTATTTGATTACCAACTCTGAATCCCCAAAGACAGTTAACCGCCTAATGCCCATTGAACGGGCAAGTTTTAGCCCCATGATACAGCCTTCATACTCAGCTGTGTTGTTGGTGCTGGCAAACTACAATTTGACGGCAATGGGATACTATTCCCCCGTATCGGATACTAGAACTGCTCCAGCTCTAGAGCCTTCTGTGTTAACAGATCCATCAAAATACATTTTCCACGTACGTCATGCATCGTACTGATGGTGTTGCTGAACTGCCATTACCCCTTCATCGGGAAAATATATTTCTAAGGGTTTGTAATCCCCTGCAGGTGCGGTGGCCAGTTGATCCGCAATTCCTTGACCTTTGATAGACTTTTGCATCACATAGATGATGTCAAATTGCTGTAGGATCAACTTCCATCTGGACAGCGGATAATTCAGTATTGGCTTACTGAACATGTACTTAAGAGGATCCACGCGGGATATGCGATGGGTTGTATGACCATGGAGGTAATCTTGTAACCTCATGGAAGCCCATGCTAAAACACAACAAGTCTTCTCAATCAGAGTGTACTTGTGTTCACTGCTACTGAATCTTTTGCTGAGGTATTAGATAGCTCGTTCTTGGCCTCTATAGTCTTTTTGCCTGAGTATATAGCCCATAGCATTGTCATTAATAGACAGGTACATGAACAGGGGAACACCATCCTTGGGTGGTACCAAAATAGGAGCGTTAACCAACTGCTCTTTAATGGTAAAGAAGGCTTTCTGACACTCATCGTTCTATCTCATGGAGGAATTCTTCCTTAACAATTTGAAGATGGGCTCACGGGTTGCTGTGAGTTGAGAAATAAACATGCTAATGAAGTTAATTCTTCCCAAAAATCCTCGTATTTCCTTCTCTGTCTGTGGAATGGACATTTCCTTGATGGCCTCGATTTTGGTGGGATCCAGCTCAATCCCTTTGTGGCTGACTAGGAAACCGAAAAACTTGCCTGATTTGACACCAAAGGCACACTTGGCTGGATTCAACTTCAAGTTATACTTACGCAACCTATTGAATAGCTTTTTGAGATGGTCTAAGTGGTCTTCCTCCCTTCGGGACTTGACAATGATGTCATCCACGTAGATCTCTATCTCTTTGTGCATTAAATCATGGAAAAAAGCCATTATAGCTCGCTGGTAGGTTGCCCCGGCATTGATGAGGCCGAATGACAACCGTCTATAGCAGAAGGTTCCCCAAGGTATGATGAAAGCAGTTTTCTCACGGTCCTCCTTAGCGACCATACTGATGCTACCCCGCGAAGCAATCCGCAAAGGAGTACATACCGTATTGAGCAGTATTGGTAATGAGAATGTGGATAAAGGGCACGAGAAAGCTATCTTTAAGGCAAGCTTTGTTCAGATCCCGATAATCCATGCAAACTCGCACCTTTCCCCCTGGTTTAGGCACGGGAACAATGTTGGATATCCATTCCGAATATGTAGACTCCATGATAATGCCAGCTTGAAATTGTTTCACAATTTCCTCTTTAACCTTTAAACTCCACTCAGGTTTCAATCGCCTGAGCTTCTGCCTGACTGGCTTAAATCCCTCCTTAATGGGAAGGCGATGAAGGATAATGTCAGTGGACAAACCCACCATGTCTTTGTGAGACCATGAAAACACATCCTGGAATTGGGTTAATAGCGCAACCATGTCATTCCGTTGGTTTGGGGTTAGGTCTAAACCAATCTGGATTAGCTTAGGGCTTTCTAAGGTTCCAAGATTGAAAGAAGTGGTTTGATCAAGGTTGGGTTTAGGTTTGTCTGTGACCCATTCCTCAATCTCCTGAGGTGTCTCAATGTCCTCTTGTATTTCCATCAAGTCTGAGTCCAACTTTGCATCAAAGTTACAATCCTTGTGGAGAAAAGGCACCTCATCAGCAAGTATATGCACACCTAAATTCAAAGTCCTGAAACAAAATATGCTTTAACATATAAAACTGTTTAATCATACACAAGTGTTAGCATGTACTGATAAAATAACTGCTAATACTGTATAGAAAAGTAAGCAATTAAAGTTATCTACATGGCAAAGGGATTTTTCTGCCCATTTTACCCTCGTCGACCAATGCATGGAGTGCTGCTCTAATTGTCGAGGGCAAAGTCCTGATGGACTGCAATGATGGAGGGGCTGTCAACATCCTCCTTTTCCTGACTGATGACCATAACATCTGGGCAATCATCGTCTGGGGTGTATCTGTTTGTATGTTCATCATGGACAATGATGTGTATGCCTGACATCATTAAGGCGATGTTATGTTTATGTTGCCACTCCCTTTTTTCCACTTCGGGATCAGGAATCAGCACCTCTTTTACTTTAAATGGTATTGGTTCGGCAAACAACATAGCCATAACATGGGTTGGCACCTTTACCGGAGACTGTATCAGCTCATGAGGTGCAGGTAGAGAAAATCGTCGTGTGACAGAATTTTGAGGAATCTGCTTGTGCTTATGAGGATTCCTGTAACTGGAACTGGTAGAATAGCCTAGTCCGGATGTCCCAGTTTGACTGGACACTTGAATAGGGTGCTTAATACCCTACTAATTTTTACCAAGCCCTTGTTCAGGCTGATGACCCAATAACATCATTTCTTGAGTGGCCGACATAACCTCGGCAGAAATTTTGGGTACAGGAAGTGGTGCTCCAATAGGATGGTATTGCATGTTACTCACTTCCAAAGTATGAAACTGGCCAGCTCAACTTCTGAATTGAAGCTGATGAGTTGTAGGTCTCTTTGTTCAGGACATTCCAGCTCAGCGTTGACAGTGACTAGGCTATTGTCGATAATGTATTTGAGTTATTGATGTAGTGTAGAAGGAACGGCTCCAGCCATGTGGATCCATGTTCTCCCCAATAGCAGGTTGTATCCTGAATCTATCTTGAGGACATGGAAGGATACATTGAATGTATTTGGACCAATCTCAATTGGCAGCTCAATCTCTCCGACAAACTTTTGTCGGGATCCATCAAAAGCTTTGATAATCGTATAGCTACTTCAGATCCGTTTGAGATTGATGTTCATCCTCACCAAAGTGGCATAAGGACAGATATTCAGAGACGAACCTCCATCTATCAAAACTTTAGCTAATATATATCTGAAGGATAAAACTGCAATATGCAATGGCTTGCAATGACCGGTCCCTTCGGGAGGTATGTCGTCATCAGTGAAATATATCACATTGTTGTTGAAAATGTGATCAACTAGATGTTGAAATTTTTTCGCATCCACTAATTTTGGCAAGTAGGCTTCTTCCAAAACCTTTAATAAAATTTTCCTGTGATTTTCGGAAGAGAAAACCAAGTCCAGTATTGAGATCTGACGTGGAGCTTCTCTTAAGCTTATAACCACCTTGGCTTCATTATGGCCCATAGTGCGGAGGAATTTTTCAATCTTCTCCATGGGAATCTTCCCCTGCTTTGATGGTGGGCTTCATCACCCTCTGAGGAAGATACAGTGGATTTTCCTTCGACACTGTAGCAGTAATATGAGACGTGGATCCTTCAGCTTCTCCATAATTCCATGGAACTTTGTGTAAGCTGACAACAGGATATTGTGGTCTAAAGGGTAAAGAAATTGGCTCTAGTTTGGCCACTTTCAAAGGATTGTTAGCTCCTTTGAGTTAAATTTCTTGTATGGGAAATGATTTGACATTCTCATCAGCCTCAGTGGATATAACTGCTATTGATCCCTTCCATTTGGTAGGACATGTATTCCCACTCTCGAGTAGCACAGTGTCATTGTCTGCCAATTACAGGACACCGCTATTAATTAGATTCTGAATAAGGTGGTGGAGTACCCAGCATTCATCTATGCTGTGACCGCGAGAATGTGAACGATATTGACATACTCCATCAGAGTTGAACCATCTTGAATGGGGATTAATTGGAGGTAGAAGGGAGGTAATTCTTCCTTCGTTGATTAGCATCTGAAATATCTCCTCCATATGTTTGCCCGGGTATGTAAATTCCCTTTGATTGGTAAAATCCCGACTGGCTTTAGCATACGCTCTCTTTGCAACCTTATCCTCCATAGCTTCACTTTCTGAAGGTGATCGTGGAGCATTCATAACAAAAGAAAGGAGATAGGCATGCTCCTGGCTGATTAACTTGCATGTGACTTGATGCTGATGGGTCACCAGTTCTGCCAATTGCTTAATTTACTTGCAAAGAGCTTTCATCTTTTGTTCCATAGCAAATTGAAACTTTGCGTAATCCCATCTGTCAACACCATCTTTGATGGTCTGGGATGATTCACCATTAAAATTGGAACTCTGTCCTGCGCTCCAACTGATCATGTTGACCTCTTCTTCTTTGCGTTGGGGAATAGGGTTGTCTTGTACATGAGGCTGATCTGGTTTGGTAACCACGATCTCACCGTTGTCTATCAAATCTTGGATCTTGTGTTTCAAGGCCCAACAATGTTGAGTATCATGTCCAGGTGCTCCAGCATGATAGGCACACTTCCGAGTAGCATTAAAACCCCTACCATTAGGGTTGGCTGGTGGAAGAAGACGCGTAAATTTCTTCTGAGTAGTCAGAAGAGCAAGAATATTCTCGAGCGAGTCCCCTAAGGGTGTGAACGTTCGAGGTCGCTTTGCCTCTCCATCTTTAGGCAATGGAGGATTTGAAGACTGTGCTTGGAAAGGGGAGTAATTTCTCCTCTGTATAGGCATGTTCTGACTGCCTTTTTGACCTTGTAGTATCAAGGAAACATCCTCCTCTTTCTTTTTATGGACCCTCTGGGGGTTGTTTCCATAAGATCCGGACTTGATGTGTTCGTTGTAAGACCCCAACTTTTATGAATAAAGATTAATTTCTCTCGAAATATATTTTTTGAATATTATGGTGTGGATATGATATAATGTTATAGTTATGGGTAATATTTATAAATTTTGCAAAGTAAGCAAGTGGTTATATAATATTCGATTGGTCGGAGAATATTCATTTTAAGAGGGAATATTTGTACGACGGCACAATCATTGGTGGACCCCACAATAGAAGTATTGTCGTAGTTAGAAAACTACAGAATTATCTTTTTATAAAAATAACGGCGGAAGTTTTACCGTTAAATTGTTGAACTACCCGGTAGTAAAAGTACAGTAATACGCGTGGTTGCATAGTATCACATGGTATTGATTATTGATGCTTACGTGAGAAAGTCACTTAGTTAAACTCAATTATTGCTACAGTAATTGATGGATCATATCTCTCATATTATTGATTCACTTATTGTCACAGTATCATCTGCATAATATTTTATATATTATTAAATCAATAATTGAGACGACAAAGTTATTCATATTATTATTTGCAATATTGACAATGTCTAGAAGTTACATCGAGGAGAGGTTTGGTCACCTAATTGTGTGTGCCAATAAGGAGAAATCCTTATTGAAGCCCCCTCTTTCCAGGAACGACCTGGTTGTTAAATATTGTGAGTTATAATATTAATGATGAATAAGTTCGTGTTGATTAAAGATGAAATTGATAGTTCCATTGTGTGGGAATTATTAGTGTTAGTGGAAATTGACATTTATTTCGATAATAATTGATGTCTGGAAGTTATCGGGTAATTAATCGGATAAATGAGCAATTAATTGCTATTAATTCATATGCATATAACTATTTGTCACATGTGTGTACTATTGATTCATATTCATATACTATTAGGGGAGTTGGTGCAAGATTGATAATACTTGCATGACTAAATTAAAGATGGAGGTATAGTTGAATGTACTATGCTGTAATTAATTTTTTCACATGTTTAGAACTATTGAGTCACATAATATACTATTAATTCACATAATTTACTATTAGGGGAGGAGATGGAGGTTTGATAATACTTGCAGGACTAAATTAAAAATGAAAGAAAAGTTGAAGGTATTGGACTGTAATATTTCGAGCCCCAAAACGTGCAATTATCAAAACTATATTTTCCTATAAATAGAAGCTCATTCTTCCTTCATTTCTCACCAATTCACTAAAGCTATAGAGAAATTATTATAGAGAGAAATTATAGAGAGAAAGAAGAAGAGAAGTCTGCTACCTCACTATTCCAGTATCCAGTTTTTCTAAGGTAAGGGGTATTATTCTTTTATATTCATAATGAGAGTTATTTTCTTTCAATACTCGTAAGGGTTGTTATTCCATTCTTTATTATTATGTTGGAATAACCTGTCTATACGAAGTACCACATACATGGTAAAATTCTTCTGTTATTCCATTCTTTATTATTCTGTTGGAATAAACTGTCTGTGCGGTCTATCGCATGGATGTGAATTCTGTTGTTATTCCATTCTTTATTATTCTGTTGGAATATCCTGTCTGTGCGGATTACGCATGACCTGGTTTCATCCTTTATTATTCTGTTGGAATATCCTGTCTGTGCGGATTATGCATGACCTGGTGAATTCTTCTGTTATTCCATTCTTTATTATTCTGTTGGAATAACTTGTCTATGTGGGTTACCGCATGCATGGTGAATGATCCTTCGTATTCATTCCTTATTAAATTGTGGAAATGATCTGTCTATGTGGATTACTGCATGGAGGGCGAAAATACATTTGCAGTTTCATATATTCTATTATACTCAGTTGGTTAAAGTTTTGATTTCTATACTCTATGAAATTAGTAGAATATTATGGATATTTGCGCTTCATCCAGTATCTTTTCATAGAAATATTCTTCTGAGCATTCTTGAATTTTACTCCACAAAGTAGTATCATGTTGACAATTTGGACGTTATTGATTTCAGGATAAATTAACTTATAAATCTTTAAAATTTATTCTTGAACTTGTTTTATTGAATTATTATATCATTGTCATCATACTCATGCTTATATTGTGATGAAAGTCATCTTTGTCTTACGTGCATAGATGGACGCAGTATGATTATGACCAGGGATCATTCGGTATAATCATGACCTGTAATGTTATAAATGATGTGGTAAAAGTCCTCAGTGGCCTGTAGTGCATTGATGGAAAGTTTTTGGTATGATTATGACCAGGGATTATTCGGTATAGTCATGACCATTAATGATTTAATGAATATCCTTGGCCCGTAGTGTAGGGATGATTCGATGATGCGGGTTATTTATTAAGCTGAGTCTCAGCGATAAAAATTGATGAAAATATTTTAAGTCATAGAAGATAGTAGATACCATGCTCTATTTGACTCTTCTAATGGATTGCTTATTCCGCTGCAGTTAAACTTAATGTCTATTGTATTTTATCAGTTTAACATCGTTGAAGGCTAATGGTAATTTATTCTGCATTATCTTAGTCATAATATTTCTTACTGGGCTAGTTGAGCTCACCCTTTTGTTTTCATTGTTCTCTTCAGGAAATGAGAACGTAGTTAGGAGTAGTCGGGGAACGGAGTGATGGTCCGAGATGGTATTATAGTAGTCCTCACTATTCTATAAAATAGTGTGACAATAAATGTAATGAGGACTCTATTTGAGAGTGGATATTGTCTAGAAGGCAATATTCCTGTTTAAACACTCAGCTATGTTTTGTCGTATATTACACGACGTTTGTATAATTAAGTTTGTATTTGCATTCTGTACCATGTATTTGGGGACTCAAGATGGGTGATGTATACCTATTTTGGGGGTGTCACAGTTGGTATCAAAGCTTAGGGATATGATCCCTGGCTGAAATGTGAGACAAGAACTAGGAGGGGAGAGACAGGGAATTCCTTCTCTAGTATGATCTACCTAAGTTTATTTGGTATTTAATTGGTCGGTCAGAGTATAGGGATAATATGTGATATGTTAATTAACCCTTGTTTTGTGGCAGTATTTGAAAATGGCATCCGAAAATGTTGAGATAAGCAATGAAGCATATGAGACCGTTGAGTCACCAACGATCAATACTCAGGATAATGTGCAACAGGAAGACAATAATCCTCATGTAAACAATAACATCGATGAAATGGTGAATGATGGGATATTCAGAGGCTTAATGCAATTCATGCAGTATCAGGCGAGAGCGGCTCCTGTCCAATATGCAGGTGGAAACACTAACAACTCTCGGACGATCACCGCTAAGCAGTTCAAAGAGATGGGACCACCAGAGTTTTTGGAGAGCCAAAACCACTTAAGGCAGAAACGTGGATAAAGAAGATCAACAAGATATTTAATATCTTGGGATGCTCTGAGGAGAAAAAGGTTCCGTTTGCCACCTTCATGTTGCGAGCAGAGGCAAATTACTGGTGGGAATCTGTAAAGCGTACTCAACCTGCCGCACTCAAAATGTCTTGGGAGAAGTTCCAAGAGCTATTCAACGACAAGTACTTTCCTGAAAGTATTCGTCACATGAAGGAGGTAGAGTTCATCAAGCTTGAGAAAAACAATATGACCATAGCGCAGTACGAAGCTAAGTTTGCCGAGTTATCTCGGTTTGCATCCCACTTGGTTGATAACGAGGAGAGAATGACGCGGATGTTTCTAAGAGGTTTGAAACCCGAGATACGTCAATACCTTATCTCTCATAAATTATGTTTTTATTTAGATGTTGTGAATAGGGATCAATTATTGGAGCGCGATAATGAGTCAACCCAACCAAGAGAGATCAGCTGGCAAGTCGATAATACCAGTGGTAGCAGTCATCGAAGCGGTGACAACAAACGTGGAGGGAATCAACATGCCAGAAATAGTAATCACTTCGGTGGTAATCATGGCCATGCCAATAAGAGTGGACATTTCAAGAAGAGGAGATTCAATAATGATGGAAAGACGCCAAAGACCAAAGACCGTTGTTAGGAAGGAGAACGACCACGGCGTATATGTTACAAATGTGGAGGGAAGGACACATAAGTCCAAACCGCACGATGCGGTCAAAGCATGTTATAATTGTGGAAAAGAAGGTCACCTAGCCCGATTTTTGTCGTGCACCAAAGTCAAGTCCAGCTGGGATGGAGGCATCAAAGGGGTCCCAGACAAGACAAAATCGGTAGTTCAAGGGAGAGCATTTGTTGTAACCTCCCAAAAAGTGAGGAATCCGAACGAGGTGATCACGGGTAAGCTAATCATAAACTCTAGCGAAGTTTATACTTTATTTGATACTGGTTCTACACATTCATTTATTTCTCCTACTTGTGCTCAACGTTTAAATTTGACTCCGGAGAAATTAGACTTTGACTTATCTGTTGAAACTCCGTTGGGAGAAACCTTCATTACATCCACGGTTTATAAGTCTTGTTTGATTCAAATCAAGAATCGCATAGCGTTACTCGTCGATCTTATTTCTTTGAAAATACTTGCATTTGATGTGATTTTAGGGATTGATTGGTTAACTACTCATCATGCTAAAATTGATTGTTTTCGTAAGGTTGTTAGCTTTTATATTCCTAACCAACCTATTATGCAAATTCAAGCAACCAAACCACTAAAATCAATCACTGTCATATCAAGCCATAAAGCTATTCGTTTATTGAAAAACGAATGTCAAGTTTTCTTAGCCCATGTCACAGATTTAAATAAAAATATGTCAGATTTGAATGATATTTCTATTGGTAATAAATTTCCTGACATATTCCTTGAAGAACTTCCTGGCCTACCCCCAGAGCGTGAAATTGAATTTTGTATCGACCTTGAATCCGGTACAAAACCTTCCAAAGCCACATATCGAATGGCTCTATTGAACTTCGAGGAGTTAAAACCCAACTCTGAGAATTGTTAGACATCGTTTCATTCGCCCCACAAGACGTTTCCTTGGGGTGCACATGTTCTATTTGTGAAGAAGAAAGATGGAAATATGCGAATTTGTATTGATTATCGGGAGTTGATTCAGAGTTGTGCATTTAGGAATTGAAATACATATAATTAAATAAAATTAGACTTGACAGTAATTCTATGTCTTATATTTAATTGGGACATTGTATGGTGGAAGGATTGAATTGTACGGTAACTATTTACTCAAAGGTTCTTTTATGATTAATGTTAAAATCTATAATATCTGGAAAGTTGTTGATCGCTAAGGAGGCTTATTCTTATTGTAGAATAAATATTATTTATTTAAATAAATTAATAGTTTAATTTATTTATTTAAATGAGATTAGAATTGTTCTAATTGATTTATTAACAACAGGTTTAATATGGAAAAACTAAAGGGTCGCACCATAAAAAGGAAGAATAATTATTTAAGAAGTTAATGGCATAATCGTAGTAATATGTTAAGTGCATTTAATTTAATCTCTGGTGATAGAGCAAATTAAATAGCTTAATATTTATTATTTAATATTTTGAAAATATTAAATATAAATTCATAAGAGGAGTCTATTAATATTATTACCATTATTATTATTTTAATTTCTAAAGGAGTTTGAGAATTAATTTAATATTAGTACTCTCATTTATTCCTAATAGGATTAGGAGGCAAATTAATTAAAAGAGTTAAATTAATTATCCTGAATAAGATTAGGGAGCCTACTTAATTACATGAGTTTAATTAATTAAATAATACCCTATTTAAATTATATTAAAAAGGGTTAACTGATATTGTTTTAAGTGGAGTCTTATATCAGATATCAAACATATACGTGATTCTAATAGTTAGAAGAGTACGCCCCTTTTTCTATACAGATAGAAAACTTGGGTTTGAGTCAATACACCCTTCTTCTTGATTCTTGTTTGTGCTTGGTAGATCACCTCTAGAGGCCAAATGTGACGTTGATCAAAGGAAGGAATCAAACCCGCATAGTCAAGGTGTAATAACCCGGGATTTCAAATAATCCAAAATTTACGAATAATTTTTTTTATTTAATATTGACATTGACTGTTAATATTATACTGTGTATCTGTGATACGAGTCTTGAGAATTAGTCAATTTATGTATTGGCTGAGAAATTAGAGTAGAGTTGTGCTTAATAGCTTTTGAAACCCTAACCCTAAGTTCGGATAGGGATTCGATAGAAAATATAATTAAAATAGTTATATTGAAAGGTATCTGTGGGTATGTGTACCATATGAACTTAATGACCAATAATTGACTGTATAGGATTTAAATTTTGTAAACCCTAATAAGGGATTAGAAACCCTAATCTCAGTTTTAGAAAACCAAATGCATAGTTAAAAACCCTAATTGTACACCGGGAAACCCTAAGTTAAAATCTGAGAATCCTAAACCCTAATTACGAAACCCTAATCCTAATTGATAAGCTTAATGTGTAAGAGCCCAACTTATTATAAATAAAATTGAATTTTCTCTATTCATTATTCTAAATTAATAAGGTGTTAATTTGATATAATACTTTGGTTATGGGTGAAATGTGCAAATTTTACAAAATAAGCAAGTGGTTATAAAATATTCCTTTTGTCGGGGAATATTCGTTTGGTCGTGGAATATTCTTTTTGTCGGGAATATCCGCATTTACAAGTCATATGATCAATTGTGGGCCCCATAATGAGAATAATTGTCGGATGAGGAAAACGACAAAGTTTGAGTTTTATAAATAACTAGGCGTAGTTGTTTACAATTAACATCGTTGTTGGAATACGGTGGTTAAAAAATAAAGAATCTGGCGTGGTTGCACAAGAAGATGCACACGGTATTGACATAAAGATTATTGAATTATTGATTAAATGCGTAAGAAAGGCACTACTCAATAATTGTTACGAGTTAATTCTCAATATTTTATTTTATTGTTTCAATAATTGATGCGTTGATATTTTATATTATTGTTGTTTCAATAATTGTCACTGCACAGTATTTCCCATTATCAGATCAATAATTCATATTATTTGAATAATATTATTAGATAGCATTATTGCCAATGTCTAGAAAGTTCAGTCAAGGAGAGGTTTGGTCACCTAATTGCGCGCCAGTAAGGAGAAATCCTTGGGAATGGCCTGGTTATCATAATTGTGATTCTGTAATATTATTTGTGAATAATTAATTATTGATTTATATGATAAGGAAATATTTATTTGATACGGATATAAATGATGGATTTATTTATTTTATGTGGTTATAATTGAAGGAATTAATGTTGAGGTGTTTTATCAGTATTTTTGTCGGAATAGAGGTATTAAAAATCAAATCAGTATTTTTATGATATATTGCGTGAGTTATAATTTTTAATCCAATCGTTGGATCGTTGTAATTTTTGGATATGTTATACATATATAAGTTGAGTATATGTCCACAAATTTTGAACCGTTAAAAATGAACGAATGATTTGTTATGAATTTTAAGAGGTGGCTAATTCAGAAATTAGGTTTATAAATGATTTTGGTGGAAAATTCTAGAATTGAGTGGGCCCCACTTGTGGTTGATGAAGAAATGTGCTGAATTTTATTTCAAATGTGGTGGGTGGCAATAGTAGCAGGTAAAGCCATCGGTGTAGCAGTGTCAAGTCTTCTTGCAACGTATAACAATTTCCTATAAATAGAGGGCTAAGTTAGAATTAAAAATCACACCAGAAACATAAGCTTTCTCTCTATATATTATCGAGCGTATTTTATGAGTATTTAGATACTTTGAGAGTTCTTTATTGAAGACAAGTTTCATTCAAAGATCACTTCGACCTTTCATTCAAGTCAGGTTTCTTTAAGGTAAGGGATGTTATTTTCTTCTTAAATGATATTATTTTCTTCAATATCATTATGCCGAAATATTGGTTTGAACTTTTTAATCAAATTTGGAACTTTTTGTGTCGGGGTTACTATTCACGTATATGGTACTATTCACGTATACGGCACTATTCACGAATATGGCACTATTCACCAAAAAATAAAATTTTTACTTTTTGTCCAAGATGTCTATTATGGTTACTATCTTTGATTGTATCCATGTTTTGATCTTTATTTTTGAATTCTGCTTCAAAATTGGTTATTATGAAGTATTAGTGATCTTGGATAAACTGTAACATGAATCCCTAATATTTGTCCTTCTGTCTCACTAGATTCGTTCTCTAAAATGCTTTTCATCATCCTCAGTCCTTAATGATGATATTATTGAATATCTTTGGCCTGTAGTGCAAAGATGAATGATTGACTGATGAATATCTTTGACCCGTAATGCAAAGATGAACAGGTGTTGAGGTGAACATGACCAACTGGTGATACAAATGAATATCTTTGGTCTGTAGTGCAAAGATGAATATTCGATTAAAGATGTATATTGATTGTTGTTACAGGGATAAAATATTGATGCTGGACTTTTAAATCTTAGAAGATAGTAGAACTCATTCTCTACTTGACTCTTCTAATGGATTGTTGTTTCCGCTGCAGTTTTGATCTAAAACATGTTGTCTATTATGTTTTATCAGATTTTTCCTTGTTGAAGAATAATGATAATTTGTTGTATATTATCTTAGTCATAATATTCTTTACTGGGCTACTTGAGCTCACCCTTTTCCTTTTTGTTCCATTTTTCTTCTCAGGAGGTGAGAAAATAGAAGGATCTAGTCGGGGTATGGACTGATGGTTTTAGAAAGATGTTTTAGCAGTCCTCACTATTTCTGTAAAATAGTGTTTGAATAATTATAATGAGGACTTATTTGAGTGTTGATATTGTTTAGAAGACAATATTTGTATTTAATCTCACAATATGTGTTGTTGTATTTTGCACGAGAATTGTATTATTGAAGTTGTAGTTTGCTTTCTGTACCATGTATTTGGTGACTCAAGATGGGTGTAGTATACCTATTTTGGGGTCGTCACAGTTGGTATCAGAGCTTAGGGATATGGTCTCTAGCAGAGATCGGGGAATAGAACTAGGAGGGGAGATATGAGTAAATCCTTCGCTAGTGTGTCCTATCTAAGCTTATTTGTTGACCGGTCATAATATTGGGATATTATGTGATATGTTAATTTGTTTAATTAACCCTTCTTTTATGGCAGTATTTAAGAATGGCTGCTGAGAATATTAACAATGGAGTGTATGAGACTGTGGAATAACCTTTAGTCACAAACCAGGAGAACGTGCAACAGGAAGGCAATATTCCTCCTGTAAACAACGCTATCGAGCAAACGATGAATGATGGAATGTTTAGGAGCTTTTTGCAGTTCATGTAAAATCAGACGAGGGAGACTCATGTACAAAATATGGGTGGAAATGATGGCAACGCGCGGTTTGTCATGGCCAAGCAGTTCAAGGAGTTGGGACCACCAGATTTCTGGGGAAAGCCCGATCCGATTAAGGCGGAAACATGGGTCAAGCAAATTACCAAGATATTTGATGTCTTGGGATGCACAGAGGAACAGAAGGTTCAATTCACCACCTTTATGTTCCGTGGTGAGGTAGATTACTGGTGAGAATCTGTGAAGCATACCCAGCCAGCCGCACTTAATATGTCTTGGGAAAGATTTCAAAAATTGTTCAATGACAAGTACTTTCCAAAAAGTATTCGTCATATGAAGAAGGTAGAGTTTATTAGACTGGAACAGAACAACATGACGGTGTCTCAGTACGAGGCGAAGTTCGCGGAGTTATCTAGGTTTGCACCTTATTTGGTAGAAAATGAGGAACATATGACGCAGATGTTTCTGAGAGGTCTAAAACCCGAGATTCGTCAATACCTTATCTCTCATAAATTTTCTCTGTATTCAGATGTTGTCAACATGGCTCAATTATTAGAGCGAGATAATGAGTATACTCAACCGAGGGATCACAACCAGGGTCATACCGGTGACAGCAGTCATCGGAGCGATGATAACCAGCGAGGAGGGAAGAATACGGACAAAAGCGGTAACCACTCGGGTGGTAATCGTGGCCATGATAATAGAAGAGGTGAGTCTAGTTGAAATTTCAAAAAGAGGAGATTCAACAATGACGGGAAGACATCAGCAACAACACCAGCATCAACTGTTGCTAGGGGAGGAGAACGACCACCGGTCGTGTGTTATAAATGTGGGAAAGAGGGACATATCAGCCCAAACTGCCCACAACAATCCAAGGTATGTTATAACTGTGGAAAGGAAGGTCATATAACCCGAGAGTGTTCTGTAGCAAAACCAAGTTCAGCGGGGGTGGTGACTCCAAAAGCTATCCCAGATAAGTCAAAATCAGCGATTTCTGGAAGAGCGTTTGTCGTGACTGGCCAAAATGTGAGGAACCCGAACGAGGTGATCACGGGTAAGCTAATCATAAACTCTTGCAAAGTTTATACTTTACCAGATACCGGTTCTACCCATTCTTTTATCTCTCCTGGTTGTGCTCAATGTTTAAACTTGACTCCGGAGAAATTAGATGTTGACTTATCTGTTGAAACTCCGTTGGGTGAAACCTTCGTTACATCTATAGTTTATAAAGCTTGCTTGATCCAAGTTGGCACAATCACATTACCTGTTGATCTTATTTCTTTAAAGATACTTGCATTTGATGTGATTTTAGGGATTGATTGGTTAACTACTCATCATGCCAAAATTAATTGTTTTCGTAAAGTTGTTAGTTTCCATATTCCTAACCAACATGTCATATGAATTCAAATAACTAAACCACTAAAATCAGCCACTGTCATATCAAGCCATAAAGCTATTCATTTATTAAAAAATGGATGTCAAGCTTTCTTAGCCCATGTTATGGATTTGAACAAAGACAAGTCAGATTTGAATAATATTTTTGTTGTTAGAGAATTTCCTGATGTATTTCCTTAAGAACTTCCTGGTCTACCCCCAGAACGAGAAGTTGAATTCTTTATTGACCTTGAACCGGGTACAAAACCCATTTCTAAAACCCCATATCGAATGGCTCCTATTGACTTCAGGAGTTAAAAGTCCAATTACAGGAGTTATTAGACATCGGTTTCATTCGTCCTAGTACATCTCCTTGGGGTGCTCCTGTTTTATTTGTAAAGAAGAAAGACGGGAGTATGCGACTTTGTATTGACTACCGAGAATTGAACCATGTCACCATCAAGAATAGGTATCCCCTACCTCGCATTGATGACATGTTCGACCAGTTACAAGGAGCACAATTCTTTTCAAAGATCGATCTTCGTTCTGGATATCATCAGCTGAAGATTAAAACTGAGGATATTCCAAAGGCGCCTTGAGAACTCGAATGCAGGCATTATGAATTCTTAGTCATGTCTTTTGGATTGACTAATGCTCTGGCTTCTTTCATGGATATGATGAACCGAGTATTCAAGCAATATTTGGATCAGTTTGTTGTTATCTTTATTGATGACATACTCATCTATTCCAAAAGTCATGAAGATCATGAGCACCATTTGAAGCTGATACTTGAAAGGCTTCGTGAAAACAAGCTTTATGCCAAGCTGAAGAAATGCGAGTTCTGGCTTGAGGAAGTAGTATTCCTTGGGCATGTGGTGTCAAAACATGGAGTATCTGTTGACCCGATGAAGATTGAAGCAATACAAAGTTGGAAGAAAAACCAAGTTGGATCAAGTCTGTGACTTTTTGGGCTTAATTTGGTTATTATCGGAGATTCGTGGAAGGATTTTCTTGAATCGCTACTCCATTAACTCATTTGACTCGGAAAGATATAAAATTCGTATGGAGCGAGGAATGCGAGAAGAGTTTCTAAGAGCTCAAGAGGAGACTCATTTCGGCACCTGTTCTGGCAATACCATCTGGGTGGGATGGATTTGTTATCTACAGCGATGTTTCAGGAAAAGGGTTAGGATGTGTTCTCATGCAACATGGGAAATTCATAGCCTTTGCCTCGCGACAACTCAAAGAATATGAGAGGAATTATCCTACTCATGATTTGGAGTTGGCAGCAGTCGTATTCGCGTTGAAAATTTGGAGACACTACTTATATGGGGAGAAAGTGGAGATTTATACGGACCATAAAAGCCTCAAATATTTTTTCACCCAAAAAGAACTCAACATGCAGCAATGACGTTGGCTTGAGCTGTTGAAAGATTACGACTACACTATTCAATATCATCCTGGAAAAGCAAACGTAGTAGCTGACGCATTGAGTAGAAGATCATATGCGAGTACGAGTGTAATATTGTCACACAAAGGCCCATTTTGTATGACTTGCAAAGGATGGAGATAGAATTAAAGACTATAGGGACCCACATGATGATGGCGAATATACTAGTAAAACCGACTTTAATCGATAAAGTTAAAGCTGCAAGCTATGGACCTGTGGCTGATGCGTATGAAGAAGAATGTGCAAGAATCGATGAAGAAGGAATACTTTGAGTTAACTCTAGACTTTGCGTTCCTAACGATTCTGACTTGAAGCATAGAATCATGATGGAGGCACACAACACACCATTTTCAATCCATCCTGGGAGTACCAAAATGTATCACGATCTTCGACATACATTTTGGTGGAGCAATATAAGACCCCAACTTTTATGAATAAAATGAATTTTCTATAATTATCATTTTTTTGAATGAATTTGATATAATGTTATAGTGTGGGTAATATTTATAAATTTTGCAAAGTACGCAAGTTGTTATATAATATCGATCGATTCGATTGGTCTGTGAATATTCGCTTTTAAACAGGAATATTCGTGACGACCAAGACACAATCATTGGTGGACCCATAACGGAATTATTATTGATTGAGAAAACGACAAAAAATATTTTTTATGAAAATAACGGCTGAAGTTTTACCGTTAATCGTTGAAACACCCAAGTGTTAAAAGTATGTGAATACGCTGTGGTTGCATAAAGAGCACATACCAGATTGATTATTGATGCTTACGTGAGAAGTCATTCAGCTTTTGTTCAATTATTGCTTCAAGAATTGTTATATATTCACGTTAATTGATTCAATTATTGTTGATATTTTATAATTGAGATGACGAAGTTATTAATATTATTATTTGCATTATTAACGATGTCTAGAAGTTTCGCCAAGGAGAGGTTTGGTCACCTAATTGCGCCGCCAATAGGAGAAATCCTTATCGAAAGCCCCCTCTTCTCGGGAACGATTCGGTCGATTAATAGTGTGAATAATAATAATGATGATGAAGTTTTGTTTTATTAGTATTATTAATGTAATAAAATGTAAAGCTTTTTTATATAAAATGTAATACTTTTATAAAGTTATTCGCTTTATTAGGCTAATAGTAAAAAATCTTTTTATATAAAATGTAATACTTTTATAAAGTTATTCGCTTTATTAGACAATAATTAGAATATATTATATTTTATTATGCATAGTAGTGTTTCAGATAGTGTTTCGCATAGTAGTTTCATATAGTAAAATCTTTTTAAAAGTTATTCATTTTATTAGATTATAAATAATAATATATTATATTTTATTGTAAACCAACTGACCGTCTGCTTAAAGTAAATCGATCTCGACCGCTCATGGATTGGTTATTATTCACCCATTCTTCTATAAATAGAAGCTCATTCCTTCATTATTTCTTACTTAATTCATCAAACTCTAGAGAGAGAAACCGTAGAGAGAATTATTCTTCTATCTTGAGTTTATTTCTTTAGCGCTTAAGAAAGCTTTGAGCGTAAAGTGCAAGTTTCTTCAAGTATATCCCCGCCTCTACCGCTTTTGAGTACTCTTCTTTATAAGGTAAGGGTATTTTTTTTTTCATATTCATGAAGAGAACTTCGTTATTCCATTCTTTATTATTCGTTGAATAACTCAGATACGCTATCTACCCTATACTTGGTGATTTTTTGTTATTCCATTCTTTATTATTCGCTTGAACATCCTCGCTCAAGGCTTTTTATGGTGAATTTCGGTTCCATTTTTATTATTATTCGTTGGAATATCCCGTCTCAGGCGCATTTTACGCCGGACCGGTTCCGCCTTTTTATTATTCTTGTTGAATATCCTCCGTCTGTGCTTTTTACGCCGACCGATTCCGATTCCGTTATTTATTATTCTCGTTGAATAACTCGTCTATGCTAAGTACCGCATGCATGGTGATTTCGTTGTTATTCCATTCTTTATTATTTCGTTGAATATCCCGCTTCATGCAAGATATTACGCCCGACCGGTTCCGTTATTTATTATTCTCGTTGAATAACCTCTCTATGCTAAGTACCGCATGCATGGTGATTTCTTTTGTTATTCCATTCTTTATTATACTCAGCTTGGTTAAAGTTTTGACTTCTATACTCCATGAAATTAGTGGAATATCCTCGATATTTGCGCTTCATCCAAAGATCTTTTCATGGAAATATTCTTCGAGCATTCTTAAATTTTACTCTACAAAGAAGTATCATGTTGATAATTTGGACGTTATTAGTTCTCTAATAAATTAATTTTTGAACTTGTTTTATTGAATTTTTATATCATTGTCATCATCCTCATATTTATATTTTTTTGAAAGTCATCTGTATTCCTGTAAAGTGCATAGATGGACTTGGTATGATTATGACCAGGATTATTTATTGTAATCATGACCGTAATGTTACAAATGATGTGGTAAAAGTCCTCATTGGCCCGTAGTGTATTGATGGACAGCTTGTTGGCATGATCATGACCATTGATGAATACACTAATATCCTGGCCCGTAGTGCATGGATAAATTGTGGTTGTGATACTAATGAATATCCTGGTCAGAAAAAGTGGATGATGTGGATTATTTATTGTCGAGTCCCAACGATAAAAGTGATGAAAAACTTTTAAATCATAAAAGATAGTAGATTTTATTCTCTACTTGACTCTTTTAATGGATCAGATGTTCACCGCAGCTTAAACTTGATGTCTATTGTATTTTATCGCTTTAACATTGTTGAAGACTAATGATAATTTATTCTCGCATTATCTTAGTCATAATATTTTTATCGGGCTAGTTGAGCTCACCCTTTCTTTCACACTTTTCTTTCAGAAATGAGAACGTAATGGACTAGTTGGGGAACGGAGTGACTATCCCAGATGATAGTATTAGTAGTCCTCACTATTCTCGTTAAATAGTGTGACAATAAATGTAATGAGGACTTATTTCGAGAGTGGATATTGTCTAGAAGACAATATTTGTATTAAAAACTCATGCCTTTTTTTGTTGTATATTAAAGATTGTATTTGTATTCTGCATACCATGTATTTGGCATGCACTCGTAATAGGTGATGTATACCTATTTTGGGGGCGCCACAGCTTGGTATCAAAGCTTAGGATATGATCCCCTCGCTAAGATGTGAGACAAGAACTAGGAGGGGAGAGACGGGAATTCTTCGCTAGTATGACCTACCTAAGTTTATTTGATATTTAATTGGTCTCACGAGTATAGGGATAATATGTGATATGTTAATTAACCCTTGTTTTGTAAAGATTTGAAAATGGCATCCGAGAATGTTGAGAACATCAATGGAGCATGTGAGACCGCTGAGTCTCCATGATCAATAATCAGGATAATGTGCATCGTGAAGGCGACAATCCTCATGCAAACAACAACACCGACCAAATGATGAACGATGGAATGTTCCGAGGCTTCATGCAATTCATGCAACATCAAAGTAGAGAGCTCCTCGCCCAAAATGCAGTGGAAACATCGGCAAACTCTTGACGGCCACCGCCAAACAGCTTCAAGGAGCCGGGACCACCGGAGTTTTTTGAGAGCCAAAACCACTTAAGGTGTGAGACGTGGATAAAACAGATCAACAAGATATTTGATGTCTTGGGATGCTCCGAGGAGCAAAAGGTTCCTTTGCCACCTTCATGTTATGCAGAGGCAGACATCGGTGGGAATCAGAAAGCGACTCAACCCGCCGCAGATCAAGATGTCTTGGGAAAAGTTTCAAGAATCGTTTCAACGACAAGTACTTTCCCAAAAGTATTCGCTCACATGAAAGAGGTAGAGTTCATTAAACTCGAGCAAAACAACATGACCGTGTCGCAAAGACGGGCCAAGTTTGCCGAAGTTGTCCCTATTTGCATCCCATTTGGTTGATAATGAGGAGAGAATGACGCTAATGTTTCTAAGAGGTTTGAAACCCGAGATACGCCAATATCTTATCTCTCATAAACCGTGGTTTGTATTCAGATGTTGTTAATAGGGCTCGCTTATTGGAGCGCCGATAATGAGTCAACCCAACCAAAAGAGAGAAAAACCGACAAAATGATAATATAAGTGATAACAAACCATCAAGTGGTGACAATAAGCGTGGAGGGAATCAACATGCCAGAAATGGTAACCACTTCGGTGGTAATCATGGCCAAAGCAATAAGAATGGACATTTCAAGAAGAGGAGATTCAACAATGATGGAAAGACGCCAAGATCAAAGACCGTTGTTAAGGAAGGAGAACCACCACCTATCATATGCTTCAAATGCGAGGGGAGGACACATCACCCAAACTATGATGTCGCCCAAAGCATGTTATAATTGTGGAAGAGAAGGTCACCTAGCCCGATTTTGTCGCTCATCAAGACAAGTTCAGCTAGGATGGAGGCACCAAAGGACGCCCCAGAAAAGTCAAAGCCAGTAGTGCAAGGGAGAGCGTTTGTCGTGACCTCCCAGAAAGCAAGGAACCCGAATGAGGTCATCACGGTAAGCTTATCATAAACTCTAAATAAGTATATACCTTATTTGATACCGTTCTACCCATTCCTTTATTTCTCCTACTTGCGCCAACGCTTAAATTTGACTCTGAGAAATTGGACTTTGACTTATCTCGTTGAAACTCCGCTGGGAGAAACCTTCATTACATCCACTATTTATAAGTCTTGTTTGGTTCAAATCGGCACCTCACATTACCCGTCGATCTTATTTCATTGAAAATACTTGCATTTGACGTAATTCTAGGATTGATTGGTTAACTACTCATCATGCAAAAATTGATTATTTTCGTAAGGTTGTTAGCTTTCATATTCCTAATCAACCTATTATGCTAATTCAAGCAACCAAACCATTAAAATCAATCATCGCTATCTCAAGCCATAAAGCTATTCGCTTATTGAAAAATGGATGTCAAGCTTTCTTAGCTCATGTCACGGATCTAAACAAAAATACGCCGCTTTTGAATGATATTTCTATTGTTAATGAATTTCCGACGATTCCCTCAAGAACTTCCCGCCTACCCCTCAGAGCGTGAAATTGAATTTTGTATCGACCTGAAAACCCCAGACAAAACCCATTTCCAAAGCCCCATATCGAATGGCTCCTATTGAACTTCGTGGAGTTAAAGACCCAACCGCAGGAATTGTTAGACATGGCTTTATTCGCCCTAGTACTTCTCCTTGGGGTGCTCCTGCTCTATTCGTGAAGAAGAAAGATGGGAGTATGCGATTTTGTATTGATTATCTGGAGTTGAATCATGTCACCATCAAAAATAGGTACCCATTGCCACGTATTGATGACCTGTTTGACCAAATTGTAAGGCGCCAAATTCTTTTCAAAGATTGATCTTCGCTCCGATATCACCAATTGAAGATTAGAACCGATGACATTCCAAAGACGCTTTCGTAACTCCTGCAGACGGCATTATGAATTCCTAGTCATGTCTTTTTGGATTGACTAATGCTCCCGCCTTTTTCATGGATATGATGAACCGAGTATTCAAGGAATATTTGGATCACTTTGTGGTCGCCTTTATTGATGATGACATCCTTATTTATTCCAAAAGCCGTGAAGATCATGAGCAACACTTGAGGTCGATACTCCAAAAGCTTCGTGAATATAAGCTTTATGCCAAGTTGAAGAAATGCGAAGTTCGCTTCGAGGAAGTAGCATTCCTTGGGCACGTGGTATCAAGTCATGGAATATCCGTTGACCCAAAGAAAGATTGAAGCTATTCAAAGTCGGGAGCAACCTAAATCGCTGATCAAGTACGAGCTTTTTGGCTTTAGTTGGTTATTATCTGAGATTCAGAGAAGGGTTTTTCTAATCGCTACTCCCTTAACTCAAACCGACTTAAAAGATACAAAATTTGGTTGGAGCGAGGAAATGAGAAGAGTTTTCAAGAACTCAAGAGAAGACTCATTTCAAAGACTGCTCGACAATACCATGCGCTTTGAGGATTTGTCATCTACAAAGTGATGCTTCAGCAAAGGGTTAGGATGTGTTCTCATGCAACATGGGAAAGTCATAGCCTATGCCTCTCGACAACTCAAAGAATATGAGAGGAATTATCCTACTCATGATCTAGAGTGGCAAGTTGTTGTCTTCGCACTTAAAATTTGGAGGCATTACTTGTATGGGGAGAAAGTGGAGATCTTTACGGATCATAAAAGCCTCAAATATTTTTTCACTCAAAAGGAACTAAACATGCGCGAAAACGACGCTGGCTTGAAATGTTGAAAGATTATGATCATACCATCCAATACCATCCTCGAAAAGCGAACGTGGTAATGACGACGATCGTAGTAAGATCATATGCGGGTACGAAAAGCGATATTGTCAACGCAAAGGCCCATTTTGTATGACTTGCAAAGGATGGAGATAGAGATAAAGACCCAGGACCCAAGTGATGATGCGTAATATAATGAAAGTGGAACCGACTTTTAATCGATAAAGTTAAAGTCGCCAAGCTATGCACTGGAGCCGATGCATATGAGGAAGAAAGTACAAGAAGGTGCTATGCCTAAGCAAGAATCGAATGAAGAAGGAATACTTTGAGTCAACTCCTGCACTTTGTGTTCCTAACGACCTCGAAGTTAAAGTATAAAATCATGATGGAGGCGCACAACACACCATTTGTAATCCATCTCGGGAGTACTAAAATGTATCATGATCTTCACATACATTTTGGTGGGCAATATGAAGAGAGAGATAGCGTTGTTTATCTCAAGGTGTCTAACGTGTCAACGAGTCAAGGCGAGCATCAAGTACCAAAAGGTCCATTGCAACCACTTGAAATTCCAGAATGGAAGTGGGGGAGCACATTACCATGGATTTCAACATCGGTCTTCCCAAGGTTTCTCAAGGTATAGATGCAATTTGGGTCATTGTTGATAGATTGACCAAGTCCGCTTCATTTCTTACCTATACGAGAAACTTATACACTTGAACGTCTTGCTCGTATGTACATAAACGAGGTTGTAAGATTGCATGGTATGCCAGTATCCATAGTTTCTGATCGAGACCCAAGATTCACTTCACGATTTTGGGTTAGTTTGCAAAAAGCTATGGGCACGGATTTACGATTTAGTTCGGCATATCATCCTCAAACGGACGGACAATCAGAGAGGACTATTCAAACTCTTGAAGATTTATTAAGACTCTGTGTCCTTGACTTCAAGGGAAGTTGGGACAAGTTCTTACCATTGGTGGAGTTTTCCCACAACAACAAAGCTTATCAAGCAAGCATCGCATGGCTCCATTCAAGCGCTGTATGGAAGAAAGTGTCGTTTCCAAAATGCCGGGATGAGGTGGGTGAAGCAACGTTGTTGGGACCGAGTTGGTACGTATGACTACTTAAAAAAGATTCAAACGATCCCGACAACGATAAAAACCTCACAAGACCGATAAAAGAGTTATGCCGATCTTCATCGAAAGGACGTGGAATTCGATATCGAGATCATGTGTTGTTACGTGTTGCTCCATGGAAAGGAGTTACTTAGATTTGGAAAAAGAGAGGAAAGCTCAATCCTCGATTCATTGGCCCATTTTTAATCCTCGATCGAGTAGGGACTGAGCCTATAGACTCGCTTTTACCGCCAAGTATGTCTCGTGTTCATAACGCTTTTCATATATCCATGTTACGTAAATATGTGAAAGACCCAACCACATTATTGAAGTTAGAACCGGATGAAATAATGGAAGATTTAACGATGAAGAGGTTTCCCTGCTCAAATCTTGATAAGAAGGAACATATTCTACGCTCCAAGGTTATACCTCAAGTCAAAGTTTTATGGAGGAACCACGATGTTGAGGAAATGACCGGGAGTTAGAATCAAATGAAATCAAGGTATCCTTACCTCTTCGACATACGTGTACGTATCCTAATTTCGAGGGCTTAAATTTCATAAGAAGGGGAGATTGTAAGACCCCAACTTTTTTATGAATAAAGATGAATTTTCTATAATTATCATTTTTGAATATTATGGAATAAATTTGATATAATGTTATAGTTGTGGGTAATATTTATAAATTTTGCAAAGTACGCAAGTTGTTATATAATATTCGATTGGTCTGGGAATATTCATTTTAAACAGGAATATTCAGACGACGACAAGACAATCATGGTGGACCCCACAATGTAATTATTGTTGATCGAGAAAACGAAAAAAATATATTTTTATGAAAATAACTATGGAAGTTTTACCGTTAAATCGTTGAAAACACCCTTGTTAAAAGTACAAGAATACGCGTGGTTGCATAAGTAGCACACCAGATTGATTATTGATGCTTACGTGAGAAGTCACTCGCTTTTGTTCAATTATCGCTTCAAGAATTGTGCATAAGATTCATCTATTTTATTAATTATTCAATTATTATATGATATTAAATCAATAATCGAGAGATGACAAAGTTATTAATATTATTATTTGCAATTATTAACGATGTCTAGAAGTTTCGCCAAGGAGAGGTTTGGTCACCTAATCGCGCCGCCAATAGGAGAAATCCTTATTGGAAAGCCCCTCTTTCCTCGGGAACGACTCGGTCGATTAATAGTGTGAATAATAATAATGATGATGAAGTTTTGTTTTATTAGTATTATTAATGTAATAAAATGTAAAAGCTTTTTTATATAAAAATGTAATACTTTTATAAAGTTATTCATTTTATTAGGCTAATAGTAAAATTTTTTATATAAAATGTAATACTTTTATAAAGTTATTATTTTATTAGACAATAATTAGATTATATTATATTTTATTATGCATAGTGTTTCAGATATAGTGCCTATATAGTCAGTATAGTAAAATCTTTTTAAAAGTTATTCGCATTTTATTAGATTATAAATAGAATATATTATATTTTATTGTAAACCAACTGACCGTCTGCTTAAAGTAAATCGATCCGGACCGCTCATGGATTGGTTATTATTCACCCATTCTTCTATAAATAGAAGCTCATTCCTTCATTATTTCTTACAATTAATTCAATCAAACTCTAGAGAGAGAGAACCTGTAGAGAGAATTATTCTTCTATCTTGAGCGTATTTCTTTAGCGCTTAAGAAAGCTTTTGAGCAGAGTGCAAGTTTCTTCAAGTATATCCCCGCCTCTACCGCTTTGAAAGTACTCTTCTTTATAAGGTAAGGGTATTTTTTTTCATATTCATGAAGAGAACTTCGTTATTCCATTCTTTATTATTCATTGAATAACTCAGATACGCTTTATTCTACCCTATACTTGGTGATTTTTGTTATTATTCCATTCTTTATTATTCTCGTTGGAACATCCTCCGTCTGCGTTTTATTTTACGACCGATTGGTTCCGCCTTTTTATTTCTCGTTTGAATATCCCGTTCGTGCGCTTTTACGCCCGAACCGGTTCCGCCTTTTATTATTCTCGTTGAATATCTTGTCTCATGCGCTTTTACGCCGACCGATTCCGTTATTTATTATTCTATTGAATAACTCCTATGCCAAGTACCGCATGCATGGTGATTTTGTTGTTATTCCATTCTTTATTATTCGTTGAATATCCCGTCTTGGCATGCGTATTATACCGACCGTTTCCGTTATTTATTATTATTCGTTGAATAACTCGTCTATGCTAAGTACCGCATGCATGGTGATTTCTTTTGTTATTCCATTCTTTATTATACTCAGTTGGTTAAAGTTTTGACTTCTATACTCCATGAAATTAGTGGAATATCCTCGATATTTGCGCTTCATCCAAAGATCTTTTCATGGAAATATTCTTCCGAGCATTCTTAAATTTTACTCTACAAAGAAGTATCATGTTGATAATTTGACGTTATTAGTTCCTCTAATAAATTAATTTTGAACTTGTTTTATTGAATTTTATATCATTGTCATCATCCTCATGTTTATATTTTTTGAAAGTCATCTGTGGCCTCAGTAGTGCATAGATGGACTTGGTATGATTATGATGTGGATTATTAAGTGTAATCATGACCGTAATGTTACAAATGATGTGGTAAAAGTCCTCATTGGCCCGTGAGTATTGATGGGATGCTTGTTGGCATGATCATGACCATTGATGAATACATCGAATATCCTCGCCCCAGAGTGCATGGATAATTTGTGGTTGTGATACTAATGAATATCCTGGTCAGAAAAGTGTGGATGATGTGGATTATTTATTGTCGAGTCCCAAACGATAAAAGTGATGAAAAACTTTTAAATCATAAAAGATAGTAGATTTTATTCTCTACTTGACTCTTTTAATGGATCAGATGTTCCACCGCAGCTTAAACTTGATGTCTATTGTATTTTATCGCTTTAATGATGTTGAAGACTAATGATAATTTATTCTCGCATTATCTTAGTCATAATATTTTTATCGGGCTAGTTGAGCTCACCCTTTCTTTCACTATTCTCTTCAGAAATGAGAACGTAAATGGACTAGTCGGGGAACGGAGTGATGGTCCGATGATGATAGTATTAGTAGTCCTCACTATTCGTTAAATAGTGTGACAATAAATGTAATGAGGACTTATTCGAGAGTGGATATTGTCTAGAAGACAATATTTGTATTAAAACTCATGCCTTTCTTGTTGTATATTAAAGATTGTATTTGTATTCTCGTATCATGTATTTGGCACTCGTAATAGGTGATGTATACCTATTTTGGGGGTCTTAACATTTTCCTATAAATAGAGGGTTAAGTTAGAATTGAAAATCACACCAGAAACATAAGCTTTCTCTCTTTCTCTCTCTATATTATCGAGCGTATTTTGTGAGTATTTAGATACTTTGAGTGTTGATATTCAGTACAAGTTTCATTCAACATCATATCCGATATTTCATTCCGAAGTACTGTTTCTTTGAGGTAAGGGATGTTATTTTCTTCTTGAATGATATTATTTTCTGTAATATCATTATGCTGAGATATTGTTATGAATTTTATTATGGAATTTCTACCTTTTTGTGTCGGGGTTACTATTCACGTATACGGCACTATTCACCGAAAAATAGAATTTTCTCTTTTTCGTCCCAGATGTCTTTTATGGTTACTATCTTTGATTGTATCCATGTTTTGATCTTTATTCTACTTCACACTTGGTTATTATGGAGTATTATTGAATTTTGATAAATCGAAATACGAATCCATAATATTTGTCCTTCTGTTTCACTGGATTCGTTCTCTAAAATATTTTTCATCATCCTCAGTCCTTAATGGTGATATTTGATGAATATCTTTGGCCTGTAGTGCAAAGATGTATAATTACATGATGAATATTTTTGGCTCGTAGTGCAAAGATGAACAGGTGTTGAGATGAACATGACTAACTGGTGATACAAATGAATATCTTTGGCTCGTAGTGCAAAGATGATTATTTGATGCAAGATGTATATTGATTGATGTTACAGGGATAAAATATTGATGATGGACTTTTACATTCATAGATGATAGTAGATTTAATTCTCTACTTAACTCTTCTAATAAATTGTTGTTTCCGCTGCAGTTGTTGATCTACAACTTGTTGTCTATTGTATTCTATCAGATTTTTCCCTATTGAAGACTAAGGATAATTTCTTGTATATTATCTTAGTCATAATATTCTTTACTGGGCTAGTTGAGCTCACCCTTTTCCTTTTTGTTCCATTTTTCTTCTCAAGGAGCGAGAACATAGCAGGAACCAGTCGGGGTATAGAGTGATGGTCCTAGACAGTTGTTTTTGCAATCCTCAATATTTTTGTAAAATAGTGCATCAATAATTGTAATGACTTTATTTGGGTGTGGATATTGTCTAGAAGACAATATTTGTATTTAAACTCACAGTATGTGTTGTTGTATTTTTCACGACAATTGTAATAAAGTTGTAGCTGTTTTCTGTACCATGTATTTGGCGACTCAGAATGGGTGTGGTGTATACCTATTTTGGGGGCATCACAGTTGGTATCAAAGCTTAGGGATATGATCCCTGGCGAAGATGTGAGACTAGAACTAGGAGGGGAGAGACGGGTAAATCCTTCGCTAGTGTGTCCGACCTAAGCTTATTTGTTGGTCGGTCATAATATAGGGATATTATGTGATATGTTTAATTAACCCTTGTTTTATGGCAGTATTTAAGAATGGCAGCTGAGAACATTAACAATGGAGTCTATGAGACTGTGGAACAACCTTTGATCACCAACCAAGAGAACGTGCAACAGGAAGGCAATATTCCTCCTGTAAACAACACTACCGAGCAAACGACGAATGATGCGATGTTTAGAAGCTTTTTGCAGTTCATGAAAAATCGAACGAGGAGACTCGTGTACAAAATCTGGTGGAAATGATAGCGAACGCTGGTTTGTCATCCTGACATAAGCGGTTCAAGGAGTTGGGACCACGATTTACGGAAAGCCCAATCCTATTAAAGGTAAAACGTGGGTTAAGCAAATGACCAAGATATTCGATGTCTTGGGATGCACAAGGAACAGAAGGTTCCATTCGCCACCTTTATGTTCCGTGGTGAGGCAGATTACTGGTGGGAATCTATGAAGCGTTCCCAGCCAGCCACACTCAACATGTCTTGGGAAAAATTTCAAAAACTGTTCAATGACAAGTACTTTCCTGAAAGTATTCGTCATATGAAGGAGGTAGAGTTTATTAGACTGGAGTAGAACAACATGACGGTGTCCCGAAGACGAAGGCGAAGTTTCGTGATTATCCGGTTTGCACCTCATTTGGTAGAGAATGAGGAATTTATGACGCGAATGTTTCTGCGAGGTTTGAAACCCGAAATACGTCAATACCTCATTTCTCACAAACTTTGTTTATATTCATATGTTATGAATAGGGCTCAGTTATTAGAGTGCGATAATGAGTCAGCTCAACCGAAGAATAACGACCAACAACTCGATGATAATCGTACCAGTGGAAACGGTCATCGGAACAATGATAACCATCGTGGAGGAAATTATCATACTAGAAATTGTAACCACTTCGGTGGTAATCATGGACAAGATAATAGAAGAAATAATTCAAGTGAAAATTTCAAGAAGAGAAGATTTAACGATGACGGAAAGACGTTACAGAAGAAAGAAGACAAGACCAAGACCAAAGACCAAGAACAAATTCTAGGGAGGAAGCGACCACCGGTTAGATGCTACTGAGATGCGAGAGAGGGTTTATGCCTAGAGGCCAATTATTTGATATAATTGCTTAACGTTTTGATATTATATTTGATTGAATAAATATATGATTTTATTATGATTTTTTATGGTTTTATTTTGCGTAATATAATTGTTAACATAATAAAATTCCTTAGAATAGTGATACAAATTATATAGTTTCAAGTATGTGACTTGAACATGAGATTATATATTACCATTAGTATCGGTGTTCTTAAATGTCCTAATCGAGTATCATTGTTGATGGGACAACAATGATGCATTGAGACTAGTATGTGGATGTTGATGACCAAATCTCATTGGTCATAAATATATGAGATATTAAGTCGATGCATAGGTACATATTGAAAGCGATGTCTTTGGGCGGACCCACCATGAGAATTCTATATGGAGCATTATGCGAAGTGTCATTAGCAATTCTCATAGTGACAATGATGTAATGGTCCTCAGGCACGAAATCGCTATATTACTACGAGAATTTATGTACTTTGATATCATCAAATGTCACCTTTAATAGGGTGGACTATAAAGGTGATTATTGGGTTCATCATTAATCGTGTGAGAAATATGAGTGATCTAGATGGAATTTAACCATCCTATATATTATGGGTGATATCCATAGGCCTCTTGATTGAGTAGGACTATGAAATGCATAGCCATGCTCAAATAGTGATTTGTTTCATATAGTCTACTCATTGATCGAAAACTTCAGATTAAATTATGAAAGTATGACACATTCCATGACTCGAGTTTAATCTAGGATATTAAGGTTAAAAGGATTAAATTACATTGAAACATTGGTCACGAAAAGGTTGCATCGAATCATCGATCTTATTATTACTTGGGTAGCGGTGATGCATTACTAGATGCTCTCTTTTATTTATAATTTTATAATATGATTTTAAAATTATTGCCAGCGTAATAATAACCTATAAAGTCACACACATAGAGCGTTATTTAAAGGGAATTAATTTAAATTTTAAGATTTAAATATATTAATATGATTAATAGTATTTAAATCACAATTTAAATTAAAAGGATAATTGTATATATATATATATATTAATTAAGTAAGACTTAATTAAAGATATATATATATATATATATATAAATTCGGATTTTATAAAATTAGGTTTTGATTTGATTAATTCCTTTTAACTACTATATATATGATATATAGCGACTACTTAGGGTAAGATATCATAATTGAAAAACCTAGCAGCTCTTAGAGAGAGACTAGAGAAAAGCGATTTGAAAATCCATTCCTTTTGGTGGCTAGTACATGAAGTCCTTCTTATTGCGAGAATCGTTCGGCCGGTTAGATGCGGCGTTAAATGTGAATCTAGTAGGCGCAATCGGTTTGTATTGCGTTGGAGATTAGAAGTAGCGATCGGTTTGATTCTCGTTTTTTTTGTTTTATATCTGGTATAATCTCTAAACCTCTGAATTAATTGATTTTCGCATGGATCTGTTTTGGGGTTTGAAATTGCTTTAAAATTTTAATTTTCATTTGTGCGTTTAAATATCTTAAAGCCCAGCGGTGGTATCGAGCTACTTGCGAAAAGATTAATTGATTCGTGTTTTAATTGTATTGATATATATGATATATGATGATGCATGTTTACAGATATAAAATTGAATATATGATATTAGATTGTATGTGTATACGGTAATATATATGATAATCTTTATTAATCGTATCTTTAATCGGTGGAATAACAATATAACTATTCTAATCGGATTAGAAGCATGAAGAATCGTTTTAATATGATTAATCAAAGCTGAAATATATGATAAATTGCAGGTGTCTTGTTATTCGTTTTAATATGATTAAATCGAAGCTGGAATATATGATAAATTATTATGGGTGTTTTGGTGGATTGTTATAATTTAAATGATAGATTAAAATATATGATTTGATTATTATAGGTGATGGAAAAATATGATAAAATATGTGAAATGAAGACCCAATGGGACCACTTGAGAAGACCCCCTTGGACCCCCGTCGTGGCATACGATGGTCGTGTCCCTATATTTTATATATAGTTTTCTTTAATTATATATAAATTGTTATGTGCTTATTGTGTGATATGCATGGTGCCTGATTATGGCCTTTTGACCCATAGGTTAGTGGTTTTGGTTTTGAAATACGGCTTGCATGTCGTGCCTTTCTATAAATTCTAATGTAATATTCTCTTCTCATCTAAATCCCCTCGAATGTAACTCGAGGTTTCTTTATATCATGTAATAATCTGTAATTGATGAAGATGTCAAGATGGAGAACACAATGGAAAGATGATGATGGAGAGGAGGCGCATGCTAGAGGAAGATCGAGGAAGTTATTTATTTTAAGATCTTTTACCACCTTAGATTGACCTTGATCTTTCATTAGCTTGAAAAGATTGGCGGTGGATTGGGCCATAGCTTGTGACACATTTAATTTTGCACTTTATTTATGCTTGTATGTGATATGATATGATTAATAATGTGCATGCTTAACAAGATTAAAATTGGTGAGATCTAAATTAATAAAATCCTCATTAAATTATTAAGTCTAAATCGGATGCCTTCGATGAATAACACTCATCAAGACCTTGATCGATAGATGTAGGTTTGCCAAAGCAAAGTACCCTATTTATCTAGGTAAGATGCGATAGGATAATTGTGATATCAAACTATTAAAATCATTGGGCTGACTTAACTAAGTTATCTCGATAGGATTGTGGACTTAGAGGCATAGAGTTTGGTTGGTACCATTAGATGGACTAGAAACAAATGTTGTTTACCAAACTATCCGGGAGTTATATATGATATAATTGACAAAGGGTTGTCTACCTAAATAATTATGTTTTGAGAGAATAGCGAAAGCTAACTTAAGGCATAATGAAATATGGATCTTGGCTCACTAGAAAGATTTAATAGAAAATGCTTTAGAATTAATGGTGAGGGCTATTAATTTGAATAAAATAGTGGGAGGTATATTTTGAATGTACTATTATCAATTATATAATATCAACTCGTAATTTGACTTATTATTGTTGCACTTATAAATTGTAGATATCAAATGGCAAACAACAACAACACAAATAGTCTTTCATTACGATCGGTCCTTGAAAAGGACAAGCTAAGTGGAATTAATTTCCTTGGTGGCATAGGAACTTGAGGATTGTCCTCAAACAAGGCGTAAGCTATATGTCCTTGATGGGCCCATTCTGCGGCTGACACCGGTATCCTTTGCACTGCGTCGCGGAACATAATGCTTACAAGAAGCATCAAGATGATGCTCTGGATGTGAGTTGTGTCATGCTAGCAACCATGAGCATTTGAGCTTGAAGCAACATGAGTTGATGGATGCTTATGAGATGATCGAGCATCTCGAGAAATTGTTGAAGGGCATGCTCGGCGGAGAGGTATGATACAAGCAAGGCGTTGTATCTTTGCAAAATGGGTGAGCGTGATCCGGTTGGTCCACATGTCTTTGAAAATGATTGGGTATATTGAGTACCTTGATAGGTTGGGTTTTCAATCACTCAGGAAGCCCAAAATGACCTTGTTTTGCAATCTTTGAGCAATGACTACTCTCAATTTGTTATGAACTATCTTATGAATGAAATTGAGAAACCCCCTTCTTGAGTTGTTGAGCATGTTAGGCTGAGAACAACATGAAAAAGCGAGGACCCGCTCCCATAATGATGGTGCAAAAGGGAATGCTAAGGGAAAGTGGAAAAGCAAGAAGAAGATAGGATCTAAATCTTTTGCCAAACCCGATTCCAAAACCAAGCAGGCTTTAAAACCTAAAGGTGGGGTGGCTAAAGAAGGTGAATGTCATACATGGAAAACTGGACCTTTGGAAAAAGAGCTGTCATGCTTATACGGAAGAAGTGAAGAAAAGAAAAGGAAAATCGACTTGATTCGGTATATATGTTATAGAAGTCAACTTATCTACTTCTACATCATGGGTATTGGATCTTTGGATGTGGTTCTCACATTTGTGTTAATGTCGGGGACTCAGAAGGAGTAGAACTTTAAGCGAAAGGAGAGGTTGACCCTCTGAGTTGGAAATAGAGCAAAAGTTCTTTGCCTTTGGTAGTAGGAACTTATCATTTATCTTTGCCTTTGGGCTAGTTTTAGAATTAGAAGATTGTTATTTTGTACTGCTATAAGCAAAAACATTATTTACATTTCTTGTTTGGACAAGAAAGGGTTTTCATTTATAATAAAGAACAATCGTTGTTTGTTTTACTTAAATGATATTTGTTATGGTGTTGCACAATTGTTTAACGGTCTCTATATTCTTGATTTAGAAATGCCTATCTATAACATAAATACAAAGCGATTTAAATCAAATGATTCAAAATCGACATATCTACACCTGCTTTGTCGTTTAGGCCATATAAAATGAAAGCAGCATATCAAACTCCATAAAGATGGGTTCTTGGATTCATTTGATTTTGAATCATATGAGAAATCTGAGTCTTGTTTATTAGGCAAGATGACTAAAGCCCCTTTCTTTGGACACGATTGAGCGGGCTAGCGATATATTGGGACTTATACATAGTGATGTATGTGGACCCATGAGTTAGATTAGCAAGAGGTAGGTTTTATTACTTCATTACATTTCTTGATGACTTTAGTAGATATGGATATGTGTATCTTATGAGACACAAATCCGAATCCTTTGAAAAGTTCAAGGAATTCAAGAATGAAGTTCAAAACCAATTTGGCAAAAGCATAAAAGCCCTTGATCCGTCGAGGAGGTGAATACTTAAGCCAAGACTTTGATGACCTTCTAAAGGAGTGTGGTATTATATCACGACTCACTCCACTGGAACACCGCAATGGAATGGTGTGTATCACGGAGGAGAATCGAACCTTGTTGGACATGAATACGATCGATGATGAGTCATGCGAGATCTTCGATAAGCACGGGGTCATGCCACAGAGGCAATTTGCATTCACATAGCAGTGTTCCTACAAAGGCGGTTCGAGAAGACACCATATGAAATGTGGTGGGAAGCGTCCTAGTATGTCGTTCATGAAGATTTGGGGTTGCGAGGCGTTAAGTAAAAGCGTCACGAATTACGACAAGCTCGGACCCAAATCGACAAATGTAATTTTGTGGGATACCCGAAGGAAACAAAAGGGTATTATTTCTACAAACCTTACGAGAACAAAGTGGTTGTTGCTCGGTGGTATTTTTCTAGAGAGAAGAATTTGTCTCTAAAGGAAGCGAGTGGGAGGAAAGTAGAACTCGAAGAAATTCGAGAACCACAAAATATCATTGAACTGAGTTGGAACATGGCGGGAACCACAAGAAATTGTGGAAAGTGAACTGCTCAAATTACACAAGTCATTCGTAGATCTGGTAGGACACGCCAAGAGCACTGAGAGATATTATGGATATCTTGTGACTCAAAGCGGCGATGTGATGCTCATAGATCAAGATGAGCTGCTTCTACCAAGAAGCTATGAATGGACAGATTACGAGAAATGGCTTGAAGCCATGAAATGCGAGATGGACTCCATGTATACTAACCAAGTATGGACTACTGGTTGATCCACAGAAGAAGTAAAACCAATCGGGTGCAAGTGGGTTTCAAGAAGAAAAGCAAGCATGGATGGTAATGTACAAACCTATAAAAAGGCCATTTGGTAGCAAAAGGTTTCAAACAAATTCAAGGTGTTGACTATGATGAAACCTTCTCTCCGGTGGCAATGGTTAAATCCATCGAGGATCTTACTTCTTTATTGCGACTTTTTATGATTCTGAAATCTGGCGGATGGATGTCAAAAGCTGCTTTCCTTAGCGGAAATCTCCTTGAGGATGTGTATATGACACAACTTTGAGGTTTTGTCACTCAAAGGATCTTTGGAAAGGTATGTAAGCTGCGGCGATCCATTTATGGATTGAAAGCAAGCCTCTCGGAGTTGGAATCTTGATTTGATGAAGCGATCGAAAGAATTTGGCTTTATTAAAAATGAAGATGAACCTTGTGTATATAAGAAGGTTAGTGGGAGTCACATTGTATTCCTAGTATTATATGTTGATGACATATTAATTATTGGGAATGACATTCCTTCCTTACAATTTGTAAAAACATGGTTAGGAAAATGTTTCTCCATGAAAGATTTGGGCGATCTTTGCCTACATTTTAGGTATCAAGATCTATAGAGATAGATCAGAAAAATGCTCGACCTAAGTCAAAGTACATATATTGATAAAGTGTTGAAGCAGTTGACATGCAAGAAGCGAAAAAGAAACTTACGTGACTCATGGTGTAAAGATCTCTAAGGCCCGATGTCCTAAATCACAAGATGATGAGGAGGCGTATGAGAAAGATCCCTTATGCTTGACAATTGGATCTATCATGTATCTGATGATATGTACTCGTCCAGGATGTCTCGTATGCTTTGAGCATAATGGCGGATACCGATCGAATCGGTGAAGGTCTTTGGGCGTGATCGAGAATATCCTCAAGTACACGAAAAGGACTAAGGATTCATTCTTCTTGGTATATGGAGTGAAAGCGAACTAGCGATAAAGGGTTACGGATGCTAGTTTCGGTGACAATGATGACTATAAGTCTCGGTCGGGTTTTGTGTTTTGCCTTAATGGTGGTCTTTGTTATTTGGAAAAGTTGAAGCAAGAGGCGATGATTGATTCTACTGACAGAAAGGTGAGTATATTCTTTGCTTCTAGTGCGACCGAGGATTTGTATGGATTAAAAGTTCATCCTTGAACTTGGTGTTGTTCCAACCATTGTTGATCGGTTTTGCTCTATCTTTGTGATAATAATGGAGCCATTGCGAGGCTAAGGAACCCGGATCTCTGTGATCAAGCATATACTTAGGCGGTACCATCTCATCAGTGAAATCATTGATAGAGGAGATGTACATATAGGAAAAGTGCTGAGAGATGATAATGTTGCGAGATCCACTAACGAGGCTTTGTCGCGTGACGAAGCCACAGCGGTCACACTAGTTCCATGGGTATTAGATACATGAGTGATTGGCTCTAGTGCTGAGTGGGAGGCTATTAGAGTTTATGCCTAGAGGCCGATTATTTGATATAATTGTAGCGTTTTGATATTATATTTGATTGAATAAATATATGATTTTATTATGGTTTTATTTCTTTGCGTAATATAATTGTTAACATAATAAAATTCCTTAGAATAGTGATACAAATTATATAGTTTCAAGTATGTGACTTGAACATGAGATTATATATTACCATTAGTATCGGTGTTCTTAAATGTCCCTAGTCGAAAGTATCATTGTTGATGGGACAACAATGATGCATTGAGACTAGTATGTGGATGTTGATGACCAAATCTCATTGGTCATAAATAAATATATGAGATATTAAGTCGATGCATAGGTACATGTTAGAGAGCGATGTCTTTGGGCGGACCCACCATGAGAATTCTATATGGAGCATTATGCGAAGTGTCATTAGCAATTCTCATAGTGACAATGATGTAATGGTCCTCAGGCACGAAATCGCTATATTACTACGAGAATTTATGTACTTTGATATCATCAAATGTCACCTTTAATAGGGTGGACTATAAAGGTGATTATTGGGTTCATCATTAATCGTGTGAGAAATATGAGTGATCTAGATGGAATTTAACCATCCTATATATTATGGGTGATATCCATAGGCCTCTTGATTGAGTAGGACTATGAAATGCATAGCCATGCTCAAATAGTGATTTGTTTCATATAGTCTACTCATTGATCAAGAAAACTTCGAGTTAAATTATGAAGAGTATGACACATTCCATGACTCGAGTTTAATCTAGGATATTAAGGTTAAAAGTTAAATTACATTGAAACATTGGTCACGAAAAGGTTGCATCGAATCATCGATCTTATTATTACTTGGGTAGCGATGATGCATTACTAGATCTTAAGCTCAACATTTATAATTTTATAATATGATTTTAAAATTATTGCCAGCGTAATAATAACCTATAAGGTCACACACATAGAGCGTTATTTAAAAGGAATTAATTTAAATTTTAAGGATTTAAATATATTAATATGATTAATAGTATTTAAATCACAATTTAAATTAAAAGGATAATTGTATATATGTATATTAATTAAGTAAGACTTAATTAAGATATAGATATATATATATATATAAATTAGGATTTTATAAAATTAGGTTTTGATTTGATTAATTCCTTTTAACTACTATATATATGATATATAGCATGACTACTTAGGGTAAGATATCATAATTGAAAAACCCTAGCAGCTCTAGAGAGAGACTAGAGAAAGCAGTTTGAGAAAATCCATTCCTTTTGGTGGCTAATCTGTGAAGTCCTTCTTATTGCGAGAATCGTTAAACGGTTGATGCGGCGTTAAATGTGAATCGTAGTAGGCATGATCGGTTTGTATTGCGTTGGAGATTGAGAAGTATGATCGGTTTGATTCTCATATTTTTTGTTTTTATATACGGTATAATCTCTAAACCTCTGAATTAATTGATTTTCGCATGGATCTGTTTTAGGGTTTGAAATTGCTTTAAAATTTTAATTTTAGGCCATTAACTTCTGGCGATTGAAAAGATACAAAATTCGTATGGAGCGAGGAATGCGAGAAGATTTTTCAAGAGCTCAAGAGGCGACTCATTTTGGCACTTGTTCTGACCATACCATCTTGGAAAGAGCGAATGTGGTAGCTGACACGTTAAGTAAAAGATCGTACGCGAGTACGAGTGCGATATTGTTGAACACAAAGACCTATTTTGTATAATTTACAAACGATAAAGATAGAGTTAAAAACTCTAGGGACCCATGTGATGATATACAAGTAGAATCGACTTTAATCAGAAATGTTAAAGCCGCTCAAGCTACACACTAGAGCTGATGAATATATAGAAGAAGATGCAAGAAGGCGTTATTCTAGAAGTAAGAGTCGATGAAAAGAAGAAAGCTCAAACCTTCGATTTATTTGAAATCCTCGATCGAGTAGGAACTGTGGCCTAAAGACTCGCATTAACGCTAAGTATGTCGCGTGTTCATAACATTTTTCACGTATCGATGTTACATAAATATGTGGACGACCCAAACCACATTATTGCGTTAGAACCAAACGAGATAGCCGAAGATTTAACGTACGAGGAGGTACCTGTTAAGATCTTGGATAGGAAAGAGTATGTCCTATGCACCAAGGTTATACCACAAGTTAAGATTTTGTGGAGAAACCATGCTATTGAAGAAATGACCTGGGAATTGAAATCAGAAATGAAAGCGAGGTATCCTCACCTTTTCGAAACATCAGGTACGTACCCCAACTTATTATGAATAAAATTAAATTTTCTCTATTTATTATCTTGAAATAATGAGTTAATTTGATATAATACTTTGGTTATGGGTGAAATATGCAAATTTTATAAAATAGGCAAGTGGTTATAAAATATTCATTTTTGTGGGGGAATATTCATTTGGTCGTGGAATATTCTTGTTATTGGGGAATATTTGTACTAAGGCGCAGCCATTCGTGGGCCTCATAACAGAATAACTATCGGCTGAAGAAAATGACAAGTTTGAGTTTTTATAAATAATCGACAGTAGTTATTCTCAATTAACACTATTGGAATACCGAGGTGGTTAAAATATAGTAATACGCGTGGTCGCACGAAGAAGACACCTGTATTGTACAATATTTTTGAATTATTGATTCTTACGTAAAGAAGGCCTTTACTCAATAATTGTTACAGTAATTACTGTTCAATATTTTATTTCATTGATTCAATAATTGCTGCATTGATATTTTATATTATTGTTGTTTCAATTGCACAGTATTTCCCATTTTCAGATCAATAATTCATATTATTTGAATAATATTATTAGATAGCATTATTGGCAATGTCTAGAAAGTTCTGTCTAAGGAGAGGTTTGGTCACCTAATTGCGAGCCAGTAAGGAGAAATCATTATCGGAAAGCTCCTTCTTTCCTAGGAACGGCCTGGTTGTCATAATTATGATTCTGTAATATTATTTGTGAATAATTAATTATTGATTTATATGATAAGGAAATATTTATTTTATGTCGATATAATTGATGGATATATTTATTTTTGTGGATATAATTGAAGGAATTAATGTTGAGGTGTTTTTGTCGGAATGGAGGTATTAAAAATCAAATCACTGTTCTTGAGATATATTGCGTGAGTTATAATTTTTAATCCAACCGTTGGATCGTTGTGATTTTTGGATATGTTATATATATATATATATATATAAGTCGAGTATATGTCCACAAATTTTGAACCGTTAAAAATGAACATATGATTTGTTATGAATTTTAAGAGGTGACTGATTCGGAGTTATAAATGATTTTTGGTGGAAAATTCTAGAATTGAGTGGGCCCCACTTGTGGTTGGTGAAGAAATGTGCTGAATTTTATTTCAAATGTGGTGGGTGACAATAGTAGCAGGTAAAGCCATCAGGTAGCAGGTCAAGTCTGCTTCGGCGTGCTAATATTTTTCTATAAATAGAGGGCTAAGTTAGAATTGAAAATCACACCAGAAACATAAGCTTTCTGTCTCTATATTATTGAGCGTATTTTGTGAGTATTTAGATACTTTGAGAGTTGAAATTCAGTACAAGTTTCATTCAGCATCATATCTGACATTTCATTCCGAAGTACTATTTCTTTGAGGTAAGGGATGTTATTTTCTTCTTGAATGATATTATTTTCTTCTATATCATTATGCTGAGATATTGTTATGAATTTTATTGTGGAATTTCTACCTTTTTGTGTCGGGGTTACTATTCACGTATACGGCACTATTCATAAATACAACACTATTCACCAAAAAATGAAATTTTCTCTTTTTCGTCCCAGATGTCTTTTATGCTTACTATCTTTGATTGTATCCATGTTTTGATCTTTATTCTACTTCACACTTGGTTATTATGGAGTATTATTGAATTTGGATAAATCGAAATATAAATCCCTAATATTTATCCTTCTGTTTCACTGGATTTGTTCTCTAAAATATTTTTCATCATCCTCAGTCCTTAATGGTGATACTTGATGAATATCTTTGGCCTGTAGTGCAAAGATGTATGATTACCTGATGAATATCTTTGGCCCATAGTGCAAAGATGAACAGGTGTTGAGATGAACATGACCAACTGGTGATACAAATAAATATCTTTGGCCCGTAATGCAAAGATGAATATTTGATGCAAGATGTATATTGATTGATGTTACAGGGATAAAATATTAATGATGGAATTTTAAATTCATAGATAATAGTAGATTTGATTCTCTACTTAACTCTTCTAATGAATTGTTGTTTCCGCTGCAGTTGTTGATCTACAACTTGTTGTCTATTGTATTCTATCAGATTTTTCCCTGTTGAAGACTAAGGATATTTTGTTGTATATTATCTTAGTTATAATATTCTTTACTGGGCTAGTTGAGCTCACCCTTTTCCTTTTTATTCCATTTTTCTTCTCAGGGAGCGAGAACATAGCAAGAACTAGTCGGGGTATAGAGTGATGGTCCTAGACAGTTGTTTTAGCTGTCCTCACTATTTTTATAAAATAGTGCATCAATAATTGTAATGAGAACTTTATTTGGGTGTGGATATTGTCTAGAAGACAATATTTGTATTTAAACTCACAGTATGTGTTGTCGTATTTTGCAAGACAATTGTAATAAAGTTGTAGTTGTTTTCAGTACCATATATTTGGCGACTCAGAATCGGTGTGCTGTATACCTATTTTGGGGGCATCACAAGATACGTACGTCAATTTCGAGGATGAAATTTTATAAGGAGGGGAGGTTGTGAAACCTCAACTTATTATAAATAAAATTTTATTTTCTTTATTCATTATTCTAAATTAATAAGGTGTTAATTTGATATAATACTTTGGTTATAGGTGAAATGTGAAAATTTTACAAAATAAGCAAGTGGTTATAAAATATTCCTTTTATCGGGGAATATTTGTTTGGTCGTGGAATATTCTTTTTGTCGGGAAAATCCGTTCGACGGCGCAATTAATTGTGGGCCCCATAACGGAATAATTGTCGGATGAAAAAAATGACAAAGTTTGAGTTTTATAAATAACACAGTAGTTATTACAATTAACCTTTGTTGGAATACACGGTGGTTAAAATACGATGTCTGGCGTGGTTGCGTGTTTTAGCGGTATTACCTGAGTATTGCACAAAGATTGTTGAATTATTGATTGCACGTAAGAAGGCACTACTCAATAATTGTTACGGTGAATTCTTGTTCAATATTTTATTTTATTGATTCAATAATTGTTGCGTTGATATTTTATATTATTGTTATTTCAATAATTGTCACTGCACAGTATTTCCCATTATCAGATCAATAATTCATATTATTTGAATAATATTATTAGATAGTATTATTGGCAATGTCTAGAAAGTTCTGTCAAGGAGAGGTTTGGTCACCTAATTGCGCGCCAGTAAGGAGAAATCCTTATCGGAAAGCCCTCTCTTTTCTGGGAACGGCCTGGTTGTCAAAATTGTGATTCTGTAATATTATTTGTGATTAATTAATTATTAATTTATATGATAAGGAAATATTTATTTGATGCAAATATAAATGATGGATTTATTTATTTTATGTGGTTATAATTGACGAAATTAATGTTGAGGTGTTTTATTAGTATTTTTGTCGGAATGGAGGTATTAAAAATCAAATTAGTATTTTTACGATATATTGCATGAGTTATAATTTTTAATCCGACCGTTGGATCGTTGTGATTTTTGGATATGTTATACATATATAAGTTGAGTATATGTCCACAAATTTTGAACCGTTAAACATGAACGAATGATTTGTTATGAATTTTAAGATGTGACTGATTCAAAAATTAAGTTTCTAAATGATTTTGGTGGAAAATTCTAGAATTGAGTGGGCCCCACTTGTGGTTGGTGAAGAAATGTGCTGAATTTTATTTCAAATGTGGTGGGTGACAATAGTAGCAGGTAAAGTCATCAGGTAGCAGGTTAAGTCTGCTTCGGCGTGCTAACATTTTCCTATAAATAGAGGGCTAAGTTAGAATTGAAAATCACACCAGAAACATAAGCTTTCTCTTTCTCTCTATATTATCGAGCGTATTTTGTGAGTATTTAGATACTTTGAGAGTTCTTTATTCAAAGACAAGTTTCATTCAAAGATCACTTCCGACCTTTCATTCCGAAGTACTGTTTCTTTGAGGTAAGGGATGTTTTTTTCTTCTTAAATGATATTATTTTCTTTAATATCATTATGTCGAAATATTGGTTTGAACTTTTTAATCAAATTTGAAACTTTTTGTGTCGGGGTTACTATTCACGTATACGACACTATTCACGTATACGACATTATTCACCAAAAAATAAAAATTTTCCTTTTTGTCCAATATGTCTATTATGGTTACTATCTTTGATTGTATCCATGTTTTGATCTTTATTTTTGAATTCTGCTTCAAAATTGGTTATTATGAAGTCTTAGTGATCTTAGATAAACTGTAACACGAATCCCTAATATTTGTCCTTCTGTCTCACTAGATTCGCTCTCTAAAATATTTTTCATCATCCTCAGTCCTTAATGTTGATATTATTGAATATCTTTGGCCTGTAGTGCAAAGATGAATGATTAACTGATGAATATCTTTGGCCCGTAGTGCAAAGATGAACAGATGTTGAGATGAACATGACCAACTGGTGATACAAATGAATATCTTTGGCCTGTAGTGCAAAGATGAATATTCGATTTAAGATGTATATTGATTATTGTTACAGGGATAAAATATTGATGCTGGACTTTTAAATCTTAGAAGATAGTAGAACTCATTCTCTACTTAACTCTTCTAATGGATTGATGTTTCCGCTACAGTTTTGATCTAAAACTTGTTGTCTATTATGTTTTATCAGATTTTTTTCCTGTTGAAGACTAATGATAATTTGTTGTATATTATCTTAGTCATAATATTCTTTACAAGGCTAGTTGAGCTCACCCTTTTCCTTTTTGTTCCATTTTTCTTCTCAGGAGGTGAGAACATAGCAGGATCTAGTCGGGGTATGGAGTGATGGTTCTAGAAAGATATTTTAGCAGTCCTCACTATTTCTGTAAAATAGTGTTTAAATAATTGTAATGAGGACTTATTTGAGTGTTGATATTGTCTGGAAGACAATATTTGTATTTAAACTCATAATATATGTTGTCGTATTTTGCACGACAATTGTATTATTGAAGTTGTAGTTTGCTTTCTGTACCATGTATTTGGTGACTCGGGATGGGTGTTGTTTACCTATTTTGGGGGCGTCACATAAAGTGTTTATTAAACACTAATATGATTAAGAAAACCTAATTTAATTAGGAAACCCTAATGTTAGTTTCAAAATTTTAATTTTCTAATTTAAAACCCTAATTTAGAAAATCCAAGAAAGTTAGTATTTTAAAACCTAAGGGTTAGAACCTTAAGGTTAAACCCTAAGGGTTAAACCCTAAGGGTTTGTGCGATTGTCAATAATGCCATTAAATTTGGGGGGGGGGGGGGGAGACCAAAATGCCATTTTTCATATTCTTTAAATGGAAACTTGTAAAATTCACCAACACCTTTAGTTGGTGACCAACTAAGTTGACAATGTGACTAATATATCAACCAATCAACCTCTTCTTGACACATGTGCCAACAAAATACATTGAATCTAAAGATTATATAAGTGTTAAAGAAAGAGAAAGTCCATAGAATTTGTTCATTTGCTATCTAGCTCCCAACAACTCTCTCTCTCTCAAACCTCCGAATTTCCTTAGTATATCAGTCACAATATAGTCCTCTAAAACACCTTGATCAGATTGTTAAGGCAATGATCAAATATTTGGATAGAAAGATATAAAACCCTATTTCACTTATATCTTGTATGCTATGTCAAAGGTCATGTTTTTGTGTTTAAATTAGTGTTAAAAGATGTTCTTGGTTGATCTATGATGATCCATCATGGATCCATAGCATCAAAGTGGGTAAAAATTATGTTTTTCAAAAACTGTTCTTGAGCATTTATAGTGGTCTGACAAGAAATGTCAGTCGCTCTAGATCTTTCTGTGTTTATGGTTTTTGTTGTTTTAAAGTTGTTATTTGTAGCTTGTTAGGTTGTCTTTGATCTGGAAGTGAAATCACGGACAGTTGATGTCTAGATTTCAAGATATTCATGGTCAAAGAGGGTTAACCGAGCATGACCATGAACTTTCTGGGTAACACAGAAAGTGTAAAACCGAGTCTGACAATGTTTTCTAATGTCCAGATCTGTTAGTTTGTAAGTTATTTGAAGTTGTTGTTATATCCAACTTGTAGCCTGTTATGTGTTCTTTAAACATATGGCTTTATATCCTTTAAACAAGCAACTGATCGAACATAGCGGATGGTCAAACTAAGCTACCTGATCACGAAGCTGATTTCTGGAAATTCCAGAAATGGTTTGATCAAGCCCTCTGATAGGGTTTGACCGCATCATAACTTATGATTCTGTTATACTTGGACTGAAATCATGTTATATAGTTGTTCCTTGTCATGTGTAGAATAGGTATGGACCATAATACCACTATTTTAATGACCAGAGTATAGATTAAATTGAGCATGAAAGTGTCAACTCGACATTGTCTGGGTTTTTGGGTTACCCAGAAAACCCAGATGTGATCTGACAGTAAGTTTAAGAAGCTGGATCTTTATGATTTGTTGTGGTATGATCTCGATGATAGTTGATACTTGTAGTGTTACATAAACACCACAAGATCCATGCTCAAACAAGCCCAAAAACCATTTTGGCTGAGAATCAAAGGCAGTCAAACCATGACCCTTGAAACTGTCTGACAGTGTTCTTGAAGCTCAAGAACACCTAAGACGACAGACAAGTGTCGCTAAAGGCTTTAGCGACGGTTTTATAATTTTCTAATTTCTGATTTTTCAGAAATTATTTAAAAATAGAAATAAATTATAAAAATTATTAAAAATCGTTTTAAAAATTATTTTAAATTATGAAAAATAATTTTTGACCAATTGGAATATTTTTCTTTAATATTTATAATTATTTAAATATTAAAGGTATTTAATTTATTTAATTAGTGTATTAAATAAATTAGAAAAAATAATTTAATATTATGAAAATCATTTTAAATAAGAAAAATGTATTTTAAATATTTTGAATTATAAAATATAATTTTTAATATTTTAGAGAATTTTCATTAATAATTTAATATTAATGATATTAGATTTATTTAATTAATATATTAAATAGATGAGTTAAAAAATGATTTTAATATTCTAAAAATCATTTTAAATGAGAATAAAGTATTAGAAAATGTTTGAAATTATAAAATATAGTTTTCAATATTTTTGGAGAATTCTCATTAATAAATTAATATTAATGATGTTAGATTTATTTAATTATTAAATTAAATAAATGAATTAAAAATGATTTTATTGATTTAAAAATTATTTTAAAATTAGAAAAATGATTTAAAATATTTGAAGTTATAATTAATGACTTTTAATATTTGGATAATAATTTCATTAATATTTAGATATTAATGGTGATGATTTAAAAATAATTTTAATTATTTTAAAAATCATTTAAGTAGAATAGTGATGATTTAAAAATATTATAAGTTATTAAAAATAACTTTAATATTTTGACAAGTATGTCATTAATATTTTAATATTATTAAATATTAATGATTATAAGATTATTTGATAATTAAATCATTTAAAAATGATTCTGGTGTTTGAAAAACTATTATAAATTATAATAATTGTCTATAAATTATTAAAAGCTTCCGAAAAATGTTATAAAGGATAATTGACTTAACTAATATAATATTGAAGCTTAGAGACCAAGTGTAATTGACAATAAATGTGTTAATTGTCGAATAGGGTGACCAGAACACCGAAAATATACCGAAGTCCAACCGGACTGAACTAGTTAGACTTGTTAAGTGTTTATATAGGTTATAAACACTGATATGGCTATGTGGTAATGTGCCTAGGAGGAAGATTGACTGTGAATTACAGTTTTGTGTGTTATAAATGATTGTACTAATGGTGAGAACGACATTATTGATTATAGGTCTTACGAACGCAGTTAATCATATTGTGCAGCAGTAATCAACGCGAAAGGCAAGTTTCCTAACTTAACTTAAGTTACTTTTTTTCAAGCATGATAGTGAATAATTATTGATTGTTATTGACATCTATAATTATTGTTATAATTCGCACGTAGTGCAATTGAATCTTGTTCTATTAGTTGAACTATTTATAAATCATGTCTCAACTAATTGTTTAGGTGAGACTAATATTTGTTAAAGCATGAAATGTTCTATTCATTATGAACTGAATTGTTATTGGAAGATCTATGCCATTGATTTTGGCTAGATTAGTATGTTGGGCTTCGGCACAGAAACGCACAGCGGAAATTAAAATTTTAAAGCAATTTCCGAAACCCTAAAACAGGATCCATGCGAAAATCAATTAATTCAGAGGTTTAGAGATTATACCAGATATAAACAAAAACGAGAATCTGAAACCGACTGCGCCTCGAATCTCCAACGCAATACAAACCGATTGCGCCTCTACAGATCCACATTTAACGCCGCATCAACGAAATCGAACGATTCTCGCAATAAGAAGGACTTCACAGATTAGCCACCAAAAGGAATGAATTTTCAAACTGTTTTTTCTCTCTAGTCTCTCTAAAAGCGGCTAGGGTTTTTCAATTATGATATCTTACCTAAGTAGTCGCTTATATATCATATATATAGTAGTTAAAAGGAATTAATCAAATCAAAACCTAATTTTATAAAATCGAATTTATATATATATATCTCTTAATTAAGTCTTACTTAATTAATATACATATATACAAATTATCCTTTTAATTTAAATTGTGATTTAAATACTATTAATCATATTAATATATTTAAATCCTTAAAATTTAAATTAATTCCCTTTAAATAACGTTCTTTGTGTGTGACTTATAGGTTATTATTACGTTGGCAATAATTTTAAAATCATATTATAAAATTATAAACGTTGAAAGCGGCATCTAGTAATGCATCTTCGCTACCCAAGTAATAATAAGATCGATGATTCGATGCAACCTTTTCGTGACCAATGTTTCAATGTAATTTAATCCTTTTAACCTTAATATCCTAGATTAAACTCGAGTCATGGAATGTGTCATACTCTTCATAATTTAATCTGAAGTTTTCTTGATCAATGAGTAGACTATATGAAACAAATCACTATTTGAGCATGGTTATGCATTTCATAGTCCTACTCAATCAAGAGGCCTATGGATATCACCCATAATATATAGGATGGTTAAATTTCATCTAGATCACTCATATTTCTCACACGATTAATGATGAACCCAATAATCACCTTTATAGTCCACCCTATTAAAGGTGACATTTGATGATATCAAAGTACATAAATTCTCGTGTAGTAATATAGTGATTTCAGGTTGGAGGACCATTACATCATTGTCACTATGAGAATTGCTAATGACACTTCGCATAATGCTCCATATAGAATTCTCATGGTGGGTCCGCTCCAAGACATCGTTCTTCAACATGTACCTATGCATTGACTTAATATCTCATATATTTATGACCAATGAGATTTGGTCATCAATCGATCCATATACTAGTCTCAATGCATCATTGTTGTCCCATCAACAATGATACTCGATTAGGGACATTTAAGAACACCGATACTAATGGTAATATATAATCTCATGTTCAAGTCACATACTTGAAACTATATAATTTGTATCATTATTCTAAGGAATTTTATTATGTTAACAATTATATTACGCGATAAATAAAACCATAATAAAATCATATATTTATTCAATCAAATATAATATCAAAACGTTAAGAAATTATATTAAATAATTGGCCTCTAGGGCATAAACTCTAACATCTCCCACTTGCACTAGAGCCAATCACTCATGTATCTAATACCCATGGAACTAGTGTGTGACCGGTGTGCTTCCTCGCTGCGACAAAGCCTTGGTTAGTGGATCCGCAACATTATCATCTGTTGGCACTCTTCCTATATGTACATCTCTCTATCAATGATTTCACGGATGAGATGGTACCGCATAAGTATATGCTTGAGCGTTGGTGAGATCCGGTTTCCTTAGCTTTGTCGCAATGGCTCCATTATTATCACAAAGATATAGAGCAACCGGATCAACAATGGTTGGAACAACACCAAGTTGATGATGAACTTTTTAATCCATACTGACCTCCTTGGTTTGCACTAAGCGACAATATACTCGGCCTCTGTTGTAGTAATCGCCATCGCCTCTTGCTTGAACTTTTCCATTAATGACACCACCATTAAGGCAAAACACAAAACCCGATCGAGACTTATAGTCATCATTATCGATCCGAAACTAACATCGTGTAACCCTTTACCGCTAGTTCGTCTTCACCTCCATATACCAAGAATGAATCCTTAGTCCTTTTCGGTACTTGAGGATATTCTTGATCGCCGGCCCGATGACCTTCACCGGATTCGAATGGTATCTGCTCGTCATGCTCAAAGCATCTGAGACATCCAGGACGAGCACATATCATTGCATACATGATAGATCCAATTGCCGAAGCATAAGGGATCTTTCTCATACGCTCCTCATCATCTTGTGATTTAGGACATTGGGCCTTAGAGATCTTTACACCATGAGTCATGGGTAAGTTTCCTCTTTTCGCCTCTTGCATCTTAACCAGTTTCAACACTTTATCAATATATGTACTTTGACTTAGGTGAGCATTTTTCTTGATCTATCTCTATAGATCTTGATACCTAAAATGTAAGCAAGATCATTCAAATCTTTCATGGAGAAACATTTTCCTAACCATGTTTTTACAGCCTGTAAGGAAGGAATGTCATTCCCAATAATTAATATGTCATCAACATATAATACTAGGAATATAATGTGACTCCCACTAACCTTCTTATATACACAAGGTTCATCTTCATTTTTAATAAAGCCAAATTCTTTGACTGCTTCATAAAATCAAAGATTCCAACTCCGAGAGGCTTGCTTCAATCCATAAATGGATCGCTGTAGCTTACATACCTTTCCAGCATCCTTTGGAGTGACAAAACCCTCAGGTTGTGTCATATACACATCCTCAAGGAGATTTCCGTTAAGGAAAGCAGTTTTGACATCCATCTGCCAGATTTCGTAATCATAAAAAGCTGCAATAGCAAGTAAGATCCTGATGGATTTAACCATTGCCCTTCGGAGAGAAGGTTTCATCATAGTCAATACCTTGAATTTGTTTGAAACCTTTTGCTACCAATCGACCTTTATAGGTTTGTACATTACCATCCATGCTCGGTTTTCTTCTTGAAAACCCACTTGCACCGATTGGTTTTACCACTTGGGTGGATCAACCCAGTCCATACTTGGTTAGTATACATGGAGTCCATCTCGTATTTCATGGCTTCAAGCCATTTCTCGTAATCTGGTCCATTCATAGCTTCTTGGTAGAAGCGTGCTCATCTTGATCTATGAGCATCAGGCTCTTGGCCGTTTTGAGTCACAAGATATCCATAATATCTCTCAGGCTCTTGGCGTGTCCTACCAGATCTACGAATAACTTGTGTAATTTGAGCAGGTTCACTTTCCACAATTTCTTGTGGTTCCTGCTCATGTTCTAACTCAGGTTCAATGATATTTTGTGGTTCTCGAATTTCTTCGAGTTCTACTTTCCTCCCACTGTTTCCTTTAGAGACAAATTCTCTTTCTAGAAAAATACCAGTTCGAGCAACAACCACTTTGTTCTCAGAAGGTTTGTAGAAATAATACCCTTTTGTTTCCTTTGGGTATCCCACAAAATTACATTTGTCGATTTGGGTCCGAGCTTGTCGAGAATTGACGCGTTTTCTTAACGCCGCAACCCCAAATCTTCATGAACGACATACTAGGACGTTTCCCAGTTCACATTTCATATAGTGTCTTCTGAACCGTCTTTGTAGGAACACGGTTAAGTGTGAATGCAGCTGTCTCTAGGGCATGACCCCAGAAGCTTATTGGAAGATCTGCATGACTCATCATTGATCGTACCATGTCCAACAAGGTTCGATTCCTCCTCTCAGATACACCATTCCATTGCGGTGTTCCGGTGGAGTGAGTGTGATATAATACCACACTCCTTTAGAAGGTCATCAAAGTCTTGGCTTAAGTATTCACCTCCTCGATCGGATCGAAGGGCTTTTATGCTTTTGCCAAATTGATTTTGAACTTCATTCTTGAATTCCTTGAACTTTTCAAAGGATTCGGATTTGTGTCTCATAAGATACACATATCCATATCTACTAAAGTCATCAGTAAATGTAATGAAGTAATAAAACCTACCTCTTGCTAACGAACTCATGGGTCCACATACATCACTATGTATAAGTCCCAATACATCGCTAGCCCATTCACTATGTCCAGTGAAAGGGGCTTTAGTCATCTTGCCTAATAAACAAGACTCGCATTTCTCATATGATTCAAAATCAAATGAATCCAAGAACCCATCTTTATGGAGTTTGGATATGCGTTTCTCATTTATATGGCCTAAATGATGATGCAAGGAGAGATATGCCTGATTTGAATCATTTGATTTAAATCGTTTTGTATTTATGTTATAGATAGGCATTTCTAAATCAAGAATATAGAGACTATTAAACAATTGTGCAACACCATAACAAATATCATTTAAGTAAAACAAACAACGATTGTTCTTTATTATAAATGAAAACCTTTCTTGTCCAAACAAGAAAGCGAAATAATGTTTTTGCTTATAGCGGGCACAAAATAACAATCTTCTAATTCTAAAACTAGCCCGGTGGGCAAAGATAAATGATAAGTTCCTACTACGGCCGGCAAAGAACTTTTGCTCTATTTCCAACTCGTAGGTCAACCTCTCCTTTCGCTAAAGTTCTACTCCTTCTTGAGTCCCCCGCACATTAACACAAATGTGAGAACCACATCCAAGATCCAATATCCATGATGTAGAAGTAGACAAGTTGACTTCTATAACATATATACGAATCGTAAGTCGTACTTCCTTTTCTTTTCTTCACTTCTTCCAGATAAGCATGACAGTTCCTTTTCCAAATTGTCCGTGTTTTCCCGTAGTGACATTCACCTTCCTTAGCCACCCCACCTTTAGGTTTTAAAGCCTGTTTGGTTTTGGAATTGGGTTTGGGAAAAGATTTAGATCTATCTTCTTCTTCGCTTTCCAATTTCCCTTAGCATTCCCCTTTTGCACCATCATTATGGGAGCCGGGTCCGCCTTTTTCATGTTGTTCGGCAGATTCTTAACATGCTCAACAACTCAAGTAAGGGGTTTCTCAATTTCATTCATAAGATAGTTCATAACAAATTGAGAGTAGCTGCTTTGTTCAAAGATTGTAAAACAAGGTCGGTTTGGGCTTAGGAGTGATGGGAAAACCCAACCTATCAAGGTACTCAATATACCCAATCATTTTCAAAGACATGTGGACCAACTGGATCACGTTCACCCATTTTGCGTTGATACAACGCCTTGCTTGTATCATACCTCTCCGTCGAGCATGCCCTTGAACAATTTCTTGAGATGCTCGATCATCTCATAAGCATCCATCAACTCATGTTGCTTCAAGCTCGGCGTTCATGGTTGCTAGCATGACACAACTCACATCCAGAGCATCATCTTGATGCTTCTTGTAAGCATTATGCTCGCATGCGTGGTGCAAAGCAATTTGGTCTTGCTTGAGAATGGGCCCATCGAGGACATATAGCTTACGCTCTTGTTTGAGGACAATCCTCAAGTTCCTATGCTAGTCAAGGAAATTAATTCCACTTAGCTTGTCCTTTTCAAGGGTGATCGTAATGAAAGACTATTTGTGTTGTTGTTGTTTGCCATTTGATATCTACAATTTATAAGTGCAACAATAATAAGTCAAATTCTGAGTTGATATTATATAATTGATAATAGTACATTCAAAATATACCTCCCACTATTTTATTCAAATTAATAGCCCTCACCATTAATTGGGAAAGCATTTTCTATTAAATCTTTCTAGTGAGCCAAGATCCATATTTCATTATGCCTTAAGTTAGCTTTGGCTATTCTCTCAAAACATAATTATTTAGGTAGACAACCCTTTGTCAATTATATCATATATAACTCTGGATAGTTTGGTAAACAACATTTGTTTCTAGTCCATCTAATGGTACCAACCAAACTATATGCCTCTAAGTCCACAATCTTATTGAGATAACTTTAGTTAAGTCAGCCCAATGATTTTAATAGTTTGGATATCACAATTATCCTATCGCATCTTACCTAGATAAATAGGGTACTTTGCTTTGGCAAACCTACATCTATTGATCAAGGTCTTGATGAGTGTTATTCATTGGAAGGCATCTGATTTAGACTTAATAATTTAATGAGGATTTTATTAATTTAGATCTCACCAATTTTAATCTTGTTAAGCATGCACATTATTAATCATATCATATCACATACAAGCATAAATAAAGTGCAAAATTAAATGTGTCACGCTTATGGCCCAATCCAATCGTCAATCTTTTTCAAGCTAATGAAAGATTGAAGGTCAATCTAAGGTGGTAAAAGATCTTAAAATAAATAACTTCCTTGGATCTTCCTCTAGCACGCGCCTCCTCTCCATCATCATCTTTCCATTGTGTTCTCCATCTTGACATCTTCATCAATTCTGATTATTACATGACATAAAGAAACCTCGAGTTACATTCGAGGGGATTTAGATGAGAAGAGAATATTACATTAGAATTTATAGAAAGGCACGACATGCAAGCCGTATTTCAAAAACAAAAACCACTAACCTATGGGTGAAAAAGGCCTATAAGCATGCACCATGCATATAACAATAAGCACATAACAATTTATATATAATTAAAGAAAACTATATATAAAATATAGGGGACATGACCATCGCGCGCCACGACGGGGGGGTCCAGGGGGGTCTCTCCACAGCGGTGGTCCGGTGACCGATCACCGGTATGTGGTGGTCTCATTGTGGGTTAGCGAAAGTGGGGTCTGGAGGCGCCTGAAAAAATTTCGAACTACATTACAGATTGCGAGAATTTTTCCATCTGAATCTCGAAATAGTTTGAGAATCATACATTTTAATCCACCAAAACACCCATAATAACAAATCATATATGTCCGGGCCGATTTAATCATATTAAAACGAATAACAAGACACCCGTAATTTTTCATATATTTCGATTTCGATTTAATCATATTAAAACGAATAACAAGATTACACCGTAATTTATCATATATTTCAGTTTTGATTAATCATATTAAAACGATTCTTCATGCTTCTAATCCGATTAGAATAGTTATATTGTTATTCCACCGATTAAAGATACGATTTAAAGATTATCATATATATTACCGTAATATACATTCAATCTAATATCATATATTCAATTTTATATCGGTAAACATGCATCATCATATATCATATATATCGAATACAATTAAAACACGTAATCGAATTAATCTTTTCGCAAGTAGCTCGATACCCTTTGTTGGGCTTGGCACAAAACGCATGTAATGGAAATTAAAATTTAAAGCAATTTAGAAACCCTAAAACAGGATCCATGCGAAAATCAATTAATTCGAGAGGTTTAGAGATTATACCGGATATAAACAAAAATGAGAATCAAACCGTGCAAGGCCGAATCTCCAACGCAATACTAACCGATTTGCGCCTACCAGATTCATCCATCGAACGCCGCGCACGAACCGTCGAACGATTCGCAATAAGAAGGACTTCTTGGTCTTAACCACCAAAAGGAATGGATTTTTTTCAAAGCTGTTTTCTCTCTAGTCTCTCTCTAAGAAATGGCTAGGGTTTTTCAATTATGATATCTTACCCTAAGTAGTGCTATATATCATATATATAGTAGTTAAAAGGAATTAATCAAATCAAAACCTAATTTTATAAAATCCAATTTATATATATATATATCTCTTAATTAAGTCTTACTTAATTAATATACATATATACAAATTATCCTTTTAATTTAAATTCGTGATTTAAATACTATTAATCATATTAATATATTTAAATCCTTAAAATTTAAATTAATTCCCTTTTAAATAACGTTTTATGTGTGTGACTTATAGGTTATTATTACATTGGCAATAATTTTAAAATCATATTATAAAATTATAAAGCGTTGAAATGGCATCTAGTAATGCATCTTCGCTACCCAAGTAATAATAAGATCAATGATTCGATGCAACCTTTTCGTGACCAATGTTTCAATGTAATTTAATCCTTTTAACCTTAATATCCTAGATTAAACTCGAGTCATGGAATGTGTCATACTCTTCATAATTTAATCGAGTTTTCTTGATCGATGAGTAGACTATATGAAACAAATCACTATTTGAGCATGGCCATGCATTTCATAGTCCTACTCAATTAAGAGGCCTATGGATATCACCCATAATATATAGGATGGTTAAATTCCATCTAGATCACTCATATTTCTCACACGATTAATGATGAACCCAATAATCACCTTTATAGTACACCCTATTAAAGGTGACATTTGATGATATCAAAGTACATAAATTAGCGTGTAGTAATATAGCGATTTTGTGCCGGAGGACCATTACATCATTGTCACTATGAGAATTGCTAATGATACTTCGCATAATGCTCCATATAGAATTCTCATGGTGGGTACCGCCCGAAGACATCGTTCTCTAACATGTACCTATGCATTGACTTAATATCTCATATATTTATGACCAATGAGATTTGGTCATCAGTCAATCCACATACTAGTCTCAATGCATCATTGTTGTCCCATCAACAATGATACTCGACTAGGGACATTTAAGAACACTGATACTAATGGTAATATATAATCTCATGTTCAAGTCACATACTTGAAACTATATAATTTGTATCATTATTCTAAGGAATTTTATTATGTTAACAATTATATTACGCAGTAAATAAAACCATAATAAAATCATATATTTATTCAATCAAATATAATATCAAAACGTTAAGCAATTATATCAAATAATTGGCCTCTAGGGCATAAACTCTAACATAGTATTATTATTAATTATTGAAATCATAGTATTTCTTTGAAAGTAATCCAAACCATATTGTTGTGGTATGGACTCGTGAAGTAAGACTGAGATGAACAAATTTTAATGTAAATAAATCGACACCTATTATTTATTATTGAGTATTATGCATAATATAGCGCACAAAGGAGTTGGCCACTCCGGTACTTGCGGGAAAGAGTATAGTTTAGTTTTTATAACTAATTTATATTCTTGTGGTAATTTAGTTTTAATAACTAAATGATTCCTCTATTAGTTCATGATCCTCTGTGATCACTCAAAGATGAAACTGGGTATATCCCACTTTATTGAAGATTGTTGTAAAGATTGTTAATTCTTTTTATTCAATTGAATTTTATTGAATCTTTGAAAGAATTATACTCTTTCATATCGAATACGTTATTCAGTATGAAATAGTAGAAAGTTTTATTATTGAGATTGAATTATTATTCCGCTACCTCGAAATCGTTTGATTGTTGCTGAAGTTATATACAAGCTAGACTCTTCTATTCATGATATATATATCATTTATTGTATATTTTAACTTGCGGGGCAATTGTTTCTCACCCTTGCTAAATAAAATATTTCAGCTAGGAACGATGAGGCTAGCGAGGCTAAGCAGAATAAAGGCAAAGGCATAGTACTGGAGTAGTTTTATGTTAAGCATATTTACAATGTTATTTTGTAAACCCTTTTTGTATATCTAAAGGGTAAGTTTGTAATGTTAAGGTTAGATGACCTGGGATAATGTTGTTAACCTATTAATTAATGTTATGTAAGTTTATATTCATCAATGAATGGGTAGTTAGATGTTATTATATTGTGGATCGTGAGCACCAAACTCGGGGTCGTGTAACCTTTGATTTGAGGCGTCACAGGTTGGTATCAAAGCTGTAGGTTATAAACCTTAAGTGGGGTGGGGAAAACCCTAGGATTATAACCATAAACGTGATAGAGAATACTCATTTAGAGTACTAAGTGAGAGATTGATAAAACGTATTAATAGTGAGATATGAGAACTCAATGTGAGAATTTTGTACTGGTGAAGTACTAATCAAGTCGTTTAAATTGATTGTAGGATGTCAGGAGAAGATAAGATGAGTATAGAGATGCCCGCGGCTGTTGCACCAATGCAATTAGCTGAGGTACCAACTTAGAGTGAGTCATTTGAGGAAGTTTTAAGAGACGAACCTGCGGTAAATCTAGCAAGCGATCATGACGAGTACCCCGAGATGGAGTTGGATGAAGAGGAAGAAGTATATTCCAAAGAAACAACGGTGGAGCTAGAAATAAAGATCAAAGATGGGGAATAAGGCAAAGTAGCAATCGAAGAAGGTCAAGCATCTGTAGAAGTTCAAGACGCAAGGACTAAAGTACTTATTCTGGAGGAATTATGGAAGACAGAAAGAGCATTACGCGAGATGATAGAAGAACGAAATAATCTGAAGGCACAAGTCGATAGAATGAGGGTTAAGTATAGTGTATCATCTAAAGATGTAAGTAAGAAAAAGAACAGTAATAAAAGGAAAAAGAACTACGACAATGACAACAACACAGAGAATTCGCATTCAAAGAAGAAACTAGTATGTGGTAAGTGTGGAAAGAACCATTTGGGAAAATGTATGTGGGGGTAAGAATGTGTGTTACAATTATGGTCAGGAAGGACATCTATCACCAAATTGTCCTAAACCAAAGAAAGGAGGATGTTTTGCATGTGGTGGAACGAGTCATATGGTTAAGAATTGTCCTAAAAGAAGATAGGTGAAGGGAGTGGACAGTAGATAGTTTAAGTTTGAGTGATAATATCTTTTGGTAGAATATTATAATATTAAAAGTTGTAATATCGGGAACGATGAGTGAACATATGTAAATATATATGTTTGTATGAATGAAATCTTTATTTTCTATATGAATATAAGATTAAGATTACTTTGTGAGTTCTTAAAACTCATACTTATGGAAAGTTCATGACTCATAATTATGTGAACTATTTTGAACCCATCAGCGAATGGACACCAAAGGTCTGACTAGGATAAGTTCATACACTCATATAATTGTGGCAAGTTTCTGAACTCATAAGTGTGGTAAGTTTGACAAACTGGGAATAGCTATGTGTGAATAGAAAATTTCAACTTTCTGTGTAAAGTTCGAGAATTACAGCTTTTGTTTAAAGTTGTGTTGTTAATCCTGATATTTATTAAAAAGGGATAGTAATATGTGTTAAGTACTAAATGTACTATGTGCTATTTGAATAAATACGCGATTATATGATAAATATGTGTTGAATGCTTATTGTATTAAGAATTTGTGAAGAAAAGAATTAATGTAAGATTTTTATTTAAATCAGATCATGCCGCCTAGATGATAGAATTGAAATCAAAGAGAAGAGCAGTCGGTAAATAATGAAGGAGGAAGTTTACTTCGTGGTGGTCGATCATTTGTATATATATATATATATATATATATATATACAGCTTTTATATAAACTGTGGCATCATGTGAGCCTAGGAATCATGTGATCACATATTCAGTCCTCTGAATCTAGATTCGGTTCCCGTGATAGACATTTTCAGCTGTAATCAGCTTGTAAATTATTCACGGTGTTTGAATTTCCTTAGATGGCTATCATGCCCACAAGGAGTTCGGCACTGCTATGTACATTATTTTCTCGAAGATGCTTCGCATCTCAAAAATAAAAGAAATTAAGCTGAACAGTTAATAAAATGGAAGTATCAAAGGCCTCAATTACTATTGAGCATAAGGGTTTGAAAACCTCTTTTACAAAACATCACTACTATATCTTGTTAAAATTGAACTTTTATATAAAATTCAAACCCTTTGTATATAGGTGCGAACAAGGCATAACACTACTTCCAAATAATTGCACATTGACCCATACACACACACACATTCATATAAAAGTTTAATTGAAAAATGGCGGTCATCGTGGCAACACGGATGTCGGGGGGTGCCTAACACCTTCTCTCTATATAATCAAACTCCCGGACCCTAATGAATCTCGGTTTCACAGACCAGTTAAATAGTGTTACATCACGTGGTCAATGTGCAAACCTTTTCTCGGTTGAGTTGGTGCAACCATTTAAAAATACCAACTGGAGACTCTTACAGTCCAATCATCGACATATACATGTCGGACCTTTTCATAACTTTTTTTTCCAAACAAATCTCACCTAACATGAGAACACCAAAAGACAAAAACAAAAAAGGGATAATAAAAATCCCTACGTCGACAGGTGGCGAATCTGCTGGGGACATCCAGTAAGAGAGCTTAAGCCGCTACTACAAACTTTTCAAAACTATTATATGCTTGTGTGTGGATGTTGCATTTACATTTTGATGAATGTGTACAAATGCATTTACTTACTGCACTTAATGTTTTACACTATATCTGCTTATGATATTAGTACTTCACTTCACACATGTCATCATTTCCATACGGTGAGACACGTTGTATGTGAATGTATGTTGTGTGGTCCTTCCACCAAGAGGCTATCATGTCGGTGTTTGATTACTGGACTCGTAGGGAGACTAATTTCAACGAGGCTTAGGAAAGGCACCACCCAGATTCGCTCCAGTTGAAAGACTGGATTAACTTCCCGTCAAGTAAATTGCGATGATCTGGGAACCTTCATTCCAAAAAGCCGCGAGAGTAACCTAAGATAGGTTAGCCTTTGATAAACCAAATGCGCAGAGAAGTCTCTTCATACTTTTCATTTCAATTACTTGTAAATTCAATTACTTCTAATTTCATTCCATGTCAATCTCATTGTAATGGAAAATATAAAGGAATATGTGTACATGCATATTAAAACCTGACATGCTATAAACAGCTAACATCCGTTGTATAGGATAATATTCCTAAAACGGATATATCACATAGCATGTAAACATTTATACATTCCTTAAGACTAAACTACATAAGCTTTTTATAGGGAAATAATTGGGCATGTTACCCATTCAAAGTTCAAAAAGGCAACAATCCTACAACCAATCATGGCTTCATCTGGTCAGCCTAGTCCTACTATTGTCTCTCGCGAGGAGTTTGAAGGACCAAGCAAACAAAATATAGATTTGGCTATTCTGCTTAAAGAATTACACCAGTCTACTCAGGGTCCACGAATACTCATACATACAAAATCCTCTACACAGGGAGGAACCTAAGGTCCGGACAAAGAAGCTCACATACCTGAGTCTCAGTTGGATAAAACTAATAAAATTCCTGAAATCACCCATCTCAAAGAAGATCCAGACACCGGTGATATCAGGAAGAAAGTCCTTCAAATGGAAGAGACCATTCGGTCTATCAAAGGGATTGGAGCACACGGGAGTGTTTCATATGCTGACCTCTCTATATTCCCTTGTGTTCATTATCCAAAGAAGTTCAAGACTCCTGAATTTTAAAAGTATGATGGGTTGGGGAATCCTTACACACATTTGAAAGTGTTTACTGGAGAACTCGGATCTTATGCAGAGGATGAGAAGCTCAGAATGCAGCTGTTCCAGAAAAGTCTGACTGAAGAAGCCTGATCGTGGTATACCAGATTAGATAACTCTAAGATCCATCATTGGGAAGAGTTGGCTCATGCCTTCCTCAGCCAATACAGTTTCCAGTCTTAGATGGCTCCGGACCGGTACCAAATTACCAAGGTTAAGAAACAAGCCAATGAGTCTTTCAGAGAGTATGCTCAGAGGTGGAGGCGCATGGCTGCTCAAGTTATTCCTTCTATGACTGAGTCAGAAATGGTTGTGACCTTCATGGACATACAAGAAGCTCCCTTCTATGAGAGAGTCTTAGCTATCATTGGCAAGCCATTTTTTGAAATGATCAAACACGGAGAAATGACTGAGATGGAATTGAAGTCGGGAAAGATTCAAGACCTAGCCGCTTTAAAAGCTGTTGCTGAGCACATCTATTCTGGAAGTTATGGAAACAACCCCCGGAGGGTCCATAAGAATAAAGAGGAGGATGTTTCCTTGATACTACAAGGACACAAAGGCAATCAGAATATGCCTATCCAGAGAAGACATTACTCCCCCTTTCAAGCATAATCTTCAAACCCTCCATTCCCAAAAAGTGGAGAAGTCCGGCAAAATCTAGTGTTCACACCCTTAAGGGACTCACTCGAAAACATTCTCAATCTTCTGACAACTCAAAAGAAAATTACTCATCTTCTTCCACTAGCCAACCCGAATGGGAAGGGTTTCAATGTTAACCGGAAGTGTGCTTATCATGCTGGAGCTCCAGGACATGATACTCAGGATTGCTGGGCCTTAAAACATAAGATCCAGGATTTAATTGATAATGGTGAGATCGTGGTGACTAAACTCGACCAACCCCATGTGTAAGACAACCCTCTTCCTCAACACAAAGAAGAGGAGGTTAATATAATTAATTGGAGCATTGGACATAGTTCCAATTATTGTGGTGAATCCTCCCAAACCAACAAGGATGGTGCTGATAAATGGGATTATGCACAGTTCCAGTTTATAATAGAACAAAAAATGAAGGCTCTTTGTGATCAAGTCAACTAATTTGCAGAACTGGTGATCCATCAACACAAAGTCACATGCCAATTAGTCAGCCAAGAGTATGTGACAGCCCCAAATATGGGTCCCAAATCACCACGGATCTGGTACAATCATTCTATAACTGTTGCGGAAGATATAAACATAAATTATTTATATAATAAACTTTACACACTATTCCCCAAGGTCGAGTAACCTTAACTTATACAAAATTCATTATCCTATCTGACATACAAAGATATTATCATACATTATTGTTACCAATCTATCTGCACATGTAAACTAAAGCTGGAACTCTCTTTAACCTTTTTATGTATCTGATGTGTTCGTCTTAATCTGCAATGTTTATCATGATATAGCAAGGGTGAGCATAAAGGTTGCCCAGCATGTTTAAATTTATTTAAGGATATATCATAATTGAAAGAGTCTGAATAATAAGCTGGCTATAATTCATCAATATAGTTGTGAATTAGCGCGAACAAACTTTTGACTGAACAAGTATTGAACATGAACAAATATATCTGGACCGAATGGTAATGAAGGTGATCAGCCTTTCATACCTGACTTATACATGCAATATGTACAAAGTACAATTCTACAATGGCAATCAGTAATGATTAACCATAAGCATATCTGAATGAAACAACTCTAAGTAGAGTTAAGAAAAACATGCATGTTCGGTCGATTACGGTTACGCAATTTAAAACGCTTTATTCGAAGACCTAATATTAGTAATATAGATCTCCAATATTAGAATAATATCATCACAGTATAATACTATTATATATATAATCATAGAATAACCTAATCATATAACACATAACCCTATCAGTCTATACAGTACATAACACCTATCCTCAAGTCAAACTATTGCAGTATGAGTTGAGTTCGGTATAATTCTAACATCCCGATGGTCTAGTTGGATAATGCTCGAGTTTAAGGTCAATTAAACTCTACCTAAACACTTAACAATTATCTTAGATAATTTTTGATTATCAGTCAAGAATATTATTCATAGGCTCGCAATAATTTTCAGATAATTATTACTATTTATCATGATTTTTGAATCATTTATATCGTATTTATATAATATAAATACCACAATATTCTATTATCACTAATATTTATTTAATATTAAATATTAATGAAAATTATAACATAATATTATAATATATTTATAATATTTCAAAGTATTTTTAATACCTTAAAATCATATTTATATGATTTTTAAACCTTTAAATCCATTATCCAATAATTGATATTAATATTAAAATATTAATATTTTCATGGCAAAATATCAAAAGTTATATTTTATAACTACAAATATTTTTCTAACCCTTAAATTATTTTTATATGATTTTTAAAGCATTAATTCTAATTTTCTATAATTTATTTAATATATTCATTAAATAAATCAATTACCATTAATATTAATTTATTAATGAAATTCATCTAAAATATCAAAAGTTATTTAAAAATAACTTAAAATATTTTCTAACACCATAATATATTTTAAATAATTTTTCATGTATTAAAATCATTTTTAAACAATTTATTTAATATTATAATTAAATAAATTAAATACCTTTTATATTCCAAAAATATTAAATATTTTGAAATATACTCAAAATAATTAAAACTAATTTTCGGGCTTTAAAATAATTTTTCATAATTTATTAAGTATTTTTAATAATTAAAAACTATTTTTCTCTAACTATTTAATAAAAATAATTAATTTTTGTAATTAAGTGTCGCTAAAGGTGTTTTAGGAGACACAACCGTCGCTAAATGTGTTCTTGGTGTTCTTGAGCCTAAACCCAGATTTCTTGTTAGTCACCGAGGGGCTTAGTTTGACCAGCATTTGATTCAAGATTATAAGGTTTCTGGGTTGGGTTAAGTGTTATAATTATAGTATAAGTGTAATACTACAACTATCAACCAAGATCCTGGCCAATCCACAACATATCAGAGAGATCTAAGCTCATCAATTCACTTTCAGACATGTTCTTCAATTTCTGGGTTTTCCAGAATTGAAGAACAGTCGAAGTACCCACTTTCCAATCCTTGTAACGTGCAATCCGGGCTTGCTTTGTACGATATAAAGGTTGAATCATGAAGTAGGGATGTCAAGGTACATGCATACAACCTTAAACCAGTTTATTATCAACCCATTAAAGAGATCTAAGGCAGTCAAACTCTGACAGAAAACACGTTCTTGAAGATTCTGGGTTTTCCAAAATCTTCATCCGACCCGATCGATCGCCTTTGGTTTTGACCCGTATAACTTTGATTCTACTGTTATTCTGGGTGATCTAATAGCATACATGTGTAGTTCATATATCCCTCTACAACAAAAACCTAACAATACGACCAAACTAGCAAAACACAACAAGATCTAGCACCTGCAAAACATTGTCAGACAACTGTTGGGTTTCTAGGTTACCCAAAAACCCTTTTTCATGCTTGGTCAACGCAGTTTGACTGCATATAACAAGAGATCTAGACATGATATGACCTTGATTCAAGTTCCAGATCATAGACAACATGTCATAGAACAAATTCAAAACATAAAACACACAAAACATCTAACACAGAAGAATTTAGAGGCTCTGACATTAGGCCGTCAGGCCTTATTTTTCCACTTTTCCAGATTTTTATAAACTTTAATTTCGAACATCTAAATGATATGGATCTAATTTTTGGCAACCCAGATCATCAAATGACATCCTCTAACATAACTTTAACCAATAAATAACATTTAACATCAAATAAAAAAATTTCTAGGTTTAGGGTTTTTATACCTTTCTAGCTAGGATCTTGATTCTGATCTTTGAGTTCGGATCTTGTTAAGCTAAGAACTGATATTGGCTTATCTTATCTCACTCTCTCACTCTAAATTTCAAAGTTTAAGAGAGAGAATGGGCTTGGAGATAATGAAAATGAAAGTATGCATTTTCTCTCTCTTAATTTATATACACGGCATGATTCAATGTATTTGCTAGCAAATTGGTGGCTGATAATTGACATATAGCTAGGGCTAAGGCTAGGGTTAGTCACCAACCCAAGATCATGATAAGATTTGCAAGCTGCCAATTAAAGAATGTGACATAAGGGCATTCTAGTCATTTTGCTTCCAATTTTAATTCTAAAATTGTCATTTGGTGCAACCCTTAGGGTTAAAACCTAAGGTTTCCAAAAGTCATTTACAGGATTTTGAATTAGGTTTTCAAAATAGAAAATTAGCATTTCTAAATTATAATTAGGATTCTATATTTATATTTAGATTTCCTAATAATAAGCTCAATCTTGCTAATTAGGATTAACATTTCCCAATTAAAATTGCTAATATAGCAATTAGGGTCAAAATTATATATTAGGGTTTATAACCCAAGAATTAGGGTTTTAAATAGAAAAACAATCTTTCTAATTTAGAAATTAGATTTCCTAATTAGATTAGGGTTTTCTAATTACTTATGACTTGATAATTAGGATTAATGTTTCTTAATTAACATTAAAATTATTACACTAACAATCAGGTTTTCCCTAATTATAAATTAGGGTTTCTAAACCGAAAATTAGGGTTTTCTAAATCAATTAGGGTTATCACCCTAATTAGGTTATCATTAATAATGTTTAAACCTTATACCAGCATTTGCATTCCCAAACTAGGATTTTCAATTTTCGAATTAGGGTTTTGAATTCCCGGAACCAAAATTAGGATTTTAGAACCGGTTTCTAGGGTTTCTTATCCATTGTTAGGGTTTTATAACTGAACGTTGATGTTCTTAATATATACCTAGGGTTTGACACTGATAAAATTTATCTGGTCAAACCTTGACCCTTAACCACATTCTGAACACATAAATGACCATATATACAGAACATATTCACGTATACACTTAATCCTGAATAATTCACCACAAAAAATTTTAAATCCTTGAAATTTCTTCCCAGAAATGTCAAACGCATACACTTATTTTTTGTCTAGGTTCTAATATTGAACCTTAAATCAATCAATTAAGATTTTAATAAATTGTCTAATTTCTCGGGTTGTCACAGAGCATGCTAGTCTCCTTCCTTTTGTTATGAATACTCCATCATCGTCTCCAGAAAATGAAACACTGGGAGATAAAATTGCAAAAAGAGAGAATTTACCTATCTGGGCCAACCTTTGGAGGAGATATTTTAGATGCTGATCAATGAAAGAAGAATTACATCTCTTCTACCTCCAATCAATCCCCATTCAAGATGGTTCAATTCTAATGGAGTATGTCAGTATCACTCCCACTCTCGCGGTCACATCACAGAAGAATGCTGGGCACTCTGCCATCTCATTCAGAACCTAATTAACAACGGTGTCCTGCAGATGGCAGATGATGACACTTTGTTACTTGAGAGTGGGAACACATTTCCTACAAAATGGAAAGAAGTCGTAGCAGTTATATCCACTAAGGATGATTTGGCTGCCAGACCACTCACAATACAAGCAATTCAACTCAAAGGTGTTGACAATCCTTTGAAAGTGGCTGCGCCAAAGCCAATTATCTTGCCATACAGACCACAGTATCCTGTTGTCAGCCTACAAAAAGTGCCATGGAATTATAAAGAGGCTGAAGGATCCACATCACATATAATTACTGCAGTGTTGAAAGAAAATCCATTGTATCTTCCCCAACGGGTGATGAGGCCTACTATCAAGTCAAAGGGGAAAGTTCCCATGGAGAAGATTGAAGAGTTCCTCCGTAATATAGGCAATAATGAAGCCAAGGTGATTCTAAGCTTGAGAGAAGATCTACACCAAATTTCCATACTGGACTTGGTTTTCTCTTCCGAAGACCACAGGAAGGTCTTGCTAAAGGTTTTGGAAGAAGCCCATTTGCTAAAATCAGTGGAAGTTGAAAAATTCTAGCATCTGGTAGATCACATTTTTAATAACAATGTGATATCTTTCATTGATGACGACATACCTCCCGAAAGGACTGGTCATTGCAAGTCGTTGCGCATAGCGGTAATGTCCTCCGGATACATGGTCGCATGAGTATTGATAGATGGAGGGTCATCTTTGAATATATATCCTTATGCCACTTCGGTGAAGATGAATATCAATCTCAAAAGGATCAAAAGTAGCCATACGGTTATCAAAGCTTTTGATGGATCCCAATAAAACGCCGTCAGAGTAATTGAATTGCCTATGGAGATTGGTCCCCATATATTTTGTGTATCCTTTCACGTGCTCAAAATACAACCTACTCTTAGGAAGACCATGGATCCACATGGTTGGAGCTGTCCCTTATATCCTACAGGAGAAACTCAAATACATTATCAACAACAGCCTAGTCACTGTCAATGTTGAGCCAGAATGTCCTGAACAAGGTGACATACCACTCATTAGCTTCAATTCAGAAGTTGAGCTGGTCAGTTTTCATGCCCTGGAGGTGAGCAACACTCATTACCATCCCATTGGGGTGCCACCTCTCACACCCAAGATTTCTACCGAGGTAATGTCGGCCACTCAAGAGATGATGTCATTAGGCTATCAACCTGGACAAGGGTTGGGCAAAGAGCATCAGGGAATTAAGCGCCCCATTCAAGTTCCCAGTTAAACCGGCATAGTTGGATTAGGCTATTCTGCTAGTTCCATTCACAAGAATCCTCATAAGCACAAGCAGATTCCTTCAGTTTCAGCCACACGACAATTATTTTATCCTACAAATCCTGAACCTGTACAATCTCTGGTAAAGGTGCCTACCCATGTAATGGCTATTATTACCTAAACCGATATCGGTCAAAGGAAAAGAGGTCCTGATTCTAGATCCCGAAGTGGAAGAAAAGGAACTGAAACGTAAACAAGACATTGCCAGGCATTTGTCAAACATATGCATCATTTTCCATACTGAGGGCATGAATAGAGATATCCCAGACGATGATTGTCCAGACATAATGGTCATCATTCGAGAGAAGGGGGAAGATAACAGCCCCTTCATCACTGCCGTCCATCAGGACTTCACTCTTGACAATTGGAGCAGCACTCCCTGCATTTGTCGACAAGGGTAAAAAGGCGAAACTCCCTCGCCTGTAGATAGCGTAATTGCTTACTTTTACATGCTGACAATGATTAGCAGTTGTTTTGTCAGTACATGCTAACACTTTGTATGATTAAATAGTTTCATATATTAAGTGAAAGCATATTTTTGTTTTAGGACTCTAAAGTTAGATGTGCCTATACTTGCTGATGAGGTGTCTTTTCTCCATAAGGACTGTAACTTTGATGAAAAGTTGGACTCAGACTTAATGGAAATACAAGAGGACATTGAGATACCTCAGGAGATCAAAGAATGAGTCAAAGACAAACCCAAACCAAATCTTAATCAAACCACCTCATTCAATCTCAGAAACTTAGAAAACCCCAAACTAATCCAGATTGGTACAGACCTCACTCCGAACCAAAGGAATGATATGGTTACTCTTTTGACCCAATTCCAGGATCTGTTTGCATGGTCTCATAAAGACATGGTGGGTTTATCCACTAACATTGTCATTTATTGCCTCCCCATTAAAGAGGGATTCAAGCCAGTCAGGCAAAAGCTCAGGCGATTAAAATGTGAGTGGAATTTAAAGGTTAAAGAAGAAATTGTGAAACGATTTTAAGCTGGCATTATCATGGTGTAAACATACCCGGAATGACTATCCAATATAGTACCCGTACCTAAACTGGGAGGAAAGATGCGAGTGTGCGTGGATTACCGGGATCTGAATAAAGCTTTCCTTAAAGATAGCTTTCCCGTGCCATTTATCCACATTCTCATTGACAATACTGCTCAATACGACATGTATTCCTTTGCTGATTGTTTTGCAGGGTACCATCAAATTATGGTTACTAAAGAGGATCGTGAGAAAACTGCATTCATCATGCCTTAGGGAACCTTTTGCTATAGACAATTGTCCGTCGGTCTTATCAATGTCGGAGCTACCTATCAGCGAGCTATGTTGGCTCTTTTCCATGATTTAATGCACAAAGAGATAGAGATATATGTGGATGACATCATTGTCAAGTCCCGAAGGGAATATGACCACCTAGACCATCTTAGAAAGCTCTTCAACAGGTTACGTAAGTATAACTTGAAGTTGAATCCAGCCAAGTGCGCCTTTGGCGTTAAATTAGGCAAGTTGCTAAGATTCCTAGTCAGCCACAAAGAGATTAAGCTGGATCCCACCAAAATCTAGGCCATTATAGAAATTCCCATTCCTCAGACAGAGAAAGAAATACGAGGATTTTTGGGACGAATCAACTTCATCAGCAGGTTCATTTCCCAACTCACAGCAACCTGTGAGCCTATCTTCAAGTTGTTAAGGAAGAACTCCTCCATGAAATGGAACGATAAGTGTCAGAAAGCCTTCCTTACAATCAAAGAGCAGCTTGTTAAAGCTCTTTTATTGGTACCACCTAGGGATGGTGTTCCCCTATTCATGTACTGTAGACACTAGAAATTTTTTGCACACCTGTTACTAACATTGCAGGAGGGAAAATTCATCTTTCAGAGATAACCCTGGAGGATAGTTCACATCCATTTCGGATACTACCAAAAGTTCAGTCTCAACCCCGGAACACACCGGGAGTATCAATTCCAACCTCGGAGATAACCCCAAGTTTCATCCTTGGAAATAACCCCAAAGAATGTCGTTGCAGTTCCGGCGATAACTCCAAAAATGCTTATTTCAAATGCATGCAATCAGCTACAATCTCAAACCTCCTGCCGAGGCACTGATTCTAAAGACTCGGAGATAACCCCGGGAAGACAGACACACTTAAAAATGACCCTGCGGAATTCAAACACTTGCAGCAGTCCAATCTCAGATGTAACCCTGAGCAACATCAGCTTTATCAGCTCAAACTGGAGATAACCCCAATGAGGGTCAAAATCGTCATCTTACCACCTCAACCCCAGCGCGTCATCTCAACATTTCATACATTCATTTTTACACAACAATGTCCTACAAGAGCTGTGACGCCCCAAATTCAGGTACTTGAAACCCAAACTCGATGCTTCACGATACCATTTCTATGAGCGGAATAATACTAATAATAATAACAATAATATAGATTATCAAATTTAATTTACATATTATCAGCGTTTACATGATAATTAATATATATCATCTTTATCCTAATAAAGTCTAGATATTACATAAGATAGCATAAACATTCATTCAGCGACCTTCCCTTTTCCCTTGTTCTTGGCAGATCCTTCAGGTTGCTCACACTTAGCTGAAAATATTTAAATTAAGCAAGGATGAGCATTTGAGTGCCCAACAAGTAATAGCAAGCAATAACAGTTAGCTAAAAGAATTAAATGTTTTCTTTGAACGATACTTCTACAACGAATCAACAGTTGTGAAGTAAACTGAACGAATAATAAACAACATATCATTTTGATTTCAAAATTTTGAAATTACGTACTAACTATAAATGAGGATCAGTTGACAGACTATGAACATTATTTTTTATTTTTGAAAAGGTTAAACAGAACTTCATCTATAAACCATCATAACTTACAGGCACGGGGGGTGATCAGCCCGTTATGCCCTATATTGATCAATACTACATTTAAGAACGATATTATCGTTCACTTTGTCTGCCTTGGCGCATAAATTTTTTTTCCCATATTTGGGATGTTCATAACAGTCTTGAATCTAAACCAAAACAATTCGATTGGATAATAATAAAGTTTTATCTGGTTCAACAACCATTTTAAATTTGTGTTTAGCCGGATCAAATAGCTTAGACGGCTTTTAATTCAACGTATACATATACTGGACACCGATAAGTATGTATCAACATGTAATAGAATATATTGATTATCCAAGTGAGGACACTTGTATAACCATGTTTGGAAATTAACGAATAGAATATATATATCTTGATCTACAATAACAGAATTAAGGAACTTATACAACAAATTATAATTTAATAACTTACTTATACAGAATCATTTCATAAGTATATACAAAGGTTGAAATATTTGAACAATGAAAAAGAATAGTTCAGATATTATCTTACGCATGTCCATTGCATAAAGTAAATACAAAGGGTTAGATACTTACCTTGTCTACTGCTTACAGTTATGCAACTTAGTTTTATCTTTTATATCAAGCCCTATCATTAATAAAATAATTTATCCGATTAGAATAACATATCATATCATATTGTACAACTATTTACAGTCAGCACATAACTTAATCACATTGTCACATAGTTATATCAGTCATTGAACCATAAATAAACATTAACACAGTCAAACTATCTAAGTCCAGATCAATTTCTAAAATATGTCGGTGTACCGACAACTTAATTGGGTAATTATCGAGTCTAAGACTATACAATAGTTCAATATCCATTTAGATAACTTATATATCAGTCATATCATTTTTCATGGCCTTATAATAGTTTTTAATTAATTATTACGGTTTATCATAATTTTTGAAACACCAGAATCATTATTAAATGATTCAAATATTAAATAATTTTATTATCATTAATATTTAATTAATATTAAACTATTAATGAAACCATTTAAAAATATTAAGTTATTTAAAATAACTTAAAATATTTTTAAAGTATTTATATTATCTTTAAATGATTTTTAAAATAATTAAAATCATTTTAAATAATTACCATTAATATTAAAATATTAATGTATTATTTATCCAAATATTAAAAGTCATTAATTATAACTTAAAATATTTGTAATTCATTTATAACCCTTTTAAAAGATTTTTAAATCCATAAAATCATTTTTTAAACTATTTATTTAATATAATTATTATATAAATTTAATATCATTAATATGAAATTATTAATAAAATCTACCTTTAAATATTCAAAGTTATATTTTATAACTTAAAATATTTTTATAACACTTAAATAATTTTTATATTATTTTTAAATCATTAATTCTATTTTTCCATAATTTATTTAATTTATTTATTAAATAAAATAATTATCATTAATATTAATTTATTAATGAAACTCATCACATAATATTAAAAGTTATTAAAAATAACTTAAAATATTTTCTTATATCATAATATATTTTTAAATTATTTTTCATGTATTAAAGTCATTTTTAAATAATTTATTTAATATTATAATTAAATAAATTAAATACCTTTTAATATTTCCAAAATATTAAATATTTATGAAATATATTAAAATTATTAAAATATAATTTTAGGACTTTAAAATAATTTTAATAATTTATTTTGTATTTTTAATAATTAAAACTAATTTTCTATAATTATTTAATAAAAATAATAATTTTATAAATAAAGTGTCGCTGAAGACTGCCTATAGCGATAGAACCATCGCTATAGGAAATCTTCATGTTCTTCATCAAACCCAGATCTTCATAGCCGGTTTGCAGGGTATCAAGTTTGACCAAGCACAAATCTTAGATCGTTAAGTGTTTGGGTCTGTATTTGTGTTAATGTTGTAGTACTGATGTAGTACTACAACTATAAACAAGTTCCATGACAATACAACAACATATCGGTAAGTTATTAGCTTCTAAAAACCATGTCAGAAGCTATTCTTCATTTCTGGGTTACCCAGAAATGAAGAACAGTTCGTATGGTCTACTTTTGATCCTTATAGTTTCTAATCTGGGCTTAGTTTGTAGAATCTATTTGTTCCATCTTGTAAAACAGATGTCAGGGTACAATATCATATCATCATATCATTAAAACAACAAAACAAGAGCAAGATCTGGCATGGTCAAACCATGTCAGAATCTTGTTCTTCATTTTTTCTGGGTTTTCCAGAAAGTCACCAAAACAGGTGGTCGAGCCTGCTTTGACCAGCTATAGTTTTGATTCTCTGAAAGATATAAGTGATATTATGGCATGTATGTGTAGTATATATGTTAGTCTACCAGTCTCAAACATCAAAATGGCCTAAACACTTAACGGTAACAAGATCAAAGGCTTGGAAAATGACTGTTAGACCATTCTGGAAATCTGGGTTACCCAGAAACCAGTTTGGTCATAGTCGGTTAACGACCTTTGACCACATATAACTTGCAATTTAGACCGGATCTAAGCCTGATTCTTGATCCAGATCAAAGATCAAATATTCGACTACAAGATCAAAGCTTTTAACAACAAAAATACATAACATATAAAGATTTACAGGGTCTGACATTTGCGTTGTCAGACACACAAAAATGTTTCCCAGATTTTCTTAAAACATGATTTCAAGAACATTAATGTTATGGATCTAGGAAGTACCAACTCAGATCACTTAACTAGACTACATATAACATGTTTAACACAAAAATAACAACATCTAACACATTGATCAAGATCAGATTGTAAGCTTAGGATTTTGTTGCCTCCTTTTTACTTCTAATGAAAGGACTCTAACTCATGCAAGCATACATGGGTCAATAAGTAATACAAAGTAAGAACAGTATCGATCCACGGAGAAAGGTTTCCAAATTAAACTATTATGCATCAACTATATCACTATTTTTATATGCTCAAATGAACGCTTATGATTTTGAATTACTATAAACTCAAATAATAAATAAAAGACGAATATTAATGTAATAAATTAAATATGGAAATAATGGGATTCTAACTTCAATTCATATTACATCTAAATAATACTCTCATGCAAGATCATTTATGTATCATGGAAAATTAGCCAAGAGCACAAAACTAGACATAACCATTTTTCAATGCAATATGACCTACTTATATAACATCCACGTGCAATAGAAATCATGTAATCATCAATAAAATTAACATCACTATATTTCTATGTGACATTGCAATAATATCGAATTGAAGCGTAAGCTCTTATATAACTACACACGGTGAAACATTATATTTCTATCTGGTTCACGAAATATAAAGCTAAACAATTCAGCCTCATAAACGCATGCTATCATGATTACAACCATACTCATATGTCATTTTTCAATTCCATATAAGTACATAAAATGAATGGTGATCAGACATTCATGCAATCAATTCAATCCTAATAGAAGTTCCACGATAACTACACAATCAAGCATTCAGACCATTAATATTAGACTACATATCAATATCCATTAGAATCCCATAATGGAGTTTAGTTCATCGTTGAACCGAAAACCATTATGGGATTAAAGCAACACATGAAGAATAAATAAACAATTGAGAGAGAAGATAGAATTGATCAAACCCAATTGCAGATTATGTTCCAAAGCGTTGTTCAAATCTCTAATATTGTCCAACAAAATAAAAGTAGTTCTTATTCAATGAATCAATCCAAAAGATGATGACGAAAAAATTCAATGTATGCTCAACCGTCTTGGAATTTTTGTTCAAAGCGTAGAACCCTAGTTCTCTAATATGAAAAACTGATAAAAACTAAAGATAATCACGTCTGGTACCAACCAGAGTAGTTTAGATGATCTCAAACACTTCAAATTACACATTTAAAATAAAGTCAAACAATCAATGATCGATGACGCTGCGCATCATGAGTGATCCTTTGTAAAAGCAGTAGCGGCGTTATGTGTGTGCAAAATTAGCTCTTTCCTATTGATGGCGCGGGCGCACGTATTCCAGCTTATATAGCTGTGCGGCCGCGCGGCTCCTTCATTTTGCATCTTTGAGTTCTGCTACTAATGCTTCCTTTTCATGCTGCTACTAATTCTCTGACATGCTACTCTTGCTTCTTTGTCCATCAATGCTCAGTTTCTTTTGTCCACTCGACCCTTTGTTATGCCTTCACTGATCTCATGCCACCTACCAACACTGAGCTATGCCCTTTCCTGCACTTTTTACACCAAAGGAGTTCTCAGTACATGCAATGCAAAACAAAACAAAATGCAACTAAAAACATGCTAAAATGTGCTTAAGATGGGCATATTTCTCGTGAATTTATATCCAATAAGTAGGTATAAAACCTACTTATCAAATACCCTCAAACTTGAACTATTGTCTGCCCTCAAGCCATGCATACGATATAAACACTAAAAATGCAACTACATGCTATGCAACTATATCATGATGCAAACGAGTCTCACATTCTTCCAGCTATAACAGAAGTTCAGTCCAAAATGCCTCAGCAAATTATCCAGATTCGAGAATACAAATTCAAACCAAACTATAGGCATAATATCATACACTCAAATAATTCAAATATGCTCTAAAGATGTTGTGTGTGTGTGTTGTGTTCACCAAAACTTGTCTAAAGCACAGAATGCACATGTTAAGCTGCTCAAAACAGAAAATTGCAGTCTAAATCAAGATTTATGTATACTAATGCAACAAAGACTACACTGACATATCAAAACCAACTAAGGTTCAACAATGGGTTTAAACTACTTTATTTTTACACACGAGCGCGATTCTCGCTCTTTCCCATGGTACTTATTGCTCTCTCTTTTCTTGTTTTTTTATATATAGTGAGTGCGTTTTACGCTCCATCTCGCCCCTTCCAAAGAGTCAATCATTTAGCTCAAGAAGGTTTCAAGATAGCTTTTATATATATAGCATACCCATGTGTTCCCAAAGTTTGATTATCAATGTTTTGTACAGTCTAAGTTTAGTTTCCCCATAATTCTCTTTTCAAAACCACATTTTCTATCAAGCAATGCAACCACATAATTCTTATGCCTACAAGAAATTGTGAACACGACAGTGCAAACCGAAAGCATCTAAACAGCATCATGGATTACATCATGTAAAATATTATATCTAAGCTCATGTGTTCCCAAAATACTCAGCAATCCTTCACAATTCATTTTCTTCATAGGCTAAATATACATTCCATAAAGCTAGAATTTGTGAGTTATGCACTAAACATCAACTACAACTAAACATATACTAACACAATTAATAATGACTAAAAACCAAAAAACATTCTGTAATTAATTGTTATCTAACACATAAACATGCAAAATTTAAACTAATCATGCAAATATCTATATGCAACTACCCTACTACCCAATACCCCTAAACTTAAAATATTCATTAACTCAATGAATGAAGGTAAAGGGTTCAAGAAACTCCCCTATTCATCAGATGCACCACTCTCTTCGGGTGGTGAATCTGGTGGTGGAAATGGCACGGCCGTCCCAAACTGTGGCCACTCAAGCATCGTCCCCTGTTGTGCAAACACCTCTACTAGTGACCTCGTCAAACCCGTTGCAAACGCTGCAAAGTTGTCATACATAGCATCGACCTTTCGCTCCAACCTTCGGAGCTGTCGATCCCCAGTAACAGCGGTAACTTGTGTTAACGGGCCCACTTCATCTATTCTGGAGGGCTGCGATGAGGGTATCGACGAGGCAAGACGAAGAATAAACCCCTTTCCTCTTGGATGCGGAGTACCCCCTAGCCAATCTTCAAATTGTGCTATCATAGCATGCGTTATGTCCTGGCTTGGGAAATGCAACTGCTCATCCGTCCACCGAATTCCTTCCTTGGCACACAAATGGGTCACTATTAACGTGTGTGGAATACTACCCGTGGTACTACCCCGCATATATCTCATCATGTTCTGATTTATCAAGTGACCTACGTTGATGTCCTTGCCCATAATAATCCCCCCATAGTATGATGGCGCGCTCAACTGTAATCTCATGTTGATGAGAGGATGGCATGAGTTTAGCACACACAAACAGATTCCAGGCCTTTGCATAGCGGTTGAGAGTGGACAGCGGAAAGGTCTTAGGGTGATTAATGCCCGGCGTGCATGTCCATTGAGTACCTGGAATGCACAAATCAGTGATCACCATATCCAAATCTGTCTCCAAACGTTCGGCCTCCACCCAATTTGTTCGCCCAGCCGGAGGATCGGGTAAATTGAACAATTGACGAATAGCTCTTGGCCTATAGTACACTTGAATTCCACGGACAAAAGAAAACCCATTCATTATTTCCCGCATTGGCATAGAACTTCCGCACAACAGCCATAAGTGTAGCCACTAGCGTAGAGCACACACCATGCCAACACCTTTCTTGAATCATTTGCACTAACTGTCCGTCCTGTGCGTCGAGCTTGAATCCTCTCTCGTGAATAAACGACTTTCCCACAATTCGGTAGTATTCTATTTGAGCATCCAAGTTAATGAACTTTGAAAAATCGATATTCTCCCCACTTTGACTGCTAGCAGATGATGAGTCAGGGGTACGAAATCTCGCACGCTTAGGACCCATTGGAGATTAATAACGAAGAAAAAGATTTGCCTGATAGTGAGTGATAACTGAAGAACTGAATAACCCCCAAATTAATTTTGCACAACCACTCTGAAACCTTAGGTTTTATCAGTGTAGCAATCGATCGTGGGTATGAGATCTGAAGTGACAATCAGTAGTGGGGAAGAGATGTTATGGCTTCAATTTTTAACTGAGTAGAGATGAGGAGACGTGCATGTAATGGAGAACAAGGGAATAGGACTTCAACTGATAGAAGACAAGTGGGGGAACACATCTTTAAAACTTAAAAAAATTTCAACTGTCGCATGTGGCGGCGGCAGACTTTCAATAGGAAGTGGGCGCCATGCATGAATTCATTTTTTTCTCTTTACGAGACATGCAGGCGTGGTAGCAGTTGGGTTTATCTTTTCATATCATAAGCGGCGGTAGCCGCGACCTCGAATCTGTAATTCCAATTTGCATCTTCCAATATAGCACACAGTGATTACTTCATTTCAATGCTCCTGCATAAACACCAATTAACCATGTCAATGCTTGAAATAATGAATACGTAACAATGACCATCTAATTAGCATACTCTCTATACTAATCTCAAACACAGTCCAATGCAAATTCAGCTACACACTCACTTATGCAAAACACATTAATCTATCACAATTAAAAATGAAGGTGAACTAACAAAAACAACCTAAACTTAATAAATAAAAAGTAGAGATAGAAACAATGGGTTGCCTCCCATTAAGTGCTAAGTTATAGTCTATTAGCTTGACTGTCTCTGAATCTCATGTCGAAGAAAGAATTGAGGTGACTTTTTGTCTGTCAACCTCGCCACCAAAGTAATGCTTTAGCTGCTGTCCATTTACTTTAAATGACTTGTCCGGGAACTTATCAAACACTTCTATTGCACCATGCGGGAAAATAGTCTTCACTATAAATGGCCATGACCATCTTTTTTTTAGCTTCCCGGGAAAAAGTTTAAGTCTGGAGTTGAATAGAAAAACTCCTTGTCCCGGGTCGAATGTTCTCTCTATGATCTTGCGATCATGCCATTTCTTCACCTTCTCCTTGTACAGCTTAGAATTTTTATATGCCTGTAATCAAAATTCATCTAACTCGTTGAGTTGGAGTAGCGGCGTTCCCCCTATGACTTTCAAATCAAAATTGAGCTTCGAGAATCGCCATATATGCCTTATGCTCTAGCTCCATAGGAAGGTGACATGCTTTGCCATAAACTAGCTGAAAAGGAGACATGCCCAACGGAGTCTTGTACGCAGTCCTATATGCCCAAACAACATCATCAAGCTTTAAAGACCAATCTTTTCTAGTGGGATTCATAACTTTTTCCAGAATTCTTTTGACTTCCCGATTTGAAACTTCTGCTTGGCCATTCGTTTGTGGGTGATAAGCTGTAGAAATGTGATGGTTCACCCCATACATAGCCAACAAAGCTGTAAACTGCCTGTTGCAAAAATGACTTCCTTCATCACTAATGATGGCCCTAGGAGTCCCAAACCTCGTGAAGATACTTCTTTGTAAAAACATGAGGACTACTTTGGCATCATTTGATGGAAGAGCTTCCACTTCTACCCATTTTGACACATAATCCACTGCAAGTAAGATGTAAAGATTTCCACATGAAGAAATGAAATGACCCATTAAATCTATCCCCCACACATCGAAAATTTCCACTTCGAGGATTGTGTTCAATGGTATTTTATTTCTTTTTGAAATGTTCCTGACTCTCTTACATCTATCACATCTCTGGACGAAACTGTACGCATCCTTGAAAATTGTCGGCCAGTAGAATCCTGCTTGAAGAACCCTAGCCGTTGTTCGCTCTCCACCACAGTGACTCCTATACACAGAAGCGTGACAATCTTGCAAAATCCCCTCGATCTCACTATATGGGATACACCTTCTTATCATTTGATCAGCACACTGTTTAAAAAAATATGGCTCATCCCATATAAACCATTTGACATCATGCATAAATGTTTTCTTTTGATGACCTACCAAGTCAGAAGGTACAATCTTACTCACCAAATAGTTCACGTAGTCTGCAAACCATGGCACTTCCCCTTTCACCACAAATAACTGCTCATCTGGAAAGGATTCATTAATTACAACTTTGTCGTCTGCCTCCCTTTTCGGATTCTCTAGTCGAGATAAGTGGTCCACCGCTTGGTTCTCAGTTCCCTTTCTTTCCTTGATCTTTAAATCAAATTCTTGCAACAATAATATCCATCTGATCAATCGGGGCTTTGCATCCTTCTTTACCACTAAATATCGAATTGCTGGGTGATCCGTGTACACTATCACCTTCGTACCAATCAGATACGCTCAGAAATTATCAAAAGCATACACAATTGCCAATAACTCTTTCTCTGTGGTGGTGTAGTTCAACTGCGCATCCATAAGGGTCTTGCTAGCATAATATATCACATAAAAAATCTTCTCTTTTCTTACCCAAAGCAGTCCCCACAAAGATAATCACTAGCATCACACATCAATTCAAAATGGCAAGTCCAAAACAGTGCGGTAATAAGCGGTCTTCGAAGTTAATTTCCCTTCAAGTGCTCAAATCTTGACACACAAACTTTATCAAATTTAAATTGTGCATCCTTCTCCACTAAACTGCATAGTGGTTTAGTTATCTTGGAGAAGTCCTTGATGAATCTGTGGTAGAAGCCTGCATGTCTAAGAAAACTGCGAACACCTTTTACTGAAGTAGGTGGTGGCAAGTTCTCAATAGTTTCTAGTTTAGCCCTGTCCACCTCAAGTCCCCTCTTCAAAACCTTGTGTCCTAGAATTATTCCTTCTTGTACCATAAAATGGCACTTTTCCCAATTCAGTACTAAATTTGTTTCAACACATCTCTTCAAGACCATTACTATATTGTCTAGACATAAATCAAACGAATCCCCAAAAACTGAGAAATCATCCATGAATACCTCCACATTACGTTTCCACCATATCTAAAAAATAGCCATCATGCATCTACGAAAAGTGCGTTTGGATCATTGCCGCAACTAAAAAGACATCCTTTCGAAGCAAAAGTTCCGTATGGACATGTAAAGGTTGTCTTTTCTTGATCTCTACGGAGTTATAACAATTTGATTGTAGCCTAAATATCCATTTAGAAGGCAATAATACTCATGGCCATTGAGTCATCCAATATCTGATCGATAAATGGCAATGGGAAGTGATCTTTCCTTATAGCTTTATTAAGCCTGCGGTAATCCATGCAGACTCTCCATCCCGTCACTGTTTGTGTTAGAATGAACTCATTATTTTCATTAGAAACCACGATCATGCCACCCTTCTTCTGTACACATTGAACTGGGCTCACCCATAAACTATCTAAAATTGGATATATTATACCTGCGTCTAGCCATTTCAAAACTTCTTTCTTGACCACTTCTATCATGATCAGATTAAGTCTTCTTTGTTGCTCTAATGACGGCTTACTATTATCTTCCAACAGGATCTTATGCATGCAAAAAGAAGGGCTGATCCCTTTTATATCTACTATCATCCATCCAATAGCTGACTTGAACTCTCTAAGGACTCGTAGCAGTTTTTTTTCGTGAAAAGATGTTAGTGCAGAAGAAATAATCACAGGTAGCTTTGAATCTTTATTTAAAAATGCATACCTCAAATGATCTGGAAGTGGTTTCAATTCAAGTTCGGAGGTGTCTTTAGAGATGGCTTTTAATTTTTCGGCGTCTCTCCGGCTTTCTTCAATGGTTCAACAGGAGTTTTGAATTTTCTGAATTGTGGAGCAGTATCAAGAAATTGCACAAGTTCTTCAAATTCCTTATCCTCTAATTCTGAATTTTCAGCAATAACACTTCTCAACGGTTCATGAACTATCAAACTCTCTACTTCATCATTTATGACATGGTCCACCAAATCAACCCTGAAGCATTCCTCTTCATCTGTCAGAAACTTCATTGCCTTGAATACGTTAAAGGTAACCTCCTGATCATGAACACGCATAGTGAGTTCCCCTTTCTGCACGTCTATCAAGGTCCTTCCTGTAGTTAGGAATGGTCTCCCCAGTATGATTGGTATACTCTTATCTTCTTCGTAATCTAAAATGATGAAATCAGTCGGAAAGATAAACTTATCCACTTTTACCAATACATCTTCAATAATTCCCCGTGGATAAGTAATGGATCTGTCACTAATCAGAGAGAAATATTTGTTGGCATTGGATAAAGCAATCCCAACTTGGTTGAATCTTGATAAGGGCATCAAATTTATTCTTGCCCAAGATCACACAAACATTCTTGAAGCTCATCTTCCGATTGTGCATGGAATTGTGAAAGCGCCTGGATCCTTCAACTTTGGAGGTAATTTGCTACGCAAGCAATTTGCTTTGCATTCCTCTGTCAAGGCCTTTGTCTCAAACTCTTCTAATATCCTCTTCCTCGACAATATACCCTTCATAAACTTTGCATAACTCGGCATCTGTTCCAATGCCTCAGCGAAGGATATGTTAATCTACAGACTTTTAAAGACCTCCAAAAACTTGTTGAACTGCTTGTCTTCCCTCTGCTTATTCAATCTCTGGAGGGTGAACTATTGGTATTTTCATTTCTGGTTTCTCAACTAAACCTGCTTTGTTATCCTCTTCATGCTATAACTCAGAACCTTCATGGTTTTCTTTCTTCTCAGACCCAATTTCTGCCTCGCGCGGTCGAGCGTCTTCCCTTTGTAAACATAGTGCGGCCGCGCCATGCTGGTTTTCTGTAATCTGTTTCCCAGACCTGAGTGTGATCGCCTGACATTGCTCCTTCCCTTCTCTTCGTGGATTTGTCTCCATAGTACTTAGAAATGAACCCTGGGGCCTATTGTTAAGCATGCTCGCCATCTGACCCATTTGAGTTTCCAGATTTTTAATTGCCACTGCTTGGCTTTTGATCATCACCTCTGTGTTCGCCATGTACTTCATCATCATCTCCTCCATTTCTGATTTCTTTTCTTGATGTGGTGCAGATGGAGTGTGATATTGTTGTTGTTGAGAAAATCCAGGTGGGAAAGGTGGTCTTGGTGTAAACTGTTGTTGAGCTGGCTGTGACTGAAATTGGTTATTCGGTTGAAACTGATTTTGCTGATTTCCTTGATTATTAGACCAACTAAAGTTTGGATGGTTGTGGTTGTTGGAGTTGTATGTGTTCTGAAATTGCCCTTGGTCCTTCCTGTAGTTGCTCACATACTGTACAAACTCTGAGCTAATAGCACATTGATCCGTTGAGTGTGACCCTGCACAAATTTCGCACACAAAGGCAACTATCTTCGCCTTATTCTCTGTCAATGAATTAATTTTCTTTGCCATGGATGCCATCTGTGCTGACAACTGAGTGATAGCATCCACTTCTAACAAACCTGCAACTTTGGGCTGTGGCATCCTGGATGTAGGGTTTTCAAAATCATTTGCTGCCATTGTCTCGATAAGGTTATCGGCCTCTTTATAACTTTTTGCCCAAAAAGCTCCTCTTGCAGCTACATCTACAATCGGCCATGACTGCCATCCCAATCCATTATAGAATGTGTTGATCACCATCCAATCTGGCATGCCATGGTGTGGACACTTCCTTAGCATCTCTTTGTATCTCTCCCAAACTTCATATAAAGATTCACCCTGTTGTTGCTCGAACTGGGAGATTGTTGTCCTCATCTTTGTAATCTTAGCCATTGGGAAAAACTTGGCTAAGAACTTCTGTGCTAGGTCCTCCCATGTAGTTATAGAACCCGAAGGTAGAGAGTGAAACCAACTTCTCGCTTTATCTCTCAATGAAAACGGAAACAACCTAAGTCTTATAGCATCCTCCGTCACCCCATTATATCTGAATGTGTCGCATATCTCAATAAAACTCAACAGGTGCTCATTAGGATCATCTGTAGCAGCAACCCCAAATTGTATAGAATTCTGCACCATTTGAATAGTGCCTGGCCTTATTTCAAAGGTATTAGCTGCTATCGCTGGTCTGACTATGCTTGACTGAAGTCCATTAATATTAGGCATGGAATAGTCTCTTAGAGCCCTGTGCTCCTCTCTCTGCTCTTCTCTTTATCCTTCGGCTGCCATATTAGATGTTGTCCCCTCTAACTCTGCATGTATATTTCACGACTCTCAATTTCCAACCTCTCTGAAGTAATGTTATCTGTGCGGTATCAACTCGAAATTGGATGATCGCGTGTGCATAAAATATACACAAGTACCTGAAACAAAAACAAAAACAAAAAATAGAAATGAGACTAGATTAGATTTGTCTAAGTCATACAATATAGCTTAAAACTAATGATAATAATAAAAATTTAAACGTCTCTCCCCGGCAACGGCGCCAAAAACTTGTTGCCTCCTTTTTACTTCTAATAAAAGGACTTTAACTCATGCAAGCATACATGGGTCAACAAGTAGTACAAAGTAAAAACAGTATCGATCCACGAAGAAAGGTTTCCAAATTAAACTATTATGCATCAACTGTATCACTATTTTTATATGCTCAAATGAACGCTTATGATTTTGAATTACTCTAAACTCAAATAATAAATAAAAGACAAATATTAATGTAATAAATCAAATCTGGAAATAATGGGATTCTAATTTCAATTCATATTACATCTAAATAATACCCTCATGCAAGATCATTTATGTATCATGGAAAATTAGCCAATAGCACAAAACTAGACATAACCATTTTTCAATGCAATATGACCTACTTACATAACATCCACGTGCAATAGAAATCATGTAATCATCATTAAAATCAACATCACTATATTTCTATGTGACATTGCAATAATATCGAATTGAAGCGTAAGCTCTTATATAACTACACACGGTGAAACAATATATTTCTATCCGGTTCACGAAATATAAAGCTAAACAATTCAGCCTCATAAACGCATGCTATCATGATTACAACCATACTCACATGTCATTTTTCAATTCCATATAAGTATATAAAATGAATAGTGATCAGACATTCATGCAATCAATTCAATCATATAGAACTTCCACGATAACTATACAATCAAGCATTCAGGCCATTAATATTAGACTACATATCAATATCCGTTAGAATCCCATAATGGAGTTTAGTTCATCGCTGAACCGAAAACCATTATGGGATTAAAGCAACACATGAAGAATAAATAAACAATTGAGAGATAAGATAGAATTGATCAAACCCAATTGCAGATTATGTTCCAAAGAGTTGTTCAAATCTCCAATATTGTCCAGCAAAATAAAAGTAGTTCTTATTCAATGAATCAATCCAAAAGATGATGAAGAAAAAATTCAATGTATGCTCAACCCTCTTGGAATTTTTGTTCAAAGCGTAGAACCCTAGTTCTCTAATATGAAAAATTGATAAAAACTAAAGATAATCGCGTCTGGTACCAACCAGAGTAGTTTAGATGATCTCAAACACTTCAAATTACACATTTAAAATAAAGTCAAACAATCAGCAGTCGATGATGCGAGCAGCCGCGAACGATCCCTTTGTAAAACAGGCGCGGTCGCGCGTGTGTGCAAAATTATCTCTTTCCGGTTGATGGTACGGGCGCGCATGTTCCAGCTTATGTAGCTACGCGGCCGCGCGGCTCCTTCATTTTGCATCTTTGAGTTCTGCTACTGATGCTTCCTTATCATGCTGCTACTGATTCTCTGACATGCTACTCTTGCTTCTTTGTCCATCAATGCTCAGTTTCTTTTGTCCACTTGACCCTTTGTTATGCCTTCACTGATCTCATGCCACCTACTAACGCCGAGCTATGACCTTTTCCTACACTTTTTACACCAAAGGAGTTCTCAGTACATGCAATGCAAAACAAGACAAAATACAACTAAAAACATACTAAAATATGCTTAAGATGGGCATAGTAATCGTGAATTTATATCCAATAAGTAGGTATAAAACCTACTTATCAGATTTATACCTTTATGAACCAATCTTTGATTTTAGGCTTTTGATCAGTTAATGAAATTCATGGGGCTTGATTTTGGCACTGATATGCTACTATATTTCGTGGGTTTTAGAGAGAGAGTGAAGGATGAGAGTTGTGCAAAAATGAACAAGAATGTGACGTTTCTCTCTCTTAGATCTTATATATAACTTGTATACAATGTATATAGCTAGCATAAGTGGCTGATATTGTAAGACCCCAACTTTTATGAATAAAGATTAATTTCTCTCGAAATATATTTTTGAATATTATGGTGTGGATATAATATAATATTATAGTTGTGGGTAATATTTACAAATTTTGCAAAGTAAGCAAGTGGTTATATAATATTCGATTGGTGGGAATATTCGCTTTTAATGAGAGAATATTAGATAACCAAGACAATCATTGGTGGACCCTACAACGAAAGTATTGTCATAGTTAGAAAACGCAGCGTAATTATCTTTTTATAAAAATAATAGCGTAAGTTTTACCGTTAAACTATTGAACTACCTTAGTAAAAGTAAAGAATACATGTGGTTACATAGTAGCACACGCTTTTGATTATTGATGCTTACGTGAGAAGTCACCGCATTATATTCAATTATTGCTACAAGAATTCTTCGCATCATATCTCTCATATTATTGATTCAATTATTGTCAAGATTATCATCGTGATAATATGTTATATTATTAAATCAATAATTGAGACGACAAAGTTATTCATATTATTAAATTGAAATATTTACAATGTCTAGAAGTTCTGTCAAGGAGAAGTTTGGTCATCTAATTGCGCGCCAAAAAGGAGAAATCCTTATCGGAAAGCCCCCTCTTTCCTGGGAACGACCTGGTTGTTAAATATTGTGAGTTATAATATTAATGATGAATAAGTTAGTGTTGATTAAAGTTGAAATTGATAGTTCCATTGTGTTGAAATTATTAGTGTTAGTGGAAATCGACATTTATTTCGATATTAATTGATGTTTGGAAGTTTTACTGACCAGTCGAGTAATTAATCGGATAAATGAGCAATTAATTGCTATTAATTCACATGATTATAACTATTTGTTCACATGTGTGTACTATTTATTCACATTCTTGTACTATTAGGGGAGTTGGTGCAAGATTGATAATACTTGCGTAACTAAGTTAAAAATAGAGGTATAGATAGAGGTACTATACTATAATTCGTATTTTCACATGATTATAACTATTGATTCACATGATTGAACTATTGATTCACATTATTTACTATTAGGGGAGGTGGTGCAAGTTTGATAATACTTGCAGGACTAAATTAAAAATGAAGAAAAAGAGGAAGGTATTATATTGTAATATTTTGAGCCCCAAAACGTGCAATTACCGAAACTATATTTTCCTATAAATAGAAGCTCATTTTTCCTTCATTTCTCACCAATTCACTAAAGCTATAGAGCAATTATTATAGAGAGAAATTATAGAGAGAAAGAAGAAGAGAAGTCTGCTAACTCACTATTCCAGTATCCAGTCTTCTTCTACAGTAAGGGATATTATTTGTTGTATTCGTAAGGGGTATTATTCTTTCATATTCATGAAAAGAGTTATTTTCTTTCAATACTCGTAAGGGTTGTTATTTCATTCTTTATTATTATGTTGGAATAACCTGTCTATACGAAGTACCGCATACATGGTGAAATTCTTTTGTTATTCCATTCATTATTATTCTGTTGGAATAACCTGTCTGTGAGGTCTATCGCATGCCTGGTGAATTCTGTTGTTATTCAATTCTTTATTATTCTGTTGGAACATCCTGTTTGTACGGATTACGCATGACTTAGTTCCATTCTTTCACTACAAAAAAAGGCCTATCTGCGACCAATAATATCAGCGACCGCATATCCGATCGCTGATAATAGTATTAGCGACCGCTATCTACGACCGGGATGAATTCTAGTCGCTAGTTGATATCAACGACCGCATGCGGTCGCTGATCGGTTGCTGATATAAATTTTCGCCCAAAAAAATTGGTGTGAAACCCTGGCGTGGTTTTTTGTTGCGACTAATCTTTATCAGCGATCGCATGCGATTGCTGAAAGCGGTCGCTAATTCTCTTACACAGATTCAGGCTCAGGCGTTCGCTCGATTCAGCAGAAAGAAAAAAAAAGAGGGCGAAGAGAAGAGGGAGAAGAGGGAGAAGGGGGAGAAGAGAAGAGAAGAGGCGTTCGCTCGATTCGTGTGTTCAATCTTCTTCAAATCAGTTTAATTTTAGAGGTAAGAAATTCTTCTTCTTTTTTTGGTTGTTTGTTGTTTGTTCGTGTGTTTTTACTATTCATTTTGTGACTTATTTATAATACAATACCTGAAAATTGATTCAATGATGCATAAACACCTTCGATTGTTTCTGTCATTTCTAGTAGAGTTGAACTTGAAAGTGTATTACATATTGTTGTAAAGGTCCATTTAGTTTTATTACTTTTCTCATTTGCCATCTAGTCTATCATTTTGTTTTTTGTTTTGTCTAATTTGTTACATAATTGTATTGGAAACTGTTATTTTTGTAAGCAAATTTGGGGTTGCTTCATGCTCAAATGCTTTCTCATGCTTAATAGTGAAAACAAATGAATTATGCAAGTATCTCAGATTGAAGTGCCAATATTTTGTTAAATCAAATCAACTTTTGGTGTGAAGTCTCATATGTATATCCATTAACGAAGCACATTTTAGGTAAAACATGAGATGATGAACAATTTTATGAGCATTGGGATTCCGATAAGTTCATATTTTTTGATAATATAATATGAACACAATTACACAGTAAAAATGGTATCTCATTTGAGATGAACGCATTTATCATTTTGAAGCCTATGGTTAAAATAAAAATAAAAATTCCATCCAATTCCTAGGACTTCCTGGTTCAAATTGGCAGCTAATGGAGCAAAAAATCAAAGTGGATAAAAATAAAGACTTGGAATATACAACATCTTGATTTAAAATAGAAGGTTCTTGATATAAACTGCATGTGGAATCACACCTTGACATAAAACATAACTAGGAATTAAGGTTATCCATAATTCAATCAAGAAGAAGGTTCAAAGAAGTTTATCCATAATTCACATCAAATATGCTAATTGATGTTAATTATAAAATTCATTTATAATGTATGTTTGTTAAAACTAAAATTCATGTATAATTGTATATTGGTAATGTTTTGATTGATATTATATTGGTAATGTATATGGGTCTGAATTTTTTAATGCTTTAATTTGCATTCAATCGTTATTGTTTTGGTCTTATTGTATTAGAAATTTGTATATTTCTCTTGGTTTGTGTCTTAGGTGCCTAGAAATGTCCATAAATGCATGTCGTCGTGCATGTGGCTAGTCTATATTATAGGGGAGACTCTGGCAAAAAAAATTTAAGTATTATAAGTATAAGTTTGAAAAATGTTCATAATAAGTATAAGTTTGTAGTTGAATGTGGCTAGTCTATATTGTAGTTGAAGTTTGTAGAGCCTATTAAGGGGATGTTAGAGCTGATGGGCTGGGCTTGGGGCCGCGAGGCCACACGAGGCCACACCAAGCTTAGCCAAGCCTCACGGGGCCAAGCCAAGCTTGGTTGTCAGCATGATAAGCTATTGTGGGCCTGTTAAGCCAAAATAGGCAGTGCTAGGGAACTGTTAGTGCAACAGAGAAGGTAACTAGACACACTTTGTCAATAAAGAGACTATTTTGACTATAATAGAAAAACAAGGGTATTTAACACTTATGTATACAAGAATAAAGCTACAAAATGTTATAGAAGCTATAAATTTCGCCGGCAAATTGTGACTATCACAAAACATAAAAGATTATAAAAAGGGACCGTGAGGGGTATAATCTTAAAATATGTTAGCCGAGGCCTTAGATGGACTCTTCAATTCTTGGTGTGAAGCCTTAGATGGTGGTAGTTTTCTTAAGAAGAAACATTTCAATGCATCTGAATACCAACCAAATATGTATTACTGATATAAAGCTAGCATGAATGAAATACCTTACGATTCACTTACGATTAACAATAAAAATAAATTTAAAACAAATTAAAATAAAATAACATGATATAATATAACTATTAAACTAAGTAGTATTTACTTAGTTTCTCATACTAAGTAAAGTTTCATTTAAAGTTTCTCATACCTTACGTATTCATATGGTTACAAGTATGCTCAAGTCATATGCTTACAAGTATGCTGAAATGTTAATCATATGCTTACAAGTATGCTCAAGTCATATGGTTACAAGTATGCTCAAGTCATATGATTAATAAGCTCATGTTATCTGTAGTAGGTAAATTGTGGAATCATGGACCTCTATTCGCATCAGAGTTGGATGGCACGACGAAAGTCAAGTGCCCGAGATAGTGCTACAAATTGAATTTAGAATTTGGTCTCCAAGTGTTTTTGGAGTATGCGTATAGTCACCCGGAATGTATGAATGGTAAGTCGCAGATACGATGTCCATGTTTGAAGTGTAAGAATATAAAGTATATGGATAGAGACATGGTAAACTATCATTTACTTGTTTCTGGGTTCATAAAAAATTACGAAGAATGCTGGTGGGCACATGGGCAGAGAAGAGATGGTGGCATCACATAAGTACACAATTCAGGCAGTAGTACTCATCGTATGAATGAAATGGTTCATGATATTGTAGGGCCAGATTTTGATTGGGAACAAGGCAGAGAGAAACCTATGAATTCTGATGCCAAAGACTTCTTTAAGTTGTTAGATGAGGGTAGGGAGCCATTGTGGCATGGTTTCACCAAACACACTACATTGTCTGTAGTGGCGACATTACTTAACATCAAGGCTGATCACAATATGAGCAATGAGTGTTTTGAGTCGCTCTTGAAGGCCATTAAGAGTATGTTGCCTGACGGTGAGAAATTACCTGGTAACTATTACTTTTGTAAGAAAATGATGAAGAAGTTGGGTCTTGGATACCAAAAGATCGATGCATGTCCCAATGATTGCATGTTGTTTTATAAGGAAAATGAACAGATGACAAGGTGCACATTTTGCAGTCATGATCGGTTTAGGCCTAATAAAGAGGGTGTGACTACAAAAAAATCAAGTATACCGTTTAAGATTCAAAGGTATTTTCCAATAACACATCGGCTAAAAAGATTGTGCATGTCTTCAAAAACAGCTGAACATATGAGTTGGCATGCGAAATCTCCAACTAAAGATGGAGAACTAAATCATCCCGCAGATGGGCAGGCTTGGAAAGATTTTAACTTAGCACATCCTTGATTTCCATTGGAACCTAGAAATGTGAGGCTTGGATTGTCCACCTGTGGTTTCAATCCGTTTGGCCACTCAGCTGTTCCATACTCATGTTGGCCTGTGATTGTTACTCCGTACAACTTGCCTCCTTGGATGTGTATGAAACAGCCAAACTTGTTTCTTTCACTCATGGTTCCTGGTCCGAAGAGTCCTGGAAAGAACTTAGATGTTTACTTGAGACCTCTTATAGACGATTTGAAGGTATTGTGGGAGGATGGAGTACAAACTTGGGATGTTGTAATGAAAACAAATTTCAACCTTAGGGCAGCGGTTATGTGGACTATAAGTGACTTCCCAGCTTATGGTATGTTAACTGGATGGAGTACAAATGGGAAGTTGGCTTGTCCATATTGTATGGAGCATACAAAGTCGTTTAATCTATCAAAAGGTCGAAAGCCTTGTCATCGTCGGTTCTTACCGGTAGATCACCCGTTTTGAAGAAATAGAGAACACTTCAGGAAAGGGAAAGTAGACAATGATATGCCTGCACCGCGATTGTCGTGAACGGAGATGCGAGATCGTGTGATGAGATTATCGGTTATCCCATTTGGTAAGATTGATGCCACAAACATAATCAATGGGTTTGGCGAATCTCATAACTGGGTTCGGAGAAGCATCTTTTGGGAACTACCTTATTGGTCTACAAATTTGATTCGTCATAATCTAGATGTGATGCATATTGAGAAGAATGTGTTTGAAAATGTGTTTAACACTGTGATGAATGTTACGGGGGAGACAAAAGATAATGATAAGGCACATTTGGACATGAAAGATATTTGTAAGCGTCCTAGATTAGAACTTTATGAATCTCCTAATGGTAAGATTGACAAACCGCATGCAAGGTACACATTGTCCAAAAAGCAAGTTGAAGATGTGTGCACGTGGGTTAAGTCTCTGAAACTACCAGATGGATATGCGTCAAACATTGCAAGGTGTGTTACGGGTGGGAAATTGCAAGGGATGAAGAGTCATGACTGTCATGTGTTCATGGAGAGACTCATGCCTATAGCATTTTGGATCTGCTTGATAAACCAATATGGGATTCTTTGACGGATCTTAGTCATTTCTTCAAAGACTTATGTTCAAAATCATTAAATGAGAAGGACATGTCTGTACTTGAGAAGAACATCATAGAGATCACGTGTAAACTGGAAAAAATATTCCCACCTGGTTTTTTTGACTCCATGGAGCATTTGCAAATTCATATAGATGGATGTACCCTTTCGAGAGGGTGATGGGAAACCTTAAGAGGAAGGTGAAGAATAGAGCTTATGTCGAGGGGTCGATATATGAGGCATACAGTTTCGATGAGATATCTACGCTTTGTCTCGCATCATTTTTCCGGACGTAAGTCTTGACAAAGGCCAATCGAGTATCGAGACATGATGATGGGGGAAATATTGAACTAAATGGTCGGCTCTCTGTATTTTGGTCTATCGGGCCAAGCTTATGGAAAAGGGAAGCGCATATTCCTCTCTGAGCAAGAATTACATGTTGCACATACTTACATTCTTCTCAATTGCGAGGAGATTGACGAATTTGTGAGGTACACATTTAAACTTGATAATTTATCTTTTAAGTTGAAAATTTATTCCAATATGTTAATGATTATAATGTGGTATAGATTGTACGATGACGAGTTAAAAGTGAAGCATCCCGGTATAACTGATAAAGATATTCAAATCAATCGGGATAAAAAAATTGCACTTTGGCTAAAGGACAAAGTAAGTTCAATTTTTAAGCACGTAGTATATATATATATATATATATATTCCATGTTAACTATGACTTCATTTAATAAGATGGAGTTTTTGTAGGCTTTGACTGAGGGATCAACGATTTCGGCTAATGTACAAGTCCTAGCTATGGGACCAGACAGGGACCAAGTCAACCGCAATGGTTACAAAATAAATGGTTGTGAATTTCACACAAAGGCATATGGGCGCGGTAAAAGAACAACGAACCCTGGCGTGTGTGTCCAAGGAGATTGTTACAATGAGCTTGGTCGTGCCTTTTATGGGGAGTTGGAGGAAATCATAGAGTTGTCGTACAAGGAACGACGGGGTCATATTCACTTGTTCAAGTGCCGCTGGTTTGATTCGTAAAAAGGGATACGTGTTGATGCATATGGAATCATCGATATTGACCTCCATAGGTTTGCGTACTCCAACGAACCGTTTGTTTTACCAACTCAAATAGTACAAGTATACTACACTCCTAGTCCTGTTAGGAAAAGGGATAGACCGCCTACAGATTGGCAAGTTGTAATTCATACTCCCGCGCATAGTCGTGTAGAATTAGTTGATGGGGAGATTTACCAAGAGTAGATGCTTCATAGTCAAACTATAATAAATGTGGAGGACGACAATGAAGTAATCCAGTTAGATGGTGGAGATGAACCACATGAATTAGATCCTGAGTCAATACTTGTGTTAGATGACATTGATACTGAGGAGGAAGAGTTATTGACTGAATCTGACACTAAATCTGAAGCAGATGATGGTTATGAATCTGTACCACGTATACAAGATGATTATGAATTAGACATTGACACTTGAACAAATGAAATGAATGTTTAGCATTACATATTTTTTATATCATTGTCATGTTTATGTACTAAACTATTTAAATGTAATTTTTGTTTATTATCATTTTATATTCATATATATACATGTTTATATCACTGTCATGTTTATTGTCATATATACATGTAATCAAATTTGACTCATAATAACATCTTGAAATTTGTAATATATAGATGACTTCTGAAGCAGCGCAGAAAAAGTGTGGCTTGGGTAGGGGGCCTAATCATGTGCCCAAGGCCCCTACTAATCTGGATGATCGGATTCTTATTCAGATTCGCCCTCCTCCGAATAGCACGTACGTCCCGCATATATCATTTATATATAAGCATTTAAGATTCTATTTATACAAGATATATAGGACTCAGATGTAAATTTCTTTAATATATCTACTTATCGTTGACGTAAATTGATGTTAATATGCCAATTGATGTTAATTATAAAATTCATTTATAATGTATGTTTGTTAAAACTAAAATTCATGTATAATTGTATATTGGTAATGTTTTGATTGATATTATATTGGTAATGTATATGGGTCTGAATTTTGTACTACTTTAATTTGCATTCAATCGTTATTGTTTGTGTCTTGGGTGCCTAGAAATGTCCATATATGCATGTCGTCGTGCATGTGGCTAGTCTATATTGTAGGGGAGACTCTAGCTTAAAAGGGCCGAGAGCCGAGATTTGGGTGAAAAGACTAAAGACCGCCGCCACTAATGTGATCTCTCAAAAATTCGATGACGAAAAAGGCTAAAGGGACATACAAGGGTGGCAGTATTTCACAGTTGTAGCATATCTCTGCCAGGGTACATATTTACAAGTTTTAATATGTTTACAATCATGAATTATAGAAAATATATCACATTTTTACTTAGTAATATTATGCTATTTTTTGTATAAGAGTCTCGGGCCTCAAGGTCACCTATCCATCGGTTTGGATGTGCACGTGCCACCCGTGATGGTTCCGCTTAATGCTATCCGAGATAAGCGGTAATAAATTTTAACAACTTGATCTTGTTTATCAATGCTTACAAAATTAATTTATTTTTAACTATTTAATTGTTAACATGATGACAGGATACTTATAAGCGCTTATCGAATGAGCGTTATCCTCAAAGGCACCCCACGCTCGCCTATTAATCAAGAGTTGTGGGAGAGGCGCCTGTTGAAGAAGAAGAACTACATTAAAGGTCAAGGACATCGACGATGCCCATCCTTCATGGCTCAGCCGCTTCTTCTACCCGCCTACACACGTCATCAAGCCATCCAAATTGCTCATACTCACACTAATCGTGTGAGAGCTATATGTCGAGATCAAGATCTTTCAAGATATCATGCATCCGGGGCTCTGAGTCCCGAGGAGTTAGTCAAGCGAAGAAATAAAGCAAAGAATATCACAACATGGGGATGCATATTTAGGTATAAAATCAATTTGTTGTATATATTGTCGTAATATACCAATATTAACATAGTTAGTATATATTTATAACTTGTTTTATTATTTTGTTAATTAGGTGGTGATCAAGGAGAAGTTAATCAAGACGCCGATGCTCGATTTGACGATATAAATTGTGTTTTATAGTTCTTTGAGAATTTTGTACTTTTATATTCATTCATGTTACTTAAACATTAGATTTGTTTATATTTATTTAATTCATATTGATTTAAAGGTTTATATAGTTTTATACTAGTTTGGTGTATGTGTCGGTGGACGATTGATGTTTACATTGTTGTGCAAGATGTTTATATTATTGTGTATGTGTGTTGGCATAAAGCAGGTACAAAACAGGTACAGGTTTTTTGGGAATTCTGCTAAACAACAAAAATCTGGTTTTTTAGTTTTTTCAAATCAACGACCGCATGCGGTCGCTGATATTCATTAGCGACTGCTAAACATTTGAGGGTATCAGCGACCGCATACGGTCGCTAAACATTCTTCATTTGAGGGTATCAGCGACCACGTCAGGCTTTGGCCCTGAGCCATGCTGACTCAGATCAACAACCGAAATGAAGAATTCGGTCGCTACTAGCAATCACAGATATATCGGTCGCTAATAGTGGTCATTGTGTACACACATCAACACTGATTTTATGCGATGATGACTATCACGATCGCAATGGCCGCTAATAGTTATCTTCAATGACAAATGGTCACCGATAGACCATTTTCTCAGTAGTGTTTATTATTCTCGCTGAACATCCCGTCGTCTGCGTAATTACGCATGACCTGGTTCCATTCTTTATTATTCTGTTAGAATATCCTGTCTGTGCAGATTACGTATGACCTGGTTCCATTCATTATTATTTTGTTGGGAATAAACTGTCTATGCGGTCTATCGCATGCCTGGTGAATTCTTCTGTTATTCCATTCTTTATTATTATGTTGGAATAACCTGTCTATGTGGATTACCGCATGCATGGTGAATGATCCTTCATATTCATTCCTTATTAAATTGTGGAAATGATCTGTTTACGTGGATTACCGCATGGCTATCACGCCATCAGATTTTATCGATGATTATATCACGATGTTGCGATGGCCACCGATAGTTATCAGAATCAACGACAATGGCCGCCGATAGACCATTTTCTTGTAGTGTTTATTATTTTGTTGGAACATCCTGTCTGTGCGGATTACGCATGACCTGGTTCTATTCTTTATTATTATGTTGGAATATCCTGTTTGTGCGGCTTACACATGACCTGGTTCCATTCTTTATTAGTCTGTTGGGAATAACCTGTCTATGTAGTCTATCACATGCTTGGTGAATTCTTTTGTTATTCCATTCTTTATTATTCTGTAGGAATAACCTGTCTATACGGATTACCGCATGCATGGTAAATGATCCTTTGTATTCATTCCTTATTAAATTGCGGAAATGATCTGTCTACGTGGATTACCACATGGCGGGCAAAAATCCATTTGCAGTTTCATATATTCTATTATTCTCAGTTGGTTAAAGTTTTAGCTTCTATACTCCATGAAATTAGTAGAATATCCTGGATATTTACGCTTCATCCAGTATCTTTTCATGGAAATATTCTTCTGAGCATTCTTGAATTTTACTCCACAAAGCAGTATCATGTTGACAATTTTGACGTAATTGATTTCAGGATAAATTAACTTATAAATATTTAAAATTTATCCTTAAACTTGTTTTATTGAATTATTATGTCATTGTCATCATCCTCATGCTTATATTGTGATGAAAGTCATCTTTGGCTTATGTGCATAGATGGACTTGGTATGATTATGATCGTGGATCATTCGTATAATCATGACTCGTAATGTTATAAATGATGTGGTAAAAGTCCTCGGTGGTATTGTAGAAAGTGCATTAATGGATGATTTGATATGATTCTCGACTGTGGATTATTCAAAGATAGTCATGACCATTGATGATTTAATGAATATCCTGGCCCGTAGTACAAGGATGATTCGATGATGTGGTTTATTTATTGTTCGAGTCTCAGATAAAATTGATGAAAACATTTTAAATCATAGAAGATAGTAGATATCATGCTTTACTTGACTCTTCTAATGGATTTCTTATTCCGTTGCAGTTAAACTTGATGTCTATTGTATTTTATCAGTTTAACATTGTTGAAGACTAATGATAATTTATTATGCATTATCTTAGTCATAATATTTCTTACTCGGCTAGTTGAGCTCACCCTTTTGCTTTCATTGTTCTCTCTTCAGAAATGAGAACGAATGGACTAGTCGGGGAATGGAGTGATGGTCCGAGATGGTGTATTAGTAGTCCTCACTATTCTATAAAATAGTGTGACAATAAATGTAATGAGGACTCTATTTGAGAGTGGATATTGTCTAGAAGGCAATATTCCTGTTTAAACTCTCAGCTATGGTTTGTCGTATATTACACAACGGTTGTATAATTAAGTTTGTATTTATATTTTGTACCATGTATTTGGCGACTAAAGATGGGTGATGTATACCTATTTTGGTGGTGTCACAACAGTATCAAAGCTTAGGATATGATCCCCGGCCGAGATGTGAGACAAGAACTAGGAGGGAGAGATGTGGAATTCCTTCGCTAATATGACCTACCTAAGTTTATTTGGTATTTAATTGGTCAGTCAGAGTATAGGGATAATATGTGATATGATAATTAACCATTTTTTTGTGGCAGTATTTGAAAATGTCATCCGAAAATGTTGAGATAAGTAATGAAGCACATGAGACCGTTGAGTTACCACAGATTAATACCCAGGATAATGTGCAACAGGAAGACAATAATCCTCAGTAAACAACAACGATCAAATGATGAACGATGGGATGTTCAGAGGTTTTATGCAATTCATGCAACATCAAAGTAAGGCGGCTCCTCGGCCCAAATTGAAGGTGGAAACACCGATAACTCTTGACGATCACCGCTAATTAGCCAAGGACTGGGACCACCAAGTTTTTGAGAGCCAAAACCACTTAAGGCGTAGACGTGGATAAAGCAGATCAACAAGATATTTGATGTTTGGGATGCTCCGAGGAGCAAAAGGTTCCTTTGCCACCTTCATGTTATGAAAGCAGAGGCAGACATCTTGGTGGAAATTTGTAAAGCGACTCAACTCCGCCGCATTGAAGATGTCTTGGGAGAAGTTCCAAGAACTGCTCAACGACAAGTACTTTCCTTAAAGTATTCGCCACATGAAGGAGGTAGAGTTCATCAAGCTTGAGAAAAACAATATGACCGCGGGTACAAGACGGGCTAAGTTTGCCGAAGTTGTCTCGGGCCAGGCCCCACTTGGTTGATAATGAGGAGAGAATGACGCGGATGTTTCTAAGAGATTTGAAACCCGAGATACGCCAATACCTTATCTCTCATAAACCGTGTTTGTATTCAGATGTTGTGAATAGGGCTCGATTATTAGAGCGTGATAATGAGTCAACCCAACCAAAGAGAGAAAACCGGCAAGTCGATAATACCAATGGTAGCAATAGCCATCAAGCGGTGACAACAAACGTGGAGGGAATCAGCATGCCAGAAATGGTAATCACTTCGGTGGTAATCATGGCCATGACAATTAGAGTGGACATTTCAAGAAGAGGAGATTCAATAATGATGGAAAGACGTCAGCACCAGCACCTGTTGTTAAGGAAGGAGAACGACCACCGGTCGTATGTTACAAATGTGGAGGGGAAGGACACATAAGTCCAAACTGCACGATGCAGTCCAAAGCATGTTACAATTATGGAAAAGATGGTCACCTAGCCCGATTTTATCGTGCACCAAAGTCAAGTCCAGCTGGGAAGGAGGCATCAAAGGGTGTCCTAGAGAAGACAAAATCGGTAGTTCAAGGGAGAGCGTTTGTCGTAACCTCCCAAAAAGCGAGGAATCCGAACAAGGTGTCACGGGTAAGCTAATCATAAACTCTAGCGAAGTTTATACTTTATTTGATACCGGTTCTACCCATTCCTTTATTTCTCCTACTTGCGCTCAACGTTTAAATTTGACTCCGGAGAAATTAGACTTTGACTTATCTGTTGAAACTCCGTTGGGAGAAACCTTCATTACATCCACGGTTTATAAGTCTTGTTTGATTCAAATCGATAATCGTACATTACCTGTCGATCTTATTTCCTTGAAAATACTTGCATTTGATGTGATTTTAGGGATTGATTGGTTAACTACTCATCATGCTAAAATCGATTGTTTTCGTAAGGTTGTTAGCTTTCATATTCCTAACCAACCTATTATGCGAATTCAAGCAACCAAACCACTAAATCAATCACTGTCATATTAAGTCATAAAGCTATTCGTTTATTGAAAAATGGATGTCAAGCTTTCTTAGCCCATGTCAGGGATTTAAATAAAATACGTCAGATTTGAATGATATTTCTATTGTTAATAAATTTCGATGTATTCCTCAAGAACTTCCCGGCCTACCCCAGAGAAAGCATGAAATTGAATTTTGTATCGACCTTGAATCCGATACAAAACCCATTTCCAAAGCCCCATATCGAATGGCTCCTATTTAACTTCAGGAGTTAAAAACCCAACTACAAGAATTGTTAGACATCGGTTTCATTCGTCCTAGTACATCTCCTTGGGGTGCTCCTGTTCTATTCGTGAAGAAGAAAGATGGAAGTATGCGACTTTGTATTGATTATCGGGAGTTAAATCATGTCACCATCAAAAATAGGTACCCGTTGCCTCGCATTAATGACCTGTTTGACCAGTTGTAAAGAGCCAAATTCTTTTCAAAGATTGATCTTCGTTCCGGATATCATCAGTTAAAGATTAAAACTGATGACATTCCAAAGACTTCTTTTAGAACTCGATACGGGCATTATGAATTCCTAGTCATGTCTTTTGGATTGACTAATGCTCCTGTTGCCTTCATGGACATGATGAACAGAGTATTCAAGGAATATTTAGATCACTTTGTGGTCGTCTTTATTGATGACATCCTCATATACTCCAAAACCCATGAAGACCATGAGCAACACTTGAGGCTGATACTCCAAAAGCTTCGTGAAAACAAGTTATATGCCAAGTTGAAGAAATATGAGTTCTGGCTTGAGGAAGTTGCATTCCTTGATCACGTGATATCAAATCATGGAATATCTGTTGACCTGGCAAAGATTGAAGAAATTTAAAGATGGGAGCAACTTAAGTCAATGACCAAAGTACATAGCTTTCTCGGCTTAGCTGGTTATTATCGAATATTCGTAGAAGGGTTTTCTCGAATCGCTACTTCATTAACTCAGCTGACTCGAAAAGATACAAAATTCGGTTGGAGCGAGGAATATGAAAAGAGTTTTCAAGAACTCAAGAGGAGACTCATTTCAAAGACTGCTCGACAATACCATCCGCTTGAGGGATTTGTCATCTACAAGTGATGCTTCGTGCAAAGGGTTAGGATGTGTTCTCATGCAACATGAGAAAGTCATAGCCTATGCCTCGCGACAACTCAAAGAATATGAGAGGAATTATCCTACTCATGATCTAGAGTTGGCAACAACTGCTTTTTGGCGCTTAAGATTTGGAGGCATTACCCGTATGGAGAGAAGGTGGAGATCTATACGGATCATAAAAGCCTCAAATATTTCTTCACTCAAAAGGAACTCAACATACGGCAACGATGATGGCTTGAGTTATTGAAAGATTATGAGCATACCATCCAATACCATCTTGGAAAAGCGAACGTAGTAGCTTCGATTTATCGAAAGGTAAGATCATACGCGGCACGAAGTTAAATATTGTCAACGCAAAGGCCCATTTTGTATGACTTGGAAAGGATGGAAATAGAGTTAAAGACTGTGGACCCATGTGATGATGGCGAATATATGAGTGGAACCGACTTTAATCGATAAAGTTAAAGATGCTCAAGCTACAGACCTGGAGTTGATGCGTATGAGGAAGAAAGTGCAAGAAGGTGCTATTTCAGAAGCAAGAATCGATGAAGAAGGAATACTTCGAGTCAACTCCAGACTTTGTGTTCCTAACGATTCGACTTGAAGTATAAAATCATGATGGAGGCGATAACACATCGTTTGTAATCCATCTCTGGGGAGTACCAAAATGTATCGTGATCTTCACATACATTTTGGTGGAGCAATATGAAGAGAGAGATAGCGGAGTTTATCTCAAGGTGTCTAACTTGTCAACGAGTCAAGGGCGGAGCATCAAGTGCCAAAAGGTCCATTGCAACCACTTGAAAATCCGTAATGGAAGGCACATTACCATGGATTTCAAGCATTAGTCTTCCCAAGGTTTCTCAAGGCATAGATGCAATTTGGGTCATTGTTGATAGATTGACCAAGTCTGCTCATTTCTTACCGATACAAGAAACTTTTACACTTGAACGTCTTGCTAGTATGTATATAAACGAGATCATAAGATTGCATGGTATGCCAGTAACCATAGTTTTTGATCGAGACCCAAGATTCACTTTAAGATTTTGGGTTAGTTTGCAAAAAGCTATGGGCACGGATTTAGGATTTAGTTCGGCATATCATCCTCAAATGGATGGGTAGTTGGAAAAGACTATTCAAACTCTTGAAGATTTATTAAGACTATGTGTCCTTGACTTCAAGGGAAGTTGGGACAAGTTCTTACCATTGGTGGATTTTTCCTACAACAATAGTTATCAAGCAAGTATTGGTATGGCTCCAATTGAGGCGTTGTATGGAAGAAAGTGTTGTTCTCCAGTATGTTGGGATGAGGTGGGTGAAGTAACGTTGTTGGGACCAGAGTTGGTATGTATGACTATGGAAAAGATTCAAACAATCCAACAACGTATAAAAATCTAATAAGATCGACAAAAGAGTTATGCTGATCTTCATCGAAAAGACGTGGAATTCAATATTGGAGATCGTGTGTTGTTACGTGTTGCTCCATGGAAAGGAGTTACGAGATTTGGAAAGAGAGGAAAGCTCAATCCTCGATTCATTGGCCCATTTATAATCCTCAAACGAGTAGAAACTATGGCCTATAGACTCGCCTTACCGCCAAGTATGTCTTGTGTTCATAACATTTTCCACATATCTATGTTACGTAAATATGTGAAAGACCCGAACCACATTATTGAATTAGAACCAGACGAGATAGAGGAAGATTTAACGTATGAAGAATTACCTGTTAAAATCTTGGATAAGAAGGATCATATTCTACGCTCCAAGGTTATACCTCAAGTCAAAGTTTTGTGGAGAAACCACGATATGGAAGAAATGACCTGGGAGTTAGAATCTAAGATGAAGTCAAAATATCCTCACCTCTTCAATATACCAGGTACGTACCTTAATTTTGAGGACAAAATTTCATAAAAAGGGGAGGTTGTAAGACCCCAACTTTTATGAATAAAGATTAATTTCTCTCGAAATATATTTTTGAATATTATGGTCTTGATATAATATAATGTTATAGTTGTAGGTAATATTTATAAATTTTGCAAAGTAAGCAAGTGGTTATATAATATTCGATTGGTCTGGGAATATTCGCTTTTAACAGGAATATTCAGATTTGCGGCAAGACAATCATCAGTGGACCCCACAACCAAGTATTGTCGTAGTTAGAAAATGATGTAATTATCTTTTATAAAAATAACGGTGAAAGTTTAATCATTAAACCGCTGAACTATCCAAAGAGTAAAAAGTAAAGAATACGCGCGTGGTTGCATAATAGCATTACACTCAGATTGATTATTGATGATTACGTGAGAAGTCACTCGCTTATATTCAATTATTGCTACAAGAAGAATCACGATCATATCTCTCATATTATTGATTTAATTATTGTCACAATATCATCTGCATAATATGTTATATTATTAAATCAATAATTGAGACGACAAAGTTATTCATATTATTAAAGTGCAATATTTACAATGTCTAGAAGTTCTGCCAAGGAGAGGTTTGGTCATCTAATTGCGCGCTAATAAGGAAAAATCATTATCGGAAAGCCCCCTCTTTCTTGGGAACGACCTGGTTGTTAAATATTGTGAGTTATAATGTTAATGATGAATAAGTTCGAGTTGATTAAAGATGAAATTGATAGTTCCATTGTGTTGGAATTATTAGTGTTAGTGTAAATCGACATTTATTTCGATATTAATTGATGTCAGGAAGTTTTACTGACCAGTCGGGTAATTAATCGGATAAATGAGCAATTAATTGCTATTAATTCACATGATTATAACTATTTGTTCACATGTGTGTACTATTGATTCACATTCTTGTACTATTAGGGGAGTTGGTGTAAGATTGATAATACTTGCATGACTAAGTTAAAAATGGAGGTATTATACTGTAATTTGTATTTTTACATGATTTTAACTATTGATTCACATGATTGAACTATTGATTCACATTATTTACAATTAAGGGAGGTGGTGCAAGTTTGATAATACTTGCAGGACTAAATTAAAAATAAAGAAAAAGAGGAAGGTATTATATTATAATATTTTGAGACCCAAAACGTGTAATTATCGAAACTATAGTTTCCTATAAATAGAAGCTCATTCTTCCTTCATTTCTCACCAATTCACTAAAGCTATAGAGCAATTATTATAGAGAGAAATTATAGAGAGAAAGAAGAAGAGAAGTCTGTTACCTCACTATTCCAGTGTCCAGTCTTCTTCTAAGGTAAGGGATATTATTTGTTGTATTCGTAAGGGGTATTATTCTTTCGTATTCATGATGAGAGTTATTTTCTTTCAATACTCGTAAGGGTTGTTATTCCATTCTTTATTATTATGTTGGAATAACCTGTCTATGCGAAGTATCGGATACATGGTGAAATTCTCCTGTTATTCCATTCTTTATTATTCTGTTGGAATAACCTGTCTGTGCGGTCTATCGCATGCCTAGTGAATTCTGTTATTATTCCATTCTTTATTATTCTGTTCGAACATCCTGTCTGTGCGGATTATGCATGACCTGGTTCCATTCTTTATTATTCTGTTGGAACATCTTGTCTATGCGGATTACGCATGACCTGGTTCTATTCTTTATTATTATGTTGGAATATCCTGTTTATGCGGATTACACATGACCTGGTTCCATTCTTTATTAGTCTGTTGGGAATAACCTGTCTATGTAGTCTATCACATGCTTGGTGAATTCTTCTGTTATTCCATTCTTTATTATTCTGTAGGAATAACCTGTCTGTATGGATTACCGCATGCATGGTAAATGATCTTTTGTATTCATTCCTTATTAAATTGTGGAAATGATCTGTCTACGTGGATTACCGCATGGCGGGAAAAAATCTATTTGCAGTTTCATATATTCTATTATTCTCAGTTGGTTAAAGTTTTGGCTTCTATACTCCATGAAATTATTAGAATATCCTGGATATTTACGCTTCATCCAGTATCTTTTCATGGAAGTATTCTTCTGAGCATTCTTGAATTTTACTCCACAATGCAGTATCATGTTGACAATTTGGACGTAATTGATTTCAGGATAAATTAACTTATAAATCTTTAAAATTTATTCTTGAACTTATTTTATTGAATTATTATGTCATTGTCATCATCCTCATGCTTATATTGTGATGAAAGTCATCTTTGGCTTACGTGCATAGATAGACTTGGTATGATTATAACCAAGGATCATTCGGTATAATCATGACATGTAATGTTATAAATGATGTGGTAAAAGTCCTTAGTGGTCTGTAGTGCATTGATGGACAGTTTTTGGTATGATTATGACCAGGGATTATTCGGTATAGTCATGACCATTGATGATTTAATGAATATCCTTGGCCCGTAGTGTAGGGATGATTCGATGATGTGGTTTATTTATTAATCTGAGTCTCAGTGATAAAAATTGATGAAAACATTTTAAATCATAAAAGATAGTAGATATCATGCTCTACTTGACTCTTCTAATGGATTGCTTATTCCGCTGCAGTTAAACTTGATGTATATTGTATTTTATTAGTTTAACATTGTTGAAGACTAATAATAATTTATTCTGCATTATCTTAGTCATAATATTTCTTACTTGGCTAGTTGAGCTCGACTCTGTATCCTAGACTTCAAAAGAAGTTGGGACAAGTATTTACCATTAGTGGAATTCTTCTACAACAACAGTTATCAATCAAGTATAGGCATGACTCCATTCGAGGCGTTGTATGGACGAAAGTGTCGTTCTCTAGTATGCTGGGGCGAGGTGGGTGAAGCAACGTTGTTGGGACCAGAAATGGTACGCATGACTACGAAAAAGATTCAAATGATCCAAAGTAACGTATACAAACCTGACAAGATCGACAAAAGAGTTATGTTGATCTTCATCGAAGGGACATGGAATTCAATGTTGGAGATCATGTATTGTTACGTGTTGATCCATGGAAAGGAGTTACGAGATTTAGAAAGAGAGGAAAGCTCAACCCTCGATTCATTATTCCATTTGAAATTCTCGATCGAGTAGGAACTGTGGCCTATAGACTTATTTTACCGCCAAGTATGTCTCGTGTTTATAACATTTTTCACATATCCATGCTACGTAAATATGTGAAAGACCCGAACCACATTATTGAATTAGAACCAGACGAGATAGCAAAAGATTTAACGTATAAAGAGGTACTTGTCTAAATCTTGGATAAGAAGGATAATATTCTACACTCAAAGATTATACCTCAAGTCAAAGTTTTATGGAGAAACCATGATATTGAGGAAATGACCTGGAAGTTAGAATCTGATATGAAAACAAGGTATCCTCACCTCTTCGACATATCAGGTACGTATATCAATTTCGAGGGAGAAATTTCATAAGGAGGGGAGGTAGTAAGACCCCAAATTTTTATGAATAAAGATTTAATTTCTCTAATTATTATTTTGAATAATAAGGTGTTGATTTGATATAATTCTTTAGTTATGGGTGATATGTGCAAATTTTTTAAAGTAAGCGAGTGGTCATAAAATATTCATTTGGTCGGGGAATATTCTTTTTATCGGAGAATATTCGTACGCCGGCGTAATCATTGGTAAACCATATAACGGAATAACTGTCGAATATAGAAAGCGACAGAAATAACCTTTTTATAAAAAATAATGGCAAAACTTTTACCGTTAACTGTTGAAATACCCGGTGATAAAAATACAGTAATACGCGTGGTTGCACAGTAGCACACCATATTGCACAGTATTTCTTATTATTGATTCTTATGTAAGAAGTCATTCAGTTTCATTCAATAATTACCACATTAATTATTGCATAGTATCTCATATTGATTCAATTATTGTCACAGTATCATCTGCACAATATTTTATATTATTAAATTAATAATTGACATGACACAATTATTCATATTATTAGTTAGCATTATTGGCAATGTCTAGAAAATTATGTCGAGGAAATGGGTTAGGTAATATAATTGATCCCCTCTTTCCTAAGAATGATCTAATTGTTAATATTGTGAGCTTATAATTTTATTTATGAATAATTATTATGTGGTGGATATTGGTTCAATTTTGATAAGTGAAGGAATTTGTTGAAAGTTTGGCAATTGTTTTCTCCGATAAAATATTCATTCAAATATGTTATTATATTATTACATTATAATAATGTGATAATATAATAATATAATTTTTTATAATTTAAATGATAATATTATTATTATTATAATAATATATAATTTTCAGCATATGAATAAAAGTGGAGTGAATGTTATCATTTTGATTTCGAATTATTCTTCACGTGCATTCAGTTGGAGGAGTAATTCTCCTGCAAACCATTTCTTTATTTCTAACTTTTGTGGGCCCTCAAACATGGAAAAATAAGGAATTTGGCAGAGAAAGAATTGATGGTTAGGCAGGAATGGAAAAGAAAAAGATGTTAGGAAGAGGAGAATTAGGCAGAGTTAGTTAAAATTTTGTTTAATTTTTTCCTCCGTCGCACTAAAAAATAGGGGTAACTCTTTTTCCTAAACACACCTTCAATATCATAAATTTTTATTCTATAGTATTGTGAGTATTTCTCTTGAGTATAAGGATACTTTGACTATAATTTTGTGTGCAAAATTTTTTCATAATAATATCCGATATTCCAGTCAAATCCAGTTTCTACTAAGGTAAAAGATATTATTTTATTTCAATACTTGTAAGAAATATTATTTTCTTTCATACTCCATATTATGTAAGTGATAATATTTCATTTCATATTCCAAAATTTAAACTTACTATGGTAAGTATTGCTTCTATAATTCCTGAAATGATTAGAAATTCCTCAAGTTTTGCGCTTCATCTAATATCATTTCACTGAAATATTGGTCTGAACTTTCTTATTAAATTTTAAACTTTTCATGTCTGGGTACTATTCATACGGTACTATTAATGGGCACTGTTCATACGGTATTATTCATACATACGATATTATTCATACAGTACTATTCACGAGTACTATTCACAACATAATTTAATTTTTTTTCTATCTAAATTATTTTTGATACATGAATATCATTCTTGAATTTTTCTTCACAAATAGTTATCATGTTGACAATTTGGACATTTTTGAACTCTAGATAAATTGAATTATAAATATCTAATATTTATCTTTTATCTCACTTGATTAAATTTTTATATTATTGTCATCATCTTCATGCTTATATTATGTTGAAAGTCATCTTTGGCCCATAGTACAAAGATAGATTGTTGATTGGTATCATTATGATCAGGAATTGTGTATTGGTATAATCATAACCTTTAATGTTACAGATAAGGTTTGTGGTGAAAGACTTCTTTGGCCCGTAGTGCATAGATGGACATGTGTTTGTCATGATCATGACCACTGGTGATACTAATGAATATCCTTGGCCCGTAGTGCATGGATAATTCATTGATTTGAAATATTTATTGAATGATATTACAGAGATAAAATATTGATGATGGACTTTTAAATCATAGAAGATAGTAGACTTAACTCTTCTAATGTATTGTTATTTCCCCTGCAGTTTTATTCTAAAACTTGTTGTCTATTATATTCTATTAAATTTTTCCCTGTTGAGAAGTAAGGATAATTTGTTCTATATTATCTTAGTCATAATATTCTTTATTGGGCTAGTTGAGCTCTCTTTTTTTCTTTTGGTTCCATTGTTCTTCTCAGGAAGCAATAATGTAGCTGGGACTAGTCGGGAAGTGGAGTAATGGTCCAAGATGGTTATTATAGCAGTTCTCACTATTTTCTAAAATAGTGTAACAATAATTTAAATGAGAACTTTATTTGAGTTTGGATATTGTCTACAAGATAATATTTGTATTAAAACTCTCAGCGTATGTGTTGTCCTATTTTGCACGACAGTTGTAATAATAAAGTTTGTATTTGATTTCTGTACTATTTATTTAGTGACTCAGAATGGGTTGTGTGGACCTATTTTGGGAGCGTTACAGTCATCTCCCGTGTATTTTGGAAAAATGAGCTTTACTAATTTGGATGAGAACATATGCCTTCCTACTTCTGTATTTTATGTGAATTCTTCCCTACTATAACAAAAGTGACTGTTAACGCCAAGATCCTTTCACACGTCCCAATCACATAAGACACGTCTGATCCTGCACAATAAACACGACAACACCAAAAGCTTGACGGTTTCGACCGTCGAGGGATAGCTCCTGCGTGAGAGTCAGTACAGGTGATCACAAGGTTAACAATAGAGGATAAAAATATCTAGTGTATTGAGAGAGAGAGAGAAATATCAGTTACCTTTTCTTGTGTGATGCCCTTGCCCTCATATACTCTCATGCACGGTTTCTTGTGCCACCTACTATCATCTGACACAATTCCCCACCTCTGGTGATCTCAGCCAACTGCATGCAGCTCACCCACCACATCTTATCACTGTTTTCCATCGCCGGCCGACTAAAATCCCATCCACATTAATGCATGGCAGAGATAAAGGTCAACTGTTATCTTTGTTATCATTATCGGTCAAAGCCCAAGTGAAGATATTTAGCTATCTGATGGGTCAGCCCACTGATCCGGCCCAACACTTTGAAGATCAAACAAAGGTGACCCATCGACTTGGTCCAACTGACCGGGCCCAATAAAAGCGACCCAATGGGTTAACCAAATAACTCGGCCCAATTCATTCGGCCCACTACATGAAATATCATGGCCCAATATTGCCCCTAGTTTTTTATTAAACAGGATGTTTAATAGAAAACTATAAATGGTCCATGATATGAAGAACTTGACAGGATCGAAAGAGGCCCAAAATAAAAACCAACCGGGACATATCTGATAAATATCACACAGCAGAATAAAATAAAACTGAAAACTCAATTGAGAAGCCCAAGTCGGTTAATATCTTTTCAAATTCACCATCATTGCTGTCAATTAATGCGCCGTCTTCGTGCACCATGAAAAACTGAAGGGACAATTGTTATAAAACCCCTTTCTTCCCAATTTTGACAGCTTTACCTACTCATTTCAAATTTCAATCTCTTGAGCTCTCATCTGTTCTCTCGAACCCTCTTCTTCTCTGTCAATCGTTAACAATGGCTTCTCAAGAATCCGGTCAAGAAAGCCCTCTCAAGGTAACCCCCATCACTTCCATTCCTCCCAGCCCAAGTCCTACCAAAGGGGCTTTGGGTTCTAATCCCAAATCAACCACTACTACCAGCAAAAATCCAATTCCAAAACCTGCTCTTCCTCCTTCTGAATTCTTCAAGAATACAGAACGTTTTTCTCATGCCAACACCCCCTCCACAATTACAGAGGTTGAGTTGCGCAATATTCGGATACGGAATCAAATTCCGGACACTCGCCAGCTGAGAGTGCCTTCTTCCTCCGAGAAGATGTATCAAAGGCCAGATGGTTGGACCGCCATTCCTCTTACCCTCTTGGAAAAGGGGATCCATTTTCCTCTGCATCCCTTTCTGATTGCTATCTTAGGGTTTATCGGTGTCATTTTGCCCAACTTGTCCCGAATTCATACATCCACCTTCTAGCCTTTATCGCCTTCTGCCACGAGGTAGGGGTTACACCTACCTTGGACTTTTTCTTTTCTGCTTATTATGACGGTAAATCTCGTGAAAAGGGGTTTAAATCCCTGAGTAAACAATCCTCGAAACCCAGTGTGAATTTTGGAGAGGCAATCTTTGATAAATACTCCTTCGAGTAACAAGGGATGGCACAAAAAATGGTTCTTCGTCAAAGGACCAGAGATAACTTCTATCCCAGATTGGACTACTGCTGAAAAACTATCTGCAGATGTTGGGGATATCTCCGAAGAACGCATAAATGAAATGATAATGCTACTGGAAAACTTCTTGAAGAAAGAATGGAGCTACGGACTTCTTACCAAACAGGCGTGGTTATTCGACCACAAATGTAAGCATTGAGCTATTCTTTTACATCATTTCTAAAATTTTGTGAGAATATTAGTTCTGAATCGTTCTTATTTACTTCTTACAGTGTCTCTGATCAAACCAAACTCTTCAGATGTGAAAGATCTTGAAGAATTCTTGTATAAGAAAGATTCGAAATCCCCCGGTGAACCCTCAACTGCTGAACCCCCTACCGAAGAGCCTCCAATAACTGAAATTCCAACAACAGATCCTCAGTCGACCGAAGCTCCTACCACATCCGAACCTGCTCTTATTCGCCAAAAGAAAAGAGCAGTTCGAAAAGCCAAGCCCACTCCTCCATCAACCTTTAACGAGAGTCTGCTGGACCTTCCACTGAATGAACGCAGCCGAGTCATCCGTACCAAAAAGAAGAGGACCAAAATAACCCCTCTTACGGCTGAAGAACTCCGGGTGCCTTCCTCCGAAGCCGATCTTCCCCCTATCATACCTGTGGAGATTGCCATTTTTTAAGAAGAACTAGAAGAGCATGCAGATCTTATCCCCTCCCTAACTCGCAAAAGAAAACACTCTTCAAGCGACCAATCTGAACCGGTAATTGAAGTTGTATATGCCCAACCATCACCACCTGAAACTGCATATACTCAGCCACCGCCACCTCCCGAAAAATCCCCACCAATTACTCCAACAAAATCGTCTTCTTTCGGGTTGCCGCCGAAACCGTGGTTTCCGTATCCTCCGCCGTAATTGAATGAGCACTTCCCCTTCCAACTCTATAATTCTTTTGTCCGTGATACTGATGATCATAGATTTGGGAACAGCTCAATCCTGGACTTGATCGATGAAGGCATGAAGTATCAGGCCAAAGTAAGTGATTTTTTGATATTCGTACCTATCCTTCTACTATTTTATCTGAGACTGGTAGATTAATAATGAACATATATAGGCAAATGTTGTCTTCGGGCGTCTCAGTCCCAAATATATAGAAGCTGAAGCTGAGGAGGATGTCGCTCGAAGAGAAAATGCCATTTTGAACTCTGTGTTGGCAAAGGAAAGAGGTGATCTCAACATCGCCCATTTCAATAATGAATGCCTTCGGAAAGACATGGCTCAGACCAAAGAACAAATGGGGAAGATGAAGGCAGATCACCGGGCAATCACCGACATGAATGTGGACTTAGTAAGGAACGAAGTCCTCGTTCAGAAGAATGAAACTTTGGTAAGAACCAACAAAAGCCTAGCTCTCCAAGTAAATGAATTTGAAACTAGAGAGCTTCGCCACCTGAAAGAACGCCAAAAAGTTGATAATGAAGTCCAGGAACTTCGTGCCCTGAGGGATTTGGATCCTCCTCTGACTGAAGAGCTCCAGAAGAACATCCAAATGGACTACAGAAAGTCAGCTGAGCTGAATGAAGAGATAGTTCGGATGTTTTCTGAAGGATATGAAGAATGTCGAAGCAAAGGCAAGGTGAAACTTGTCAAAGCTAAGGTAGACCCTTCCCTCCTCGACTCATCAGATGGCGAAGACGATGTTTGATGGTGGCTTATATTACTCTAGGATCTTTTAAGAATTTTTGTAAAAATTTTCTATATGTTTGTGTAATTACTTAAATATTAATGAAATTTCAACTTTTCTTCCTTATGACGTCGGTATAATTCGTTTCTTGTCAATAATTCAGTATTAATCAACTTGAAAAATGTACAAGTTTCTTTGTAAACTCAACTTAAACTCTTAATCCATAAGCAAGTAGATCATATGACAGTTAAGAATAATAATGAGATAATCCGAACTCAACACTTGAACAAAATAAAGTAATGCATACTTATCATTACCGAAGTGTGAGATAGTTCATTCAAAAGGTTAATCCAGCCTATCCTCCTTGCACCATCGAGAATTTGTTTACCGCACAGGGTATAACAAGTACATAAGGACATTTTTTTATCGTATGGGGTTTTAACAAATTTATAAGGACCTCCTGCCGAATAGGCTACCATCGAATGGTCAGCAAGTCCACCCAAACCTCCTTTCAACCATGAATTTTTTTTACCACTCAAGGTTCTAACAAATTTATATGGACCACCTGCCGAATAGGCTACCATCAAATGGTCAGCAAGTCCACCCGAACCTCCTTTCAACCATGAAATTTGGACCAATGAAGAGAAGATCAATTGAGAAAAAATTAATCTTTTATTGATGATGATCCAAATATTTACAGACTCCGATAAACTGACTCAATCTCTACTGAAAATACTTCCGAAGTCTACTAGCATGCCAAGTATTCTTGATTTCAGACCCATCCAATGCCTTTAACCAATAAGTCCCTGACTTTGGTACTTCAATGACTTTATAAGGACCTTCCCAATTCAGCAGTAGCTTTCCTAAATTCCGAGGCATAGATGCTTCAACTTCTCTAAGGACGAAATCCCATATTTCAAATCTTCGAAGTTTTACCCCTTTATTATAGTGCTTTGCTACTCTTCGTTGATAGGCTGCCAGCTTTATCAAAGCTACCTCCCTGACTTCTTCCAGCAAGTCCATATTGATCTTTAGCCCTTCATCATTGTAGATCTCTCTAAACTGATTAACTCAAAGACTGGTAAATCCGATCTCAACAGGGACTAAGGCATCAGTACCGTAAGCCAACCTGAAAGGTGAATCTCCCGTGGTAGTCCTCGTTATAGTTCGATAAGCCCATAATATGCTGAGCAGCTCTTCGGGCCACCTTCCCTTAGCTTCATCCAATCTACGCTTAATCCCATTCAGAAGCGTCCTGTTGGTTTCTTCGACTTGTCCGTTAGACTGTGGATGAGCTACTGAAGTCTTTCTATGCTGAACCCCCAGCTCCTTCAAAAATGTCTCAAACTTTGGTCCCACAAACTGGCTTCCATTGTCTGATATTACCACCTTCAGAATACCGAAATGAAACACTACGGATTCCTTTAGAAACTTCAGACATTCTTGTTCCGTTATCAGTCTAAGTGGCTTTGCTTCTACCCATTTGGTCATATAATCAATGGCAAATATAACAAAACTAACCTGACCTTTAGCTTTAGATAATGGACCCAGTATATCTACCCCCCAGACAGCAAAGGGTATAGGAGATAGAATCGAATATAGCTCTTTGGTGGCTGATGTGGGATAGGACTATTCAATTGACACTTTGGGCACTTCTTCACATACTCAGTAGCTTCCTTAAAGATGGTAGGCCAATAGAACCATGTTGAAGTACTTTGTAGGCTAATAACTTAGCTGTTATATGGTCACCATAAATACCTTCGTGAATCTCTCGAAGAGCATATTCAGCTTCGGATGGAACCAGACACTTCAACAATATAGACGAAAAAGCCCTTCGATAAAGATCCCCATCAATAAGAACAAAATTGGCACTCTTGTACTTGATCTTCTTGGCCAACATCTGATCCGAAGGAAGGACGCCATCTGCCAGATATTCCAAATAAGGAGTCAGCCAACAGTTAAAAAGCTCAATGCACATCATCGCCTCATGCTGGATACTAGGCTGCTGCAGAATCTCCAAGTAAACTGACCCGTCAAAATTGTTAGCATCCGTAGTGGCCAACTTCGATAATTCATCAACAATAGAATTATCATTACGCTCAACACCCTGAAATTCATAGAAGAGGAAATACTGAAGCTGATCTTTCAATTCTGCCAAGTACTTGATCATTCTTGACCCTCGAGCTTCATATTCCCCCGAAACTTGCTTGACGACCAATTGAGTCACTATAAATGATCAATTTCTGAACTTCAAGACTCTTCGCCAATCGGACTTCGCCAAAGACCGCTTCATACTTCTACCTCATTGTTTCGCCGCTCAACCCAAATCATGGCTCTCAGACTTTGAATCCCTCCGGACTTGTCAAGATAATTCCTGCTCTACTGACATCCAAAGTAGAAGACCCATCTACATATAGCGCCCATTTAACTCGATTGTCAAGCATCAGAATCGCCGACGGACACTTCACCACTTCATCAAATCTTCATCATCACCAAAATGAGCACTCCACCATAAAATCGGCCAAAGCTTGACCTTTTATAGCAGTTCGGGGATAATACTCTATAAAAAATTGAGATAATTCCATTGTCCATGCAGCCAATCTCCCCGAGACTTCAGGTTTGCTCATCACCTTCTTCAAAGGTTGATCCGTATAAACCACCAAGAGCCGACCTTGAAAATATTGCCTAAGCTTTTGACTAGTTATCATCAAAGCAAAGGAAAACTTCTCAATATTCGAATACCTGGTTTCAGCATCCCTAAGGACATGACTGACATAATAAACTGGATGCTGCTTTCCCCCCACCTCTCGAACCAATACCACTCCTACTATCAATGAACTAGCTGCCAGATACAAGTATAATGGCTCAGCAGGAACTGGCTTCACTAGCAAAGGTACCGAAGACAAATACGTCTTTATTCCCTGAAAGGCGTCTTCACACTCTGAAGTCCATTGAAACGTCTTTGCATTTTTCGGCCCTTTCAACGTGTCAAAGAACGACAAACATCTCTCTACCGATTTAGACATAAACCTCTTCAAAGTTGCAATCCTCCCAGTTAGACGTTGAACATCTTTAAATAATTGAGGAGTCTTCATGTTTAGTGTGACACCCCCAAATTTAGGTACTTCATTCCCATAAGATTTGGTGCTCACTATCCATACATTCATACTATCTACCCAAATAAAATAAGATTTAAACCATAATCCTCCCTTTTTAAATAGGGTTACATCAATTAATTCAAAAACCTCCCAGGTTATCTAACCTTAAAACATCATTTAAATGCGGAATTAAATTATTACATTACATCATTAATAAAAGTCTATGATCATAGCAGAAATCAAAAGTACAAATCAGCATCACTTGTACATTTTTCCCTTTCCTTTGCTAGTTGAAGGCTCATCTACCTTCTCAACTTTAGCTGCAATGAGTATATAAATATGCAAGAGTGAGCAAAACAATTGCTCACTGGATATAATAATGAATCAACAGGAGAATAACAATAATATCTGCTAACCAACAGGCTCATCAAAACTGGATGGTACTTGTCGACGTCGGGATTTTTGAGTGTCCCTTTTCGTTACTTGTTCTTTGGTGTTCTCATGTTAATGTGAGATTTGTTTGAAAAAATAAGTGAAAAGGTCCGACATGTATAATGTCGACGATTTGACTTTAAGAGTCGCCATTGGTGTATTTAATCGTTGCACTAACGCGAATCAAAAAGGTTTGCACAAGAACTCAGTTGATTGATTTGACACTGCTAGACGGGTCTGTGAAACTGAGATTCATTTTGGGTCCGGGGGCTTGATTATACGGAGGGAAGGTGTTAGGCACCCCCCGACATCCGTGTTACCATGGTGACCGCCAATTTTCAAAGAAACTATTATATGAATGTGTGTGTGTGTATGTGTGTGGATCAAGGTGCAATTATTTGGAAGTAGTGCAATACCTCGTTCGTACCTATATACATAGGGTTTGAATTTATAGAAATATTCAGTTTTAAACAAGATATAGCAATGTCATTTTGTAAAAGAGGTTTTTCAAACCCTGTACTCAATAGGCCTTTGATGCTTCCATTTTATTATTAAAAGTTCGGCTTGTTTGCTTTTATTTTCGAGATGCAAAGCATTCTAGAAAATAATATACAAAGAAAGGTCTTAACTCCTCACTTGCATAACAAACCCATCCAAGGAAATTCGTATTAATCGTAAAATAATGTACAAGTCGCCATAAATTTAAAAATGTCCATCATGGAACCTAATCTAGATTCAAAGAGATCAATCTGTGATCACATGATTCCTAGGCTCACATGATAATCGCAATTTGTATGGAAAGCAAGAAGCGCTATATATATAAAAGTCAATATATATATATATATATATATATATATATATATATATATATAAAGACATGATCAACCACCACGTAAGCAACTCCATGGGGATCGAAAATATAAATATATATAAAAGCGGTAAATATATATATATATATATATGGATATGATCAACCACCACTTAAGTAAACTGTGTGGGACGTAAATATAAATAAAGAAGTAAAAGCGATCAATCACACGTAAGTCAACTCCAGGCAGGTGATTTAAAATGTAAATATATATGTACATATATATATATATATATATATATATATATATATATATATATATATATATAAGTTAAAGAAACATAATCGGATGTGAATCCAAAGCTCATCGAATATGTCCGACAACAGTTATATATATACGTATATATATATAAGCAATAAACGCTCCAGACCAAAATCTAGGCTCAATTGAGGCATAACTCGATAATATTAGTCCATATATAAAATATATACATATATATAAGTATATATATACAAACAGAAATGAAAACCACGGACTGAAGTCTGGGCAAACGCACACAACATGACTCTCAATGTGTATAACAGTGTGTGCTAATATGAGAAGAAGGCTTTATATAACGTGAGAAGGCTTGCAGTGGGCTGCCAATGTAGACTTCTATGACTTTAAATGGATAAACACTCAGCTCCCGCCGGATAAAAGATAGCTACATGTGAGCTAACAAGTGTTTAAAGATGAGGAAACACTCAAAAGATGTGTATACAGAGTAAAATAGACAGAGCTTCCTCACCTTTTTCTCTCTCTCCCCATCTCAAATGGCTTACCCCAAGGCTTGTATATATAGACGGATGGCCGCAGGTACACCTGTGGCAGCCACAGTTGTACCTGTGGCTGGTCATGGTGCATCCGAGCCTCGTGGTTCCCGTCGTCTCATAGTACGTGCACTTATGCACTGTAAAGTCTGCTCGAACTTGCAGAACTTCAATCCAAGCATTCGAACGAGGTATATCTGACCTTCTTCGGACTGCTTGTGTCGAGAGTTACGCAATGACATGGATTAGAGGTTGTACGAAGTCAGGAAGAGGGGTCTATGCCCATGGTCTTCAAGCTTCAAATTCTATCCAAAGTACTGCCACACGTAATAGTCACTCGGGATTGTTACTCCTCGGTTCTTGTGGGACATTATTGTATGTATGTATGTATAAAGTGTTGAGACGACGTGCAGGTGTTAAAAGAGGCAAGATGATGTTTAACTCTTCGCCAGGGTTATCGCTGGGTTGAGTTGGAAGTAGACGTTGCTCAGGGTTACATCTGAGATTGGACTACTTGTTGGTATGCCGCGATATAATCTTGTAAGCGTAGGTGTTGAGGTGGCAAGATGACGTTTGACTCCTCACCGGGGTTATCGCCGGTTTGAGCGAAAAGCAAACGTTGCTCAGGGTTACTTCTGAGATTGGACTGCTGCAAGTGTTTGAATACCGTAAGGTCATCTTGTGGATGTGTCTGTCTTCCCATTGTTAGCTCCGAGTCTGAGGTATGAGTGCCTAGGTAGGAGCTTTGAGCTTGAAGCTGATCTCATGTATTTGGAACAAACAATTCTGGAGTTATCACCGGAACTGCAAAAGCATCCCTTGGGGCTATCACCAAGGATGGAGTCGCTACTCTCGGTGTTAGTTCTGGGGCTAGAACTGAGCATCGCAGTGTTATTGCCGAGATGTAACTATCCTCTCTTGTTGTTGCTGCCTTTTGATCCGCATACCCGGTTATCTCTCGATATTGGAAATGACATTCCGGATGTGTGTTCCGGTTTGGAATGACATTTCTGCTTGTGTTCGGTTAGAATCGATGTTCCTGCTTGTGTTCGGTTGAACCGAACTTCCTAGTAGTATCCGAAATGGATGTAAACTGTCTTCCAGGGTTATCTCCAAAAGACGAATCTGCCCTCCTGCAATGTTAGTAACAGGCATGCAGAAAATTTTGAGTGTCTACAGATACCCCTCTTTATCATATTCATCCAATGCAAGGCATGGATAGGATAAAGAATCCTAGACACTTGAAATATAAGCAAGATAAACATGATGTTATATGCAGCAACATGATGCAAACGTATAATGCATGATTGCCAGGTAATCCTGTTAGGATGACAATCAATGATGGCTTAGACATGCGATCCAAGTCTATAAGGATGTTAACGTTGGGGTTATCACCAAAGTCTTGAATCCTAGACATTGGCTTATATTCCATAGAGGTACCTCTTGTGTGTAAGAGATCTATGGGGATAAAGCTTCGTCTATTTGAGGATGTGTATAACATAATCCCTCGTTCTATTGGAGTTACTACCAATAGTTTTGTTGATGTCAGGGCTGCCCGACCTTCGTTGATGTGTGTATCACCGGATAGATCCCTGATGGGTGCTTTGTCAAGGTTGCTTGACCTTCATTAATGTATGTGTAAATGGTAGCATTGCGTTGTAACCCCCGCTGGGGATACGTAGATGAGTTGCTTCGATGGGTTTACTTGCCATCGGCTGACATGACGTCAAGGTTGCTTGACCTTCAATGATGTGTATATCAATGGTTGCATTGCGTTGTAACCCCCGCCGGGGATACGTAGATGTTTATAACTTCGGCGTTGTAACCCCCACCGGAGAGGTTTGATATTTCATGGTTTTGCATTGTAACCCCCGCCGGGGATGTTTTAGGGTTGTGACCCTACAAATGATGGCATCGAACCTTTGTGGGGTATTGTCAAGCATGATCTGTGAAAGCTAAGCTCATTGGTATAGTATACCCTGCATTCGGACGAATACCATAGAGACGACGGGAGTTTAACTCTGACCGACAAGAAACCAGATTTTTTATTATTCCGCTCAATCGCAGAGAGCATTTTTATTCCGATTTGGCTTTTTCAACAGAGACTTCTTTTTGCAACTCTAATCGGAGCGAGCTGAGGTGTGGGACCCATGTAGAAGTGCCGTGGTATACCGCTAGGAGCCAGAGGTGAGCTCACAACCAACCGTGCTATGTATAAAGCGAATGATTGCTTTCATAAGTCATTTTCAAGTTGCGCAGCGAAGGAAATCTGAGAGTTCTTCTTCAGATTTGCTGAGTTCGGGTAACTTTCAGCATATTCTATCACCGTACAAGCGTTCTTCAGTGTCCTGGTAATGTATGCATGTATTTTTTCCAATTTCTATCCATTGGAAAATGACTTATCATATGAAATGCATTTAGACACATAGTAGTGAATATGCATGCTGATATGACTTGATAAAAATATTCAACATAGCATATGTTAGTATTAAACCATGCTGAACACAATGATGTAAAAAAATTTGACTTTTGAGATAGTCAAATTGCCACCTTTTACTGTCATTTCTTATCCTATCTGAGGACAAATGAGTAAAGGTAGAAAAGTAAAATATTCCTGGTAATTAGACTACACTTACGGATTTTTACTGTGATGTGATTAATGCATGTAGGATGTATATAACTGTGTACAGGTGTGCTACTGAATAGCCACCTAGTCATGCCTATGTGCATGTGGATAGTCCCATTTACAAAGGGGGCTATGGCAAAATTTTCCCAAAATGTAGGTATTGGGTAGTCATACATTTTAACTCTCATCAGAAATGTATGTTAAAATAATGCATTTTGAAAAGCTCCAGGTAAGAAATTACCACACCCTTTCTGAGGTGATTTGGAGACTTGTTGTCCAGATATTATGGATCTGGATCAACCGAGCAGTCCCCGCAGGACCACTTCTGGTGTACGGAGGAGAGCTTCAGAAGAGCCTCAACGCCGTTCTATTAGACAGCCTCGTCGTTTGGTGGAGGCGGTGATATGTCCTATTCGGGTTGAAGTGCCGAATGTCGAGGACTAGGAGGAGGATGTACCGATCGAGGTTCCTGCTCCTGCTGTACGTGTTCCCCGTAGGGAATTGCCAGGTATTCAAGTGGCGAACCCAGATCTTCTGGGTGACTTGAGTAGGTATCCTTCAGTATATCTGCACACAAACGAGGTACGAAGTTAGATCTTAATCTTCCTTATTTCCTATTAATGAGGAGTAAAGGATTCTGATGTTGATCTGCATTTGATGTAGGTTTCCAGCTTCACACAGCCTCAAGGGAACTAGTTTAGCATCCACTCTATGTATCAGGCTTTGAATGATGACTACAGAGCGATCGTCCATAGCTGGGGATTTGGAATGTTCTTCTCCATTCTACCCTGTCGTTGTTCCTGGGGTTACCTCAGGGCATTGTCTGAGCGGTGGTTTCACCAGACTCAGTCACTCCATTTGTTGGATTGTGAGGTGATGATGATCCTGATGGATTAGCGGTTTATGTCAGGTATGGAGTTTGGAGGGGAGTTGATGCCTTGCACGCGGATATCACCCTACCGCCGCCGAGATCCTTGTTGGGAGTTCCGGACGAGGCGCTTCAAGGGCGTGGACTGTTTCGTGATGTGTCCTTTGAGCGTAGATGCTATGAAAGCGGCTATTGAGTGAGCCCATACCCGATGATGTGAGATTTAGGGATCGCATTCTTCGGCGATTGTTCCTGATGATCATTAGGGGCTGCTTCATAGCAGATAATTCCTCTACGGTGTCCTTCTCTTTGATCAGCGCCACTCGACATGTGGACCGTATAGGAGAGTGTGATTGGGGTTCCTACACCTTTTCTATTTCCTTAGAGGAATACGCATGCGATCACAGGGCTTGACTGAGGCGTGGTTAGGATTCTACCCATTTCTGCTGGTGAGTATTTCTCTTGTCTTTTCCCATGTATAGGTTAAGAGCGTTGACTGACAGCAGATGTTTGCCTTAGTGTTGGCAGTTTTGGGCCTATGAGAGGCTTCCTTGTTTGCGTCTTGTGAGCGTGTTAGGTTGAGACACCTATCCACGAGGACAGAGATGGCATCATTCCATACTGGCGGATGTCCCTGTTGCTGAGGGTTTCACTCATTGTCGCCTACAGCTGGAGTTGTTGACAGCCGATGTCATCACATGGATTCCCTACTCTGGAGAGCATTTGGGAGTTGGTTTTGAGGATGGGTACCCGACTGGAGTAGAGTACGCCATTTCCACGCGCAGGATTCCTCTCTTCACAAATGGAGGATGGGAGCTCTATTTAGGAGAGCGTGCTATTAGGAGCACTCAGGAGAGATCCGTATGCCGACCTTGCCTCCTGCCAGGCGTTATTGGCCTGTTTTGTAGTCACCCGTCATTGACATCCCATTGATGGGGATTGACGGTTTTACATTGTCAGAGGGCCCCTGGTCTCAGGAGATGTTCCAACATTGGTGGATCCCTCGTACCATTGGAGCTCAGACCCGCGCCACACAGTTTATGGGGGATATGGTTCCAGGATCCGTGATGATGATGGATTGGCTAGCCTGTGTCCGAGATCCGACTCATATGACACAGATTGACAGATTAACTCGGCAGCTGAACCTGTCACATCTTTTCATTTGGCATTTGGGAAGAGATCCTTCAGAGGTAGATATTTTTTATCCTTCCAGCTCTAGCGCTGGCCCCTCAGGTGACCCATATGGCTTTGCCAGTGCAGATCCTCCATTGTATCGGCCTGACATCCCTGTAGATAGAGATCCAGTGACTCAAGAGAAGTTACATCAGGTGGACAGTATCGATGATGTGGACATCGACACCATTAACTTTTTCTGATGTATTTCTTGCTATCTCTTTCGATAGGCCTCTGTTAGCATCTGGGTAGCTTCGCCCCATTTCCTTGTATTTTAGCTATACAGAGATGTATTAGATGATGATATACTTAGGAATGTATGTACAGTTTTTCAATCCCTATATCATATTGCCATCTATTGTATCATGCATGTTATTATGTTATGCATATGTATGTATGTCCAGAGATGCTCAGCATTGACCCCTGGATGGTCTTATGACATGGCCCGTACAGATGTCTTCTTCGACAGTTAGTCGTATTGATCATATCCCACCATTTTTGGTGGTATCTGGTATGCGTTCATGGTATGATAGTATATCACCATCAGACACGGTGATCCTAGATGATTTGCTGCAGTATACTATGACCCTGTTGATGTTTCAGGTTCCCACAGGATTTGTAGAGGGTATGCTAGAGCACTGGGAATCGGAGAGGCAGGTTTTCCAATTTGGGACCCAGGAGTTGACTCCTACTTATTCACGATTGACGATGCTACCGCTGGACAGACCTTGCGTGCATATAGCTATTGGAGACATAAGTAGACAGTTCATGATCCTCACCGGATTGAGGCATAGGGTGGTGCAGGACGAGATTACATCCAGCCACATGATATCCCAGCGTTTTTTGTTTGACATATTTGGCTTTGAGGATAGTTATGCACGGCATTCCAGGGATTTCACCACATCGGAGGACCATTGGCATTCAGCCAGAGTGGATGTACTACTTCTATGCGTATTGTCATACGCCTTCATGCTGCAGTATATGGATGATTTGGATATCGGCGTCATTATGGCAGTGAGAGCTCTCAGGAGGGTCATACCATTGTACCGATGATCATTGCAGAGACTCTGAGGTCAGCTACATAATGTTGCACTTATCCGGCAGGAGTGTTTATAGGTAGCTCGGTCATGCTGTACGTGTGGTTTATGTCACACTGGAGATCGATTGGCACATTTAGACGGCAGGGGTTTTGTTTCACCCATGATATAGCCATGTCGTACTCCTTTCAGCCTGCGGAGTGTACATATGCTGCATCGTGGTCAGCTTTTCTGGTAGGGATTAGAGACCCATTTGCTATATTGCCGTGTTCAGGGCTTAGCTCACCCTACAGCTTCATTACTCATGCTTCGGGCATGGATTATCTCCCTCTGGCTGGTTTGAGGGGCATGATTACTTACCACCCACTAGCCGTGATGAGTCAGTTTGACCAGTTTCAGGATTTTCATCCTTTTGAGGGGGCAGTGAGTCAGCGTTTTTCTTCACACCGTTTATCAACGGCGATGATCCAGTTGTGTATGCTGTTGGGATCGTGAGAGTCGGTTGAGTTTTTCGTCACCATCCAAAGTTGTTCTGCAGAGTATTTTGCATGGATGGAGACAGAGATCAGATCGGCGTGGTAGTATCCATAAAGGCAAGAGATCGATTTCGACGATGAGGAGCCTATAGAGGAGGCTATTATTCCCATCGATGACTTGAATGTCGGGTCGCCAAAGATTTGTGATGGATTCTCCCACCCCGAGTGCCACTGTTACTAAGTATTCTAAGACAAGATTTGGAGCAGAGCTTACATCTGATGACCTATGATAGAGATCAGTCTAGGGTCGCGATGTTGACAACTCTTAATGAGAGAGACTCCGCTCTGTTAGAGAGGGATGAGGTTGGATCAGCCAGGGATGCATTGATTGCGGAGCGGGATGCCGCCTTATCTGCTAGGGATGTGGCCATTGCGAGATAGCACTTCGATTAGATCCCGGATGATCGCTCGGCTTTTACCGATATGAGTGCTTACATTGATGAGCATTATGCCACCATGCAGTTAGCCTCTGATCTGCTAGCTCGTGTAGATACCCTTGGGCAGGAGCTTGCAGTGTTATCTCCGTCTTCAGAGAGGGATGTTATGTTAGATCTGATAGTCCGCATACACATGAGATCTGTAGATAGCTTTGTATTTTCCTTACATGACTAGCTTAGCCATTTTGTCATGTATCTAACACATATGTATATATTAAACAGTATTATGTATGGCAGGGAAATATATTTTGATTCACTTCCCTTTTAGTTATGCCTTGATACTTGCTTGATATTTGCCTGTTTCTTCAGGGCCTTGTGATCGTGATGCATTCTGAACTTATCCTTATAGATGGACATTGAGACGTTGCAAGATCTCTCAGAACGGATCATTAATTTCTGTATATCCCTACCATCTTTGGTGTCTTGGGACTGGTATCTGTATGGAATGTGGAGAGGAGGGTGGTTTCTTCCTCTCTAAGATTGAACGCACCACAGATGGTCGCCAGTACTTCTATTTGTGAGAAGCCTAGTTAATTCCATCTCTTATGGGTTGGTATTGCTCTTCGAGGCATGATCGCAGCTTAGATGGTCACCGAATCTTCTATTTGTGAGAAGAGGTTGGGTAATTCCATCCCTTTGATCTGAAACCGATGAGATGTGGCGAATTGAAGGTTGATCCGATCTGCAGTGTGACAAGAAGTTTTGTTCGGTAGGGGTTAGGATCGAACCATAAATGGTCGCCACGTACTTCTATTGAAGAGGAGATCAAGTCTGCGTGAGTTCGAACCTCGGTGTAAGAGGTTCAACCTTTGGATGTGAAAGGCGATAGGTGTAGAAATGTTTTTATTGTTTTTGTTGTTTGTAGAGAAAGGGCAGAAATGTTTTTGTTGTTTTTTTTATTGCGGCCAAGGCCATATATAGCATATGGTTTCCTACGCACTCCTATTGAAGAGGAGATCAAAGTCAACGTAGTTCGCCCCTCGTGACGTAATCGCACTTAAAGAAAAAGCGTGAATCCATGTGCAAAGCTATCTTGTGGGGAGAAGAAAGTTTGATCCCATAATGGGGACAAACTGCAGGTGTGTAAAAAGTTTGATCTCGTCCTCAGGACAAACTGCAAGCGTAGAAAAGTTTAATCCCGTCTTCAGGATAAACTGCAGGTGTAGAAAGGTTTAATCCCGTCTTCAGGATAAACTGCAGGCGTAGAAGGTTCAATCCCGTCTTCAGGATTACCAAAATTGTGAAAAGTTAAATCCCGTCTTCAGGATAACTGAAATTGTATGGAAGGTTTGAAATGAAGTGATACCAGGCTACTGGTTTGAAGTGTATGTTTCCCTGAGGGGCAGAAGAGTATGTAGAAAGGAAAGGGTTCAAAACCGGAATGACTGGTGATTTGATAAACAAAACCAGGATGTTTGTTTGATGGTAACTTCAAACATAGTACCATTTCATGGTGTCCGAGTTGATAAGCTGTGGAAATTCATCGCCATCCATTTCCTACAATCTGAGAGCACCTCCTGTCAATACCTCCTTGACAACAAATGGGCCTTCCCAGTTAGGAGCGAATTTTCCCTTAGATTGATCTTGGTTGTCAATGATCTTCTTCAAAACCAAGTCATGTTGTTTGAACTGCCATAGTCGAATTTTTTCATTGTAGGATCGCAACGATCCTTTGGCCGATATAATTGACCATGGAAGATAGTCGCGGATCGCCTTTCATCTATTAGAGACAATTGGTGATACTGCCTTGTACCCATTGGTCTTCATCTAACTGAGCATCCATAAATACTCTGAGGGATTCCATTTCCACCTCTATGGGGAGCACTGCTTCCATCCCATAGGCTAATGTGTAGGGGGTTGCCCCAGTGGAAGTTCGCATGGAAGTTCTGTATGGTAATAAAGTCAGAGGCAAGAGGTCAGGCCATCCTTTGTGATTGGCGGACATTTTCTGCATGATCTTTTTGATATTTTTATTAGCCGCTTCAACAGCACCATTCATCTTTGGACGATAGATGACGGAGTTGAGGTGTTTGATGTGGAATTTTTTGCATAACTCCTCCATCATTTTGTTGTTGAGGTTCTTAGCATTGTCTGACACAATGACCTCTGGTTGTCCATGTCGACAGATGACATTGTTTCTGATGAAAGCAATGATGACTTCTTTAGTAACCCTAGGGAAGGATGCGGCTTCTACCTATTTGGTGAAGTAGTCGATCATGGTGAATATGAATCGATGTCCATTACTGGCTTTGGGCTCGATAGGCCCGATCACGTCCATTCCCCACATTGAGAAGGGCCATGGCAAACTCATATTGTGGAGTTCCCTCGAGGGCGTGGACAAGATTCCCATGAATCTGGCATTGATAGCACCTCTTGACGTGATCATCACAGTCAGCTTTGAGTGTAAGCCAATAATGCCCCGTTCTAAGGATCTTCTTGACAAGTAGGGGTCCGCTTATGTGAGGGCCACATACTCCACCATGGATCTCATCCATGAGTCTTTGAGCTTAGTCTTTATCCTGACATCTGAGGAGACATAATCCAGCATCTCTTTTGTAGAGTGCATCTCCGCTCAGGTAGAATTTCATAGTAAGTCGATGAATCCGCCTCTTCTCAGTTAGGCTCGCCTCAGCGGGTGTAGATCCATCTCGTAGATATTCCTTGATGCATTGATACCAAGGATTGTGGATGGGAGGTAGTTCATCCGATACTTCTCCAATGTAATTCCCATATACTGGGGCTTTTTGCAGAGTAAACCTGATGCTTAGCATGTTTTCCTTGTCAGGTATGTAAACCAAGGAGGCCAATGTTGCTAATGCATCTCCAAAATCATTCCTATTACGAGGAATGTGTAGAAAGGAGATTTCTTCGAACTCCATAGCCATCTGTAAAACTTGTCGATGGTAAGGCAGCAAATGTAATTCTTTGGTTTGATAGATTCCCATGGATTGTCTGATTACCAATTCGGAATCCCCAAAGACAGTTAACCGCCTGATGCCCATTGAATGGGCAAGTTATAGCCCCATGATACAGCCTTCATACTCAGCTGTGTTGTTGGTGCTGACAAACTGCAATTTGACATGATGATGGATATCGCTCCCCGCATCGGCTATTAGAATCGCTCCACCTCGAGCCTTCGTGTTAACACCCATCAAAATACATTCTCCACGTATGGCATGTATCGTAATGATGTTACAGCTAAATTGTCATTACCCCTTCATCGGGGAAGTATGTTTCCAAGGGTTTGTAGTCCCCTATAGGTGCGGCGGCCAGTTGATCCACAATTCCTTGACCTTTGATGATTTTTTGCATCACGTAGATGATGTCAATTGTTGTAGGATCAATCGCCATCCGGATAATCGATAATTGAAAGATGGGCCATCGAACACATACTTGAGAGGATCCATTCGGGATATGAGATGGGTTGTGTGACCATAGAGGTAATGTTGTAACCTCATGGAAGCCCATGTTAAAGCACAACAAGTCTTCTCAATCAAAGTGTACTTGTGTTCTCTGATGCTGAATCTTTTGTTGAGGTAATAGATAGCCTCGCTTGGCCTCTATTGTCTTTTTTTGCCCCAAAGATACAAATTAGCATGGCATTGTCATTTATGGATAGGTACATGAACAGGGGAACATCATCCCTGGGAGGTACCAAAACAGGAGTGTTAATCAGTTGCTCTTTGATTGTAAGGAAGGTTTTCTGACACTCATTGTTCTATTTCATGGAGGAGTTTTTCCTTAACAGCTTGAAGATGGGCTCACAGGTTGCTGTGAGTTGAGAAATGAACCTGCTAATGAAGTTGATTCTTCCCAAAAACCCCCGTATTTCCTTCTCTATCTGAGGAATGGGCATTTTCTTGATGGCCTAGATTTTGGTAGGATCGATTCAATCCCTTTGTGGTGACTAGAAACCTAGCAACTTTACGACTTGACACCAAAGGCGACTTGGCGGGATTCAATTTCAAGTCAGACTTACGCAACTCTCGTTGAAAAGTTTTGTGAGATGCTCTAAGTGGTCATCCTCCTTTCGGGATTTGACGATGATGTCATCCACGTAGATCTCTATCTCTTTGTGCATTAGATCATGTAAAAGAGCCATCATAACTCGTTGATAGGTTGCCCTGGCATTGATGAGGCCGAATGACAACCGTTTGTAGTAAAAGGTTCCCCAAGGAGTGATGAAAGTAGTTTTCTCACGGTCTTCCTCAGCAACCATTATTTGATGGTACCCCGCAAAGTAATCAGCAAAGGAGTACATGTCGTATTGAGCAGTATTGTCAATAAGAATAAGGATAAATGGCACGGGAAAGCTATCTTTAAGGCAAGCTTTGTTCAAATCCCGGTAATCCTCGCAGACTCGCACCTTTCCCCCTGGTTTAGGCACGGGAACAATGTTGGATATCCACTCTGGATATGTAGACACCATGATAATGCCAGCTTGAAATTGTTTCACAATTTCTTCTTTGACCTTTAAACTCCACTCAGGTTCCAATCGCCTGAGCTTTTGCGTAACTAACTTGAATCCTTCTTTGATAGGAAGGCGATGAAGAACAATATCCTTGGACAAATCCACCATGTCTTCATGAGACCATGAAAACACATCCTGGAATTGGGTTAATAGTGCAACCATGTCATTCCGTTGATTTGTGGTAAGGTCTGAACCAATTTGGATTAGCTTAGGGTTGTCTAAGGTTCCAAGATTGAAAGAAGTGGTTTGATCAAGATTGGGTTTGGGTTTGTCTGCGACCCATTCCTTAATCTCCTGAGGTGTCTCAATGTCCTCTTGGATGTCCATCAAGTCTGAGTCAAACTTTGCATCAAAGTTACAGCCCTTATGGAGAAAAGGCACTTCATCAGCAAGTACAGGCACATCTAAATTCAGAGTCCTGAAACAAAAGATGCTTTCACTTAATATATGCAATTGTTTGATCATACAAAAGTGTTAGCATGTACTTGATAAAATAACTGCTAGTGCTGTAAAGGAATGCAAGCAATTAAAGTTATATACAGGGTAGAGGTATTTTCTGCCCGTTTTACCCTCGTCGACCAATGCATGGAGTGCTGCTCCAATTGTCGAGGGCAAAGTCCTGATGGACTGTAATGATGGAAGGATCGTCATTGTCCTCCTTGTCCCGAATGATAACCATGACATCTGGGCAATCATCGTCTGGGGTGTATCTGTTTGTATGTTCATCATGAATAATGACGCGTATGCCTGCCATCATCAAGGAAATGTCATGTTTACGTTTCCGTTCCCTTTCTTCCACTTCGGGATTAGGGATCAGCACCTCTTTTGCTTTGATTGGTACTGGCTTGGGAAATAGCATAGTCATAATATACGTTGGCACCTTAATTGGATACTGCATTAGCTCATGAGGTGCAGACTGAAAACATCGCCGTGTGGCGGAAGCTTGAGGAACCGTAGGTGTTTATGCTGCGGATTCCTATGATTTGGAATCGCGTAATATCATGTTATTGCTCCAATTTGACTGGACATTTGAATAGGGTGCTTAATACCCTGTTTATCTTTACCAAGCCCTTGTCCAGGTTGATGACCCAATGACATCATTTCTTGAGTGGCCGACATAACCTCGGCAGAAATCTTGGGTATGGGAAGTGGCGCTCCAATAGAATGGTATTGCGTGTTACTCACTTCCAAAGTATAGAAACTGGTCGGTTCAACTTCTGAATTGAAGCTGATAATTGGTAGAGTTCCTTATTCAGACATTCCTAACAAAGATTGTGATGACTAGACTGTTGTTGATAATGTATTTGAGTTGTTAATGTAGCATGGAGGGAACGGCTCCAGCCATGTGTATCCATGGTCTCCCCAATAGCAGGTTATATCCTGAATCTATTTTGAGGACGTGGAAGGATACATTGAATGTATTTGGACCAATCTCAATTGGCAACTCAATCTTTCCGACGGCATTTCGTCGGGATCCCTCAAAAGCTCTGATAACCGTATGGCTACTTTGGATCCGCCTGAGATTGACATTCATCTTCATCAAGGTGGCATAAGGACAGATATTTAGAGATGAGCCTCCATCTAACAAAACTCTAGCTAGCATGTACCCAGAAGACAAAACTGTAATATGTAATGGCTTACAATGACCGGTCCCTTCATGAGACGTGGATCCTTCAGCTTCTCCATAATTCCATTGAACTTCGTGTAAGCTGACAATAGGATATTATGGTCTGTAAGATAAAGAAATTGGCTCTGGTGCGGCCACTTTCAAAGGATTGTCAGCTCCATTGAGTTGAATTGGTTGTATGGGAAATACTTTGACAGTCTCATCATCCACTTCGGATATGACTGCTATTGATCCCTTCCATTAGGTAGGACATGCATTCCCACCCTTGAGTTGTACAATGTAATCATCTGCTACTTGCTGGACACCGCTATCAATAAGGTTCTGAATAAGATGGCAGAGTGCCCAGCATTCTTCTGTGTTATGACCGCGAAAATGTGAATGATATTGACACATTTCATCAGAATTAAACCGTCCTGGACGGGGATTGATTGGAGGGAGAAGGAAGGTAATTCTTCCTTCGTTGATCAACATCTGCAGTATCTCCTCCATAGATTGGCCCATGTAGACACTTAAAATTTTCTTTTCCTGTTACTAACTATGCAGGAGGGAAAAAGCATCTTTTTCACACTCTAGAGGTAATCCTGGAGGACCACAACATCAATTCCAACCTCAGAGATAACCCTGAGTACATTCAGAGTCAACAACATGACCATCTCAGAGATAACCTTGGGAAAAACTCGCCATAATCTGCAGGCAAAACCGGAGATAACCCTTGAGGGGCAAATGGTCATTTTGCCAACTCAACTTCACTTCAAATCAAATACACTCATGTCAACTCAAATTGATTCAAAATTAGTCCCACAAGACTCATATCTTAACTTCGGAGCAAAAACTACGCTAAAAAATTTCACCCGGATTGCTCGACGGAACCCGAGAATGCTATTTTGGCCATGGACCCATCTTCCCCGAATCAAAAGGGCAAATCCCATGTCATTGTGTAACTCTCAACAAAAGCAAATCAAGATGGTCTTGTACACCTCGCTCGGATGCTCGGATTGAAGTTCTCGCAAGTTCGAGCGGACATTACATTACACGAGTGCACGATTTTGAGACGATAGACCCATGAGGTCCGAATGCACCACGACCACCACCGCAGTGTATCGAGGTCGCCACAGGTACACCTCTACCATCATCTATAAATATAGACCTTGGGGTCACCATATTTGGGGAGAGAGAGAGAGAGAAAAAGCGAGGAAGCCTGGCATCCATTTTACTTATACACACCTCTTTTGAGTGTTTCCTCATTTTTAAAAAACTAGTTAGCTCACATATAGCTATCTTTTATCCCATGGAGCCGAGTGTTTATCCATTTAAAGTTATAGAAGTCTACTTTGGCGTACACCCCACGTAAGCCTTCTTACATTTTATAAAGCCTTCTTCTCATATTAGCACACACTGTTATACACATTTAGAGTCGTGTGAGTGTGTTTGCCCGGACTTCGGTCCGTGATTTTCATTTCTGTCTGTACATATATATATACTTATATATATGTATATATTTCATATATGGACTAACATTATCGAGTTATGCCTCGATTGAGCCTAGACTTTTTGAGCCGGAGCGTTTATATTATATATATATATATATATATATATATATGGGTCGACTCATGTCATCGATGATGACTTGGATTTTATATCCTCCGCATTTAATTGCTTTATATATATATATATATATATATATATATATATATATATAATTGTTGTCGACGATATATCTCGATGAGCCCGGATTTTACATCCAAAGGCGTTTAATTTTATTATATATATATATATATATATATATATATATAATTGTTGCTTCGGACATATCCGATGAGCCCGGATTCACATCCTAAGTATCGCTTTTATATATATATATTTATATATATATATATATATAGTATATATATATATATATATATATATATATACATTTTTATTCGGCCCCGCTCGAGTTTACTTCGTGGCGTTGATGGCCTTTTATATTTTATTTACATTTCGTCCCTCGAGTTTACTTTGGAGTTTATCATTTTATATTGATATATTATTTACAAACTTTATTTATTTATATTTTTTGATCCCACGGAGTTATGTTTATCATGGTGGTTGATATATATATATATATATATATATATATATATATATATAATCTGCCATCGCTTTCCATACAAATTGCAGATCATGTGAGCCTAGAATCATGTGATCACGTGTTTCATTTCATCAATCTAGATTCGTTCCCATGATGGACATTTTTTTCATTGTAAAGAACTTTTGTACATTATTTTACAAAGTGTCTCAATTTTCTTGGATGGTTGTCATGCCCATGAGGAGTTCTAAGATCATCAGATATTATTTTCTAGAATGCTTTCAGATCTCTCAAAAAAATAAAAGCAAAATGCCGTAACATTTAATAATAAAATGGAAGTATGAAAAGGTCTCAATTCCTATTGAGCACAAGGTTTGAAAAACCTCTTTACAAAACTTCATCATTGCTATATCTTCGTTAAAACTGAAATTTTCTATAAATTTAAACCTTATGTATATAGGAAACTAACGAGGCCTCGTGACTACTTTCAAATAATAATTGCACATTGATCCACACACACACACACACACACATTCATATAACAATTTCTTTGAAAAGTGGCGGTCACCGTGGTAACACGGATGTTGGGGGTGCCTAACACCTTCCCTCCGCATAATCAAGCCCCCGACCCAAAATGAATCTTTGGTTTCACAGATTCGCTTATAGTAGTGTCAAATCATCGGGTCAATGTGCAACCTTTTCATTCATGTTGGTGCAACCAGCTTAAAAATACACCAACTGGCGACTTTTAAAGTCAAATCGTCGACATTATACATGTTTGACCTTTTTCACTTGTTTTTTCAAACAAATCTCACATTAACATGAGAACACCAAAGAACAAGTAATGAAAAGGGACACTTAAAAATCCCGACGCCGATGTGTGGCACTCACTGGGACTCCAAGAAGAGGGCTTAAGCCGCTATTACAAGCTTTTCAAAATTGTTATATGCTTGTGTGTGAATGTTGCATTTACATTTATGATGAATGTGTACGAATGCATCTTAATTATCGTGACCGCTAAATATCTATCTATGATATTAGTGCTTTCGCACATGTCATCATTTTGCATAAACGGTGAGACACGTTGTATGTGAATGTATGTTGTGTGGTCCCTCCACCAGAGGCTATCCCGCTTGTTTGATTATCGGACTCGTGGGAAGAATAATTCCTCGGGGCTCGTGAAAGGCACCACCAGATTCGCTTCCAATTGAATCTAATCGGATTAACTTCCCGCCAAGTAGATTCATGATGATCTGGGAACCTTCATGCCAAAAAGCCGCGAGAGTAACCTAAGTAGGTTAGCCTCTGATAAACCAAATGCGAAGGGACGTCTCTTCATACTTTCCCATTTCAATTACTTGTCAATCTCAATGTAATGGAAAATATGAAAAATATGTGAATGCATATTAAGGCTTGACATGCTATCAAATGACACCCATTTTGCAGGATAATATTCCTAAAATGGACATGTTATGATAACATGTAAAATTTTTATACATTTCCCTAAGACTAAACTACATAAGTTTTTGTAGGGAAGCAATTGATCCTTTTCCGTTCAAAGTCCAAAAGGGCATTAAGCCCACAGTTAGACATGGATAAAAGTGCCCAACCTGATCCTACCCTGCCTCTCGCGAGGAGTTTGAAAGATTGCTTATCAAATGACAGAGTTGGGTGTTATGCTCAAAGAACTACACCAATCTACTCGTGGTCCACAAATACCCATCCACACGTAATCCTCTACACATGGAGGAATCCAGGCCAAACAATGCCTACTCAACCGAGAGTTATCCACCCTGTAAAGGGCTGTGGTATTGGCAAAAAGATGGAAACCCAGATACCTAAACCTCATTCCAATAAAGAGATCACAAATCTCAGGGATGATCGAGAAACTGGGGATCTAAGAAAGAAAGTCTAACAAATGGAGGAGACCATCCGGCCAATCAAAGGGATCGGAAATTATGGGAGTGTCACCTATTCAGATCTCTCGTGATATTCCTGTGGGGCTCGATATCCTACCAAATTCAAAGTCCCTAGAGTTTGAAAAGTACAATGGGAAAAAGCGATCCCTATACGCATCCTAAAAGTGTACATCGCTGAACCGGGTCTTATGTCAAGATGAAAGCCTCGTAATGCAACTTTTTCAAAAGAGTCTCACCGGAGAGGCTAAAGCCCGGTATGCCCGACTCGACAATGCCAAAATCCACAATTGGGAAGAATTGGCCCACGCCTTTCTAAATCAAGATAGTTTTTACCACAAATGGCGCCGATCGATACCAAGTGACTAAAGTCAAAAAGCAAAGTAATCAATCTTTCCGAGAATATGCCCAAAGGTGGAGACATCTCAGTCGCAAGTCATTCCATCAATGATAAACCGAGATGGTAATGACGTTTATCGATATCCAAGAGGCTCCATACTACGAGAGGATCCTAGCAGTATAGGAAAGCCATTCTCTAAATGATCAAACACGGTGAAATGGCAGAGATGGGCCTCAAGGGCAAGATAAGATTAAAGACTTCACCGCTTTGGAAGCAAGTTGCCAAGCATATACAGATCGCAAGTAAGTGCGAAGCGATCCCAAGGGGTACCCGATAAAGACATCAAGATGTATCCCTTGTTGTACAGGGCAATCTAGTAGACCAAACCTATAGTCCCCCATTTGGAAAAAGCGAGACAATCTCGCCATTTCAACAACAAAAGATTTAACCAATTCCAGACAGAAAAGAAAATTTGAGAGAACGGAAAATCTGGGTGTTCACTCCACTAAAGCGATTCTCTTGAAAATGTGTTGGCGATATTGATGGATCATAAGCAAATTATCGAATCGGGCTCCACCTCCGGAACCAGGAGCAAAAGATACAATCCAAGCCGTAGATGTGCTTACCACTCAGATCTCCAGTGACACGATACACAAGATTGTTGGTCCTTAAAGCATAAAATTCAAAAAATCGATCGAAAGTGGCAAGATTGTTGTCCAACAAACCCGACCAACAAAATGTCAACACCAACCTTCCATTGCAAAGATGATACTGGAAGAAGTAAACATGATAGGGTCAGAAGTTACCGAAATATATCCAATTTGTAAGTGCATACGAAGGATGGGAAGACTACCCCAAAGGCACACAGAGAGCAAATGTCCTAAAATGGGAAAACTCTTTGAGAGGGTATGATAGTAATGCAAAAGTTAGAGACAATCCGAATCAAGTAAATGCTAGCTAAGTCGATAGTGCGCCAACATCGTGGATACGAGGCATTTCTTCACTCAACTATCAAGGCCAAGAAAAAGGGGATGATAAAATTGCTAGCAAACCTCGCCAACAAAAAAAATCGCTTGGGGAATGCGAAACTCTCAAAGAAGAAAGATCAAACAACCTCCACAAGAGTCCAAAAATTCACCCTCTAAGCAAATCCAATGAAGAAATGCTACACTTTTTGATAAGCTTAAGGAAGGATTACCGAAGTTGTCTACCTCCTATAAATCCCAAGATAAAGAGCTATGATTCCACCAAGATATGTCTCTACCATTCTAACTCACTTGGACATACGACTGAGGAATGATGGGCTTTGCGACATAAAATCCAGGATCTCATTGAAAATGGAGAGCTGGAGATAGAAATTCCCATGACCAAAATAGTTAAAAAGGCAATAAAAAGCTTAAGATGTCCACTCGAGACATGTAGTTCAAATAAGGTGAAGGCTATGAGCGATAATCCTGGCATAACACAAGATGGAGCGATCCTAATGCAAGAAGTGATAGAAGAGACAAGGGAATTCCCGAAGGATATTCTTCCGCCGACATCAAACATCTTTTGGTCCAAAGATATCAACCACGTTCCTGATTTTATCACCTTAGATAATGCGGAGGAAATACTGATCCTTTCCAAGGAAGAAAAAGTAAAAAAGGAAAATTCCTTGCAAGAAATGCAACAACAGTTCGAGGCAGATTTCATGGTCGAATCCTCTCAAGCCCAGGAAAAGCGTGAAGGAACATATGAAGGAGAAGGTGGTGAGGTTGTCGGGGAAACCAACCCATCAAATAATCAAGATTTCATACCTTTTTGCGATGGGTCCAGCTCAAGCATCCCTGAAGAATGTATTGAACATGGAAGCGATCAAGTTATGGCCATAAGTGAAGACATTCAAAACCAAGAAGTAACCTCTCGTCAAAGCCTCAAGGCAACACAACCCATCGACGACCGGACTATCAGCCTCAACTAGCCAAAAAGATGTAGATCCAGGGATAAAGTCATGAAGTTCCGTAGAAGATGTTGGGACTAAGATTACTTCTTCATAAAGATGTTTTTTATTTTCCATGCATGTATAAAAAAAAAAAAAAAAAAAAAAAAAAAAAAAAAAAAAAAAAAAAAAAAAAAAAAAAAAAAAAAAAATCAAAAAATCAAAAATCAAATCATCTGTGTTTCAAATTTCATCAAGCCCGAACTATTTAAAGACCCGATCTCCCTCTTCAATGGGAGAGTACGTAGGCGTACCATTTATGGTGCTTGGTCAAACCAAACACTTCTCAAACCAAAACACCCAAACTAAAACACTTCCCAATCCAAACACTTCTCAAACCAAACACTTCCCAAACCAAACACTTCTCAAACAAACACTTCTCAAACAAACGTTTCTCAAACAAACATTTATCAAACCATTTATCTTATTGAGTAGGAACTACGCATACCTGATCTCCCACACTCACAGGAGTACGTAGGCAACCACCAAGCAAAGCGATCCGACCCTCAACAGTAAACGTCCAAATCCAAACGTCGATCCCAAGAACCGACCCTCCAAGTCAACCGACCCATGTGGAGAAGACCCAACAACACCGCAATGTCATTCCATCAACCGCACAAATCCCAAAAAGAAGAAATAGCGATATGCCAAGACAACCAAACAATGAGGACCTTCAAAGATTTGACACCCTTAATCACGAAGTCTTCATCAAATCAAGAAAATCAAGACCGATTGCAATAACAAGTCAGAATAATGATTCAAGGCATCAAAACCCAAGTCCTATACTTGTTCACCATATCCGTACACAAAAGAAAAGTCTCTTTGCGATCTCAAAGATCTTATCACCCCATCATCTCACAAAGCGACTATCCTGCATAACAAGCAAGGTGGGAAATTTCAAAATCGACGACAACCCGATATTGCGACCACTACAACAAGACTTGAGCAATCTCGGAAATAGCCACAACTCAACACTAGGGCATTTATCAAACATCCTAAAGAAGAAAATGCCCCAGTCAACACCATCAGCATGGTACATCATCATCAAAGCTTCTCTCACACATCATTTCATTAGCGATTTGGATATTACTCACTTGCGACTTCATCAACAAAGAGTTTTTCGTATGAATCCTCACATCAAGATGCGAAAGGACTGGGGCATTTTCCAATTCCAGGAAAGCGAAGGATTTTAAGGCGGGATCAGGCCTCTCATCAAAAGAAGGAAAACTCCTGAAAGAAATCATGGCGACATTAGCGTGCCCCTACGAAAGAAGGGGAAAATTCTCAAAAAGTTCTTAACTCAAGGCCAACGACAAAAGGTCTGGAAAATGAAATCTACATCGATAAATGTGTTAATTTGCATCAAATCCTCATAAATTAAGGCCTCTACACTGAAGTTCAAAAGTTCGAAGAAAGAAAAAGCGAAGTTCACACCCTCCAAGGATATCAACGCATTTCAGTGTCATCGGGCTCGGTGGTTGCGAATCAAATATTCAAGGAAATGGGGCACAATCACCCAACAAAGAAAAGGAAACTCCAAATCACCTCAAAAAAAAGGGTGATTTACTACATCAACGTACATTTCTCAATCAGGACAATAACATCTAAGCAAAAATCTAGATCATCACATCACGCGCGAACCTTTGAATATTACTTCAAATGAAGGTATCGAAAGATCCAGATTCAAAACCATTATCTTCAAATTCGGAGATCCAACATCAAACCATCGGTTCGGTGATGAAAGTTTTGAATACCACCGAAAGATTCGAGTGAGAACCGAAATAATTGGGCCAAAATAATAAAGGTGTTCAACTACCAACATAGGTAGCACCGTTGTAAACTACCATACATCGGGAAGGTCCGGTGATTTAAAACGTCATCCCCATCGAGATGTGGAAAACATCTCAACTTATCTTCATCAAATAAGCGTCAACGATTAAATGCCAAACCATTGAAGTCAACACCAGCATAGGCATCAGCAATGATCGGTAAAGGTAAAGCGATTTGCAGAAACATTTTAATCATGCATCATAACATTTATTGAGATTTGCGATTTGCGATTTGCGATATGCGAAATGTGATGTGCGAGTTACGAAGTGCGATTGGCCAAAAGCGTAATGCGAAGTGCGAAATGAGATGTACAATTTGCGAAAACATTTTAAACATTCATCATCACATTCACTACATTTCAATCTGCATCATTGAAAATACATTGTCATGTTTCAAGTGTCTACTAATCTTTATCATGTCCATTCCATTGCATTGCATGAACATATTAAAGAAGGGCATCTGTAGACACTCGAAATTTTCTTTTCCTGTTACTAACTATGAAGGAGGGCAAAAGCGTCTTTTCCACACTTTAGAGGTAATCCTGGAGGACCACAACATCAATTCCAACCTCAGAGATAACCCTGAGTACATTCAGAGTCAACAGCATGACCATCTCGTAGATAACCCTGAAAAAACATGCTAACTGTTGTGCAAAAAATCGGAGATAACCCCGGGAGGGGCAAAATGGTCATTTTACCAACTCAACTTCACTTCAAATCAAATACACTCATGTCAACTCAAATTGATTCAAAATTAGTCCCACAAGACTCATATCTTAACTTTGAGCGAAAACTACGCTGAACAAATTTCACCGGATTGCTCGACGGAACCCGGAATGCTATTTTGGCCATGGACCCATCTTCCCCGAATCAAAAGGGCAAATCCCATGTCATTGCATAACTCTAGACAAAAAGCAATCTCAAGATGGTCTTGTACACCTCATTCGGATGCTCTGATTAAAGTTCGCAAGTTCGAAAGTGACATTACATTACACGAAAGTGCACGATTTTGAGACGACGGGACCATGAGGGCCTGGATGCACCACGACCACCAGTAGTGTATCAGAGGTCGCAGTAGGTACACTGCGCGCCATCGCTCTATATATATATAGACCTTGGGGAGCCATATTGGGAGAGAGAAGAGAAAAAAGCGAGGAAGCCTCATTCCATTTTACTTTATACACACACATCTTTTGAGTATTTCCTCATTTTTAAACACTAGTTAGCTCACATATAGCTATCTTTTATCCAAATGAGAGCTGAGTGTTTATTCATTTAAAGTTATAGAAGTCTACTTTGGCAGCCCACTGTAAGCCTTCTTGTATTTTATAAAGCCTTCTTCTCATATTAGCACACATTGTTGTACACGTTGAGAGTCGTGAGTGTGTAGTTTCCCGAACTTCTATCCGTGGTTTTCTTTTCGCTCAGTATATATATACTTATATATATATATGTATATATTTCATATTTGGACTAACATTATCGAGTTATGCCTCGATTGAGCCTGCACTTATGATGCCTGGAGCGTTTAATTGCTTTTTTATATATATATATATATATATATATATATATATATATATATTTAAACTGTGGTCGATTTCACTGTCCGATGAGCCCCGGATTTTATATCTCGGTGCATTTAATTTTTATATATATATATATATATATAATTGTTGTCGACATATATCGATGAGCCCGGATTTACATGCGAAGCGTTTAATCGCTTTTATATATATATATATATATATATATATATAATTATCATTCGGACATATTCGATGAGCCTGAATTCACATCCATCATATTCTATGCTTTTATATATATATATATATATATATATATATATATATATATATTTACATTTCTGTCAGCCACAGAGTTTACTTCGTGGCCTTTTTATGCCTTTTATTTACATTTCGTTCCGCTCTGAGTTTACTTGTGGCGGGTTGATCGCTTATGCTTTTTTATTTACATTTTGTCCCGCTTGGAGTTTACTTTCGTGGCGGTTGATCATCACACATATATATATATATATATATTTTATATATATATAAGCGCCATCGCTTTCCATATAAACCTGAAGATCATGTGAGCCTAGGAATCATGTAATCACAGGTTCAATTCTATGAATCTAGATTTGGTTCCCATGATGGACATTTTTCACTATAAGTTGATTTTGTACATTATTTTAAGGTGTCTAAATTTCCTTGGATGGTTGTCATGCCCATGAGGAGTTCTAAGATTGTTGTGTATTATTTTCTAAAGATGCCTCAGATCTCGAAAAAATAAAAGCAAACAAGTTTAACATTTAATAATAAAATGGAAGTATGAAAAAGTCTCAATTCCTATTGAGCATGTGGTTTGAAAAACCTCTTTTACAAAACGTCATCATATATATCTTGGTTAAACCGAATTTTTCTATAAAATTCAAACCTTGTGTATATAGGTGCAAATGAGGCCTCGCACTACTTTTAAATAATTGCACATTGATCCACACACACACAAACACACACATTCATATAACAATTTCTTTGAAAAGTGGTTGTCACCGTGGTAACACAGATGTCGGGGGGTGCCTAACACCTTCCCTCAGCATAATCAAGCCGCCGGACCCAAAATGAATCTCGGTTTCACTGACCCGTCTAGCAGTGTCAAATCACTGGGTCAATGTGCAAACCTTTTCGGTTGTGTTGGTGCAACTAGTTAAATACACCAACTGGCGACTCTTAAAGTCAAATCATCGACATTATACATGTCGGACCTTTTTCACTTGTTTTTTCAAACAAATCTCACATTAACATGAGAACACCAAAGGACAAGTAACGAAAAGGGACACTCAAAAATCCCGACGTCGAAAGCCCAAATAGGTGAATTCCCTCTTATTAGAAAAATCCCGACGGGCTTTAGCATTTGCTCTCATCGCAACCTTATCCTCCATAGCTTCGCTTTCTGAAGGTGGTGTGGAGGCATTCATAACAAAAGGAAGCAGATAGGCATGCTCCTGCCTGATTAATTGGCGCGTGACTTGATGATGGTGGGTCACCAGTTCTGCCAGTTGCTCAATTTGTTTGCAAAGAGCTTTCATCTTTTGTTCCATGGTAAACTGGAACTTTGCATAATCCTATTTGTTAACACAGTCTTTGATGGTTTGGGATGATTCACCGTTAGAATTGGAACCTTGTCCAATGCTCCAACTGATCATGTTGACCTCTTCTTCTTTGTGTTGAGGAATAGGGTTGTCTTGCATGTGAGGTTGATCTGGCTTTGTGACCATGATCTCATCATTGTCTATTAGATCTTAAATCTTGTGTTTCAAGGCCCAACAATCTTGAGTATCATGTCCAGGTTCTCCAGCATGATAAGCACACTTCCGAGTAGCATTAAAACCCCTCCCATTAGGATGGTTGGTGGAAGAAGATGTGTAATTTTCTTCTGAGCAGTCAGAAGAGCAAGAATATTCTCGAGTGAGTCCCCTAAGGGTGTGAACGTTCGAGGTTGCTTTACTTCTCCACTTTTAGGCAATGGAGGGTTTAAAGATTGTGTTGGAAAAAGGGAGTAGTTTCTCCTCTGCATAGGCATGCTTTGATTGCCTTTTTGTCCTTGTAGTATCAAGGAAACATCCTCCTCTTTCTATGGACCCTCCGAGGGTTGTTTCCATAAGATTCGGACTGTATGTACTCAGCAACGGCTTTAAGAGCGGCGAGGTCTTGAATCTTTCCAGACTTCAATCCCATTTCAGCCATTTCTCCGTGTTTGATCATTTCGGAAAATGGTTTGCCAATACCAGCTAGAACTCTTTCATAGAAAGGAGCTTCCTGTACATTTATGAAAGTAATGACCATTTCTGATTCTGTCATGGAAGGAATAACTTGAGCAGCAAGGCGCCTCCACCTTTGAGCATACTCTCTAAATGACTCATTAAACTGTTTCTTGACTTTGGTAATTTGGTACCGGTCAGGAGCCATCTGAGATTAAAAACTGTATTGAATGAGGAAGGTGTGAGCCAGCTCTTCCCAGCTATGGATCTTTGAGTTGTCTAATCTGGTATACCATGAACGGGCTTCTCCAATGACTTTTTCAAAGCAATTTGCATTTCGAGCTTTTCATTTTCTGCGTAAGACCCAAGCTCTCCAATGAACACCTTTAAATGTGTATAAGGATCCCCTAATCTGTCATATTTCTCTAAATCAGGGGTCTTGAATTTTTCTGGATACTGAACACCAGGAAATATGCAAAGGTCTGTATATGAAACACTGCCATATGTCCCAATCCCTTTGAGAACGCGGATAGTTTCCTCCATTTAAAGGACCTTCTTCCTGATATCACTAGTGTCTGGATCTCCTTTGAGATGGGTGTTTTCAGGATCTTTGTTGGTTGTATCCAACTGAGGTTCTGGAATTGTCTTTTCCAGACCTTGAACTCCTCCTTGTGTAGAGGATTCTGTATGTGTAGGTATCTTCGTACCCTGAGTGGACTGGTGTAATTCTTTCAATAGAATAGCCAAGTCTGTAATTTGTTTACTCAATCTGTCAAATTCTTCTCGGGAAACAGCATTAGATTGGTCAAAAGAAGACATGATTGGCTGTAGGCTCGTGGCCTTTTTGGATTTTGAGCGGGTAACAGGCCCAATTGTTTCCCTACAAAAGACTTACGTAGTTTAGTCTTAGGGTAATGTAAATGTTATCATAACATGTCCGTTTAGGAATTTTGTCCTGCAAAACCAATTGTTAATTGATAACATGTTATGCATGCACAGATATTCTTTATATTTTCCAATACATATGGATGAACATGGAATAAAATTACAAGTAAATGCGTTTACAAGTAATTGAAAATGGAAAGTATGAAGAGACTTCCCTCCGCGTTTGGTTTATCAGAGGTTGACCTATCTTAGGGTTACTCTCGCGGCTTTTTGGCATGAAGGTTCCCAGATCATCGCAATCTACTTGACGGGAAGTTAATCCGGTCGTTCAACTGGAGCGAATCTAAGTGGTGCCTTTCCTGAGCCCCGGGGAATTATTCTTCCCACAACTCCAGTAATCAAACACCAACAAGATAGCCTCCTGGTGGAGGGACCACACAACATACATTCACATACAACGTGTCTCACCGTTTATGCAAAATGATGACATGTGCGAAGCACTAATATCACAGATAGATATTTAGCAGTGCAGTAATTAAGATGCATTCATACACATTCATCATAAATGTAAATGCAACATTCACACACCAGCATATAACAATTTTATAAAGCTTGTAATAGCGGCTTAAGCCCTCTTACTGGAGTCCCCAGCAGAGTCGTCACCTGTCGACGTCGGGATTTTTGAGTGTCCTTTTTCGTTACTTGTTCTTTGGTGTTCTCATCTTAATTTAAGATTTGTTTGAAAAAACAAGTGAAAAAGGTCTGACATGTATAATGTCGACGATTTGACTTTAAGAGTCGCCAGTTGGTGTATTTAACTGGTTGCACCAACGCAACCGAAAAAGGTTTGCACATTGACCCAGTGATTTGACAACTCGCTAGGCAGGTTCTGTGAAACCGAAGTTTCATTTTGGGTCAGGGGCTTGATTATGCGGAGGAAGGTGTTAGGCACCCAGACATCCGTGTTACCACGGTGACCGCCACTTTTCAATGAAACTGTTATATGAATATGTGTGTGTGTGTGTGTGGATCAATGTGCAATTATTTGGAAGTAGTGCAGTACCTCGTTCGTACCTATATACATAGGGTTTGAATTTATAGAAAAATTCAGTTTTAAACAAGATATAGCAATGTCATTTTGTAAAAGAGGTTTTTCAAACCCTGTGCTCAATAGTAATTGAGGCCTTTGATGCTTCCATTTTATTATTAAATGTTAAACTTGTTTGCTTTTATTTTGGAGATGAAGCATTCTCGAGAAAATAATATCTGTGAGTTGTAGAACTCCTCACATGTAATGACATAATGACCATTAAAGAAAATTTTGACACTGTAAAATAATGTACAAGCTGCTTACAGCTAAAAAATGTTCATCATGGGAACCGAATCTAGATTCAGTAGACTGAATCTGTGATCACATGATTCCTAGGCTCACATGATACTGCAATTTGTATGGAAAATAATAAGCAGTTATATATATAAAAGCTGTAAATATATATATATACAGACATGATCAACCACCACGAAGCAACTCCATGGGGGATCGGAAATATAAATATATATAAAAGCGGTAAATATATATATATATATGGACATGATCAACCACCACGAAGTAAACTCCAGGTGGGACGAAATGTAAATAAAGTTGTAAAAGTGATCAACTACCACGAAGTCAACTCCAGGCAGGTCAAAAATGTAAATATATATATATATATATACAAATACATATATATAAAAGCAGTAAACGCACTGGATGTGAATCCAGGCTCATCGGATATGTCCGACAACAGTTATATATATAAGTAGATATATATATATATATATATATATATATATATATATATAAGCGAGTAAATGCACCGGATGTAAAATCCAGGCTCATCGAGAGGATATCGACAACAATTATATATATAAGTATATATATATATATAAGCAATAAACGCTCCAGACCAAAATCTAGGCTCAATCGAGGCATAACTCGATAATGTTAGTCCATTTATAAAATATATACATATATATATATAAGTATATATATATGAGGCAGAAATAAAACCACATGGATAGAAAGTCGGGCAAATGCACACAACACGACTCTCAATGTGTATAACGGTGTGTGCTAATATGAGAAGAAGGCTTTTATAAAATGTGAGAGAAGCTTACTTACGGTGAGTGCGCCAATGTAGACTTCTATGACTTTAAATGGATAAACACTCGGCTCCATGGGATAAAAGATAGCTATATGTGAGCTAACAAGTGTTTAAAGATGAGGAAACACTCAAAAGATGTGTATCTGAGTAAAATGGGATGGGGTTTCCTCGCCTTTTTCTCTCTCTCCCCCTCTCAAATGGCTGACCCCAAGGCTTGTATATATAGACAGATGGCCACAAGTACACTGGCTGCCATGGTTGTTGTACCTGTACGGTGGTCATGGTCATGGTGCATTCGAGCCTCATGAGTCCCGTAAATCTCGTGTAAGACGTGCACTCATGCCTTTGTAATGTCCGCTCGAACTTGTAGAACTTCAATCCGAGCATCCGAACGAGGTATATTTGACCTTCTTCGGACCGCTTGTGTCGAGAGTTATGCAATGACATGGATTAGAGGTTGTACGAAGTCAGGAAGAGGGGTCTATGCCCATGGTCTTCAAGCTTCAAATTCTATCCAAAGTACTGCCACGCGTAATAGTCACTCGGGATTGTTACTTCTCGGTTCTTGTGGGACATTGTTGTATGTATGTATGTATGAAGTGTTGAGACGACGCGCAGGTGTTGAAAGGGGCAAGATGATGTTTGACTCTTCGCCGGGGTTATCATCGAGTTGAGTTGGAAGTAGACGTTGCTCAGGGTTACATCTGAGATTGGACTACTTGTTGGTATGCCGCGATATCATCTTGTAAGCGTAGGTGTTGAGGTGCAAGATGACGTTTGACTCCTCACCGGGGTTATCACCGGTTTGAGCGGAAAGCAGACGTTGCTCAGGGTTACTTCTGAGATTGGACTGCTGCAAGTGTTTGAATGTCGTAAGGTCATCTTCTGGATGTGCCTGTCTTCCCGTTGTTAGCTCCGGGTCTGAGGTATGAGTGCCTCGGCAGGAGGTTTGAGCTTGAAGTTGATCGCATGTATTTGGAACAAACAATTCCAGAGTTATCGCCGAAACTGCAAAAACATCCCTTGGGGCTATCACCAAGGATGGAGTTGCTACTCCCAGTGTTAGTTCTGGGGTTGGAACTGAGCGTCGCGGTGTTATCACCAAGACAGAACTGTCCTCTCCAGTGTTGTTGCCAGTCTTTTGATCTGCATACCTCGGGGTTATCTCCGAGATTGGAAATGACATTCCCGGTGTGTGTTCCGAGGTTTGGAATGACGTTCCCGGTTTGTGTTTCGGGTTAGAACTGATGTTCCCAGTTTGTGTTCCGGATTGGAACTAAACTTTCGATAGTATCAGAAATGGATGTAAACTATCTTCCAGGGTTATCTCCGAAAGACGAATCTTCCCTCCTGCAATGTTAGTAACAGGCATGCAAAAAATTTTGAGTGTCTACAGATACCCCTCTTTATCATATTCATCCAATGCAAGGCATGGATAGGATAAAGAATCCTAGACACTTGAAATAGAAGCAAGATAAACATGATGTTATATGCAGCAACATGATGCAAACGTATAATGCATGATTGTCAGGTAATCAATAGGCTCATCAAAACTGGATGGTACTCTAACAATGATAATCAAAAACTGAAATCCAAAATATGGAATATATATAACTGAGGGTCATAAGACCATGAACTATGTCCACAGTTGCGAGTAATCTTTCAACACCAACTTTAACAGTCATAAGACTATAAGGACTCCTCGTACTTAGGGGGATCAGCCCTTCGTACCATGTATTGTGCACAAACATTTAACGCTACGCGTAAGTTATCCCCTAGTAATAATAGGGTTGTTAATCTCAGTATTTAGAGTACAAGTCCGCATCAAAGAAAGTTTGGTTTGGATAAGCTTTCAAGGGTAATTTGAAGTTTAACGAACATCAACTAGAGGACTAGTTGAATCAATAGTGTTTGATAATCACAACAGATGTTTAATAACAATATAACATGGAACAATTGAGAATCATAAATGAACTGATTGTACATGTTAAACTCATGCTTAAAATAACTATAAAGCATAAGTATTCGACAAAATGAATAAAATGGTAAACCTTTGCTTGAACAATAAATAAGCTAAGGTTAGAGTTTTATAATATTAAAAATGAAATATACTGAACGTACATTAACTGATAGCAAGCTGGAAACTAAAACTTGCCCAACAAGGTATTAACTCATGCAACGAATTAAAACAGTTCAATAATAAGGACGAGAATTCAAAACTACATTCATTATACAATAATAGAACTTAAGAAACTTGCTTAACTATAAACAAGTTAGAATGAATCATTCAAATGAGAATTTCAAATAACATTAGAGTTAAAGTTTGCTCGAATGAATTTTAGGAACAATTGACTTATTTAATAACAGATAAGATAAAAACCTTGCTAAATCAAAAGAATAAAGTTACACAATGTAATAATAGAACTAACTCAACGAAAGTGTAGAGTTAGAAAGCTTTCTCAATGTAAAAGATAGGGTTTAGAAATTTGCCTTGAGCGTAAGCTATAAAATTAAACTCACGATCACCTACATATAGGTTTAGAACCATCATCTATTAGATATACCACAACATATTCATTTCTAGTTAGACTTGTTATGATAACACAAGTCTTAAGCTACTATTCAAATATCAGAAAATCCAAGTGTTAATCTTCGCAACACTTATTGACTATTAACCATGCTTAATAAATCAAAACACGTCCCTTTCCTAGTTTACCAACTTTTACAACGCTCAAATTACTAACCACATTTCATTATGCTATGTTATCCTTAACATCACACTTTTAACATGCTAATCCAATTTCAGACCATGCCATGATGCTATATCAAATCTGCAGCAATAGCAGAAACCATAATCTCAAACTAGGGTATGGTAGCGGCGTTACGCGCCATACAAAGGCACTGGGACCAAGTGCGCAAGGCTTGTTCGGTGTTAGAACAGACGTAGAGATGCTAATGAGCGATGAGCAGAGCTTTAGCCCAACAAACACAAATTTCACCCACCAAATAGTGATAATAACACGTAAAATAATTATACAACTATCATAAACATGATTGCTCACCTATTCAATCACTTAACACAATTTAACAAGTAAAACTATTTTAATTTCTCAATTTTCATATTTTTCATATAAAACTCCATTTTTGATATCCATTACAAAATTCATCACTGTAAATTCAATACTTGGCCAAAACACCTCATTCAAATTACATTATGCTCTTATCTTATAGAACTAACATATACAAGCTTCAATTTATGACTTCACATACTAATTGGACACTAAAATTGATACTTTTCATGAACATATGAAAAATACATATAAACATACACTGTCGAACTTTTCTTCTACTGTAAACCGAAATTAGCATGTAATTATTGTTTAAACATAATCTCAACTCATAACTATATCCAATTACCATCAACAGATTATGTAACAACAATTTACAGAAAGCTAGAATTCACAGAGTATGAAAATTATTGTCGTAATATTCATATATATACATATATATACATAATATAAAGATTATGGAGAATTACCTTCAATTAGCTTGCACAACCTTGCTAAACACTGAATTTGCTGTGAAAATTCTTAAAACTCTCTCTCAATTCCCTCACAACTTCTCTCTCAATACTGTGAACTCTCAAGCTTTGCAAACAAGAATGCGTATAAGCAAGAGATAAGCTTATTAACAAGCGTATTCTAAACACTGATAAACCCTCAATAATAACACTAATTACAAAATTTCAGTTACTAACGTATATAATATAAATATATTATATTTATGATTTTAATTTATTTTGTTTATTTTATTAAATTTCAAAAATTAGAAATATCAAAAGCCATAAGGCTTGTTTGGCAACCATTTAAAATTAAAGAGTTAAAATACTTAAGCCTTGTTTGACAAAAACTAATTTAAATCCTTTTTAATTTATTTTAATAAACACTTTAGTTTATAAACTTTAATCACATATTATTTTCATATCCAACATTAACCCATTAAATTAATCACATACTATATTTTAATTAAATATAGCCTTTTAGCAAATATCACCAAATTATAATTTTCATTATAACTTTATTTAATAATTTAATAAATCATTTAGATTACTAATCACAATATGTCACAATATAACATCTCATGTTATAATACAAATCTCTAAATTATAAATTTATTTAATTCAGAAAATCCTCTAATAAATTTAGATTCATCAATTCCACAATAGACACATCAAATAAATATTTATATTATTCAATAAATATTTATTATTACACTTTAAAATTTCGGATCGTTACATTTAGAATGGCCTGGATCTTCTCTGGATTGGCCTCGATGCCTCTCTGACTGACCAGATAGCCCAGGAACTTCCCCGCACCGAGCCCGAAGGTGCACTTGGTAGGATTTAGCCTCAAGTTATGATGACGAACCATCTGAAAGCATTCCTCTAAATCATCCAAGTGCTTTTGAACGATCATGCTCTTCACTATCATGTCATCAACATACACTTCTATGTTCCTCCCTAACTGCTTCTGGAAGACGAAGTTCATCATCCTCTGATAGGTGGCTCCAACATTTATCAAGTCAAATGTCATCTTCTTATAGGCGTTCACCGAACGGTGTGTAATGAATGTTGTCTTCGATATATCCTCTTTGCACATAGAGATCTGGTGATAACCTAAAAAAGCATCCATAAAACTTAGTAGTGCATACCCCGAAGTCGCATCAATGAGTTGATCGATGTGAGGTAGAGGATAGAAGTCCTTCAGGCAAGCTTTATTCAAGTCTGTGTAATCAATGCAAACTCGCCATTTCCCGTTCTGCTTCTGGACGAGGACCACATTTGCCATCCACTTTGGATAATCTATCTGAAAGATGAAATCTGCAGCCAGTAGCTTGGCAATCCCCTCATTAATGATCCTTTGACGTTCAGGTGCAAAAATTCGCCTTTTCTGCCGAACTAGCTTCTTTGAGGGGTCCACATCAAGCCTGTGTTCTGTTATCCTTCGGCTCACTCCGGGCATGTCCTTAGGCTCCCATGCAAAAATGTCTGCATAACAGCGAAGAAGTTCTATAAGGTTTGTTCAGAGAGGTTCCAGCAGACCCGAACCTATCTTCACTATTTTATCCTTCTTGCCAGGAATCAGCTCGAACTCCTCCGTTTCTCCTGCTGGCATGACCAATGGTTCTGAACTATTTTTAGTAAAGGGCTCAATCTCTATTGCCATGGTTTTCTTCTGCTTGCTGACCCCTACTCCCGAAGAAATCACAACATTTCTGTAGCATCGTCTGGCCAAATCCAAGTCCCCTGCCACCTCTCCCACTCCATGTGTCATTGGGAACTTGACCTTAAAATGAGGAATGGAGGTCACAGCTTGCAGAGCTGTCAAAGTAGGTCTACCCAGTATGATGTTGTAGGTTAAATCTACATGCACAACATAAAATTTACACGTTATTTCTACCTGTTGCGGAGCAGTACCAAAGATGACCGGTAGCTCAATAGTTCCTGCCACTTTGATAGGATCATTGCTAAAGCCATATAAGGGAGCCTCCTGCCCAACCTCCATCTTTCGCCCATCCAGATGCATCCTCTAATAAGCATGGGCATACAAAATGTCAACAGAAGACCCGTTATCAATCATCATCCGCTTCATATCCACCGAACCCACCTGTGCTGTAATCACCAATGCCCCTTCATGGGGCTCGATGGGCTCTGAAGGATAATCTTCATCAGTAAAGGATATGACCATTCTTGGATATGGTCTGTCGGTCTTCGGGAGAACACCCGCTATAGACATAACTGAGTCCAGATATCCCTGCCTCTTCTTCCCTACCAAATTTCCTGCCGTCCCACCGGTAATTACATCAACGACGTGCCTTGGTGGCTGATTTGGAACAGGTTATACAGGCAGAACTAGTTGAATCACTTGAATAGTCCGATCATTATTCTGTTGTTCTTGCTGATGATCCCTTTCAGCCACATACTGTGTGAGACCCCAGATTTTATGAATAAAGATTTAAATTTCTCAAAATATTTTTTTAATATTATGGAGTGGATTTAATATAATGTTATAGTTGTGGGTAATATTTACAAATTTTGCAAAGTATGCAAGTTGTCATATTATATTCAATTGGTCGGGAAATATTCTTTTTGTCGGGGAATATCAAATGCGATGGTACAATCATTGGTGGACCCCACAACAGAATTATTGTCGGATTGAGAAAAAGACAAAAATATTTTATTGAAAATAACGGCAGAAGTTTTACCAATAATACTGTTGAACTACTCGGTAGTAAAAAGAATGATGTCTGGCGTGGTTGCATAGTAGCACACGGTATTGATTATTGATGCTTATGTGAGAAGTCACTCAGTTTTGTTCAATTATTGCTTCAGTATTTATATTAAGTTTGGCGTATTATTTAGACCCCTACTTACCCATTTTTAAAATTATCGGTGGAAAGTTATATTAATTTTGTTTATATATATATATATATATATATATATATAGGTATTATATATTTATATATTTATATATATGTATACGTGTAAGTCAAAATGGGTGGGGAAAAGGGGGGAAATCAATTTGTCACATGAAGGAGTATTATTTCATTATTGTATGTTAGTGGGTTTTGGTGGAAAAGTAGAAATAGTGGGATGATAATTGTATTATATATGGCATGAATTGAAAGGGTGGGGAAATGATGTTTGACGGGTGGCTTATTTTTCAATCAAACTTGTGTTTATATGTATATATATATATATATATATATATATATATATATATATATATATAATTGTATAACATTTGGGTGGGTAGTGGAGTCCTAGTAGATTAAAATTTGGCAAGTTATGGATTGAGTTGTCAATCTTGAATATTATTGGCCAAATTTTTTTTCAATCATGCAGCATGGTTGGCAACTTGTAAATGTTGGAGCATTTTAATTGGTCAGTACTTTGACAAATGTTGCATGGGTGGTAGAGTTTTTCTAATATAGCATGTGTTATATATATATATATATATATATATTATAAAAATTTAGTTTTGAAAAAAATCTAGCGTATGATTTCAACCAATGAATTAAACAGTATCCTTCCACTCTCCTATAAATAAAAGTTCATTCCTTCATTATTTCTTACGAATTCACTGAAACTTCAGAGAGAGAAATTATAGAAAAACTATAGAAAAGTATTCTGCTACTTCCCTACTCTTATATCCAGTTCTTTTACGGTAAGGGATGTTATTTCTTTTGTATTCAAGAAGAGAACTTCTGTTATTCCATTTCTTTATTGTTTTGTTGGAATAACCTGTATACGCGGGCTACCCTATACTTGGTGACATTCTTCTATTATTCTGTCTTTATTATTCTGTTGGAACATCCTATCTATGTGTTTTACACCGGACCTAGTTCCGTCTTTATTATTATTTTGTTGGAATATCACATGCATGTGTTTTACAACGGACTGGTTAAAATCTTTACTTATTATTCATTGGAATAACGATCTATCTGAAATACCGCATGCATGGTGATTTTGTTGTTATTCCATTACTTATTATTCTATTGGAACATCTGTCGGTGTGAATTTCACGACTTTGGTTCCGTTATTATTTATTCTATTGGAATAACACAATATCAAATACCGCATGCATGGTGATTTCTTTTGTTATTCCATTTGTTATTATACTCGGTTGGTTAAAATTTTGACTTCTATACTCCATGAAATTAGTGGAATATCATTGATATTTGCGCTTCATCCAGTATTATGTTGACAATTTGGACGTTATTAGTAATGAATAACTTAATTCTTGAACTTGTTTTATTGAATTCTTATATCATTGTCATCATCCTCATGTTTATATTTTTTTGAAAGTCATACGTGGGTATTTGTAGTGCATAGATGGACTTGGTATGATTATGACGAGTGGATTATTGATTGTAATCATGGTAGTAATGTTACAAATGATGTGATAAAAGTCCTCATTGGCCCGTAGTTCATTGATGGATAGTTGTTGGCATGATCATGACCATTGATGAATACACAAATATCCTTGGCCCGTAGTGCATGGAATTTGTGGTCGTGACCCTAATGAATATCCTTGGTCGTAGTGCAGGGATGATGTGGATTATTTATTAAAATTTGAGTCCCAATGATAAAAGTGATGAAAAACCTTTTAAAACATAAAAGATAGTAGATTTTATTCTCTACTTGACTCTTTTAATGGATTGCTTGTTCATTGTAGTTAAACTTGATGTCTATTGTATTTTATCGGTTTAACATTGTTGGAGACTAATGATAATTTATCTCGCATTATCTTGGTCATAATATCACTTCTTTGGGCTAGTTGAGCTCACCTTTCTTTCCTTTGTTCTCTTTAGGAAATGAGAGAACGTAAATGGGACTAGTCGGGGAGCGGAGTGATGGTCAGAGATGGTGTCTTAGTAGTCCTCACTATTCGTAAAATAGTGTGATAATAAATGTAACGAGGACTCTATTTGAGAATGGATATTGTCTAGAAGACAATATTTGTATTTAAACTCACAGCATATGTTTTGTCGTATTTTACACGACTGCTGTATTATTAGTTTGTATTTAAATTTTGTACCATGTATTTGGCAACTCAAGATGGGTGATGTACACCTATTTTGGGGGCGTCACAATTGGTATCAAAGCTTAGGGATATGATCCCTGGCTGAGATGTGAGATAAGAACTAGGAGGGGAGAGACGGGGAATTCCTTCGCTAGTATGACCTACCTAAGTTTATTTGTTATTTAATTGGTTGGTCAGAGTATATTGATAATATGTGACATGTTAATTAACCTTTGTTTTGTGGCTGTATTTGAAAATGGCAGCTGAAAATGTCAACAATGGAGTGAATGAGACCGTGGAGACACCTCTAATCACCAACTAGGATAATGTAATATCAAGCGAAGAAGAAATTAGAGATATCTACGTGGTAAGTGAAGAACTAATAGTTGCACCCGAGCTAGTTGCAGAGGTAGTAGCTGAGAGTGAGGAAGAAGAAGAAAAAGAGGAACCTGAGGAGAATTGGTTAGAAGAAGTTTATGATCAAAATTTAGAATTTCAAAATCGTATTCGTGAGTTAGAAGAACAGGTTGAAGAACGGCAAGCGGTGGTGGAACAAAGGGATACAACAATTCAAAATTGTGTTACCCAATATGTGATGCTCGAACAAAATCACGCTTTGGCAGAGTGTAAGATATTAAAGTTGGAATCGAGAATTCAAATATCAAGGATCAAATTTGAAAGAAGAAACAAGCGAACAGTGAGAATGAAGGATGTGTGGGTAAAAAAGCCATACGACATGTTGATATTGTAGAAAGAGACGTCCGATCCAAAAAGGCTAAAATAGATGATATACATTTCTCTTTTTGGACAGCAATTGGAAGAACCCAACATCGAGTTTTGAATTACCCTATACAGAGCGGTCAATCTCAATTCGATATGGATTGAAGATTGATGATTTAGATCATGAATCAGGAGTACGATGAAGCAGTTGAGGGTGGAATATGCCCTATAGAAAAGTCAATTCCAACGATATTGATGACACCAAATGCTACCCCAGACAAGTCAAAGCCAGGTAGTTCAAGGGAAAACGGTTGTCATGACTTCCCAACAAGTGAGGAACCCAAATGAAGTTATCGCGGGTAAGCTAATCATAAACCCTTGCGAAGTTTGTACCTTATTCGATACCGGTTCTACCCACTCTTGTATTTCACCTAGTTGTGTTCAACATTTAAACTTGGCTCTTCAGAAATTAGACTTTGACTTATCTGTTGAAACTTTGTTAGGAGGAACCTTTGTTACCTCTACTATTTATAAATCTTGTTTGATTCAAATCAACACTTTCACATTACCTGTCGATCGTATCTCTTTGAAAATACTTGCCTTTGATGTGATTTTAGGAATCGATTGGTTAACTACTCATCATGTTTTTGTAAGGTTGTTAGCTTCCATACTCCTAACCAACCTGTTATGCGAATTCAAAGTAAAAAATTTTGAATTCCTTTACTATTTCAAAATAATAAATAAAGGAAATTCCTTTTTATTAAAAAAAAATTTTGGGGTCTTACAACCTCCCCTCCTTATGAAATTTCGTCCTCGAAATTGACGTACGTACCTGGTGTTTCAAAAAGATGAAAATACCTCGCTTTCATTTTCGTTTCCAACTCCCAGGTTATTTCCTCAATAGCATGGTTTCTCCACAAAACTTTAACTTGTGGTATAACCTCGATACATAGGACATGTTCTTTCATATCCAAGATCTTGACAGGTACCTCCTCGTACGTTAAGTCTTTGGCTATCTCGTCCGGTTCTAACTAAATGACGTGGTTCGGGTCGTCCACATATTTACGTAACATCGATACGTGAAAAACGTTATGAACACGCGTCATACTTGGCGGTAAAACGTGTCTATAGGCCACAGTTCCTATTAGATCGAGAATTTCAAATGGATTAATAAATCGAAGGTTTGAGTTTTCCTCACCTCACCGATTCTCGCTTTTGAAATAACAACTTCTTGCACCTCCTTCTTCAAATTCATCAGCTCCGGTGTGTAGCTTGAACAGCTTTAACTTTATCGATTAAAGTCGATTATACTCGTATATCATCACGTGAGTCCCTAGAGCCTTTAACTCTATCTTCATCATTTGTAAGTTATACGAGATGAGTTTTTGTGTTATCAGCATCGCACTTGTAAATGCATACGATCTTCTACTCAACCCGTCAGCTACCACGTTCGCTCTTCCACAATAATATTAAATGGTACGATCATAATCTTCAACAGCTCGAGCCAACGTCTTTGGCGCATGATGCGTTCATTTAGTTAAAGAAATATCTGAGGTTTTAGGAAATAGGTTTTGTACTAGGGTCAATACAAAATTCGATTTCTCGCTCTAGGGTAGGCTAGGAAGTCATTAGGATTATGTCAGAAAATTTATTAACGATAGAAATATCATTCAAAACTGTGACTCTCATGGTGCTTCAACCACAGCACCTCACAATGACACCTATCAGTTTACTACCGCACAAATATGGCGTCCCCTACAAAGAGTCGGCTTGGTGCATCCCCATCAAATGTGAAGTCACCGGATAGAGGCTCTTGTATCAACTTCTGATTGGGTTTTAACTCTGAAGTTCAATAGAGCCATTTGATATGAGATTTTAGAAATGGGTTTTGTACCGGATTCAAAGTCGATACAAATTCAATATCACGCTCTGGAAGTAAGCCAAGAAATTCTTCAGGAAATACGTCAGAAAAAATCAATAATAACAGGAATATTATTCAAATCTGACGTGTCTTTATTCAAATCCATAACATGGACTAAGAAAACTTGACATTCGCTTTTTCAATAAGCGAATGACTTTACAACTTGATATAAAAGAGTTTGACTTCAATGGTTTGGTTGCTTAAATTCGAATAACAGGTTGCTTAGGAATATGAAAACTAACAACCTTACGAAAGCAATCAATTTTGGCATGATGAGTAGTTAACCTTAAAATCACATAAAAAACAAATATCTCTATAGAAATAAGGTTAACAGGTAATGTGATAATGCCAACCTGAATCAAGCAAGATTTCTAAACAACGGATGTAATGAAAGTTTCTCTTAACGGAGTCTCCACAGATAGGTCAAAGTCTAATTTCTCCGTAGTCAAATTCAAATGTTGAGCGCAAGCAAGAGAGATAAAAGAATGGGTAGAACCGGTATCTAGTAAGGTATAAACTTCGCAAGAATTTATAATTAACTAACCCGTGCTAAACTCGTTCGGGTTCCTCGCATTTTGACCGGTCACGACAAACGCTCTTCTAGGAACCGTTGACTTTGACTTTTCTGTATCCGCCTCTGGTGCCAACGTCCCAACTGGACTTGATTTCGCTATAGGACAAAATCGAGCTATGTGACCGTCTTTTCCACAACTAAAACATACCTTGGAAGGCTTTGAACAGTTTGACCTTATATGTCCCTCCTCTCCGCATCTGTAGCATCTAACTGGCGATTGTTCTCTTCCCCTAGAATTTGTTGCTGGTGCTGATGCTGCTGCCGACGTCTTCCCGTCATCGTTAAATCTTCTCTTTTTAGATTGGACATCTCTTTCCATAATATCAACGCGTCGTGCGGCTTTTACCCATGCATCACTCATTCTCACTCGTTCAGTTATTTCTTCTTTCAGCTCAGATTCCAGCTTTATCATCTTATACTCTGCCAAAGAGTGCTTCTGTTCAAGCATCACATATCGGGTAACACAAGCTTGAATCGTTGCATCCTTTTGCTCCACGACTGCCTGCAATTCTTCAGCCTGCTCTTCTAACTCATAAATACGATTTTGCAATTCTACATTTTGATCATAAAATACCTCTAATAAACTCTCCTCAGGTACCTCTTCTTCCTCACTCTCAGATGTTACCTCTGCGACTATCTCGGGTGCAACTATCAATTCTTCACTCACCACATGGATATCTCTAATTCCTTCTTCGCCTGACATCACATTATCCTGGTTGGCGATTAGAGGTGTCTCCACGATCTCATTCACTCCATTGTTAACGTTCTCAGTCGACATTCTCAAATACTGTCATAAAATAAGGGTTAATTAAGGAAATCAATATATCACATAATATCCCTATATACTAACCAACTAACAAATAAGCTTAGGTAGGACACACTAGCGAAGGATTTACTCGTCTCTCCCCTCCTAGTTCTATTCCCCGATCTCCGCCAGAGATCATATCCCTAAGCTCTGATACCAACTGTGACGCCCCCAAAATAGGTCCATTCCATCCAACCCATTCTGAGTCGCCAAATACATGGTACAGAATAACTACATCTTTATTAATACATTTGTCGTGCAAAATACGACAACATATATACTGTGAGTTTAAATACAGATATTGTCATCTAGACAATATCCACATACAAATAAATCCTCATCATAATTATTGATACATTATTTTACAACAATGGTGAGGACTACTAAACAACTCTCCCTAGAACTTTCATTCCATACCCAGACTCGTACTTGCTTATATATTCGCCTCTCACGAGAAGAAAAAATGGAACAAAAGGGAAAGGGTGAGCTCGACTAGCCCGATAAAGAATATTATGACTAAGATAATATACAACAAAATTATCGTTAGTCTTCAACAGGAAAATATAATAGAATACAATAGACAACAAGTTTTAAATCAATATTCGCAATGAAATAATAATTCATTAGAAGAGTTAAGTAGAGAATGCAAACTACTATCTTCTATGTATGAATTTTAAAGTTCATCATCAATATTTTTATCCCCTGTAACATCAATCAATATATATCCGGAATCATATATTCATCCTTGCACTACAAAAGCCGAGGACATTCACGATTGGTCATGTTCATCTAAACACACATTCATCTTTGCACTACGGGCCAAAGATATTCATCGAAATCATTCATCTTTTGCACTACGGGCCAAAGATATTCATCGAAATCATTCATCTTTGCACTACAGCCAAAGATATTCATCATAACTCATTCATCTTTGCACTATGGGCCAAAGATATTCATCATAAATCATTCATCTTTGCACCACAGCCAAAGATATTCAATAATATCATCATTTAAGACTAAGGATGATGAAAATATATTTTTAAAGAAACGAATCCAAAGTGAAACAAAATGACAAGGATTAAGGATTAAGGATTCAGTATTTCGTTTTATCCACGCCCAAAAATACCTCAAAAATAATCATAGTGGTGTAAAATTCAAGAATGATCAAAACATGGATACAATCAAAGCTAGTATCCATAATAGATATTTTGGACAAAAAGAAGAAATTTCATTTTTAGGTGAATAATGACCGTATTCTGAATAGTGTCAGATCGTGAATAGTGCTTGAGTACGTGAATAGTAACTCAACACCAAAAGATAGAAATTTCACAAAAAACATCTTCACGCTTCGTGAATAGTACTCGTGAATAGTAACTCGTGAATAGTAACTCATGAATAGTAACTCATGAATAGTAACCCCAGACATGAAAAAGTTCCAAATTTGATAAAAGTTCCAACCAATATTTCAAAGATAATGATATTGAAGAAATAATATCATTTGAGAAGAAAATAACATCCCTTACCTCGAAAAAGACAAGTACTTAGTCAAAACACAGGATATAGGCTATGACTTGAACTTGCACCAGTATAACAATACTCAAAGTATACTCAAAATACTCACAAGAATACGCTCGATAATATAGAGAGAAAACTTGATTTACGGTGTGATTTTCAATTCTAACCTAAGCACCTATTTATAGGAAATTGCTTAGAACACCAAAGCAGAAAATTTAATATAATAATAATATATATATATAAATTCTTACGCCCACTCTTTGAATTCTGAAAATCTGAATTCAAACCACATGCTAGACCCACTAATAACAAAAAAAACGTTTTTCATATTTTAAATATTTTAAACTTCCAAAAATCAATTATTTCGGAGTTTCAGAACTTAAATAATTCATAATAAATAGCCCTTTTGTCAGAAAATTCGAATCTCGCGAGTTTTTATAGGAAATTCAATTCTCTACAACTTTGCAGAAGAAAGTTTTTCCAAATTCCAAACAAAAATTGACCGAAATCCACAAACGGGTGATTTTAGAGGCTATAATCAAATTTCAGTCAATAAATGGGGTCCACCGACATGTTTAACATGTTTTAAACATTTATTGCAACAAAAATACTCTTCCCCCTCGTATACTCATATATCCCACATTCGTTGTAAAAATATCACCATTATTATATTATTAAAATATAATAATATATATTTAAATGAATTATTTTATAAAATATTAATTTTCAACAATTGTCACTATAAAAATTTTCTCCATCTATATCCACATAAAATCAATATTTTCCTCATCATATGAATCAATAATTAATTATTCACAAATAATATTACAGAATCACAATATTGATAAACAGTAGGTTCGAGGAAGAGGGGGCTTTCGATAAGAATTTCTCTTCATCGCCATGCAATTAGGTGACCAAACCTCTCCTTAGACAGAACTTTCTAGACATTGCCAATAATGTTATCTAATAATATTATTCAGATAATATGAATTATTGGTTCGATAATGAAAAATACTGTGTAATGACAATTATTGAAACAACAGCAATATAAAATATCAACGCAAAGACAATTATTGAATCAATAAAATAAAATCTTGAAAGGTAATTATCGTAACCATTATTGAGTAGTGCCTTCTTACGTAAGAATCAATAATTGGTGCAATACTGTGTGCTTCTGCAACAACGCCAGCGATATCGTGTTTTAACCACCGGGTATTCCAACGATTGTAAATCAGTAATAACTACGCTAGTTATTTTTAAACAACTTATTTTTGTCGTTTTCTTCCTCCAATCGCTTTCCGTTATGGGGCCCACACATGGCTTCGCCGTCGTACGAATATTCCCCGATAGCACGAATATTCCACGACCAAACGAATATTCTCCGACAATAATGAATATTATATCACCACTTGCTTATTTAAAATATTTAGCATTTTACCCATAACTAACCACATTAATCAAATTCACCCTTACTATTTCAAAATAATAAATAAAGGAAATTCCTTTTATTAAAAAAAAAAAATTTTGGGGTCTTACAACTCTCCCTCCTTATGAAATTTCGTCCTCGAAATTGACGTACGTACCTGGTGTTTCGAAAAGATGAAAATACCTCGCTTTCATTTTCGTTTCCAACTCCCAGGTTATTTCCTCAATAGCATGGTTTCTCCACAAAACTTTAACTTGTGGTATAACCTCGATACATAGGACATGTTCTTTCATATCCAAGATCTTGACGGTACCTCCTCTCACGTTAAGTCTTTGGCTATCTCGTCCGGCTTCTAACTAAATGACGTGGTTCGGTCGTCCACATATTTACGTAACATCGACACGTGAAAAGCGTTATGAACACGCGTCATATACTTGGCGGTAAAAGCGTGTCTATAGCCACGATTCCTATTCGATCGAGAATTTCAAATGGATTAATAAATCGAAGGTTTGAGTTTTCCTCACCTCACCGATTCTCGCTTTTGAAATAACAACTTCTTGCACCTCCTTCTTCAAATTCATCACCTCGGTGTGTAGCTTGAATAAATTTTAACTTTATCGATTAAAGTCGATTATACTCAGTATATCATCACGTGAGTCCCTAGAGCCTTTAACTCTATCTTCATCATTTGTAAGTTATACGAGATGAGTTTTTGTGTTATCAAAGATCGCACTTGTAAACGCATACGATCTTCTACTCAACCCGTCGACTACCACGTTCGCTTCTTCCACAATAATATTAAATGGTACGCTCATAATCTTCAACATTTCGAGCTAACGTCTTTGGCGCATGATACGTCATTTAGTTAAAGAAATATCCTGGGTTTAGGAAATAGGTTTTGTACTAGAGGTCAATACAAAATTCGATTTCTCGCTCTAGGTAGGCTAGGAAGTCATTAGGATTATGTCCAGAAAATTTATTAACGATAGAAATATCATTCAAAACTGTGACTCTCATGGTGCTTCAACCACAGCACCTCACAATGACACCTATCAGTTTACTACCGCACAAATATGGCGTCCCCTACAAAGAGTCTCGCTTCGGTGCATCCCCATCAACAGGAAGTCACCAGATAGAGGCTCTTGTATCAACTTCTACAGTTGGGTTTTTAACTCCTGAAGTTCAATAGGAGCCATTTGATATGAGATTTTAGAAATGGGTTTTGTCTGGGATTCAAAGTCGATACAAATTCAATATCACGCCCGGAAGTAAGCCAAGAAATTCTTGAAATACGTCGGAAAAAATCAATAATAATGAGGAATATTATTCAAATCGACGTGTCTTTATTCAAATCCATAACATGGACTAAGAAAACTTGACATTCGTTTTTTCAATAAACGAATGACTTTACTAACTTGATATAAAAGAGTTTGACTTCAATGGTTTGGTTGCTTAAATTGAATAACAAAGTTGCTTAGGAATATGAAAACTAACAACCTTATTTAAAGCAATCAATTTTGGCATGATGAGTAGTTAACCTTAAAATCACATAAAAACAAATATCTCTATAGAAATAAGGTTAACGGTAATGTGATAATGCCAACTGAATCAAGCAAGATTTCTAAACAACGGATGTAATGAAAGTTTCTCTTAATCTGAGTCTCCACAGATAGGTCAAAGTCTAATTTCTCCGTAGTCAAATTCAAATGTTGAGCGCAAGCAAGAGAGATAAAAGAATGGGTAGAGGCAGAAGATTCAGTAAGGTATAAACTTCGCAAGAATTTATAATTAACTAACGATGCTAAACTCGTTCGGGTTCCTCGCATTTTGACCCCGGTCACGACAAACGCTCTTCTAGAACCGATTGACTTTGACTTTTCTCAGATCCGCTTTCTGGTGCCAACGTCCCCAACTGGACTTGATTTCGCTTATAGGACAAAATCGAGCTATGTGGACCGTCTTTTCCACAACTAAAACATACCTTGGAAGGCTTTTGAACAGTTTGACCTTTATATGTCCCTCCTCTCCGTGATCTGTAGCATCTAATCGGCGATTGTTCTCTTCCCCTAGAATTTGTTCTTTGGTCCGATGATGTCTTTGCCGACGTCTTCCGTCATCGTTAAATCTTTCTTTTAGATTGGACATCTCTTTCCATAATATCACGCGCGTCATGGCTTTTACCCATGCATCACTCATTCTCACTCGTTCGATTATTTCTTCTTTCATTTCGATTCGATTTTATCATCTTATACTCGCCAAAGAGTGCTTCATTCAAGCATCACATATCGGGTAACACAAGACTTGAATCGTTGCATCCTTTTGCTCCACGCATCGCCTCGCAATTCTTCAAATTTTGCTTCTTCTAACTCATAAATACGATTTTGCAATTCTACATTTTGATCATAAAATACCTCTAATAAACTCTCCTCAGGTACCTCTTCTTCCTCACTCTCAGATGTTACCTCTGCGACTATCTTACGGGTGCAACTATCAATTCTTCACTCACCACATGGATATCTCTAATTCCTTCTTCGCCTGACATCACATTATCCTGGTTGGCGATTAGAGGTGTCTCCACGATCTCATTCACTCCATTGTTAACGTTCTCAGTCGACATTCTCAAATACTGTCATAAAATAAGGGTTAATTAAGGAAATCAATATATCACATAATATCCCTATATACTAACCAACTAACAAATAAGCTTAGGTAGGACACACTAGCGAAGGATTTACTCGTCTCTCCCCTCCTAGTTCTATTCCCCGATCTCCGCCAGAGATCATATCCCTAAGCTCTGATACCAACTGTGACGCCCCCAAAATAGGTCCATTCCATCCAACCCATTCTGAGTCGCCAAATACATGGTACAGAATAACTACATCTTTATTAATACATTTGTCGCAAAAAATACGACAACATATATCTATGTGAGTTTAAATACGAGATATTGTCATCTAGACAATATCCACATACAAATAAATCCTCATCATAATTATTGATACATTATTTTACAACAATGGTGAGGACTACTAAACAACTCTCCTAGAACTTTCATTCCATACCCCGACTAAGTACTTGCTTTATATTCTCGCCACCGAGAAGAAAAATGGAACAAAAGGAAAAGGGTGAGCTCGACTAGCCGATAGAAGAATATTATGACTAAGATAATATACAACAAAATTATCGTTAGTCTTCAACAGGAAAAATATAATAGAATACAATAGACAACAAGTTTTAAATCAATATTCATAATGAAATAATAATTCATTAGAAGAGTTAAGTAGAGAATGCAAACTACTATCTTCTATGTATGAATTTTAAAGTTCATCATCAATATTTTTATCCCGTAACATCAATCAATATATATCCGAATCATATATTCATCCTTGCACTATGTGCCAAGGACATTCACCGATTGGTCATGTTCATCTAAACACTGCTCATCTTTGACCACTACGGCCAAAGATATTCATCGAAATCATTCATCTTTGCACTACGGGCCAAAGATATTCATCGAAATCATTCATCTTTGCACTACAAAAGCCAAAGATATTCATCATAACTCATTCATCTTTGCACCATGTGCCAAAGATATTCATCATAAATCATTCATCTTTTGCACTACAGCCAAAGATATTCAATAATATCATCATTTAAGATCGAGGATGATGAAAATATTTTTTAAAGAAACGAATCCAAAGGAAACAAAAGACAAGGATTAAGGATTAAGGATTCAGTATTTCGTTTTATCCACGCCCAAAAATACCTCAAAAATAATCATAGTGGTGTAAAATTCAAGAATGATCAAAACATGGATACAATCAAAGCTAGTATCCATAATAGATATTTTGGACAAAAAGAAGAAATTTCATTTTTTCGGTGAATAGACAGTATTCACGAATAGTGTCAGATACGTGAATAGTGCCAGTACACGTGAATAGTAACTCCGACACCAAAAGATAGAAATTTCACAAAAAACATCTTCACGCTTTCGTGAATAGTACTACTCGTGAATAAGAACTCGTGAATAGTAACTCATGAATAAGAACTCATGAATAGTAACCCCGACATGAAAAAGTTCCAAATTTGATAAAAGTTCCAACTAATATTTCAAAGATAATGATATTGAAGAAATAATATCATTTGAGAAGAAAATAACATCCCTTACCTCGAAAGACAAGATTTTAGTTGAAACAGGATATAAAGGCTATGACTTGAACTTGCACCGTATAACAATACTCAAAGTATACTCAAAATACTCACAAGAATATTTCGATAATATATAGAGAGAAAACTTCAGCCGGTGTGATTTTCAATTCTAACCTAAGCACCTATTTATAGGAAATTGCTTAGAACACCAAAGCGTAAAATTTAATATAATAATAATATATATATATAATTTTACGCCCACTCTTTGAATTCTGAAAATCTGAATTCAAACCACATGCTAGACCCACTAATAACAAAAAAACGTTTTTCATATTTTAAATATTTTAAACTTCCAAAAATCAATTATTTTGGAGTTTGAACTTAAATAATTCATAATAAATAGCCCTTTTGTCAGAAAATTGAATCTCATGAGTTTTTATAGGAAATTCAATTCTCTACAACTTTGCAGAAGAAAGTTTTTCCAAATTCCAAACAAAATTGACCGAAATCCACAAACGGGTGATTTTAGAATTTATAATCAAATTTCAAATCAATAAATGGGGTCCACCGACATGTTTAACATGTTTTAAACATTTATTGCAACAAAAATACTCTTCCCTCAGATACTCATATATCCCACATTCGTTGTAAAAATATCACCATTATTATATTATTAAAATATAATAATATATATTTAAATGAATTATTTTATAAAATATTAATTTTCAACAATTGTCACTATAAAAATTTTCTCCATCTATATCCACATAAAATCAATATTTTCCTCATCATATGAATCAATAATTAATTATTCACAAATAATATTATGTAATCACAATATTGACAACCGTGCAGGTCCTGTGAGAAAGAGGGCTTTCCAATAAGAATTTCTCCTCATCTTGCGGCGCGCAATTAGGTGACCAAACCTCTCCTTAGATGTAACTTTCTAGACATTGCCAATAATGTTATCTAATAATATTATTCAGATAATATGAATTATTGGTTTGATAATGAAAATATTGTAATGACAATTATCAAACAAAAAGAATATAAAATATCAACGCAAAGAATTATTGAATCAATAAAATAAAATATCGAACAAGAATTATCAGTAACCATTATTGAGTAGTGCCTTCTTACGTAAGAATCAATAATTGGTGCAATACAGTGTCTTCCGCAACAACGCCAGACATCGTGTTTTAACCTTTGGGTATTCCAACAAAGGTAAAGCAGAATAACTACGCTAGTTATTTTTAAACAACTTATTTTTGTCGCTTTCTTCCTCCAATCGCTTTCCGTTATATGGGGCTCACACATGGTCGCTACCGTCGCATTTAATATTCCCGACAAAGATTTAATATTCCACGACCAAACTAATATTCTCCAAATAATAATGAATATTATATCACCACTTGCTTATTTAAAATATTTGCGATTTTACCCATAACTAACCACATTAATCAAATTCACCCTTACTATTTCAAAATAATAAATAAAGGAAATTCCTTTTTTATAAAAAAAAAAATTTTGGGGTCTTACAACCTCCCTCCTTATGAAATTTCGTCTTGAAATTGACGACGACGTACTGGTGTTTCAAAAGATGAAAATACCTCGCTTTCATTTTCGTTTCCAACTCCCAGGTTATTTCCTCAATAGCATGGTTTCTCCACAAAACTTTAACTTGTGGTATAACCTCGATACATAGGACATGTTCTTTCATATCCAAGATCTTGACAGGTACCTCCTCGTACGTTAAGTCTTTGGCTATCTCGTCCGGTTCTAACTAAATGACGTGGTTCGGGTCGTCCACATATTTACGTAACATCGATACGTGAAAAACGTTATGAACACGCGTCATACTTGGCGGTAAAACGTGTCTATAGGCCACAGTTCCTATTCGATCGAGAATTTCAAATGGATTAATAAATCGAAGGTTTGAGTTTTCCTCACCTCACCGATTCTCGCTTTTGAAATAACAACTTCTTGCACCTCCTTCTTCAAATTCATCAGCTCCGGTGTGTAGCTTGAACAGCTTTAACTTTATCGATTAAAGTCGATTATACTCGTATATCATCACGTGAGTCCCTAGAGCCTTTAACTCTATCTTCATCATTTGTAAGTTATACGAGATGAGTTTTTGTGTTATCAAGATCGCACTTGTAACGCGATACGATCTTCTACTCAACCCGTCACTACCACGTTCGCTTCTTCCACAATAATATTAAATGGTACGATCATAATCTTCAACATTTCGAGCCAACGTCTTTTTGGCGCATGATACGCTCATTTAGTTAAAGAAATATCTCGAGGTTTTAGGAAATAGGTTTTTGTACTAGGTCAATACAAAATTCGATTTCTCGCTCTAGGTAGGCTAGGAAGTCATTAGGATTATGTCAGAAAATTTATTAACGATAGAAATATCATTCAAAATCGTGACTCTCATGGTGCTTCAACCACAAAGACCTCACAATGACACCTATCGCTTTACTACCGCACAAATATGGCGCCCCTACAAAGAGTCTCGCGGTGCATCCCCATCAACAGGAAGTCACCAGATAGAGGCTCTTGTATCAACTTCTACAGTTGGGTTTTTAACTCCTGAAGTTCAATAGGAGCCATTTGATATGAGATTTTAGAAATGGGTTTTGTACCGGATTCAAAGTCGATACAAATTCAATATCACGCTCTGGAAGTAAGCCAAGAAATTCTTCAGGAAATACGTCAGAAAAAATCAATAATAACAGGAATATTATTCAAATCTGACGTGTCTTTATTCAAATCCATAACATGGACTAAGAAAACTTGACATTCGTTTTTCAATAAACGAATGACTTTACGGCTTGATATAAAAGAGTTTGACTTCAATGGTTTGGTTGCTTAAATTCGAATAACAGGTTGCTTAGGAATATGAAAACTAACAACATTACGAAAGCAATCAATTTTGGCATGATGAGTAGTTAACCTTAAAATCACATAAAAAAAAATATCTCTATAGAAATAAGGTTAACAGGTAATGTGATAATGCCAACCTGAATCAAGCAAGATTTCTAAACAACGGATGTAATGAAAGTTTCTCTTAACGGAGTCTCCACAGATAGGTCAAAGTCTAATTTCTCCGTAGTCAAATTCAAATGTTGAGCGTAAGCAAGAGAGATAAAAGAATGGGTAGAACCCAGATTCTAGTAAGGTATAAACTTCGCAAGAATTTATAATTAACTAACCCGTGCTAAACTCGTTCGGGTTCCTCAGATTTTGATGAAGTCACGACAAACGCTTCTAGAACTAGGCTGAGATTGACTTTGACTTTTCAGATCATCCGCTCTGGTGCCAACGTCCCAACTGGACTTGATTTCGCTTATAGGACAAAATCGAGCTATGTGGACCGTCTTTTCCACAACTAAAACATACCTTGGAAGGCTTTGAACAGTTTGACCTTATATGTCCCTCCTCTCCGTGATCTGTAGCATCTAATCGGCGATTGTTCTCTTCCCTAGAATTTGTTCTTTGGTGTCGATGTCACGCCGACGTCTTCCCGTCATCGTTAAATCTTCTTTTAGATTGGACATCTCTTTCCATAATATCAACGCGTCGTATGGCTTTTACCCATGCATCACTCATTCTCACTCGTTCGATTATTTCTTCTTTCAAATTTCGATTCCACTTTATCATCTTATACTCGCCAAAGAGTGCTTCATTCAAGCATCACATATATCGGGTAACACAAGCTTGAATCGTTGCATCCTTTTGCTCCACGATCGCCTCGCAATTCTTCAAATTTGCTCTTCTAACTCATAAATACGATTTTGCAATTCTACATTTTGATCATAAAATACCTCTAATAAACTCTCCTCAGGTACCTCTTCTTCCTCACTCTCAGATGTTACCTCTGCGACTATCTTGGGTGCAACTATCAATTCTTCACTCACCACATGGATATCTCTAATTCCTTCTTCACCGACATCACATTATCACGGTTGGCGATTAGAGGTGTCTCCACGATCTCATTCACTCCATTGTTAACGTTCTCAACCGACATTCTCAAACATCGTCATAAAATAAGGGTTAATTAAGGAAATCAATATATCACATAATATCCACTATATACTAACCAACTAACAAATAAGCTTAGGTAGGACACACTAGCGAAGGATTTACTCTCTCTCCCTCCTAGTTCTATTCCCCGATCTCCGCCAGAGATCATATCCCTAAGCTCGATACCAACCGTGACGCCCCAAAATAGGTCCATTCCATCCAACCCATTCTCGAGTCGCCAAATACATGGTATGTAATAACTACATCTTTATTAATACATTTGTCGTGCAAAATACGACAACATATATATTGTGAGTTTAAATACGAGATATTGTCATCTAGATAATATCCACATACAAATAAATCCTCATCATAATTATTGATACATTATTTTACAACAATGGTGAGGACTACTAAACAACTCTCCTAGAACTTTCATTCCATACCCAGACTGCAGACTTGCTATATTCTCGCCACACGAGAAGAAAAAATGGAACAAAAAGGAAAAGGGTGAGCTCGACTAGCCCAAAGAAAGAATATTATGACTAAGATAATATACAACAAAATTATCGTTAGTCTTCAACAGGAAAAATATAATAGAATACAATAGACAACAAGTTTTAAATCAATATTCGCAATGAAATAATAATTCATTAGAAGAGTTAAGTAGAGAATGCAAACTACTATCTTCTATGTATGAATTTTAAAGTTCATCATCAATATTTTTATCCTCGTAACATCAATCAATATATATCCGGAATCATATATTCATCCTTGCACTATGAGCCAAGGACATTCACCAATTGGTCATGTTCATCTAAACACTGCTCATCTTTCAGACTACGGGCCAAAGATATTCATCGAAATCATTCATCTTTTGCACTACGGGCCAAAGATATTCATCGAAATCATTCATCTTTGCACTATGTGCCAAAGATATTCATCATAACTCATTCATCTTTGCACTACTAAAGCCAAAGATATTCATCATAAATCATTCATCTTGCACACACGGGCCAAAGATATTCAATAATATCATCATTTAAGACCGAGGATGATGAAAATATTTTTAAAGAAACGAATCCGGTGAAACAAAATGACAAGGATTAAGGATTAAGGATTCAGATTTCGTTTTATCCACGCCCAAAAATACCTCAAAAATAATCATAGTGGTGTAAAATTCAAGAATGATCAAAACATGGATACAATCAAAGCTAGTATCCATAATAGATATTTTGGACAAAAGAAGAAATTTCATTTTTAAATTGAATAAAGACAGTATTCTGAATAGTGTCAGATATCGTGAATAGTGCCGATATCGTGAATAGTAACTCCGACACCAAAAGATAGAAATTTCACAAAAAAAACATCTTCACGCTTTCGTGAATAGTACTCGTGAATAGTAACTCGTGATGAATAGTAACTCATGAATAAGTAACTCATGAATAAGTAACCCCGACATGAAAAAGTTCCAAATTTGATAAAAAGTTCCAACCAATATTTCAAAGATAATGATATTGAAGAAATAATATCATTTGAGAAGAAAATAACATCCCTTACCTCGAAAAGACAAGATTTCTAGTTAAAACAGGATATAAAGGCTATGACTTGAACTTGCACCGTATAACAATACTCAAAGTATACTCAAAATACTCACAAGAATACGCCGATAATATAGAGAGAGAAAACTTGATTTCGGTGTGATTTTCAATTCTAACCTAAGCACCTATTTATAGAAATTGCTTAGAACACCAAAAAGTAAAATTTAATATAATAATAATATATATATAAATTCTTACGCCCACTCTTTGAATTCTGAAAATCTGAATTCAAACCACATGCTAGACCCACTAATAACAAAAAAACGTTTTTCATATTTTAAATATTTTAAACTTCCAAAAATCAATTATTTCGGAGTTTCGGAACTTCAATAATTCATAATAAATAGCCCTTTTGTCAGAAAATTCGAATCTCACGAGTTTTTATAGGAAATTCAATTCTCTACAACTTTGCAGAAGAAAGTTTTTCCAAATTCCAAACAAAAATTGACCGAAATCCACAAACGGGTGATTTTAGAGGCTATAATCAAATTTCAGTTAATAAATGGGGTCCACCGACATGTTTAACATGTTTTAAACATTTATTGCAACAAAAATACTCTTCCCCTCAGATACTCATATATCCCACATTCGTTGTAAAAATATCACCATTATTATATTATTAAAATATAATAATATATATTTAAATGAATTATTTTATAAAATATTAATTTTCAATAATTGTCACTATAAAAATTTTCTCCATCTATATCCACATAAAATCAATATTTTCCTCATCATATGAATCAATAATTAATTATTCACAAATAATATTACGTAATCACAATATCGACAACCAGTGCAGGTTCCAGGAAAGAGGGGGCTTCAATAAGAATTTCTCTTCATTGCTGCAGCAATTAGGTGACCAAACCTCTCCTTAGATGTAACTTTCTAGACATTGCCAATAATGTTATCTAATAATATTATTCAGATAATATGAATTATTGGTTTGATAATGAAAAATACTTGTGTAATGACAATTATGAAACAACAAAGAATATAAAATATCAACGCAAAGAATTATTGAATCAATAAAATAAAAAATCGAATGAAGAATTATTCGTAACCATTATTGAGTAGTGCCCTTCACGTAAGAATCAATAATTGGTGCAATACCGTGCTTCTGCGCAACAACGCCAGACATCGTGTGTTTTAACCACCGGGTATTCCAATGATTGTAAATCAGTAATAACTACGCCAAGTTATTTTTAAACAACTTATTTTTGTCGTTTTCTTCCTCCAATCGCTTTCTCAGTTATGGGGCCCACACATACGGTCGCTACTTGTCGCATTTAATATTCTCGAAAAGATTTAATATTCCACGACCAAACGAATATTCTCAAATAATAATGAATATTATATCACCACTTGCTTATTTAAAATATTTGCGCATTTTACCCATAACTAACCACATTAATCAAATTCACCCTTACTATTTCAAAATAATAAATAAAGGAAATTCCTTTTTATTAAAAAAAAAATTTGGGGTCTTACATTATCTACTTCGTTTGCCATCTTTGCCAACTTGGCAGCTTTGTCATCCTGACCACTTCGGTGCCGAGTTCTAGGCGGTGTGCCTTCTACTCGTTTTCGATCATGGTCTCGTCCTTTGTCAGCAGTAAAGACCAACCTTTTTCGGGCTTCACCTTGGGCTCTCGAACGAGAACCCTCTGAATTGTGTTTTGAAGCTGTGCTATCATGAGCACTCTTTGAAGGACCCAAACGATACTTGACAAAAATACGTTGTATGGAAGAACTTACAGCCATCGGTTGTCCCTCCAGTGTGACGGTTCTACTCCTCACCATAACTTCCAGCGTAGAATAACTGAAAAGATTGTGATTGAAAACTCAAGAACACTAGAAAAACAGCACTCCTTCTAGCGCCAATGTTAACGCTAAGATCCTTTCACACGTCCCAATCACGTAAGACACGTCCGATCCTGCACAATAAACACGATAACACCAAAAGCTTGACGGCTTCGACCATAGGGGAATAGCTCCGGCGTGAGAGTCAATACATGTGATCACAAGGTTAACAATGGAGGATAAAAATATCTAGTGTATTGAGAGAAAGAAAAATATCAGTTACCTTTTCTTGTGTGATGCTCTTGCCCTCATATACTCTCATGCACTGTTTCTTGTGCCACCTACTATCATCTGACACAGTTCCCCACCTCTGGTGATCTCAGACGACTGCATGCAGCTCACCCACCACATCTTATCACTGTTTTTCATCGCCGGCCAACTAAAATCCCATCCACATTAATGCATGACAGAGATAACAGTCAACTGTTATCTTTGTTATCATTATCAGTCAAAGCCCAAGTGAAGATATTTAGTTATCTGATGGGTCAGCCCACTGATCCGGCCCAACACTTTGAAGATCAAACAAAGGTGACCCATTGACTTGGTCCAACTCACCGGGCCCAATAGAAGCGACCCAATGGGTTAACCAAATAACTCAACCCAATTCATTCGGCCCACTACATGAACATCATGGCCCAACAGCGACAATTACGGTCATTAACGTTGCTGCTGGACCCTTCTTTGTTTGAAAGCAAGGCTTCTGTCATTTTGTTGATGGTGTCTTCAATATAGTAAAACTTTTCCGCAATACCAAGCTCCATCCGACTCAGTTTATTTAGAAGTCCTCCGAGCTCCGCTTAAAGATGTTCAATTCGTTCCTATTTAGTTGCCATAGTTGTACAACTTTGATACCAATAATAGGTCCCAGTCAAAGCTGCTATATTTTTACGTAAATAAGATTCTACTTAAGGTGAGAATAAACCACAGTAATTTGTTATTGAATGAACTTATCCTCTTTCTGCTTACCGAAATAATTTAAACACATAAAAGGAAAAATTACTCTCTCCTAAACTCATGGGCACAATTGATAACAGTAAGGATTTCACTACTACCAATTATTCACATAATAAGAAAATAACTAACCCATTCTAGACCAAGTTTTACTGCACTATGCCAGCAATAGCCTATGCATATCATTCCACTTCAGTAGCTTAGTACGTGCTCCTAAAGAGCACTAAAGTGCACCACGAAGTTGTGCTTCACACTTCTCATGCTCTTTGTGATTTTCTTGGCTTATCATAGATTTTTAAACTTATTTAAATAGGATATTTGAAAATATTTTCTTTATATAAAAATCATTATACATAATATTAATTTATTATTAATAGAATTAATATATTAGTATAGTATAATATAAAAAAATATATAAATATTACAATAATTTTATAACAAAACAAAGATCCTGATCATCAGCTAGATATTAACCAAAAAGAGTATGGTTCGCATGTGATAATGAAATTGTTGATGCTAATACGGGTTTCACTATTGTACTTTTAAATTAATTCCATTTTTGAAAATTATTTTAACTAAATTACTTTGATGCGAAATATGCTCCTTCATCATGTTATGTTTTATTATCTTTTTCTTATAAATGGCTTAATTATTTGAAAATTACTTTATTCTACATATTTTTCACTTTTTAGCTAATAATTTTTTTTTTTTATATTTCTTTCTCTCTTTTGGTTTGCACGATCTACTTTTAGTCTCAAAACACCTTTATAAAATCATACAACAAGTTACTTACAAAATGATATGAGTGATTGTGGGTGATTGCGGTTGATACTATTATTAAGTCTACCTATGTATTGATGGATCATTAATTAATTACACTTTATCACATCATTTTCTAAACTAGTTTTTATAAGGTTTTTTTTTTGTCATCATAACAAGACTCTCTTATGAATATATTTTCATTCTATGAATTGAACTTTATGTTTTATTTCTCTCCCTCTAAAACAGAAACTATTTATTCATTCCCTCATCCTTGTCCCTTTATGATTTTATTTAAATAGGATTTTAATTTCTGCATAAAATAAAACTTTATTATTTTTTTATAATTAGATTTGATATTAATTTTATTGTTGGGAATGGTTAAAATCTATGAGTTTAGCAAGTTGTTCCTCCATATCCCTACATCCAAACACACTTTAAATAAAATACTAGTGTGTTAAACACTAGAGTATCCTTTGTCCCTAAATTCTCTGACCTTTTTGTGTTCACACTTAAATTGTGCGTTTGAATTATTAGCTAAAAAAAAATTAGTATTAATAATACTTTTTAGCTAATATTTTTTTTTATTTAATATTAAAATTAATTAATATTAAATAAGAGATTTAAGTATCAAAATAATTTAACTAAACGGACACTGTTTAAGCACACTGGTATTTTACATTAAAGAGAGACAAACGGCCGAAAAAAATGGCATTTGCTCTGATGAAATCAACGCCGGCGTTGAGAACATTGACGGCGTTACGCAACTCTTCACACCGAACATTCGCCGTTAGAAGGGAGAAAAAAGAAGAGATAGTGAACGACATCCCGGACGAATACGACGCCGTTCCGACTTCGGGAATCAGCAGGCCACTCTCAGAAATCCTAAAAGAGATCAACAAGAGAGTTCCCGATTCCCTTGTCAGAGTTCGTACTGAAGCTGATGGATTTCCCATCAAATATATTCCCTGGTTTACACTCTTTTTCTCTCTATATATATAGATGATTATTTGTGCTTTTATATAATGTCAGGGGCGGATCTAGTAGGGGGCAAGGGTGTTCAAGTGACGACCCTTAAATTCTTAAAAACTTTAATTAGTAAGGGTATAGTAAAGTGTGACCACCCTAAAAAAAATATACAAGTATTTACAACTTGTACAAGTTACAATACTTAAAATTTGTGCAAAATTCAATTGCAATCTCAATTCAACAAATTAGGTATATCCTATCTTCATTTTCGATTAAATTGTAAGTTGTAACTATGTTGATGTTTTTTCTCTATGATATTCAATTTTTCTCAAATTCTATGATATGTTTCTTTAAATTTTAATTTTCACTAAAATTTAGGATATTCTCTTCTTCTAATTTGTCTAGCATTTTGTTTTAAATTGATTCTATTTATTGATTTACATATAAAATTAAATATGCTATGAATAATTGATATGAAATTGAGCATATTTGTCTTAAATTATTTTAACGCTTTTAATATATATGTATTATATATGGAGTATTTTTTTTAGGAGTAGGGCTCTCTTTTTTTAATTGTACTCGATTGTATTTTGTATGTGTGTATTTACGTCTGTCTTTCTTTTTTAATAGGATGCAAAAAAATATTTGCAATTATTTTACGAATCTTTAAACTAGTAAACGTCCTAGATTCGAGTCTACTCAAGAGCCGATAAATGAAAACGAAGCGATTGAAAAAAATTTCAAGAAATTGGACTGCAAAAAAATATCTTGTAATGATTTTAATATATTTATAATGAATTCTATATTTCTTGAATTATATTAATTATTATTTCGATTGTTTCAAGGAAGGATCCATACTATCATATAGGTCTTTTTCATGGAACTTGTCAATTTTCATGACCACCCTTGATAAAATTCCTGGATACACCACTGTATACTGTATGTGTGTCAATTAGGTTAATTTTAAATATTGCGTTTGAATTAATTCTGAAATGTTTTAGTTTCTGGTATGTATTTTGTAGGGATTGAATTCGAATAATGCAGTTTAAATTGTGGGTTTGAATTATTTGTGAGATTTTGATATATCAAAAGAGTTGAAATTAAGTGTCTGTTTTGCAATTAAATTTGTTTTCCATTTTAATATTATATTTTGTAGCTTGGTTTTAAAATCATTGTTCTTCTAAATTTGCTGTTTAATCCAAGTTACTGTGTTTTGTTTTTCTCTTGGCTCCATAGAATGAGTCCTATTTTGACTCTACTAAGGCTTAAGGTTATAAATGTTCTAAAAATCACTAGGTAGATCTAGGCGGCAGAGGGGATGCCTAGTGCCTAAGCGGTGCTAGGCGTATTCTTAGGTGGAATCATTTATTTAATTTTCTATTGTGTATACTTGTTATACTATGTAATTTTATAAAAGTTTACTAAAAAAATAATATTTTAAGGCTTAAAAAATTCATTTCAAGTCTTGGATTTATTAACAAATGTGGTAGATGTCTGATTCTGTCCAAGTGGGGGCCTAAGCGCCCAACCAAATCTAGGCAGTAGAGGGCCTGCCTAGCGGAACTAGGCGGAGATTTTTTGAACACCGGTCATTATTTGCAAAAATTATATATATCATATGACTATTTGTACTAAGTTAACACCATTATGGACTATATTAGTCCGTTGTTTAATCCCATGGACTAACTGATATCATTTTTAAGGTCATACCTCAAAAGAAAAATTATATAATACTATATTTTCACTTAGGATTTTATAATCCATCATCAAATGACTTTAAAAATGACAAAATATAGTCCATGAGATTAAATAATCATGAGATAAAATAGTCCTCAGTGGTAATAAATTAATACAAATAGTCCTATCTCAGTCATTATTTTTGCAAAGAAACGTAGCCTAAAAGAGTCAATTCGCAAAATTCTGAACTTTTAATAATTATGTGAATTTTATTTAATAAGTGTTGATAACAATAAATTTGGAATATTTATCACTTTCTAGATACATTACAATATCACAATTGTATTTTCTAAAACCAAATGAATTCATAAAAACTTAAAAAGTTGAAATAAAACTGTTTTGTGGAATGGGGAGGTAGTATATATATGAAAATTTTCATTCTTCAACCTTTTCACATATTAATGATGCATATTGGGCACACTTGGAATGAAATTTCTTTTCATTTTTTTTTTCTAACATAGACTCTCATAATTAACATTCTTATACTTAATAATTGCTAAGAATTCATAAAAAATTTATGAACCAACTTTGTTGTGAATTTCATAATTGTTAAATTGTAATACTTCACAACTCATGATATTTTCATACTAATACCTAAAATATAACAAATTTAACAATGAGATGAGTCACACAGACTTTTTTTTTGTCAACATTATCACCTATACAGACATATATTGAGAAGACAACTACAACCCAATAGTTATGCTTCGTATAAGGAACTACTTGTTGAGATATTGTGTGATAGGTTAACCTTTTGGGTCAAGATGTCGTTTCAGAAGAGCGTATATGGGCTAGATATTTCCAACAACTAGTATCAGAGCCATGACTATCAACTTGGGTCATGGATGTGCTTTGAACTGTGCATGATGAACGAAAAATAATTCATTGAGGAAATAGTGTACTCTTCTCGTAGAGTCTCTTGGTTGGCTCTTAACAAGAAATATTGAAGAGTGTGGGCTCGTTATTAGGGAGAGACGTGATGGGATATGCTCAATGAGTTAATGAATGCTTGGTGGATTATGTATAATCTTTGAGCAAGTGGTGGACTCTTCTTGGGGATGCTCTTGGTGGATTAAACAAGAAATATTGAGAGATAAGCTTGTCAGACAAGGAGATTTGATGGGCTTTGCAGATGCTCTTGGTGGATCAAATAAGAGATATTGAAGAGGGTGACTCATATGAGCTAACTTTCAAAAGTGTATGATTAAAGTTTAAGGGGGGAGCTTGGTGTCGATGCAAATGGAGAGATCAGGAGTTAAAGGGAAGATTGTTGAGATACTGTGTGATAGTAAAGTCTTACATCGGAACACAAGGAGAAAGATTGAGGACATATATGTTTTAATGGATCATAGACCTAATAGGGTAACCTTTTAGGTCAAGATGTGGTTTCAGATGAGCATATATGAGCTGGATATTCCCAATATTGCTTTAGCAAAAGAATGCTAGTTCATCCAAAAAAAATCTGGGAATTATACTTCACATTTTAGCATATGAACAAAGAGTGTGGTAGTCGCTACGAACATAATTATTACTTTCTTGAAAGATAATACAGTCGCAAACGTTTGCTTGTACTTCTTTGTGGAAACTACAAGACACAAGCAAGTAAAAACATAGTAAAGGAATGCTAATTCAAAATGATATCCAGAGCTAATTCAAAAAGATATTAAGAGCGTGATGTGGTGCAACTTGTAGGCTTCTGTACAAAGCAAAAAAAGCATGAGATAATTGCCACCTTGGCCTCGTTAGTTATTTTGGGTGCTGAATTTTCATCCCGTTCCTCTATCTTGTGATCTTGAAAGGCCAAGCATCTAAGGTCATCCACGTGTGGTTCTATCTAAAACTGAGCCCTTGGCCTAAACCACCAATCCAATTTCCTTAGTGTTTTGTACTCGTGCTCGCCATTCGAAACCTTGCGTGAATTCTTGGGTGTTAAACCGCTGAATGAGACCAGAGTTCAAGAGTGGGTGTTAAGCCCCGGGGCTAAAAGTGTGGTTTGCGAGCATTGTGGAAGGACCCTCTTGTGGTCGTCCTGGATGTTCCCATCAATCTTAGCAAGGTCTAATCTCGCGGTGGGAACTTATTCTCGCCAGTCACCCGAGGTAGTCCCTTTAGGTGGAGTTACTAGAGTCCCTATGGAGTATACTGTTTCTACAATTTATAGGACATCACTTTTTTCTATGGACATCTAATTCTTGAAATAGGGTCCAATTGTCAGGACATTATCCACACACGCATTGCTGGTACATTGTGATGCAGACATTTAATGGATTCATTGAGTTTTGAATCTGCCTTCTCTTAGGCATTTGTTGCTCAAATTAAGTGACTACTTTAGCTATTAAACTTTCCAGTAGGTTACCTATCCCAATTATTGAAGTTAGTTACCTTTTTCACATGGCCTGATCTCGTGAATTTAAATGTTGAAGCTATTACAGAGCTTTCCAAGAAGTGTCGTACTATATTTGTGTTGAATATACATAGACACACGCGCGCACACACGCGCGCGCACACACACACACACACACATATATATATATGGATAATGATCCATATCCGAAGTTAGATAGGAGCCCCTATTATTCAACTCATCTTTGACCGTTTAACAAAATATCGAATGGCCTAAAATTTACCTTGTCTGCACAATAGTTGTGCAGATGACTTATACCATCCGCACAACTATTAAGTGAATGAGAACTCAGAAATTATATCCCATCCGCACAATAGTTGTGCGGATGGTATATCTCATCCGCATAAGTATTGTGCAGATAGAGTCCACCATTCGTATAACAGTTTTGTGAATGAGAATAATTATAGCTTTTGAATCACAAAAATGAATGGTGGGATATGTGTTGGATGGATGAGGATGATGAGTGAGTTTTATATCCGCAAATCAGATACTTTAATTCTTGAGAAATTGTTTGACCGTCATGTTTTATGTTGTTTTTATAGTGTTTTGTTATTATTTTACTTAAAATTGCATTGCAAGGGCTTTTCGGTCATTTACAGTTGTAAAAGGGCAAAAGAGTCACTATATTCCTATGGTGAAATACATTAGGCTAGGAGTCATTAAGATTAGATTCTCACAAGCTACACATGACAAATAGATATATTCCGATTTATGCATTCAATCCTAAGAAGAATGGTCATAACATGTGTTATCATACTTAGGTCTAAGCTTTATAGTCCATTTTCCAATATCATATAAATGCCCACATTAATTTCTTGGCTAAGTAATTAATACATGAAGCATGAAATATAATAACTCATTCACATGTGATTCATTATAACAATAAGGAGATTAAACTATACATCGGGTTACATTGCAACCTTAGAATAGAAGTTTAGTTCATAACTATAGACATAAACTTCATTAACAATAAGCTCAACATGTTCAGATTACACAAAGTGAATGAAAGATTTAGAGAAAGAAAACCCCTTGAAGCAATATTCAAACTCTAACTCTTCTCTTCCAAGTGTAAATCCAAGCTTTGTTGTAAGAATTTGTTCTTCTCTTTCCTTGTGTTTCAAAAACTATGCTCTTGGCTTTTCCAAAAGTGGTCTATCCTTTTAGGATGGAGGCTGATATATGAGACAAGTCTCCTTCATTAGGTTAACTGGATTAACCTTGTTGTCTGTCTCGAGAAGCAAACACCGTGACTGCGGACGCCTCATTTGGCCTTGTTTGACGTTGCGGTGCTGAAGCGGCGCAAAGTGATTTAATAGAAGGCATTGCGGCGCCACAATTCAAAGGGAATCCGTGACTGCGATAAGGTCAGCTCTGATTAAATATATGACTGCTTGCGCTAGAAATGTACTAAGGCAGGCGTTGCAACTTAAGGTAAGGAGAAAATGACTCTTTTGCCCTTTTACAACTGGAAATTACCTAAAAGCCCTTGCATTGCAATTTTAAGCAAAATAATAACAAAAACTATAAAAGCAACATAAACCATGACAGACATACAATTTCTCAAGAATTAGAGTATCCGATTTGCGGGTATAAAACCTACTCATCAAATACCCCCAAACTTAAGTCTTTGCTTGTCCTTAAGCAAAATATCTTAACAAAAACATCCAAAATTTAATTACAACTTATGACTCAAACAATGAATCAATATTTACCCTTATTATGACTTCTAAGCTTAGAACACTAACTCAAAGAAGAAGCCAAACACTGTCATGAGTAGGGCGTCAATTTAATCGCTAGCTTAAAATTGCTTCTGATCCAGTTCTGTGTGTGAGTATCTACTACTCTAACTAGTTACAACCCAAATAAATTCACATAATCAAACGAATAATGAAAATGCTAACTCTTTAAACTCATAATACATCAAGTTTTCATAACAAGGCAACAAATGCAAGAACGGATCCCAAGGGTACTAGCATGCAAACACCTAAAGCTTAACTTGTGCAATGCCTAATTATATTAGGCTATTCAGAGTTACCCATGTAACGAGCGTTAATCAATGACTCCCAAGCCAGATGGCTTTAGGGCACTAGGTGTAGAACACCCTAAGAATCTATTAACTCGAGTAACAAAGGTCATGTAATTAAACTTAAAGCCAAACTAGAGTCATTATTCTTTATTCGTTAATTGACTTAATCTCAAGCTTGACCGAGCAATGCCTAATTACATTAGGTTATTCAAAGCTACTCATGTAACAAGTGTTTGATCAATAACTCCCAAGACAGAAAGCTTTAGGGCACTAGGTGTAGAACACCCCTAATGATCTATTAACTTGAGTAACAAATGCCACGTAATTAAACTTAGTCAAACTAAGATTTTTTTTTCATATATATATATATATATATATATAATAATAATATATAGGCATGCCAATTAACCAAGATTTCCCCTAAACTTGCATAAGTGTATAAATCATACTATCATTGACTCACTTAAGATAAATAGAGTTGACACAAAAATTCAAAAGCAGTTAAGCATATAAGCTTTTTCTGAATTCTAACTAGCCACAACAGCTGGTATGTGCTCAATAAGAAAGAAAGGATCAACAAGCAGTCTCAAACTAACAACTAAGTTAAAAGAAAGACTGCAACAACATAGCATATCACTTTTCTCCGAGTTAGAAATAACCAATTACTCGTCATTGGCCGCTAAAAATAAATAAATATAAAACTATATAACCCATCGCAATTAATATAACAATTCATTGCAGTTTTTTAAAGCCATATCATAAGCCCAAAAGATAATTAGCATCATGACTACAATCCAAACATACCCAAAAACATACTAGCTTATACAATCCATTGCAATCACAATTATTAACATAGTCTACTAAATGACAACATAAAGATAAAAGATAGCATACTAATGGCATCTTATAGTTTTTCTGACAAAAGATTGATAAAAGATGGATAAGATTGACAAACACCCCCAAACTTGAGATGGGCAATGCTCTTATTGGCAAAACATGCAGAAATCAAAAATAGAGGGCTTCCCTGAAGTATGATCAATCTATCCCTTCGCCGTCGTGGCCCTCATCCATGGCGGGAGAAGTGGTGGATACAGTGGGAAAACAGGAGGTGCCGGGAACTGGAAAGGCATAGGCTCAACTTCATCTCCACCAGATGAGTAGATATTGGCCACAGTGGTGGTGAACTCTGTTTGGTATTGCATCATAAGGTCCTGCCTCTAAGCAACTACATCGATCTGCCTTGATTGTATGTCAACCCTCTGGGCAACTGCATCAACCTTCTGGTGCAAGAGAGTCGGTGAGGCTAAAATATCTGCCATGGGCTGTGTTACTCAGACTCGGGTGACGGTGTCGGGTGCGAGTATGAATCTAAGTGTCGGACACGTGAAGTCAAAAAATAGAGGATACGCGGATATGGATCCAAATTTGGACACGGGTGCGGGGATACGGTATGTTATGATTTTTTAATGATAATGTTTATACTGTCCAAATTCTTATAGACATGCATTTATCATGAAACTTCAGGGGTTGAAGTGCAAAAATATAAAGAAACACGGGCAAAATTGAAACTACTGAAACTTTAGGGGCAAAAATGAAAGAAAACAAAAAGTATAGGGATTGATATGTAATTTTTCAAGGGCTATTTTGAGCTTTCAGAAATCCTGAGGGATTAAATTAAAAAATTATAAAAACTATGGGTACCTAACTGTAATTTTTCAAGGATATGTTTAATCCTAGATCTGATCGGGCAGACAAACTCGTTGGAGAAGATCGAGCAAACAAACTCGTTAGAGAAAGAAGAATAAAAAGGCGACGATGGTAAGTTTCTCACTCATTTTTCTTCGGTCTTTCCTCTTTCTTCTTCCTCCTCCTTCCTCGTCTATTCTTCTCCGATGAACCACCTGATCCGGATTTTTGTGACCAGATCTCGTACGGATCCCGTACCCGTACCAGTGTCGTGTCGACACGGGTACTCCGCCAAAAATGGCGAGTCCGAGTAACACAGGCCATGGGCCCAGCTGAGGAAGAGTCGAGCTCCAGATGCTTGAGTAAAAGGCCCGACCCCTGAAGAAGGTGGAGGCTGAGATACAGGCAGATAGCCCTCACCGCGGGCATGAGAAACAGCTCCCTCCCATACTTAGTAGAAGCTGATGGTTGCGTGATCAATAGTTCCCATCGGGGGCAGGAGTATCTCATCTGCTTTCACTTGCACATTCGCAAACTTGCATAGAGCTGTGATGAGAGATTGGTGTTGGAGTCCTCCCGAAGTACTGCCCCTCAAAGTCTTCAAAATTGATTCCTGGATGAGCGACCCAACATCGATCTTCAACCCAGTCACAATCGCGAATAGTAACACCGCCCGCTCCTTGGTCACGTCACTAATATGTCGGGTTGGTATCAGGTTAGATCAGATGAAGCTATACCAAGCTTTCCCGTATCGTGAGAGTTCTGTGTGCGAGAAACTGGACTTTTCACCCGTGTATTCATTGGTCTTTCAAGCAGTACCGGGCTTACATAGCCGTTTGATGATGTCTTCCAAGTCATAGCATCGAATGCCGTCTGCTAGGTTGTCGCGGTCGTAGTCCGACATCTAGAAATAGGCATTGATGGTCTGTTTATCAAAAAGAACCGCCTGACCCCTAACTTGCACCACCATCTCGTCCTCAGCAGAGGCGTTAGCATAGAATTCCCGAACAAGAGAAATAACCACGGACAACGGCTGCCGTGTTAAATGAACCCATTTGCGGTCGGCTATCATAGAGGCCATCTCTCCATCTTGCCTCAAATCCGGTCTGAGGCCCCTTTTTGGCACTAGGCTCTTGTTAGCTAACACCTTGTGGTATTTGTCTGATGCCTCCATGCTAACAAACCTTGTGGTGTCCCATTGTGGCTCGGCTTGAGAAGTACCCACTCGTGGTCTCTTAGGAGCCATATCAAAAACTTCAGCAAAAACTAAGCACATATGACCAAACATGAGCCAAAACCAAACCAAAAGTTGACTTGAGTAATTTATCGAGCACCTGACGTGCATTGTTACAAACCTCAGTTAAATATAGAGTTGCTATCTAGCCTAACCCTCCACAAAACTTTGCTATGGGAGCTAAGATATCCCTGCAAAGAATTCAATCCAAATGCAACCCTAAGCAATGAAGTATGGAGATTTGGAAGTTATACTTTTTGTTGGAAAAACTTAGGAATTTGGGCAATCCTTGATGAATTCCAAGATGAACCGATGAATTTGATGATGAATCCATGAACTGGAATTGCTAATTGAAGGATTGGGTGATTAGAATCTGCAATTGTTATGTTCTTTGCAATGGCTGCTAAGCGGCTTTCTTTTACTGTTATAGTGCGGGAGAACAAGGCATGAGGTTTTGGGGGACTGCCGAGAAATCTCGGCCTTAACCAGCAAAAATTCGCTATTGGCGCTACGACGCCAGTGTTCCTTCGTTAATGAGGCGCCGCGACGTGAATTAGCAGAAGGTTGGGGAAATAAGGGCGTTGCGGTGCCAGTTTTAAGGCTTGCATAGGCGTTGGGGTGCCGCACCTGTTTCAGCCAAAAAATTTAAAGCATTCCTTCACGAGCACACGAGCACACGAGCACACAGATTATAGCCTTCCTGCACTAGCAAATAGACAACCAAAATTAAAACTTGCCAAGAATTTAAAAACTTAAACTTTCGGATGCCAAAATCCTAAACTTGAAACTTAACCAACACCAAAGACTTAGCCAAGAATTTAAACAAGTGGAAACCATAATCTTCGACAAATGGAAACCAAAAGCGTAAATAAATGGATACTACTATACCATTATAATAAAGAATGGAAGCATACTACTATTATGGAAGCAAAACATACCATACTACTATACTAAAGGAAATATACTACTAGCATTGATGCAAAGCAAAAAGGATAAGGCAATGATACTAAAATGGGGTTGCCTCTCCATTGAGGGCTTGTTTTAAAGTCGTCGGCTTGACTATTCCCAGGTTCATTCTGGGTCCACAAGGGTAATTGACGGTCCTTTGGCGATCAATGTCGCCACCCCAATAGTGTTTGAGTCTTTGACCATTCACCTTGAAGGTTCGTTTGGAATTTGACTCTTCGACCTCAATGGCACCATGCGGGAAAACCTTAACAATTGTGAAAGGTCCCGACGACCTTGATTTCAGTTTCCCGAGAAAAGCTTTAGTCTAGAGTTGAAAAAAGCACGGCGTGACCTTCTTCAAATTCCCGCTCGATTTTCTTATTATGCCATCTTTTGGTCTTTTCTTTGTATAATTTTGCATTCTCGTAAGATTGGAGCCGAAGTTCGTCCATCTCATTCATTTGAAGGAGTCGCTTTTCACTGGCTGCTTGTAAGTAAAATTTGAGCTTTTTAATAGCCCAATAAGCATTATGCTCGAGCTCTACCGGTAAGTGGCAAGCTTTTCCATAGACTAGGCGATACGACGACATTCCAATTGGCGTTTTATATGTTGTTCGGTATGCCCACAGTGCATCATCTAGCCTAGCTGACCAATCCTTTATGGTAGGATTCACAATCTTTTCCAAAATGCGCTTTACCTCTCTATTTGACACCTTTGCTTGGATGCTAGTTTACGGATGGTATGCTGAAGCAGTTTTATGGGTAACTCCATATTTAGCTAGAAGGGTTGTGAAGTATTTGTTGCAAAAATGCAACCCTTCGTCGCTAATAATTGCTCGCAGCGTTCCAAAGCGGGTGAAAATGATCTTTCGAAGAAACAGAAGTACCACCTTGGCATCATTTGTTGGCAATGCAACTGCCTCAACCCATTTGGACACATAATCCACCTCCATCAAAATGTAATGATTGTTGAATGACGATGGGAATGGACCCATGAAGTCAATGCCCCAAACATCGAAGATTTCAACTTTCATAATATTGTTGAGGGGCATCTTGTGCCTTTTAGAAATATTGTCAACACGTTGGCACCTGTCACATCTTTGTAGGAAAGCATATGCATCCTTGAACAAATTTGGCCAGTAAAAGCCAGATTGGAGCACCTTCGCTGCTGTTCTCTATCCGCCAAAATGACCACCATAATCGGATGTGTGGCAATAATGAAGCACATCTTCCATTTCTTCGCTAGGTAGACACCTCCTGAGAATCTGATCAACACGTTGTCTAAACAAATATGGCTCATCCCACAAATAGAATCTCACATCCTTCTGGAACTTTTTCTTCTGCTGATAACTCAAGTCTGGAGGGTACATACCACTTACAATGTAATTGGCATAATCAAGCATAGTAAGGTGCTTCACTAATAGCAAGTAGTTGTTCGTCAGGGAAAAACTCATTAATCACCGCATCATTACATCCGTTTAGCTCTTTTTCCTTAAGTCTAGACAGATGATCTGCTACTTGATTCTCTGTACCTTTCTTGTCTCGAATTTGTAAGTCAAACTCTCGGAGCAGAAGGACCCATCTAATCAAGCGTGGTTTAGCATATCCTTCTTTGATATTAGATACTTGATAACAGAATGATCTGTATAGACAATCACTTTTGTCCTAATGAGATAAGAGCGGAACTTATCAAAAGCATATACAACAGGAAGGAGTTCCTTCTCTGTGGTGGTGTAGTTTAACTGGGCATCTGTCAGCTTTTTGCTGGCATAATGAATGGTGTGGAACAGTTTATCCTTGCGTTGTCCCAAAACTGCACCAATGGCGTAATCGCTTGCATCACACATGCTCAAACGGTAGACTCCAGTCAGGAGCAACTGCAAAAGGTGCTGTAATGAGCCTCTGTTTGAGCACCTCAAAAGCTTCGAGTTAGTCTTTACCAACCCTGAATGACACATCCTAATAGGTTGCACAAGGGCTTTGTGATTTTTGAGAAGTCCTTTATAAAACACCGATAGAACCCAGCGTGACCCAAGAACCTTCTGACTCCTCTCACAGATGATGGAGGTGGAAGTTTTTCAATAGCCTCTATTTTTGCCTTGTCCACCTCTATTCCCTCAACAGATATTCTATGTCCCAAGATGATGCCCTCTTGAACCATGAAGTGGCATTTCTCCCAGTTCAATACTAAGTTCGTTTCACGCACCTCTTGAGCACTAGATCTAAGTTTGCCAAGCAAGAATCATAAGAATTACCAAACAATGAGAAGTCGTCCATGAATACCTCAAGTGTCTGCTCAACCATATCAGAGAAAATAGACATCATACACCTTTGAAATGTAGCAGACGCATTGCAGAACCAGAATGACATCCGCCGAAAGGCAAAGGTTCCATAAGGGCATGTGAAGGTCGTCTTCTCCTGATCTTCGGGTGCGATTGCAATCTGGTTATATCCTGAGTATCCATCCAAGAGACAATAAAATTTGTGCCCTGCCAGTCTATCCAGTATCTGATCAATGAAAGTTAGAGAAAAATGGTCCTTTCGAGTAGCTTTATTAAGCTTCCTATAGTCCATACAAACTCTCCACCCTGTAATTGTTCTTGTTGGAATCAACTTGTTATTCTCATTAGTTACAACATTCATGCCCCCTTCTTCGAGACATATTGAACATGGCTTACCCACGCACTGTCAGAAATTGGATAAATGATGCCAGCAACAAGCCATTTGATGATCTCATTTTTCACCACCTCCTTCATTATAGGATTCAATCGTCGTTGGTGTTCAATGGTAGGCTTTGAATCATCCTCCATGAAGATCTTGTGCATACAGATGGATGGACTGATTCCTTTGATATCTGCAAGCGTCCACCCCAAAGCAGTCTTGTTATTTTTCAGAACTTGTAATAACTTACTTTCCTGTACTTCATCCAATAATGCAATGCAGAAACGATGACAGGCAAGGATGATTCTCCCAGATAAGCATAACGTAAATGGCTCGGTAAAGGTTTTAGTTCCAAAGCGGGAGCTTGCTCCTTCAATGTAGTTCCAAAGCGGGAGGAACTTGGACGACTTGGTGGGCGACTTGGACGACTTGGTGATTGAGCAAATTTTTGGGTATTGATGATACTTGGTGGAGACAAACCCTAGTGGGCAAAAAAATTTATATATATTTACACACGTGTATATATATTATATATATACAAACATCCCCATGCTCCACACACACACACACACACACACACATATATATATATACACATCATGCACACATGTGTATATATATTTTATATATATATATACACACACACACACATCCACGTGCTCAATTAGCTGTTGCCCCTCCACTAGCTTCTGATTTTGCTGTCCACTAAGGTTTGTCTTCACTTGGGAGAGCATAAACTAAGTAAAATATATTATTTTGTTCTTTCACTCTTTGCATTACTTTATATGCTCAATTTCTTTTATATTGTATAATGATAAAGTAAACATCAGACAATAAAGTTCAAAGCTCGAGACAACCAGGAACTGATAAACTTAATACACTAAGAATACCAAGACATCAAAACCTTTACGAACTGTAAACTTATTCTTTTTGATTGTTATATATATACTTATGAGTCAGCTGGTTATATATAAATTTTTATATATAATATATATTTATATATGTTTGTCTTATATACTTCATTTTTAATATTTTTGTTTTTGGATTGTTATTGCCAAGTATTTACATAATTATGCTTTTAATGTTATTACATAGTGTTATGTTTTGAGTTTTAATGTATATGAAATTTTATTGTCAATATACTTGTTAAGTAAAATAAATAATATATAAATTGCACATTGTAAACGACTTGTCACCATACGACGCCATGGCGGTCATCTTGTCGCCTAGGAGTCCAGGCAGTCGGCTACCACCATGTCGCCGTAACAACTATGTTATATGTATATATGTAATATGTATGTAGGTATGTATATTTGTTGATAAGTGTTGAATAAGTCTTCCATTAAAGAGCCATAGAGGAATTTGATTGCGTTCAGAGCAATCAAGTACCAGCTGGTAGCTCAGCAGTACAGTACAGTGGTTATATAGTACACTTTTTTCCGGGACAGTACCGTCCAATACAGAATGGTATTTGCAACTATGGTCATGCAAGTAAAATCATGAGCTATACTTTGAAAACAGTAAATATGGTTGAACGCTCAAAAAATGGGAATGGAAAGAAGGTATACGTCAACAGTAGGCACTGAGTCACATTCTTTTGCTTGACCTTTTAAAATGATGGAAAAATTTATGAAGAATACGAAAATCCCTTGCTTTTTGCTTCTCAGTAAATTTGTTGCATCAACAGAATGTGTGATTCAAGCAAATGAAAATGAATATAAATTTATGTAAATCAGGGGACCAGGTTGAAAGATTTTTGGAATCCTGCTTATGCCTCTTACAGAGCACTCTTCTTCCCCAACCCTAGTTTGTTCGAAAAAGGCCATCTCTTTTACTCTCTATTAGGAACTGAAATCATGAATTTATGCTGATTTCCATGCAGTGTTCTAGGGAATGGTCGTGATACTTAATTGCATTGAGAACTTTCAAATTAAGCACATATATATTTTTGCGTTCTTGTTATAGTAGCAAGCAGTTATGTGTTTATGCAATCTTAACGGATGGCTATGAAGTTAGGTTTGAATTAAATTTTGTTCCATTTACTGCTGCACGACCTCTAAAATTGTTTTTTCTTTCAAATTTTAAGCCACAAATAAATGTGAATAGACACTAAAGTAATTTCCTGAACTGTCTTTATTTGCAGGCATATTGTTAATAGAATTATGAACTTGCATGCTCCAGGTATGCCAATGACTTTATATTTCTTTGCAGGTGTTGATTTGATTTTACGTTAATTCTAATAGCATTCAAAATGTAAAATATCCTCTATCTATTGTAGAATGGTCTGGTGAGGTTCGAAGCATCACTTATTCTGCTGACGGAAAATCTGTATCTGTTGTTTATCGTGTAACACTCTACGGGACTGATGCAGAGGTATACTTTTCTTTTGTGCTTCATAGCATGTTAGCCTATATATGCGTTTGTTTTATGAAGTATGATGGTGAGCACTGCGTTCATATGTTTTTGAAAATTATCTTGGTACGCACAAGTCCAACATATGTCCCTTGGTTGTTCTTAGCAAAGCATATTTTAACATTGGTAATAATTTTAATGTTGCACAATGAATAATGTCATTAAGATACTTGCATAGTATTAGAAAGTTTAAACTTTATGACCGTCTAAAGGTGTTCATTGGTTCGGTTAGGTTGGGTATAAACAAAAATTTCCCCCTTACCAAATACTGTTGTTGAGAAACAGCCAAAGAGGCCCAAATCTAACTTCGTAATTTGGCTCCCAATTGTTTGTCCATGTTTGAGTGATAAAAGAATAAAAGAGAAATTCTTAACTTCATGAAACAAGCCAAGATCCTGATGTAGGTCTAACTTCTGCCCAACTCATATAACTGTTGGAGAATTGCTCAGGAGGCAGGGTTTGTTAAAGGAGTAGAATCCATTTTACTGGTGTGGGACAACTATTCCAGGATACAAATACAAACTTTCACATGTTATATATATGCAGAGGGGAAAAATTCTACACTCTAGTCAATGTGGGACAACCTTGAATTCTTTAACCAAGGGTGCAAGCTTGGAAAGCCCAAGTCTCTGATCAACCTTTAACTGTAAAAAGTTTTATGGGAGAGAGATTTTAACGAAGTTAGGGCTGAGAGTTCTCCACTTTACTTGACATGGGTTTATTATGCTAGGCTACAAATACAAACTTTCACATTTAAATGGCCAGGAGAGGAGGATAATCTCCTTCTATTCAATGTGGGAAAACTTTCAAACTCATTGGCAGGGTTGTAACGCTTTAAAATCCCTTCCCAAATCTCACCCTGAAAGATGAGGCAATCGTCTGAGTCATTAGCTAGGTAAATTGGGGGATGCTCTTTCATGCATACAAGAAGCTTCCTTCTTACTCCCTCATCGGAAGATCATAGCAACACTAAACACTTCTCACCAGGTACCTTCTTACATGTACTTCTTCCATCCGGAAATGAATCCTACGACTTTTTGTTTTAAATGTTCTTTAAAACGCGTATTAATGCTTTCCTAGTTTTAGGACTAAAATTTGTATTGTGAAAAAATATTGAAAATAATTATGTTCAAGTGTGTCATTGGAAACCCTAAATTGCTTATATAAAGGCAACAAGTCAAGTAGGACACTGATTTCTGGACATTGGGAGTAGGAATTATTGTCTATTGGTTCTAGTTGGGTGGTTTTGGAACAAAACACAACAAAATTGTAAGTAAAGAAGTCTTCAATTTTAATTATAGAAACTGAAGTACTGTACCAATCAATAGCTTTGAATTAGACAATAACTCACTGCTTTAGTTCTGCTTTGTCAGTTTTGTGTACATTGCTGGAATTGCTATTATTTTTTTTGGGGGGGACCCAACCCAAAGTTGTTCTAGTGTTCTAAAGCTTACACATGGCGACCAAAATCAATGGCTCGCTTGCTGCCTTCATTAAAGGGGCCAGCCCTCCACCACTAAGGTTGTCCGAGGTTCAGGCTTGGGAGAAAACTTCAATACTAAAGAAATTACTCAGCATTATTCCGCTAGCACGAAGTTATGGGAGTAGTGGGTATGGAGCAAATTTTAAACCTAATTTATGGGATACTGGGGAAAGTGGTTGTTTTCAAGTTTCAGAAGTCTCAACTCTTGTTAAGCTTGACAACCCCACTTGATCGCAATACTGAATGTGGCTCTTAGAAATTCCATATTACTTGAGCAGATAATACTTCTAAACTATTTTTTGATATTAAAAATATAATGACTTCTTGTTGTTAGATATTTTGTCACTTTTTAAGTGTTTGCTATGAATGAGCTACAATGGCTTTTTTCTCATTGTTGGGTATTCATATGTTAGTGGTGTTTAATGAGGGCCTTTAATTCCTCCACTCTGCTAGTCTTAACTTGGTTCAACAAATTAATAGGCCACCAAGTCTTTTCACTCTCCTCCATGCTATACTACAAATATGCAGTAGCTTGTATTGTTGTATGGAGTGAAATAAAGCTTCATTTTAGGGTTTGATTTCCTAATGCTTAGGTTCTTCTCCTCCTTTGCTATCTTTATTTCCCCATTATGTCTCCTCCGCACTCTAAAAAATAAAAATATTACTGCTTATAAAAGATTGAAATATTTCATGTATTTTTTATTTTGGGGTGCAAGTGTGAACTACTAAGGATCTCAAACTCGAGTGATAAATCTATTTTGAGGTTAAGTACTGTTCCAGTTCAGGTTCCTTGATTAGAGTATGAGCTATGTAACTTCTGTAAATATTTAAACAATAATTTAGCCATTTATGTCCTTCGTTGCATCTATTTTGAGGTTAGGAATGGCGTAAAGGAAAAGAATCTAAATAATTCCTCTTCATTGGTGATAAACAGAAAGCAAAATATGATTCATTCATCATACCTATATTTGAGCAAACTTGCATTAGCAGACATTGTCCTGATTGTACCAATAAGTGCTAGAATTCCTCTTTGACATTAGAATTTGTACAAGTCAAACCTAAAATTTACGACTTCCTAAATTTTAAAGAGATGATAAGTCTTTTATCATATGCTAGTTCTAGCAAGGTTTTTATTTAGCATAAATTGGAACGTCTGTTCTGTTTCTTTCTTGTTTGTCTCTCACTCAATCTCTGTCAAGTTTAATGAGCAGAACGAAGGTTTTTCACTTTAACTAGGTTTTCTTTTGTGTTCTCTTTTTAACATTTCACTTGTCAGTTATCTGATGACAGTGTTCTAAAAATCCCCACCTAGGTCCGCCTAGGCCCCGTCTAGGCGCTAGGCCACCCTTGGCGCCTCGCCTAGGCGCTAGGCCTCCTGGCGCCTCACTTAAGCCCAAGGTGACAAAAAAATCCCTTCAAGAAATTTGGCGGAGTCTAGGCGGAGATGTTTTTTTTTATTTTAATAACTACCTAAACCAGATTTTGATATATTTTTTTTAATGTTTACCATATTCATAATACAGGTTGTAGCATATCAAATCACAACAAGAAGTGAACAATATCAAGTAAAAATGGATAATTTTATTATAGTTATAATTTTTTGAACTTGTACCAACTTTAAATTATATAAATGATGATACATTTGTAATATTTAGTTTAATTCAATATAATTTTTAAATTTATGTTTAGTTTCTTAAGTTTTAATATTGAATTAAATTTTTGAAATTTGAAATTTTATTATTTAATAGCAATCTTGTTTATGAATAAAACTAATACGTTAAAAATATGTTTGAACTTTAAACAATTGCATGCTTGTGTTTGAACTTTGACATTAGCAATATGGATATGTGTTTGAACTTTAAGCAAATGTCTTTATTATCTTTATTATATAGATTGTTTTGCTTTATATTATTGTTTTGTTTGGATAAATGTAAGATAAAATATTAAAATTGGCTTACAATAAAAAATCCCGCCCAGGTCCCGCCTAGGCTCCCTAAGCGCTAGGCCCCCGGCCTCCCGCCTAGCGCCTAGCGCCTAGCGCCTTTTAGAACATTGTCTTATGATCACTATGCACTATGTTACTTTGTCTAATTTTTTAGTTCATGCTCATTTAGATTATTAAAATTAGAACCCCCTGTATAAGGGGAACTAACTTGGTGTTGCGGTTAATTTCTTCTCATGTTCACAAGATATTTCGGGAGTCCACGGGTACTGCATCTGTTAATGAGGCAGGCGGGTATGGAGATCCTGTGCAGAAAGCAGAAGCAATGGCATATCGTCGAGCTTGTGCACGTTTTGGGCTTGGGCTTCACCTTTACCACGAGGACATGCTGTAGCAAGATAAGGAGTTCATGTCATATGCAATGTTCAACTAAGAAAACTATTGCAGTCTGTTCCTTTTTGCTAATGATTGTGGCATATAATTATGATCAATGCTAGCTTTTACTCCTGTAATTAGTCTAATGTAGTGGTAAGAATGCTGGCCTTGTCATAATGTTCTTTTGTTATCTGAAGACAAATGTCACAGTCGTGTAATGTGAGCTCAAGCTACTGGGATGTTTATCTGGCCATTCGAGTTATTGATATATTTACGGGTTGTGGGACGAAATCTCGGAGTTTTGGAATGTGTATAGTCGAGTCACTATATTGGTTAACATATCTTTGCTTCTTTTCAATTGGGTTTCGTAACTGTCCATGTGTTTTTTGAACAGTAAAACATGTTACTCTGATTTTCAGCCACTTGCAGTCTTGAACACATTACACATGTTTGGTCCCTAATGCTTAGTTTGTGAGTTTGGATGGATGAGATGAGAATGAAAAGTATAGAAGGGGGAAGAGATCGGAATGAATTATAATTTTCTCATTATGTTTGTGAAATTTAGAAAGGAACAGAAAAATGATATTTTAATTATATTTTTCCTTATTTTAAAGTTTAGGAGAGAAGGGAAGAGAAATATTTTTATTTTTAAATTATATTATTACTATATTATCCTTATATTTTAATGTCATAAATGACATGATTTATTTTGAAAGGTTACTTGGGTAATATAAAATTTCTAATTTTTTTATTTTTTCTCATCCCTCTAAAATCTAAATCCTCCCACTTTTGTGGGGAATGTTTTGAGCTAAATATGAAATCAATTTTACCTCTAAATTTCTTCCATCTCTCTAAAAAAATCTTACAAACATGAGATTTAAAAGAATTTTAATTATTTTTCATTCCATTCCCTTCCCCTAAAAAAAACTTACACGTGCAGTATAAACGCTGCATTTGCGTTTTGCACAATGCGTTTGTGAAATGAATAGGGATGGCAACGGGTCTGAGCTGTGTATTGCATTACTCGCATCCTTATTCAATTCCCTCGCATCCTTGCTCAATTCTATTGGGTTTGGTGATACCCGTTGGGTTTTAAATAGGAAATACCCCACTGGTAACCCGTTCATGTATTTTACATATTTAATTGTCAAACATAATATGATTATATAATTAAAACATTTTAAGTTATAAATACACAAGGGTGTACAAAATACATAGCTATATATAAATATATTAGCATATAGCTAGTTAAATGCTCCGTCCGTAAACACGGGTTTACTTTTTTAAATAGCACAATTTTTTATTTATTTTATATAAAATAATTATGGTTTTTAAAAAATTCATAAATTAACTTACTATTGCTATTATAATGTCTACAAATTTAGCTCAAAAAGATGAAATTATATAATTAACTAACTAAATAAATCTTATAAAGCATAAAATTGTACTAGAATACTAAGTTACTATTATGAAAAAGTTGGAAACTAAAGTTTGATTATGCATTAATTAATTTAGATATATATATATATATATATATATATATATATATATAATTTTAATGCTAATTATATTTAGTCATAATATTTTTATATTTTTAATATATATATTTATTTAGAAATAGAATTATTGTAAAACAATGAGTTACAATTATGATTTTAGCTTTAAAATTAGTTAACTAAATTTTTCATCAATAATATATAAGTTAGAATTGATTTTATAATATTAATTAACTAAATATCTATTATATACAATAAAATTGTAAATGGAGTTTAATTGTTAATATAATTTTGTAATATATAATATATTTATTATTATTCATTCATAATATTTTTTTTAATATTTATAATGTATACGTTATTTAGAGTTCAAAGTTGAGTAAAGAAACTTAAAAGTAAAACTCTAAACATAATTTTTAAGTTAGATTTTTTTGTATGACGAAGTAGTTAAATGACTTTTATACAGAACAAAATTATTAGAAATAATAAGTTAATATTTACTCATAATAATTTTTTTCATATTTTTAATATGTATATATTTTTTATATTCTTAATATCACGAAGAATGTCACCGTCTTCAAAAATATAATCAATTGAACTAGGAAGGCCAACAATGTGAGTAAATGATACGAATGACGTACCATGGGGATGTGCAATTATTCAAAAATATTTTTCTTTCTTTTTCTTCTTTTTTTTCTCCTTCTTTCTTCTTTCTTTTATCTTTACACATTAAAAAGTGTTTTAATTGAAATTAAAATTTAGACTTATTTAAAATAAATAAATTAAAATTAGGAAAATTTTAAAAAATATTTTAGTAATAGTTAAATTGTCTATGCCAAAGGCGAAAACCAAAAATTAAATTTTATCTTATTATATATGAATATAGATTAATTATAGTAGTTAATTGTACGTGGTTTATATTTAATTTTTTAATCAAATATTGTAATCATTCTAATAGTAATCGTAAGTTAATTTGTGAAATTCAATTTTTATAAGCATCATATATAAAACAAATAAAATATTAAAAATAATGCTATTTATAAAATAAACCTGTGTCTTGCATTCTTTTTTAAAAAAAAACCCTAAAACACTAAGCACTCATAAAATATTATTATTATGTCTCTTTATAAGTTAATTCCTTGTTAATTATTATGATTGTATATTTTAGTATAACTATATTATAATAATTATGAGCGTTTATGTTGTAAATATTAATTTAAATTGCTCCAATTTAATATAGTTTACATATGTTTCAATATTTTAGTTTGTGGATAATTATGATATAATAGTAGAATAATTTGTTACTATATGATATATCATTGTTAAATATATTAACAATGGTCCGGGTGTGTTTTAATTTAGGTTTATAAGAATCAATATTAATAAAGGATTTCTATAAGAAATAAAGTTGTTATAAAATAACAAGTTACTCTAAAGTTTTTTAGGATTATAAATAGTATTTTTGTTCTAGTTAAATTCTAAGTTTAAAAATTGTTTAAATATTAGTTAATAGAGATAATCGACTTTTTGGTCACTGTACTAGGACCCAATTTTTATTGTGGTTACTGACATTTTTTTTTATTATAATCGCGTAACTATACTCTAAAATAATTACCAAATGGTCATTACTTATGATTTCCGTCCAAAAAATAGACGGAAGTGCTGAGTGTGCATATATATATATATATATATTTTTTGCTGATATGTACATGGGTTTTGTCATGTGTATCATCATGTGCCAAACACATGCTCATAGATATTAACAATAATTGTATCTTAATAATAATTTCAAAGGCTTTAAAAAGTATTTTAGTAATAGTTAAATTCTAATCTCATACCAAAGACTAAAAAATTAAATTTGCCTAATTATATATGTATATTGTTAACGCCAAGATCCATCCACACGTCTAATCACTAAACAACGCGTTAAATCATGCGCATAAATGAAATCACACGTAGAAACTTAATGGCCGGAGTCGCCAGAGATAGCTCCGGTGTGAGAATAACTACATGCTGGAAACATGTTAACAATGGAGGCTTATAGCTTTAGTACTCAACGAATTAGGAATATTGATCATAAAACTACATAATTCGATCATATGCTTAAGTATGGTCATAGGGATCGTCAGTGCCATCATAACTTTTTAGGTGCAAAACCTTCTTAGTGGGATCATCCCAAACCCAATCGATCTCCGGAGTCAAAGGAGACGTTGGATCAACCGCTGTCTTCTTTTCCTAGCTGACATCGGCTAACTTTTATTCTAGTTCTGCTACTCTTTGAACGGCCAATTGGACATCTAGCTCCTTTTGCTGAAGACACAAGACCTCCATGGCGTCATTTTTCTCCTGCATCTTTCGAGTAAGAATCAACTCTCGTTTGTCTCAACCGTCCTGTTCCTAACCTCAGTCTCCTTATGTGTGTTTCCGGGATTGAGTATCCTCGACATGATTGTGGGGGTCGGGGGTCTTCTGGCTGTCTAAGAACAACTAACGACTGGTTGGAGCTATCTAAGCCTTCAATAGACACGCAGAATGACTGATGTAAGAACCGGGAATTTTAAACGATTATATTTTACGAATAATTTTTTTTATTATTATCAGCATTGTTATCATTATTATTTTGAGCATGCGTGATATGAATTAGTAGGTTAGTCAATTTATTTATTTTAAATTGTCTAAGGAAGGTAAAGGAGGCAAAGAGGAATAGTTAATCAAAACCCTAATTTGAATAGGGATTATAATATCAATACAATTATTATTATTATAATTGTATTTAAGATTATGTGTATGTGCAATATGTGATTAATGATTAAGTGTTGATCAGATAAGGTGTAAGACCCCAACTTTTATGAATAAAAAATAATTTTTTCGAAATATATTTTTGAATATTATGGTGTCGATTTGATATAATGTTATAGTTGTGGGTAATATTTACAAATTTTGCAAAGTAAGCAAGTGGTTATATAATATTCAATTGGTCGGGGAATATTTGTTTTAACAGGGAATATTCGTACGATGTCACAATCATTGGTGGACCCCATAACGAAAGTATTGTCGTAGTTAGAAAGCAGCGTAATTATCTTTTATAAAAATAACCATGAAAGTGTTACCGTTAAAAGCTGTTGAACTACCCTTAGTAGTAAAATGCGATGTCTGGCGTGGTTGCATAGTAGCACACGGTATTGATTATTGATACTTACGTGAGAAGTCACTCAGTTATACTCAATTATTGCTACAGTAATTACTGCATCATATCTCTCATCTTATTGATTCAATTATTGTCACAGTATCATCAATATAATATATATTATTAAATCAATAATTGAGACGACAAAGTTATTCATATTATTGTGACGTCCCCAAAATAGGTATACATCACCCATTTTGAGTCGTCAATAACATGGTACAGAAACAACTACAACTTTATTAATACAACATGAAAACTGTGAGTTTAAATACAAATATTGTCATCTAGAAAATATTCACACCCAAATAAGTCCTCATTATAATTATTGGTACATTATTTTACAAAAATGGTGAGGACTACTAAAACAACTTTTTAGAATCATCATTCCACACCCCGACTAGAACTCGCTACATTCTCGCCTCCTGAGAAGAAAAATGGAACAAAAAGGAAAAGGGTGAGCTCAACTAGCCCAATAGAGAATATTATGACTAAGATAATATAGAACAAATTATCGTTAGTCTTCAACATGGAAAAATCTGATAGAATACAATAGACAACAAGTTTTAAATCAATATTCGCAGAGGAAATAATAATTCATAGAAGAGTTACGTAGAGAATGAAATCTATTTTTATCTATGAATTTAAAAGTCCATCATCAATATTTTATCCCCGTAACATTAATCAATATTCATCTTGAATCAAATATTCATCTTCTTTGCACTCTGTGCCAAAGATATTCATCGATCGGTCATGTTCATCTCAACACTGTACATCTTTGCACTCTGTGCCAAAGATATTCATCAAAATTCATTCATCTTTGCACTATAGGCCAAAGATATTCGAAGAATACCATCATTTAGGGACCGAGGATGATGAAAAATATTTTAAAGAAAATGAATCCGGTGAAACAAAAGAGCAAATATTAAGGATTCGTATTTTTAAAGTCCCAAGTTAAAAATACTTCATTAATAATCACGGTGAAGTAAAATTCAAGAATGATCAAAACATGGATACAATCAAAGCTAGTATCCATAATAGATATTTTGGACAAAATTAAAAATTTAATTTTTCACATGAATAGTCAGATATCGTGAATAAGACCAGTATCGTGAATAGTAACCTCCGACACTAAAAGACAAGAATCTCACAAGAAAAATCTTACCAATAATCCCAGTATAATGATATTAGAAGAAATAATATCATTTTAAAAAATAATATCCCTTACCTTGAAAAGATCAGATTTCAATTTGGAATAATGGATATAGTCTCAAGGAACTTCAGACCAGATAAAGCAACACTCAAAGTATCAAAATACTCACAAGAATACGCTCGATAATATAGAGAGAGAAAGGGAGAGAAAACTTCAGTTTCTGATGTGATTTTCAATTCTAACCTAAGCACCCTATTTATAGGAAAATGCTTAGAACACCAAAGCAGAAAATTTAATAAAATATATTATTAATAATAAAATTTCATACGCCTCCTTTTGAAATCAGATCTTAGCATTTCCTACATGCTCATCTTCTAGAAAAAATTAAGAAAAACGTTTTTCATAAATAAAATAATTAAAACTTCCAAAAATCAATTATTTCGGAACTTCGGAGCTTCAATAATTCATAATAAATAGCCCTTTTATCAGAAAAATTCAAACCACATGTCTTTTCCATAGGAAATTCCATTCTCTACAACTTTGTAAGTTTAAGTTTTCTCAAATTCCAAGCAGAAGTTGACCGAAATCCACAAACGGGCGATTTTACGGGCTATAAACCAATTTCAGTCAAGAAATGGGGTCCACCGACATGTTTAACATGTTTTAAACATTAATTGTAACAAAAAATACTCCTCATATACTCATATATCCCACATTCATTGTAAAAATATTACTTTTATTATATTATTAAAATATAATAATATATTTAAATGAATTATTTATCAGAAAAGATAGAATAAAAATTTTTCAACAATCGTCACATTAAAAATTTTCTCCATCTATATCCACATAAAATGAATATTTTTCTTATCATATAAATCAATAATTAATTATTCACAAATAATATTACGTAATTACAACATCGATAACTGTGCGGTTCGAGGAAAGAGGGGCTTTTAATAAGGATTTCTCTCTTCGGGCGGTAGCAATTAGGTGACCAAACCTCTCCTTAGATGTAACTTTCTAGACATTGCCAATAATGTTATCTAATAATATTATTCAAATAATATGAATTATTGATCCGATAATGAAAATATCACGTGTAGTGACAATTATTGAAACAACAACAATATAAAATATCAACGTAGCAATTATTGAATCAATAAAATAAAATATTGAATAAAGAATTATTGTAACAATTATTAAGTAGTGCCTTCTTCACGTAAGAATCAATAATTGATGCAATACTGTTGTGCTATCGTGTGTTTTAACCACTTTGAGTATTCCAACAAGATAATCTTAGAATAACTACGTCGTTATTTATAACCAACTTATATCTGTCGTTTTCCTCATCCAATTGCTTTCCGTTATGGGTCCACACAAAAATTTGCACTGCATTTAATATTCTTCGACAGTAAGAATATTCCACGACCAAACGAATATTCCCCGACAACAATGAATATTTTATAACCACTTGCTTATTTAAAATATTTGCGCATTTTACCCATAACTAACCACATCAACCTTACTATTTCAAAATAATAAATAGAGGAAAATTCAATTTCATTAATAATAAGTTGGGGTCTTACAACCTCCCCTCCGTATGTAATTTCGTCCTCGAAATTAACGTGCGTACCTGGTGTTTCGAAAAGGTGAGGATACATCGCTTTTATTTCCGTTTCCAACTCCCAGGTCATTTTCTCAATAGCATGGTTCCTCCACAAAACTTTGACTTGTGGTATGACCTTTGTACGTAAGACATGCTCCTTCCTATCCAAGATCTTGACAGGTACCTCCTCGTACGTTAAGTCTTCGGCTATCTCATTCGGTTCTAACTCAATAACGTGGTTCGGGTCTTTCACATATTTACGAAGCATAGATATATGAAAATATTATGAACACGAGACATACTTAGAGGTAACGCGAGTCTATAGGCTACATTTCCTACTCGGTTAAGAATCTGAAATGGACCAATAAATCGTGGATTGAGATTTCCTCTCTTCCCGAATCTTGTAACTCCCTTCCATGGGGAAACACACAATAATACATGATCCCCAATACTAAATTCCACGTCCTTTCGATGAAGATCCGCATAACTCTTTTGTCGATCTTGTGTCATTTGTATACGTTGTCGAATCATTTGGACCTTTTCTATAGTCATACGTACCAACTCTGGTCCCAACAATGTTGCTTCACCCACCTCATCCCAACATCTTTGAGAGCTTACACTTTTTCTTCCATACAATGCTTCAATGGTGCTACCCTATACTTGCACGATAATTGTTGTTGTAGGAGAATTCCACCAATGGTAAATACTTATCCCAACTCCCTTTGAAGTCTAGGACGCATAGTCTTAATAGATCTTCAAGAGTTTGAATAGTCCTCTCTGATTGTCCATCCGTTTGAGGATGGTATGCCAAACTGAATCGTAAATCCGTGCCCATAGCTTTTTGCAAACTAACCCAAAATCGTGAAGTGAATCTTGGGTCACGATCCAAAACTATGGATACTGGCATGCCATGCAATCTCACAATATCATTTACATACATATGAGCAAGACGTTCAAGGAATAAGTCTCCGTGATAGGCAAGAAATGAGCGGACTTGGTTAATCTATCAACAATAACCCAAATAACATTTATGCCTTGAGAAACCGTGGGAAGACCTGTAACAAAATCCATGGTAATGTGTTCCCACTTCCATTTCGGAATCTCAAGTGGTTGCAATGGACCCTTAGGTGCTTGATGCTTCGCCTTTACACGTTGACAAGTTAAACACCTCGAGATAAACTTTGCAATCTCTATCTTCATATTGTTCCACCAAAATGTATGTCGAAGATCACGATACATTTTGGTACTTCGAGATGGATTCAGAAGCGGTGTATTGTGTGCCTCCATCATGATCTTGTTCTTCAAATCAGAATCGTTAGGAACACAAAGTCTGGAGTGGACTCGAAGTATTCCTTCTTCATTGATTCTCGCTTCCGGAATAGCACCTTCTTGTACTTTCTTCTTCATACGCATCAGCTCCGGGTCGGTGGCTTGAGCAACTTTAACTTTATCGATTAAAGTTGGTTCTATGCGTATACTTTACATCATCGCACTCGTTCCTGCATATGATCTTCTACTCAACGCGTTAGCTACCATGTTTGCTTTTCTAGGATGATATTGAATAGTGTAGTCATAATCTTTTAACATCTCGAGCCAACGTCGTTGTCGCATGTTGAGTTCCTTTTGGGTGAAGAAATATTTGAGGCTTTTATGGTCTGAATATATCTCCACTTCTCTCCATATAGATAGTGCCTCCAGATCTTTAGCGCGAAAACGACTGCTGCCAACTCTAGATCATGAGTAGGATAATTCCTCTTATATTCTTTAAGTTGTCGCGAGGCATAGGCTATGACTTTCTAACGTTGCATGAGAACACATCATAACCCTTTGCTTGAAGCATCGTTATAGATAACAAATCCATCCGAACCAGATGGTATTGTCAGAACAGGTGCCAAAATGAGTCTCCTCTTGAGCTCTTGGAAACTCTTCTCGCATTCCTCACTCCATATTTAATTTTGTATCTTTTCGAGTCACCGAGTTAATGAGTAGCGATTCAAGAAAATCCTTCCACGAATCTCCGATAATAACCAAAGAAAGCCCAAAAGCTACGTATTTGATTCGGCTTGGTTGCTCCCAACTTTGTATTGCCTCAATCTTCGCCGGGTCAACAGATACTCCATGTTTTGTTACCACGTGCCCAAGGAATGCTACTTCCTCAAGCCAGAATTCACATTTTTTCAACTTGGCATATAACTTGTTTTCACGAAGCCTTTGGAGTACCGGCTTCAAATGGTGCTCATGATCTTCACGGCTTTTGGAATATATGAGAATGTCATCAATAAAGACAACAATGAACTGATCCAAATAGTCCTTGAATACTCGGTTCATCATATCCATGAAAGCTGCAGGAGCATTAGTCAATCCAAAAGACATGACTAAAAATTCATAATGCCCGTATCGAGTTCTGAAGGCAGTCTTTGGGATATCCTCAGTTCTAATCTTCAGCTGCTGATATCCAGAACGAAGATCGATCTTTGAAAAGAATTGTGCTCCTTGCAACTGGTCAAACAGGTCATCAATACGAGGTAACGGATACCTATTCTTGATGGTGACATGGTTCAATTCTCGATAGTCAATACAAAGTTGCATACTCCCGTCTTTCTTCTTTACAAATAAAACAGGAGCACCCCAAGGAGATGTACTAGGATGAATGAAACCGATGTCCAATAACTCCTGTAGTTGGACCTTTAAATCTTGAAGTTGAGACGGCGAAGTTATTCATATTATTATTTGCAATAGTGACAATGTCTAGAAGTTCTGTAGAGGAGAAATCCTTATCGGAAAGCCTCCTCTTTCCTGGGAACGACTTGGTTGTTAAATATTGTGAATTATAATATTAATGATGAATAAGTTCGTGTTGATTAAAGATGAAATTGATAGTTCCATTGTGTTGGAATTATTACTGTTAGTGAAAATCGATATTTATTTCGATAATAATTGATGTCTGGAGGTTATATTGACCAATTGGGTAATTAACCGGATAAATGAGCAATTAATTGCTATTAATTCACATGCTTATAACTATGTGTTCACATGTGTGAACTATTGATTCACATGATTTACTATTAGGGGAGTTGGTGCAAGATTGATAATACTTGCATGATTAAATTAAAAATGGAGGTATAGTTGAAGGTACTATACTGTAATTAGTTTTTTCACATGATTATACTATTGAGTCACATGAATGAACTATTAATTCACATGATTTACTATTAGGGGAGGTGGTGCAAGTTTGATAATACTTGCAGGACTAAATTAAAAATGAAGAAAAAGAGGAAGGTATTATACTGAATATTTTAAGCCCCAAAACGTGCAATTGTTGAAACTATATTTTCCTATAAATAGAAGTTCATTCTTCCTTCATTTATCACCAATTCACTAAGTCTCACAAGAGCAATTATTATAGAGAGAAATTATAGAGAGAAAGAAGAAGAGAAGTCTGCTACCTCACTATTCCAGTATCCAGTTTCTACTAAGGTAAGGGGTATTATTTCTTTCGTATTCATGAAGAGAGTTATTTCTTTCAATATTCGTAAGGGTTGTTATACCATTCATTATTATTACATTGGAATAACTAACATGCATGCGGTTCATCGCATGTCTTGTGAATTCTTACGTTATTCCATTCTTTATTATTCTCGTTGGAATAACTTTGTTTGTGCGCGGCCTATCGCATGCTCGGTGAATTCTTACGTTATTCCATTCTTTATTATTCATTGGAATAACACATGTCATGCGCGATCTATCGCATGCCTGGTGAATTCTTCTGTTATTCCATTCTTTATTCTTCTGTTGGAATAACCTATCTACGCGGACTACCGCATGCATAGTGAATTCTTCTGTTATTCCATTCTTTATTATTTTGTTGGAATAACCTGTCTATGTGGATTACCGCATGCATGGTGAATGATCTTTCGTATTCATTCCTTATTAAATTGTGGAAATGATCTTTCTACGTGGATTACCGCATGGCGGGCGAAAATCCATTTACAGTTTCATATATTCTATTATACTTAGTTGGTTAAAGTTTTGGCTTATATACTCCATGAAATTAGTAGAATATCCTGGATATTTGCGCTTTATCCAGTATCTTTTCATGGAAATATTCTTCTGAGCATTATTGAATTTTACTCCATAAAGCAGTATCATGTTGACAATTTGGACGTTATTGATTTCTGGATAAATTAAATTATAAATATTTAAAATTTATCCTCGAACTTGTTTTACTAAATTATTATGTCATTGTCATCATCCTCATGCTTATATTGTGATGAAAGTCATCTTTGGCTTACGTGCATAGATGGACTTGGTATGATTATGACCAGGGATTATTCGGTATAATCATGACCGTAATGTAATGAATGATGTGGTAAAAGTCCTCATTGGCATGTAGTTCATTGATGGACATTGTTGGTATGATTATGACCGTGGATTATTTAAGTATAATCATGACCATTGATGATTACATGAATATCTTCGCCATGATGCAGGATGATTCGATTTTATTAATTGTCGAGTCTCAAATGATAAAGTTGATGAAAAACTTTTTAAATCATAGAAGATAGTAGATTTTATGCTCTACTTGACTCTTCTAATGGATTTCTTATTTCATTGCAGATTGTTGATCTAAAACTTGTTGTCTATTATATTCTATCGGTTGTTATCTTTGTTGAAGGCTAAGGATAATTTATTACGCATTATCTTAGTTATAATATTTCATCGGGCTAGTTGAGCTCACCTTTTCTTTCACTTTTTCTCTTCGTGAAATGAGAATATATCTGGGACGAGTCGGGGAACGGATTGACAGTCCAGATGGTTGTTTTAGTAGTCCTCACTATTCTATAAAATAGTGTGGATATTGTCTAGATGACAATATTCTTATTGAAACTATTAGATTATGTTTTGTCGTATTTTACACGATTGTTGTATAATTAAGTTGTATTTAAATTTTGTACCATATATTTGGCGACTCAAGATAGGTGATGTATACCTATTTTAGGGGCGTCACAGTTGGTATCAAAGCTTAGGGATATGATCCCTGACTGAGATGTGAGATAAGAACTAGGAGGGAGAGACGGAAATTTTTTGCTAGTATGACCTACCTAAGTTTATTTGGTATTTAATTGGTCATTGAGTATAGGGATAGTATGTGATATGTTAATTAACCCTTGTTTTGTGGCAAGATTTAAAAATGGCATCCGAAAATGTTGAGATAAGCAATGAAGCACATGAGACCGATTGAGTCACCATGATTAATACCCGTGATAATGTGCAACAGAAGACAGACAATAATTCTCAGGTAAACAACAACGATCAAATGATGAACGATGGGATGTTCAGAGGTTTTATGCAATTCATGCAACATCAGGCGAGGGTAGCTCTCGGACGGTCACCGCTAAGCAGTTCAAGGAGCTGGGACCACCGGAGTTTTTTGGAGGGCCAAAACCACTTAAGGAGGAGACATGCATAAAGCAGATCAACAAGATATTTGATGTCTTGGGATGCTCCGAGGAGCAAAAGGTTCCCTTTGCCACCTTCATGTTACGAGTAGAGGCAGATTACTGGTGGGAATCTGTAAAGCGTACTCAACCTGCCGCACTGAAGATGTCTTGGGAGAAGTTCCAAGAACTGTTCAATGACAAGTACTTTCCTAAAAGTATTCTTCACATGAAGGAGGTAGAGTTCATCAAGCTTGAGCAAAACAATATAATCGTGGCGCAGTACGAAGCTAAGTTTGCCGAGTTGTCCCGGTTTGCGTCCCACTTGGTTGATAATGAAAAGAGAATGACGTGGATGTTTCTAAGAGGATTGGAACCCGAGATACGTCAATACCTAATTTTTCACAAATTGTGTTTGTATTCGGATGTTATAAATAGGTATCAGTTATTGGAGCGCGATAATGGGTCAACCCAACCAAGAGAGAGCAGCCGACAAGTCGATAATACCAGTGGTAGCAGTCATCGAAGCGGTGACAACAAGCGTGGAGGGAATCAACATGCCAGAAATGGTAATCACTTCGGTGGTAATCATGGCCATGACAATAAGAGTGGACATTTCAAGAAGATGAGATTTAACAATGATGGAAAGACGTCAGCACCAGCACCTGTTGTTAAGGAAGGAGAATGACTGCCGATCGTATGTTATAAATACGGAGGGGAGGGACATATCAGTCCAAACTGCGTGATGCAGTCCAAAGCATGTTATAATTGTGGAAGAGAAGGTCACCTAGCCCAATTTTGTCGTGCACCAAAGTCAAGTCCAACTGGGATGGAGGCATCAAAGACCGTCCCAGACAAGACAAAACCAGTAGTTTAAGGGAGAGAGTTTGTCGTAACCTCCCAAAAAGCGAGGAATCCGAACGAGGTGATCACGGGTAAGCTAATCATAAACTCTAGCGAAGTATATACCTTATTTGATACCGATTCTACCCATTCTTTTATTTCTCCTACTTGTGCTCAACGTTTAAATTTGACTCTGGAGAAATTAGACTTTGACGTATGGGTTGAAACTCCATGGGGAGAAACCTTCATTACATCCACTGTTTATAAGTCTTGTTTGATTCAAATCGATAACCGCGCGTTATCTGTCGATCTTATTTCTTTGAAAATACTTGCATTTGATGTGATTTTAGGGATTGATTGGTTAACTACTCATCATGCTAAAATCGATTGTTTTCATAAGGTTGTTAGCTTTCATATTCCTAACCAACCTATTATGCAAATTCAAGCAACCAAACCACTAAAATCAATCACTGTCATATCAAGCCATAAAGCTATTCGTTTATTGAAAAACGGATGTCAAGCTTTCTTAGCCCATGTCATGATTTAAATAAAAATCGTCGATTTGAATGATATTTCTATTGTTAATAATTTTCGACGTATTCCCTAAAGAACTTCGCCTACCCTCAGAAGCGTGAAATTGAATTTTGTATCGACCTTGAATCCTAGACAAAACCCATTTCCAAAGCCCCATATCGACCGAACCCTATTGAACTTGAGGAGTTAAAACCCAACCAGGTGAGGCGTTAGACATCGGTTTCATTCGTTCCCAAGACGTCTCCTCGGGGTGCTCTGCTCTATTCGTGAAGAAGAATGATGGAAGTATGCGACTTTTGTATTGATTATCGGGAGTTAAATCATGTCACCATCAAAAATAGGTACCGTTGCCTCGCATTGATGACCTGTTTGACCCGATTGCAAGGTGCCAAATTCTTTTCAAAGATTGATCTTCGATTCGGATATCATCAGTTGAAGATTAAAACCGATGACATTCCAAAGGCGCTTTCAGAACTCAAGACGGGCATTATGAATTCCTAGTCATGTCTTTTTGATTGACTAATGCTCCCTGACCTTCATGGACATGATGAACCGAGTATTCAAGGAATATTTGGATCACTTTGTGGTCGTCTTTATTGATGACATCCTCATATACTCCAAAAGCCGTGAAGACCATGAGCAACACTTGAGGCTGATACTTCAAAAGCTTCGTGAAAATAAGCTTTATGCCACGTTGAAGAAATGTGAGTTCTGGCTTGAGGAAGTTGCATTCCTTGGGCACGTGATATCAAATCATGGAATATTTGTTGACACAGCGAAGATTGAAGTAATCCAAAGCTGGGAGCAACCAAAGTCAGTGACCGAAGTACGTAGCTTTCTCGGCTTAGCTGGTTATTATCGAAGATTCGTGGAAGGATTTTCTTGAATCACTACTCCATTAAGTGACTCAAAAAGATACAAAGTTCGGTTGGAGCGAGGAATATGAGAAGAGTTTTCAAGAACTCAAGAGAAGACTCATTTCAACACTTATTCTGACAATACCATCTGGCTCGGAGGGATTTGTTATCTACAGTGATGCTTCAGGCAAGGGGTTAGGATGTGTTCTCATGCAACATGGGAAAATCATAGCCTATGCCTCACGACAACTCAAAGAATATGAGAGGAATTATCCTACTCATGATCTAGAGTTGGCAGCAGTCATTTTTGCGCTTAAGATTTGGAGGCATTATCTATATGGAGAGAAGGTGGGGATTTATACAGATCATAAAAGCCTCAAATATTTCTTCACTCAAAAGGAACTCAACATGAGGCAACAATGATGGCTTAAGCTGTTGAAAGATTATGATCATACCATCCAATACCATCCTGGAAAAGCAAACGTGGTAGCTGACGCATTGAGTAGAAGATCATATGCGGGTACGAGTGCGATATTGTCAACGCAAAAACCTATTTTGTATGACTTACAAAGGATGAAGATAGAGTTAAAGACTCTAGGGACCCATATGATGATGGCGAATATACGAGTAAAATTGACTTTAATTGATAAAGTTAAAGCTGCTCAAGCTACAGACTTGGAGCTGATGCGTATGAGGAAGAAAGTGCAAGAAGGTGCTATTCCAGAAGCAAGAATCGATGAAGAAGGAATACTTTGAGTCAACTCCAGACTTTGTGTTCCTAACGATTCTGACTTGAAGTATAAAATCATGATGGAGGTGCACAACACACCGTTTGCAATCCATCCTGGGAGTACCAAAATGTATCGTGATCTTTGACATACATTTTGGTGGATCAATATGAAGAGAGAGATAACGGGGTTTATCTCAAGGTGTCTAACTTGTCAATGAGTCAAGACGGAGCATCAAGTGCCAAAAGGTCCATTGCAACCACTTGAAATTCCAGAATGGAAGTGGGACCACATTACCATGGATTTCGTTACTGGTTTTCCCAAGGTTTCTCAAGGCATAGATGCGATTTGGGTCATTGTTGATAGATTGACCAAGTCTGCTCATTTCTTACCGATACGAGAAACTTATACACTTGAATGTCTTGCTAGTATGTACATAAACGAGATTGTAAGATTGCATGGTATGCCAGTATCCATAGTTTCTGATCGAGACCCAAGATTCATTTCACGATTTTGGGTTAGTTTGCAAAAAGCTATGGGCACGAATTTTCAATTTAGTTCGGCATATCATCCTCAAACGGATGGGCAGTCAGAAAGTACTATTCAAACTCTTAAAGATTTATTAAGACTCTGTGACCTTGACTTCAAGGGAGGTTGGGACAAGTTCTTACCATTGGTGGAGTTTTCCTACAACAATAGTTATCAAGCAAGTATTGGCATGGCTCCATTTGAGGCGTTGTATGGAAGAAAGTGTCGCTTCAAAGATGCTTTGGGATGAGGTGGGTGAAGCAACTTTGTTAGGACCAGAGTTGGTACGTATGACTACGGAAAAGATTCAAACGATCTGACAACGTATAAAAACCTCACAAGATCGACAAAAGAGTTATGCTGATCTTCATCGAAAGAACGTGGAATTCAATATTGGAGATCATGTGTTGTTACGTGTTGCTCCATGGAAAGGAGTTACGAGATTTGGAAAGAGAGGAAAGCTTAATCCTCGATTCATTGGCCCATTTTTAATCCTCGATCGAGTAGGAACTGTGGCCTATAGACTCGCCTTACCGCCAAGTATGTCTCGTGTTCATAACGTTTTTCACATATCTATGTTACGTAAATATGTGAAAGACCCAAACCACATTATTGAATTAGAACCAGACGAGATAGAGGAAGATTTAACATATGAAGAGGTACCTGTTAAAATCTTGGATAAGAAGGATCATATTCTATGCTCCAAGGTTATACCTCAAGTCAAAGTTTTATGGAGAAACCACGATGTGGAAGAAATGACCTAGGAGTTAGAATCTGAGATGAAGTTAAGATATCCTCACCTCTTTGATATACCAGGTACGTACCCTAATTTCGAGGACGAAATTTCATAAGAAGGGGAGGTTGTAAGACCCAAACTTTTATGAATAAAGAATAATTTTCTCGAAATATATTTTTGAATATTATGGTGTGGATTTTATATAATGTTATAGTTGTGGATAATATTTACAAATTTTGCAAAGTAAGCAAGTGGTTATATAATATTCGATTGGTCAGGGAATATTTGTTTTAACAGGAATATTAAATGTATTGATTTACATAATCATTAGTGGACCCCACAACGGAAGTATTGTCGTAGTTAGAAAATGACAGAATTATCTTTTTATAAAAATAACAGCTAAAGTGTTACCGTTAAATCTGTGGAACTACTCGATAGTAAAAGTACAGTAATACGCGTGGTTGCATCGTAGCATATGGTATTGATTATTGATGCTTACGTGAGAAGTCACTTAGTTATATTCAATTATTGCTACAGTAATTGTTGCATCATATCTCTCATATTATTGATTCAATTATTATCACAGTATCATCTGCATATTATATATTATTAAATCAATAATTGAGACGGCAAAGTTATTCATATTATTATTTGCAATAGTGACAATGTCTAGAAGTTACATCGAGGAGAGGTTTGGTCACCTAATCATGCGCGCTAATAAGGAGAAATCCTTATCGGAAAAGCCCCCTCTTTCAGGAGCGACACGGTTGTTAAATATTGTGAATTATAATATTAATGATGAATAAGTTCGTGTTGATTAAAGATGAAATTGATAGTTCCATTGTGTTGGAATTATTAGTGTTAGTGAAAATCGACATTTATTTCGATAATAATTGATGTCTGGAGGTTATATTGACCAATCGAGTAATTAACCAGATAAATGAGTAATTAATTGCTATTAATTCACATGCTTATAACTATGTGTTCACATGTGTGAACTATTGATTCACATGATTTACTATTAGGGGAGTTGGTGCAAGATTGATAATACTTGCATGACTAAATTAAAAATGGAGGTATAGTTGAAGGTACTATACTGTAATTAGTTTTTTCACATGATTATACTATTGAGTCACATGAATGAACTATTAATTCACATGATTTACTATTAGGGGAGGTGGTGCAAGTTTGATAATACTTGCAGGACTAAATTAAAAATGAAGAAAAAGAGGAAGGTATTATATTGTAATATTTCAAGCCCCAAAACGTGCAATTATTGAAACTATATTTTCCTATAAATAGAAGCTCATTCTTTCTTCATTTCTCACCAATTCACTAAGTCTCACAAGAGCAATTATTATAGAATAGAGAGAAAGAAGAAGAGAAGTCTGCTACCTCACTATTCCAGTATCCAGTTTCTTCTAAGGTAAGGGGTATTATTTCTTTCATATTCATGAAGAGATTTATTTCTTTCAATATTCGTAAGGGTTGTTATACCATTCTTTATTATTCATTGGAATAACTCGTATGCGTGGTCATCGCATGCCCGGTGAATTCTTCGTTATTCTATTCTTTATTATTCTCGTTGGAATAACCTATCTGCATGGCCTATCGCATGCTCGGTGAATTCTTCATTATTCCATTCTTTATTATTCATTGGAATAACCCGTCTGCGCTGGTCTATCGCATGCTTGGTAAATTCTTACGTTATTCCATTCTTTATTATTCTCGTTGGAATAACTCGCTCACGTGGACTCACCGCATTTATAGTGAATTCTTTCATTATTCCATTTTTATTATTCTTTTGGAATAACACATGTCTATGTGGATTACCGCATGCATGGTGAATGATCCTTCGTATTCATTCCTTATTAAATTATGGAAATGATCCGTCCACGTGGATTCTGTGACAAGCAAGCGAAAATCCATTTATTTCATATATTCTATTATACTCGATTGGTTAAAGTTTTGGCTTCTATACTCCATGAAATTAGTAGAATATCCTGGATATTTGTGCTTCATCCAGTATCTTTTCATGGAAATATTCTTCTGAGCATTCTTAAATTTTACTCCACAAAGCAGTATCATGTTGACAATTTGGACGTTATTGATTTTTGGATAAATTAAATTATGAATCTTTAAAATTTATCCTTGAACTTGTTTTATTGAATTATTATGTCATTGTCATCATCCTCATGCATATATTGTGATGAAAGTCATCTTTGACTTACGTGCATAGATGGACTTGGTATGATTATAACCATGGATTATTCGGTATAATCATGACCGTAATGTAACGAATGATGTGGTAAAAGTCCTCATTGGCATGTAGTTCATTGATGGACAGTTGTTGGTATGATTATGACCAGGGATTATTCGGTATAATCATGACCATTGGTGATTACATGAATATCCTTGGCCATGATGCAGGGATGATTCGATTTTATTTATTAAGCTGAGTCTCAGCGATAAAGTTGATGAAAAACTTTTTAAATCATAGAAGATAGTAGATTTTATGCTCTACTTGACTCTTCTAATGGATTGCTTATTCACGCAGATTGTTGATCTAAAACTTGTTGTCTATTATATTCTATCGGTTGTTATATCGTCAAGGCTAAGGATAATTTATTCTGCATTATTTTAGTCATAATATTTCTTACTGGGCTAGTTGAGCTCACCCTTTTTTTTCACTGTTCTCTTAAGGAAATGAGAATATAGCTGGGATGAGTCGGGGAATGGATTGACGGTCCAGATGGTTTTTTGAGTAGTCCTCACTATTCTATAAAATAGTGTGACAATAAATGTAATGAGGACTCCATTGAGTGTGGATATTGTCTAGATGACAATATTCTTATTGAAACTATTAGATTATGTTTTGTTGTATTTTATACGACTGTTGTATAATTAAGTTGTATTTGAATTTTGTACCATATATTTGGCGACTGAAGATAGGTGATGTATACCTATTTTGGGGGTGTCACATAAGGTATAACATTAGAAACCCTAATGCTAAATTTAGAAAATCTAATGGTGATTAGGAAACCCCAATTCTAGATTTAAAAATCCTAAACCTTAATTAAGAAACCCTAACCCTAATTTATAAACCCTAATGCTATTTAACAAAACTTAAGGGTTAAAATTTAAGGAAAGCATGTGAAATGACCAAACTACCCTTAAAATTATTTGAGAAATGACCAAAATAACCTTTTGGATGTGAAATGACCAAAATACCCCTTTACTCATCTTTTAGTAAAGGGATAAGACCAAATCTTGGTGAGTCATCAAGGGAGATTCACCATGTGCTTAAAATCAAAGCCAATCAACCATACTTGACATCTAACAACAAATCCAACCCTTGGATCAAAGCTTAGTTGTCAAAAAGGGAGTAAAGTTTAAAGAAAACCTTACTTTAAGTTTTCATACTTAGCCAAACCTTCCATTCCTTAGCTACATGAAATCTAGAGTAAAACTAAGCCATAAGTTAAGCCAAGTTTATCCTATAACCATCCAAGATCAAATTCAAAAAGGAGAAAGCAAAAGTTATTTCAAAAATGTATAAACTCTAACCCTAAGCTAGATCTTATATGCTTAGGTAGATTTTCTGTTTTGTGTTTAAATATATTGTATGATGTGTTATTTAGTGATTTGGATTGTTAAAACATAGATCCTTATCATTTAAATGCATGAAAATGAAGATTTAAGCAAGTTAATTAGAAAACCCTAAAAATATGGCCTGCCAGTCAAATGTCAGGGCCTGTAGACCTTACTCTGTTAATGTTTAGATCTGTCTAAAGCTTTGTATGTGTAGTATATTATGTGGTTAACAAATTAGAAGTGGAATCATGACGATAACATGTCTAGATTTCAAGTTATTCATGGTCAAACTCATTTGACCAGTCATCAAAACTATTTCTGAAAAACCCAGATTTTACCGTGAAAGCGTGTGACAATATTTTTGAAGGCTTGGATCTTCTATCTGTTATGTTGTTAGCTTATCTATGTGTATAACTTTTATACCCTGACATATGCACTACAAAACCCTGACAATAGATCGCCTATTAAATAATCAGGATGAAAGTTATTCATGGTCAAAAGTGGTTGACCAAGCACATATTTTGTTTTTTGGAAATTTAAAAAAACTGAAGAACAAGTTTCTGACAATAGTTTGACCAGGCTAGATGTGACGCCCCTAAAACATTTATACATCACCCATCTTGAGTCGCCAAATACATGGTACATAAATCAAATACAAACTTAATTATACAACTGTCGGGTAATATACGACAAAACATAGCTGAGAGTTTAAACAAGAATATTGCCTTCTAGAAAATATCCACTCTCAATGGAGTCCTCATTACAATTATTATCACACTATTTTATAGAATAGTTAGGACTACTAAATCCACTTATCCTGGACCATCACTCCATTTCCCGACTCGTCCCAGCTATATTCTCATTTCATGAAGAGAATAGTGAAAAAAAAAGGGTGAGCTCAACTAGCCCAGTAAGAAATATTATGACTAAGATAATGCAGAATAAATTATCCTTAGCCTTCAACAGTTTAACAACTGATAGAATATAATAGACAACAAGTTTTAGATCAACAACTATAGCGGAATAAGCAATCCATTAGAAGAGTCAAGTAGAGCATAAAATCTACTATCTTCTATGATTTAAAAAGTTTTTCATCAACTTTATCGCTGAGACTCAGCTTAATAAATAAAATCGAATCATCCCTGCATCATGGCCAAGGATATTCATGTAATCACCAATGGTCATGATTATACCGAATAATCCCTGGTCATAATCATACCAACAACTGTCCATCAATGAACTACAGGCCAATGAGGACTTTTACCACATCATTCGTTACATTACGGTCATGATTATACCGAATAATCCCTGGTTATAATCATACCAAGTCCATCTATGCACGTAAGTCAAAGATGACTTTCATCACAATATATGCATGAGGATGATGACAATGACATAATAATTCAATAAAACAAGTTCAAGGATAAATTTTAAAGATTCATAATTTAATTTATCCGTAAATCAATAACGCCCAAATTGTCAACATGATATCGCCAGGAGTAAAATTTAAGAATGTTCGTAAGAATATTTCTATGAAAAGATACTGGATGAAGCGCAAATATCAAGGATATTCTACTAATTTCATGGAGTCTAGAAGCCAAAACTTTAACAAAATGAGTATAATAGAATATATGAAACTGCAAATGGATTTTCACTCACCATGCGGTAATCCACGTAGACAGATCATTTCAATAATTTAATAAGGAATGAATACGAAGGATCATTCACCATGCATGCTATGATAGTCCACACAGATAGGTTATTCTAATGTAATAATAAAGAATGGAATAATGTAAGAATTCACCATGCATGCATTGTCCGCGTGAGACAAAGTTATTCCAATGTAATAATAAAGAATGGAATAACAAAAGAATTCACCATACATGCGGTAGTCCGCGTAGAGCGAGTTATTCCAACGTAATAATAAAGAATGGAATAATGTAAGAATTCACTGTGCATGTCAGAGTCCGCATGCATGAGTTATTCCAATAGAATAATAAAGAATGGAATAAATGAAGAATTCACCGTGTATGCAGAGTCCGCATGCATACAAAGTTATTCCAATGTAATAATAAAGAATGTAATAACAACCCTTACGAGTATTGAAAGAAATAACTCTCTTCATGAATATGAAAGAAATAATTTCCCTTACCTTAGAAGAAAACTGGATATTGGAATAGTGAGGTAGCAGACTTCTCTTCTTCTTTCTCTCTATAATTTCTCTCTATAATAATTGCTCTTGTGAGACTTAGTGAATTGGTGAGAATGAAAGAAGAATGAGCTTCTATTTATAGGAAAATATAGTTTCGATAATTGCACGTTTTGGGGCTCAAAATATTACAGTACAATACCTTCATCTTTTCCTTCATTTTTAATTTAGTCATGCAAGTATTATCAAACTTGCACCACCTCCACTAATAGTAAATCATGTGAATCAATAGTACACACATGTGAACACATAGTTATAAGCATGTGAATTAATAGTAATTAATTGCTCATTTATCCGATAAATTATCCGATTGGTCAATATAACATCCAGACATCAATTATTATTGAAATAAATGTCGATTTCCACTAACACTAATAATTCCCACACAATGGAACTATCAATTTCAGCTTTAATCAACACGAACTTATTCATCATTAATATTATAACACACAATATTTAACAAACCGTGTCGCTCCTGTGAAAGAGGGGCTTTTCGATAAGAATTTCTCCCTATTGACGCGTAATTAGATTATCTAACCTCTCCTTGACAGAACTTCTAGACATTGTCAATATTGCAAAAAATAATATGAATAATTTTGTCATCTCAATTATTGATTTAATAATATAACATATTATACAGATGATACAGTGACAATAATTGAATCAATAATATGAGAGATATGATGCAACAATTAGTGTAGAAATAATTGAGTATAACTGAGTGACTTCTTACGTAAGCATCAATAATCAATACCGTGCTACTACTCTTATACCAATGCAGACATCGTAGTTTTACTACTGGGTAGTTCAACAGTTTTAACGGTAACACTTTCGCCGTTATTTTCATAAAAAGATAATTCTGTGATTTTCTTACTACGATAATGCTTTTGTTGTGGGGTCCACCAATGATTATTTCGTCGTACGGATTCCCCGATAAAACAAATATTCCCCGACCAAACGAATATTTTATAACAACTTGCATACTTTGCAAAATTTTCACATATCACCCTTAGTTTTAACCTTTTATCAATTTAACCATTTACGAAATAAAATAATAATTATAAGAAAATTGAATAGTTTCATTTCATAAAATTCGGGGTCTTACAATCTCCCCTCCTTATGAAATTTCATCCTCGAAATTTACGTACGTACCTGGTATGCCGAATAGGTGAGGATACCTTGACTTCATTTCAAATTCTAACTCTTGAGGTATAACCTTTGAGTATCGAATGTGATTCTTCTTATCAAAGATTTTAACACGTATCTCCTCATACGTTAAATCTTCTGCTATCTCGTCTAGTTCTAATTCAATAATGTGGTTCAGGTAATCCACATAATTACGTAACATCGATATATGAAAAATGTTATGAACACGCGACATAATTGGCTGTAAAATGAGTCTATAGGCCACAGTTCCTACTCCATCGAGGATTTCAAATGGGCCAATTAAATCGAGGGTTGAGATTTTCTCTCTTCATCGATTCTTGCTTCTAGAATAACGCCCTCTTGAACCTTCTTCTTCACATTCATCAGCTCTGAGTATGTAGCTTGATCGGCTTTAACTTTATCGATTAAAGTCGATTTTAATCGTATATTTGTTATCTTCACGTGGGTCCCTAGAGTCTTTAACTCTATCTTCATCATTTGTAAGTTATAAGAAATGGGTTTTTGTGTTAACAACATCGCCCTCGTAAACGCATACGATCTTCTACAAAACGCATCAGCTACCACATTCGCTCTTCAACAATGATATTGAATGGTATAGTCATAATTTTCAACAGCTCGAGCCAACGTCCTTGGCACATTATACTTTTGTTTTGGGTGAAGAAAATATTTGAGGGTTTAAGAAATGGGTTTTGTACTCGGGTCAATACAAAATTCGATTTCATGCTCTAGGGTAGGCCAGGAAGTCTTCAGGAATACGTCAGGAAATTTATTAACGATAGAAAAAAAAATTGTGACTCTCATCCCAAGACTTGGATAGTATGTCACATTGATACCTATCAACTTGCCACCGTTATTCACGGCTTCCCCTACAGAAAGTCTGGCTTCGGTGCATTCCACACAAGGAAGTCACCAGCGAAAGACTCGGGGCTCTTTTCTTATGACTTAATATAACAGTGATTGACTTTAGTGTTTTGGTTTCTTGAATTCGCATAACAGGTTGGTTAGGAATATGAAAGCTAACAACCTTACGAAAATAATCAATTTTGGCATGATGAGTAGTTAACCAATCGACTCCTAAAATCACATCAAGGGCAAGTATTTTCAAAGAGATAAGATCGGCAGGTAACGTGAAAGTGTCGATTTGAATCAAACAAGATTTATAAACAGTGGAGCTAACGAAGGTTTCTCTTAACAGAGTTTCAACCGATAAGTCAAAGTTTAATTTCTCCGGAGTTAAATTTAAACGTTGAGCGCAAGTAAGAGAGATAAAAGAATGGGTAGAACCAGTATCTAATAAGGTATATACTTCACAAGCGTTTATGATTTACTTACTCGTGATAACTTTGTTCGGGTTCCTCGACACACGCTCTCACTTAAACTACCAGCTTTAACTTGTCTGGGACAGCCTTTGGTACCTCTATCCCAGCTGGACTTGACTTCACTACACGACAAAATGGAGCTAGGTGACCTTCTCTTCCATAATTGAAACACGTTTTGGGTTGCTGCGTACAGTTTGGACTGATGTGTCCCTCCCCTCCGCATTTGTAACATACGACCGGCGGTCGTTCTCCTTCTTTAATAGGTGCTGGTGCTGTTGTCTTTCCATCATTATTGAACCTTCTCTTCTTGAAATTTCCACTTATATTATCTTGGCTATGATTACCACTGAAGTGGTTACCATTCTTGGCATGATAATTTCCCCCACGATGGTAATCATTATTCCGATGACCGTTGCCACCGGTATGATTATTATCGTGTTGTTGATTATTATCGTGTTGTTGGTCGTTACCTTTTGGTTGTGCTGACTCATTATCGCGCTCTAATAACTGAGACCTATTCACAACATCTGAATATAAATAAAGTTTATGAGAAATGAGGTATTGACGTATATCGGGTTTCAAACCTCTTAGAAACATTCGTGTCATTCGCTCCTCATTATCAACCAAATGGGATGCAAACCGAGATAACTCGGCAAACTTGGCCTCATACTGCGACACAGTCATATTATTTTGTTCCACCTTTATGAACTCCACCTCCTTTATATGACGAATACTTTTAGGAAAGTACTTGTCATTGAACAGTTCTTGAAACTTCTCCCAAGACATCTTCAGTGCGTCAGGCTGGGTACGCTTTACAGATTCCCACCAATAATCTGCATCTTCACGCAACATAAAGGTAGCAAAGGGAACCTTTTGCTCCTCGGAGCATCCCAAGACATCAAATATCTTGGTGATCTGCCTTATCCACGTCTCTACTTTAAGTGGATCTGGCTCTCCCAAAAACTACGGCAGTCCCAGCTCCTTGAACTGCTTAGCAGTGACCAGCCATGGGTTGCCATTGTTTCCACCTGCATTTTGAACAGGAGTCTCTCTCGCCTGATGTTGCATGAATTGCATAAAGCCTCTGAACATCCCATCGTTCATCATTTCATCGGTGTTATTGTTTATCTGAGAATTATTGTCTTCCTATTGCACATTATCCTGGATATTGATCGTTGGTGACTCAACGGTCTCATGTGCTTCATTGCTTATCTCAACATTTTCGGATGCCATTTTCAAATACTGCCACAAAATAAGGGTTAATTGACATGCCACATATTATCCCTATACTCTGATCGACCAATTAAATAACAAGTAAACTTAGGTAGGTCATACTAGCGAAGGAATTCCCCGTCTCTCCCCTCCTAGTTCTTGTCTCACATCTCAGCGTTTTGATACCAATTGTGACGCCCCCAAAACAGGTATTCATCACCCATCTTGAGTCGCCAAATACATGGTACATAAATCAAATACAAACTTAATTATACAACTGTCGGGTAATATACGACAAAACATAGCTGAGAGTTTAAACAAGAATATTGCCTTCTAGACAATATCCACTCTCAATGGAGTCCTCATTATAATTATTATCACACTATTTTACAGAATAGTGAGGACTACTAAAGCCACTTATCCTAGACCATCACTCCATTTCCCGACTCGTCCCAGCTATATTCTCATTTCCTAAAGAGAACAGTGAAAAAAAGGGTGAGCTCAACTAGCCCAGTAAGAAATATTATGACTAAGATAATGCAGAATAAATTATCCTTAGCCTTTAACAGTATAACAACTGATAGAATATAATAGACAACAAGTTTTAGATCAACAACTGCAGTGGAATAAGCAATCCATTAGAAGAGTCAAGTAGAGCATAAATTCTACTAACTTCTAGGATTTAAAAAGGTTTTCATCAACTTTATCGATGAGACTCAACTTAATAAATAAAATCGAATCATCCCTGCACCACGACCAAAGATATTCATGTAATCATCAATGGTCATGATTATACCGAATAATCCCTGGTCATAATCATACCAAAAACTGTCCATCAATGAACTACAGGCCAATGAGGACTTTTACCACATCATTCGTTACATTACTTGGCCATGATTATACTTAATAACTCCTCGGTCATAATCATACCAAGTCCATCTATGCACGTAAGCCAAAGATGACTTTCATCACAATATAAGCATGAGGATGATGACAATGACATAATAATTCAATAAAACAAGTTCAAGGATAAATTTTAAAGATTTATACTTTAATTTATCCAGAATTCAATAACGTTCAAATTGTCAACATGATACTGCTTTGTGGAGTAAAATTCAAGAATTCTCAGAAGAATATTTCCATGAAAAGATACTGGATGAAGCGCAAATATCAAGGATATTCTACTAATTTCATGGAGTGTAGAAGCCAAAACTTTAACCAAATGAGTATAATAGAATATATGAAACTACAAATGGATTTTCACCCGCCATGCGGTAGTCCACGTAGACAGATCATTTCCATAATTTAATAAGGAAAGAATACGAAGGATCATTCACCATGTATGTGGTAGTCCACACAGACACGTTATTCCAACAGAATAATAAAAATGGAATAACAAAAGAATTCACCATGTATGCGGTTGTCCGCGTAGACAGGTTATTCCAACATAATAATAAAGAATGGAATAACAGAAGAATTCACCATGCATGCGGTAGTCCGCATAGACAGGTTATTTCAACAGAATAATAAAGAATGGAATAACAGAAGAATTCACCAGGCATGCGGTAGTCTGCACAGATAGGTTATTCCAATAGAATAATAAAGAATGGAATAATAGAAGAATTCACCAGCCATGCCGTAGTCCACACAGACAGGTTATTCCAATAGAATAATAAATAATTGAATAACAACCTTTACGAGTATTAAAAGAAATAACTCTTTTCATGAATACGAAAGAAATAATACCCCTTACCTTAGAAGAAAACTGGATACTGGAATAGTGAGGTAGCAGACTTCTCTTCTTTTTTCTCTCTATAATTTCTCTATAATAATTGCTCTTGTGAGACTTAGTGAATTGGTGAAAATGAAGGAAGAATGAGCTTCTATTTATAGAAAAATATAGTTTCGATAATTTCACGTTTTGGGGGCTCAAAATATTACAGTATAATACCTTATTCTTTTTCTTCATTTTTAATTTAGTCCTGCAAGTATTATCAAACTTGCACCACCTCCTCTAATAGTAAATCATGTGAATTAATAGTTCAATCATGTGAATCAATAGTATAATCATGTGAAAAAAACTAATTACAGTATAGTACCTTCATTTATACCTCTATTTTTAATATAGTCATGCATATATTATCAATCTTGCACCAACTCCCCTAATAGTAAATCATGTGAATCAATAGTACACACATGTGAACACGTAGTTATAAGCATGTGAATTAATAGTAATTAATTGCTCATTTATCCGGTGAATTACCCGATTGGTCAATATAACATCCAGACATCAATTCACTACAACAAAAAAGCTTATCAATGATCGCTTTATCACGATCTTTGTGGTCGCCGATATCTATCTCATGATCGTCTCATGGTCGCTAAAAGGCGTCGCACAAAATCTGGTCGCTAAAATGCACATCAGCGACCACTATTAGCTTAATCGATTAGTAAGAATAATCGATATCAACGATCGAAATGGAAAATCCGGCCGCTAAGTCGAGTCAAGATAATATGGCTAAAGTCGACGTGTTTCACGTGTCAATGATCGAATCAAATGATCGCACGCGATCGCCGATATTAAAAAATAAAATAACAAAATCTTGCGTTGTTTTTGCATAAATCCCAAAAACCTGTACCTGTTTTGTACCTGTTTTATCCCAACACACATACACAATAACAGCATACACAACAATATAAACATCCATCGTCCATCATATAACACATACACTAAACTAGAATATAAACCATTCAAAACCAATATGATTTTGAAGAAATATAATAACATTTTAAAAATTGTTTAAGTAATAATATACAAACATCCTAAGAATGAAACAAGTACAAACTTATATTATAACTATAAAACTAATCTAAAAGTGTACTAATCAAGCATCACCGCCTCCTTGATCACCCTCGTATTATTAACAAAATAATAAAACAAGTTATAAATATTTACTAACTATGTTAATATTGGTATATTACGACAATATACAAAAAATTGATTTTATACCTCGCCGCCATCCCCGTGTAGGATAATCTTTGTCGCCGCTGCCATTACTACTTCAAATTTAACTCCTCAAAGACTCAGAGCCCCTGGATGTCCGCCCAGAGATCTTCGGAAGATCCCGATCTTGACATATAGCTCTCACACAACACGGTAGGAGTATGAGCAATTTGGATGGCTAGATGACCATGTAGATGGGTAGAAGAGGAGCATGATGAGCCATCAAGGATGGGCGTCGTTGTCCTTGACCTTTAACGTAGTTCTTCTTCACAATGCAGACACCATCTCCCACAACTCTTGATCGATAGACGGACGTGGAGTGCCTTTCAGGATAGCGCCATTCAATAAACGCTTATAAGTGTCCCGCATGTCATCATGTTAACAATTAAATAGTTAAAAATAAATTAATTTTGTAAGCATTAATTAAAGATCAAGTTGTTAAAATTTATTACCGCTTATCCGGATAGCCTCAAAGTGCACTCATCACGGGTGGTAATACGCATACATCCAAACCAATGGATAGGTGACCTTGAGACCGAGACTCCTATACAAAAATAACACAATATTACTAAGTAAAAATGGGATATATTTTCTACAATTCATGATTGAAAACATATTAAAACTTGTAAATACGTACCCTGGCAGTGATATGCTGCAACTGTGAAATACTGTCGCCCTTGTATGTTCCTTTAGCCTTTTCACCTTCGGATACACCCGAGGCTCTGTTGGTGGCGGTAGTCTTTCATCTTTTCACCCAGCTCTCAGCTCTCCATTGGGCACACATCTCAGCCCATATGGACTGGGTGCACCACCAGGGGCTATGCTCGTGCATATAATCTTCTCCCTGGCCTGGATGGTCGATCTCGGCATTGTGAATGGCTTTTTGTCGTTCTTTATTTAAGTTATCCTTGGTATGGATCACAAGACTTCCGCTGTAATAATGTCTCGAATCACAAGCTCGCGCGTCCTCCCATCTATACCTTTTCTCGCAAATAAAACAACAATAATAACATTACTAAAAATTATCCTTTGAATATTATATTAATATAATCTATCATAATTAATAAAAACATACCTGAAATTCAATCCAAACTGCATCCTTATGGGCGAGAGGTGTGCTCTCCCATGTAATCACTGGCGTAGGCGGCTTCAGAAGATATAATTGTGAAATGCACTTCACAATTTTACTATCTTGAAAATCACTACAATATACAGTAATTTACATTAAAATATATTTATAACAATGAAAATATTAAACCCTTATATATACACGATGTTTAACTTACGTGCTTTCTGGAGGAGGACGGATTTGTATAAGAATGCGATCATCCGGATTAGCCGGGGCCTTCGACACATGATTAGGGCCCCGACCCAACCCGCTCTTTCGTGCTGCAGGTTCAGAAGACATCTATAAATAAAAAAATTAGGATGGTAGTATGAAATTATGAATGACAATTAATTGTATGAAATAGTTAACTACGATTATCATAAGTGAAAGATACATAAACATGACTGCAAAATAGTTAACTACAACAACTACAAATGATATAGTTAAGGATATAGAGAACATTCCTATATAGAGAACATAAATGAAAGGTACATAATTATGAACTAAACATGAACATGAACATGAACATAAACATACATTTTGTACAATTATAACTACACATACATTTTAATGAAAATCGTTGTTCGATGAGTCGTAATCATTTTGTACAAGTATCGGAGATTCATAACCATCTTCTTGATTTCGTGTCGTTGTCACCAATAACTCTTCCTCAATATCACCGCTATCCGGCACAATAATCGCTCTCTGGATCCAATTCATCGTGTTCATCTCCACCTCTAACCGGATTACATCATTATTGTCCTCTATATTTATTATAGAGGTCTCAAGCATTTCTCTTGGTAGAAATCCTCGCCTATTACTTGGACATGACTACTGGCGGGAGTATGAATTACAACTTGCCAATCAGTAGGCGGTCTATCCCTTTTCCTAACAGGACTAGGAGTATAGTAAACTTTGTATCGCTTGAGTTGGTAAAACAAACAGATTCGTTGGAGTATGCAGACCTATGGAGGTCAATATCGACGATTCCATGTAGCCAACACGATCCCTTTTCCTCGAATCAAACCAACGGCACTTGAACAAGTGAATATAACCCCATACGTGCCTTGTACGACAACTCTACGATTTCCTCCAACTCCCCATAAAAGGCACGCACCAAGCTCATTGTAATAATCTCCTTGGACACACACTCCGAGTTCGTTGTTCTTTTTACCTATATGCCTTTGTGTGAAATTCACAATCATTTATTTTGTAACCTATCATGGTGACTTGGTCCCCGAGGGTCCCATAGCTAGGACTTGTACATTAGTCGGAATCATCACCAAGCCCAAACAGCCCATCGCCTCCAACATCCCCTTAATAGATCCTAACTTGATTTTCTTAGTAGCTTTGGTCATTGCAATGATTAGGAATCATCACAAGCATGAGTTAGCAATTTTATATGAGTTCATTATAGTCTTATAAGATCGTGCACTAAAGGTCACCCAAAATAGTCCACTTTTGGACTTAAATGTGACTTTTCACAAGTTTAATGCTCAAAAACAGTTTTAGCTTGGTTTCTTTAGCTTGTGTAGCTTACTTATGTCATATTATGACTATTGAAACTTGCCCACATGGTCCAAGTATGAGAATTCTATACTTAAGTCTTAGTTTCCACTTAAAGCTTACTTTTTATGGCTTTTAAACATGAAATTTGGTCAATACACAAACGTGGACCATAACTAAGTTAAGGAACACCTTTTAAATGATATGTGTAGACAATATAGGGACTCCATATTGCCTTAAAACTTTAGTTGCAAAAATTTGATATAATAGTTCTCATATAGGCATAGATTTGACTATAATTTCATAAACAATCCACATGTAGGAAAAAGAAACCTTTATGCATTCAAACAATTTTAAAATCATGATAATAAAATTACCCTATATCCATTATCATGCTTCAGATCGCTTAACTAACTTCTTCACATCCAAAACGGTTCATACAAGGTACTTTAGGCATGATTAAGTACTAAATTATACTAACAAAGTCCCCAAGCCTTCCATTATAAATATTATTACATCAAATAATTGCTATAAATATCAATACCTATAATATGATGGCTATACAAATTGACTAAAAATAAAAGAAGAAATAGAGCAAACAAACTTCTTGGCGTAGAGTCTCGTTGATAAACCGCCGTGTTTAGTATACACTTTTTTGAAAGCCCCTTTCTAGAACCTCTTTATATCGCAAATTACATCACATAAATCGATTGAGGAAAACGTTATAATGCAAGAGAGACTCAACTCAATCACAATGAACACATAATGATAATATCGTAAATGATAACAATTCAAAAGTTTCATTGAACAATACCGAGATTCCTAATCGCTAAAATACCCTTAGACTCCAATGTTAGTGGTTTGACATTTATTAATGTAAGTGCAACTAATTCAATTCGATATCATCTCCTCTTCTTTAAAAGTATATAGCATTGGTCCTTGCGCTCACAATTATATAGACCAACTCACCCCTAGCGTGTGACCTAGGAGTAACCCAAATACCAAGACATTAGAAATCAACAAGCCATTGGGTGGGAAATAAATGCTTAAGCATAAATTTTGTCAATCCCAATTATCCTCCTACCCTACCCAACAAGATTTGGACCACAAAGATATCTCTGAAGAGGTATGGAATCTATAATAATTCCAAGTGTCAAACACAAATACCAACTCATGAACCACAAATACCAACATTATACAAAAAATATTAACATTAAAGAATAACCCATTAAACTAACATTATACAAAAAAATATTAACATTAGAGAGAACATTATACAAAATAATTCCAAGTGCCAAACACAAATACCAACTCATAAACCACAAATACCAACATTATACAAAAAATATTAACATTAGAGACTAACCCATTAAACTAACATTATACAAAAAAATATTAACATTAGAGACTAACATTATACAAAATAATTCCAAGTGCCAAACACAAATACCAACTCATAAACCACAAATACCAACATTATACAAAAATATTAACATTAGAGACTAACCCATTAAACTAACATTATACAAAAAATATTAACATTAGAGACTAACATTATACAAAATAATTCCAAGTGCCAAACACAAATACCAACTCATAAACCACAAATACCAACATTATACAAAAAATATTAACATTAGAGACTAACCCATTAAACTAACATTATACAAAAAAATATTAACATTAGAGACTAACATTATACAAAATAATTCTAAGTGCCAAACACAAATACCAACATTATACAAAAAATATTAACATTAGAGACTAACCCATTATACTAACATGGAGACTAATACATTCAATCAAACATTTGAACCACATAAATTAACAAATAATCGCATTCAATCGAAAACCCACAAGCTCATGATGAGCGAAAAAGAAGAAGAAAAACCCAAATATTCAAACATAACATAACATAACACACACACACACACACACACATATATATATATATATATATATATATATCAAATATTTGTTATATAATTTGGTACCTAACACCAATTCAAGGAGAAAGCCAACCCAATCATACGACAAAGAACAAGATTTCTTCTCCTCCTCTTCCCCCTTCTTCCTCGTCTCCCTATTTGGCCTCCTCTCTTTTTTTTCTCGATCGATTCTCGAGCTCATCGTCGAGTTTAAAGACCGTTAGATTAAAAGGATCGACGATGAATCGCACGCGATTGCCGATTTTAATGACATGGACTTATCGTGACCGCGATGCGGTCGGCCGATTATAAGTGGTAAATAAAAAAACTACGCGCCAACATTTCCTACCAATTTTGGGTGGGAAATTTGTTATATATGACCGATCGTGAATCGCGATTCGATTCGTCATGGATATAAGGTAGCGACGGAATATAATATGGTCGCCGATATCGGTCATGATTATGACTATCAATGACCGGATATGCGATTCACCGATATATTTGGTCGCTGATAGGTCTTTTTCTTGTAGTGTTATTATCGAAATAAATGTCGATTTCCACTAACACTAATAATTCCCACATAATGGAACTATCAATTTAATATTTAATCAACAAGAACTTATTCATTATTAATATTATAACGTACAATATTTAACAACCAGGTCGTTCGCAGGAAAGAAGGGGCTTTTCGATAAAGATTTCTCCCTATTGGCGCGCAATTAGATTATCTAACCTCTCCTTGACAGAACTTCTAGACATTGTCAATATTGCAAATAATAATATGAATAACTTTGTCGTCTCAATTATTGATTTAATAATATAACATATTATATGAGATGATATTGTGACAATAATTGAATCAATAATATGAGAGATATGATGCAAAGAATTATCGTAGCAATAATTGAGTATAACCGAGTGACTTTCACGTAAGCATCAATAATCAATACCGTGTGCTCTTACTATGCAACCACGCATATTCATTACTTTTACTACTACCGGTAGTTCAACGCTTTTAACGGTAACACTACTTTCGTAGTTATTTTTATAAAAAGATAATTATGTCGTTTTCTTACTACAACGATACTTCCATTGTGGGGTCCACCAATGATTGTTCCGTCGTACGGATATTACCCGACAAAAAAAATATTCCCCGACCAAACGAATATTTATAACAACTTGCATACATTACAATATTTTCAAATATCACCCTTAAATTTAACCTTTAATCAATTTAACCATTTATGAAATAAAATAATAATTATAAAAAAATTGAATACTTTCATTTCATAAAATTCGGGGTCTTACACTAGATCTCTCATATGTGATGTTGTTAGGCTAAGCCAGTGTAATAGTTTGACCAGGCTAGATCTCTCATATGTCCGGGATTGAGTATCCTCGACATGACTGTGGGGGTCGAGGGTCTTCTGGCTGGCTAAGAACAACTAACGACGGGTTAGAGCTATCTAAGCCTTCAATAGACATGCAAAATGACTGATGTAAGGACCGAGAATTTTAAACGATTATATTTTACGAATAAGTTTTTTTATTATCAGCATTATTATCATTATTATTTTGAGCATGCGTGATATGAATTAGTAGGCTAGTCAATTTATTTATTTTAAATTGTCTAAGGAAGGTAAAGGAGGTAAAGAGGAATAGTTAATCAAAACCCTAATTTGAATAGGGATTATAATATCAATACAATTATTATTATAATTGTTTTTAAGATTATGTATGTCCAATATATGATTAGTGATTAAGTGTTGATCAGATAAGGTATAATATTAGAAACCCTAATGTCAAATTTAAAAACCCTAATGGTGATTAAGAAACCCTAATTCTAGATTTAGAAACCCTAAACCTTAATTAAGAAACCCTAACTCTAATTTATAAACCCTAATGCTATATAACAAAACTTAAGGGTTAAAATTTAAGGGAAGCATGTAAAATGACCAAACTACCCTTAAAATTATTTGAGAAATGACTAAAATACCCTTTTGGATGTGAAATGACTAAAATACCCCTTTACAGTAAAGGGATAAGACCAAATCTTGGTGAGTCATCAAGGGAGATTCACCATGTGCTTAAAATCAAAGCCAATAAACCATACTTGACACCTAACAACAAATCCAACCCTTGGATCAAAGCTTAGTTGTCAAAAAAGGAGTAAAGTTTAAAGAAAACCTTACTTTAAGTTTTCATACTTAGCCAAACCTTCCATTCCTTAGCTACATGAAATCTAGAGTAAAACAAAGCCATAAGTCAATATATGTTCAAACATTATTCTAATCTTTGTGTACGAAGTTTGATTATGCAAGTGTCCTCTCTTGTATAAATTGTTGTATTTGAACAAGTATCTGTAAACTTAAAATTCTTTGATATAACAAGTTTTGATACATACTATTGAATCTTGGTATGTAAACATGGTTTAAAAGCTGTCTAAGCTACTTGAACTGGCTAGACATAGTTTTAAATAATTCATTGAATATTATTGGTTACGATAGAGTCGTCCAACTAAATTGCTTTGGTTCGTACTCCAGACTAAGCATGAACATCCCTAAATTGGGACATTTTTATATGCCAAAGGCGGTTATGATGAATATGAATGTCATTCCAGTATGTAGTGTTGATCAATACAGGGCATAACAGGCTAATCACCCTCCGTGCCAGCTAGACTTGACTTCACTACACGACAAAATTGATCTAGGTGACCTTCTCTTCCACAATTGAAACACGCTTTGGGTTGCCGATACGCTTTGACCGATGTGTCCTCCCTCCGTGATTTATAACATACGACCGACGGCCATTCTCCTCTTTAACAGTCTTTGGTGTTGTTGTCTTTCCATCATTATTGAACCTTCTTCTTGAAATTTCCACTTCTATTATCTTGGTCATGATTATTACCATCAAGTGGTTACCATTCTTGGCATGATAATTTCCCCACGATGGTTATTATTGTTGTTCGATGGTCATGCCACCGGGTACGATTATTATCGTGTTATTGCTCGTTATCATTTGGTTGGGTTGGCTCATTATCGCGCTCTAATAACTGAGCCCTATTCACTACATCTGAATACAAACACAATTTGTGAGAAATGAGGTATTGACATATTTTGGGTTTCAAACCTCTTAGAAACATTCGTGTCATTCGCTCCTCATTATCGACCAAATGGGATGCAAACCGGGATAACTTTGTAAATTTAGCATCGTATTGCGACACGGTCATATTATTTTGCTCCAACTTGATAAACTCCACCTCCTTCATGTAACGAATACTTTCGGGAAAGTACTTGTCGTTGAATAATTCTTGGAACTTCTCCTAAGACATCTTCAGTGCGGCAGGCTGAGTACGTTTTATTGATTCCCACCAGTAATCTGCCTCTCCTCGCAACATGAAGGTGGCAAAGGGAACCTTTTGCTCCTCGGAACATCCCAAGACATCAAATATCTTGATTATCTGCTTTATCCACGTCTCCGCTTTAAGTGGTTCTGGCTCTCTCAAAAATTTTGGTGGTCCCAGCTCCTTGAACTGCTTAGCGGTGACCATCCGAGAGTTGTCAGTGTTTGCATCTACATTTTGGACAAGAGCCACCCTCGCCTGATGTTGCATGAATTGCATAAAACCTCTGAACATCCCATCGTTCATCATTTGATCGTTGTTGTTTACCTGAGAATTATTGTCTTCCTGTTGCACATTATCCTCGGTATTAATCTGTGGTGACTCAACGGTCTCATGTGCTTCATTGCTTATCGCAACATTTTCGGATGCCATTTTCAAATACTGCAACAAAATAAGGGTTAATTAACATGCCACATATTATCCCTATACTCTGATCGACCAATTAAATACCAAATAAACTTAGGTAGGTCATACTAGCGAAGGAATTCCCCGTCTCTCCCCTCCTAGTTCTTGACTCACATCTCAGCCAGGGATCATATCCATAAGCTTTGATACCAACTGTGACGCCCCCAAAATAGGTATACATCACCCATCTTGAGTCGCCAAATACATGGTACAAAATTGAAATACAACTTAATTATACGACAGTCGTGTAAAATACGACAAAACATAATCTAAGAGTTTTAATAAGAATATTGTTATCTAGACAATATCCATACTTAATGGAGTCCTCATTACAATTATTATCACATTATTCCGTAGAATACTGAGGACTACTAAAGCCACTTATCCTGGACCATCACTCCATTTCCCGACTCATCCCAGCTATATTCTCATTTCTTGAAGAGAATAATGAAAGAAAAGGGTGAGCTCAACTAGCCCAATAAGAAATATTATGACTAAGATAATGCAGAATAAATTATCGTTAGCCTTCAACAGTATAACAACTGATAGAATACAATAGACAACAAGTTTTAGATCGACAACAGCAACGGAATAAGAAATCCATTAGAAGAGTCAAGTAGAGCATAAAATCTACTATCTTCTATGATTCAAAAAGTTTTTCATCAACTTTATCGTTGAGACTCAGCTTAATAAATAAAATCGAATCATCCCTGCACTACGGCCAAGGATATTCATGTAATCATCAATGGTCATGATTATACCGAATAATCTCTGGTCATAATCATACCAACAACTGTCCATCAATGAACTACAGGCCAATGAGGACTTTTACCACGTCATTCGTTACATTACGGTCATGATTATACCGAATAACCCCTGGTCATAATCATACCAAGTCCATCTATGCACGTAAGCCAAAGATGACTTTCATCACAATATAAGCATTAAGATGTTGACCATGACATAACAATTCAATAAAACAAGTTCAAGGATAAATTTTAAAGATTTATAATTTAATTTATCCAGAATTCAATAACGTTCAAATTGTCAACATGATACTGCTTTGTAGAGTAAAATTCAAGAATGCTCAGAAGAATATTTCCATGAAAAGATACTGGATGAAGCGCAAATATCAAGGATATTGTACTAATTTCATGGAGTATAGAAGCCAAAACTTTAACCGAATGAGTATAATAGAATATATGAAACTGCAAATGGATTTTCACCCGCCATGCAGTAATCCACGTGAGATGCATCATTTCCACAATTTAATAAGGAATGAATATGAAGGGTCATTCACCATGCATGCAGTAGTCCACGAGATGTGTTATTCCAAATGTAATAATAAAGAATGGAATAATGTAAGAATTCACCATGCATGCGGTTGTCGCACAGAGCAAAGTTATTCCAATGTAATAATAAAGAATGGAATAATGTAAAAAATTCACCATGCATGCAGAGTCCACGTGAGATGCATTATTCTAACGTAATAATAAAGAATGGAATAATGAAGAATTCACCATGCATGCGCTAGAGTCCGCGTGAGACAAAGTTATTCCAATAGAATAATAAAGAATGAAATAATGTAAGAATTCACCATGCATGCGGTAGTCGCGCAGAGCAAAGTTATTCCAATGTAATAATAAAGAATGGAATAATGGAAGAATTCACCATGCATACAGAAGTCAGTGTATGCAAAGTTATTCCAATGTAATAATAAAGAATGGAATAACAGAAGAATTTCACAATGCATGCGGTTGTCCGCGTAGACAGGCTATTCCAATAGAATAATAAAGAATGAAATAACAACCCTTATGAGTGTTGAAAGAAAATAACTCTCTTCATGAATACGGAAGAAATAATACCCCTTGCCTTAAATTTCTCTCTATAATTTCTCTCTGTAATAATTGCTCTTGTGAGACTTAGTGAATTGGTGAGAATGAAAGAAGAATGAGCTTCTATTTATAGGAAAATATAGTTTCGATAATTGCACGTTTTGGGGCTTGAAATATTACAGTACAATACCTTCATCTTTTCCTTCATTTTTAATTTAGTCCTGCAAGTATTATCAAACTTGCACCACCTCCCTTAATAGTAAATCATGTGAATCAATAGTACACACATGTGAACACATAGTTATAAGCATGCGAATTAATAGCAATTAATTACTCATTTATCCGGTGAATTACCCGATTGGTCAATATAACATCCAGACATCAATTATTATCGAAATAAATGTCGATTTCCACTAACACTAATAATTCCCACACAATGGAACTATCAATTTCATCTTTAATCAACACGAACGTATTCATAATTAATATTATAACACACAATATTTAACAATCAGGTCGTTTCCAGGAAAGAGGGAGCTTTTCGATAAGGATTTCTCCCTATTGGCGCGCAATTAGATTATCTAACCTCTCCTTGACAGAACTTCTAGACATTGTCAATATTGCAAATAATAATATGAATAACTTTGTCATCTCAATTATTGATTTAATAATATAAAATATTATGTAGATGATACTGTGACAATAATTGAATCAATAATATGAGAGATATGATGCAGCAATTACTGTAGCAATAATTGAGTATAACTAAGTGACTTCTCATGTAAGCATCAATAATCAATACCGTGTGCTACTATGCAACCACGCGTATTACTATACTTTTACTACCGGGTAGTTCAATGCTTTTAATCAGTAACACTTTCACCAATTATTTTTATAAAAAGATAATTTCGCCATTTTTAACTACTTATAATACTTCCGTTGTGGGGTCCACCAATGATTATGCTATTGCATGACGGATATTCTCCCACAAAAAGAATATTCCCCGATCAAACTAATATTTTATAACAACTTGCATACTTTTGCAAAATTTTCACATATCACCCTTAACTTTAACCTTTTATCAATTTAACCATTTACTTAAATAAAATAATAATTATATGAAAATTGAATACTTTCATTTCATAAAATTGGGAGTCTTACAATTAATATTTAAATAAATTAAATATTAATAAAATTTTATGTCAAAATATTAAAAATTAATTATTATAACTTAAAATGAATTTTAAAACTTAATTATTAATTATTAATAATTATTTAGTATTTATTTCTATTTGTTTTAATTATTTTAATTAATATTATTAATTTTTATTAAAAACTGTCGCTAAAGGCTATAGTGATAGAAAGTGTAGCTAAATGTGTTCTTGAGATATGAAGAACAACTCTGACCCCCTACTTTGACCATAAATTATTTACAGCTTGTTAAGTTTCTGGGTTTGTCAGTGCAACCAAGTTGTAGTGTTGATGTAGTAGTACAAGTTTATGGCAATCGTAGTGTCCAACTATAACACAATCGAAAGTTATTAATGTTCAAACCAAACACCTAAGGCTATTTTTGCTTTTCTGGGTTTTCTAGAAAGTAAAGTCATGGCCAGTCAACGCTATTGAAGCTTGAATAACTTACATTCAGTTAAATCTTTAGGTGATATAATACCAAGGAGTTGTAGTCTATATGTCAATGTATCAAAGTGTAGCACTTAGATGGCCTAACAATACCATATTAGAAAGATCTGGGCCTTTAAAAATCTTGTCAGGCTCTATTCTTGCATTTCTGGGTTACCCAGAAATGGTTTTGTGACTGGTCAACCTACTTTGACAGTTAATAATTTCTAGTTTAGGCATATTCAAGGTGTTAGAGTGCTCTACTTTTGTAGGTCATATATCAGAGTACAATCTAAATAACTTTTAACACTTTAACAATTTATCAATTAAAAGTTCTAGGCCAATCAAACGGCTGTCAGACCATATTCTTCAGCTTTTCTGGAATTTCCAAAAACAGGTTTTTATGCTTGGTCAACCCACTTTGACCATTAGTAACTTGGATCCTGGTGATTATTTAGGTGTGGCGATGACATAGACTTGTAGTCCATATGACATGGTACAAAGTGTTGCACTATGGCGATCTAACAACATAACAAGAAGAAGATCTAAGTCTTTAAAAAGCTTGTCAAACCCTGCTCTTGGTTTTTTGGGTTTTCTAGAAAAATTTTCATGATTGGTCAACGGGTTTTGACCGTGAATAACTTGCAATCTATACATGTTATGGTCATGATTCCACTTCTAGAACACTAACATCATGACATAGTATAACTCTAATACACTTAACAATTCAAACAACTAACGGATCAAGATCTACAAGGCCTGCCATTTGATTGTCACGCTTGGTTTTTAGGGTTTTTGACAGTTTTCTAAAATTTTCATTTTTATGCATTTAAATGTTATGGATTCATGTTTAAGCATCCCAAATCACTAAATAACATATTATTTAACATATCTAAACACTAAAACACAAATTTTATTGTAGCTTTAAAGATCTAAGGTTAGGGTTAGGGTTTTTACCTTTTTGAACAATTCTTAAATTCTTCCTTTTTGATATTGCTAAGGGCTATTTATGGGTTGGTTTGTTATGTATTCTTAGTGTAGATTTCGTGGGTTTAAGAAACTAAAACTTAGTCATATATAGAAATTCAAAGTAGGGGAAAAAAAGGCTTAAATCTCCATTTACTTGACAACTAAGCTTAGCCTCATTAATTGGTTTGTGTTATGGTGTCAATATATGGCTGATTTGGGCCAAAATCAACATGTTGAAAATCTTGCGTATGATGAGTCATAGATTTGGTCTTATCCTTTAAATTAAAAGAGAAAGAGTATTTTGATCATTTGCCACTAAGTAAGGATTTTTTTGGTAATTTCACAATTAAATCTAAGGGTAATTTAGTCATTTCATATTCTTCTAAAAGCTTTAAAATTTATCCATTTATAATTTGACCATTAAGATTTTATAATTTTGAATTAGGGTTTAATATTTGGAACTAGGGTTTTCTAATCCTCAATTAGGGTTTCCTAACGAGAAGTTCACTAATTAAATTTCTACATAACCATACTGAGTGCTAATCCCATAGTACTCATATAATTATAAATATACTAAGTCATAATTTCTTGTTATGACTCTAATTAGGGTTAGTGCTAATCATCATGATTTTTTTCTAATTACGTCTAATTGATAGTGTCACACGTTAGAAAATTGATGACATAGAAACGACATGTGACTAAAAAAAAATACTTATGTGTAATATTGAGTCTCGTTTTAACATATATTCAATTAATTTTGTGTACCAAAAAAGGTAAATATAAGACCGATTAATTTTTTAAAGTAAATTTAATGACATTTTTATCCTTTTTGGAATAAAAAAATTAATTATATTGATTATTGATGATTATGAAATAAACTTAAAGTTCAGAGTATTAATCTATATTTAGGCCTTAATTTTTTATACCAAAAGGGTAAAATCGTCATTATATTAATTATTGATGGTTATAAAATAACAAGATTTTAATTAGTAGTACATTTATACATTTTGAAATATTTATCATTATATTTATTATTAATGATTTTTTTAAAGCTGAGTTTGTAACGTATTAAATTTACTTTAAAAATTAATAATGGTCTTATATTTATCTTTTTTGGTATAAAAATTAATGGAATAAATGTTAAAATGAGACTCAATATTACACATATTTTTTAGCCATATGTCGTTGTTATGTTATCAATTTTTGACGCGGTACTATCAATTAGACGTAATCATATAAAATTAAGAGTTTAATCCCTTAATTGAAAAAAAAAATAGAGAATACAATCCCAAAATGGAAAAAAAAAATAATCAAAAGTTCAGAGTATTAATCCATATTTAGGCCTTCTAAATTTAATATTGATCTTGTAATTTTGAACATAGGTAGTACTGTAATTGATGTGACATTTTATTTTAATTTAAATGTGCTTAATTCATTACACTAGTACAAATTATAGTACTATCCCGTGCCAAATTATACGATGTGTATTGAATTTTGAAAGTCATAATTTAAAAAATTTTAAACTCATAATTAAGAAAATTCATTAAAAATTATGAAATAATAAATTTTACAATGAATAATATTTTTTAAATAATTTATAAATTTTATTATTTTATTGTCTAATATTAAAAGAATTTATATAAATTTTAAATTTAAAAATATATTAAATTAATAATCATCATATATTTTGGAAGGAGAAGATATCAACTTTTAAGAATTATTGCATAAGGAGGTAATGAGTTAATATACTCATCGAAGGGTATAAACGAAAATGAGTCTAACGCGTGGCATGGGCCAATGTAAAGATATCCGTTCCACAAAAGATGATTGAAATATAAAATAAAATAAAAATTGTTTCATAAAAAATATTTAAAGTACACAATTTACATACAAATATCATATAAAATGTATTTGACAATTAAGAGTACTTAAATACAGTCCACTACTTTTATGAGAAGAAAGTGAAGTAGAAATTTATTTATCTCTCTTCTTTATTTTAATTTTTCTTAAAATTATTTAAAAAGTGTAGATATTTTTATGGGATAGAGCGAGTATTAAATAATATAAAATAAAGACATAATAATAAAAAATAAAAACAAAAAGGGTAGACCCAAAAAAAAAGGTTAAAGAGAGGCTGCTAAAAGGTAGTGAAGTGGAAGTGGACCTAAGGCAACTGCAGAAATATTATGGGTGTAAAAAATTAAAGGCAGTTGGTTATTAGGAGCAGGAGCAGGAGCAGGAGCAGGAGTTTTTGATGGTTACGGCGGAGAGAGAGAGAGAGAGAGAGGGTGAGAGGAATGCGGAGAGCAGATCTTCTGTTCTTAAATTTTTTGTCTTTTTTGTATCTATGTATTAAAATTTAAGTAGAAGAACACAAAAGGACAAAAAATTTGAAGACAGAAGATGTACTCTCAAAAATATGAGTTGGACACAAAAGGACAAGAAATTGTAAGATCTACACATAAAACATCATTTAACATGAAGATCTAAAATTTTTTTTGAGTTTAGAATCATAATTCCAATATTTGATTTAAAACCACCAAAATAAAATGCATTAAACTAGTTTTCACACTTTAGAAAATTAGTTTTCTTTCCTTTCCTTGTTTAAGCTTTTCACTATCCAAAATGGTTAGATCTATTCATGAAACACTCAATAACATGTATATCAAGAATTTTTTTTTGTTCAAGATCACAAACTCATGATTTTAACAAAAGAAATCAAAAGAAATTAAATAAAGCTTGAAGTTTTTATACCTTTTGTTTTCTTTCTCTTTTTCTTTTCTTCTTCTTCTTCTTCTTTCATCCATGGCATCATTTTTCTCTTTCTTTCTCTCTATTTGGCCGGGTGGGAGTGGAAAAAATGGGAGAAGCATGCTTCTTATTTGTTAAATGACTTAGAGATTTAATATTAATTAAAGGGAAACTAGATCCACTTTTTAGGGGAAATTGTTGGGGGAGTTGGTGAGGTTAGTCACCAAACCCATGTTCTGAAAATTTCCAGCAGATTTGGCCCTTGTGGGTCCCGCCTCATTTTGCGTGTTTAATCCTGTCTTTAACTTTCGGACCCGAAGACTCAAATTTTCAAGTTTATAGTCGATTCCTACTAAATTCGACACTCCCAACGTCATGGACACATCCATTTCTTCAAATTCATCTCCTAATTTTAAGTTTGACTTTTTTTTTGAAAGAGTCAACTGTTGACTTTGACCAAAAAGTCAATCCCGACATATTTCGTGTTTAGAGTCTATTCTTACTAATTTTGACGTTCTAGACCCAATTATCTTGTTCGCGTCTTCAAATTCCGCTTCTATCTTCGATTTTGACTTTTCTCCCTAAAAAGTCAACTGTCGACTTTGACCAAAAAGTTAACTCCGACATATTTTGTGTTTACAGCCTTTTCTGACTAATCTTGACGTTCCGGACGCAACCGAACAGTCCGTGCTTCCAAAAACAATTTCCCTAGCTCAATTTTGAGTTTTAACTTACTTTTTTTATTATTATTAATCATATCAACTAATCATCTATTGATTATTATTCATTTCATTGATTTACTAGTACATAAATTAAATACTAGCATTCTTCAATTACTATAACCATTAAGTTATTTAATTCTCATTCCTAATATATAATATTAGGCTAAATAGTTTTCTTTTATTTGTTTATATAATAAACAAATGTAAACAATCACATAAGTCCTTCATAAAAATTTTAAATCCAAACTCTATTTCCAATCTAGGTCTTATTATTTAACCTTTATTTAATCAATTAAGATTTTAATAAATTGTCTAAATTCTCGGATTGTCACATTCACCCCCTTCTTCTAAGAATTTTGTCCCAAAATTCACCTTACACCTTACACCATACTGCTTACACCATTCACACATATCATCACATGCTACCCAATACACCACTCACAAGAGTAAAAGTTTTTAAATTATGCTGAGGGGTCATATAAACCATGAACACATAGTTTTAACTGTATTCAAACCGCAAAACTATACATTACTTGGTATGTTTACAATCACAAAGAAGGTAAACTACCGTTGCTAGTACTTTAGGTGATTAGCCTATTGTACTCTTACGTCATGCATAACGTATTAATCATGTCTAGCGAATATTTACGCTACTTGATTGGATTATTTATCCAAACAACATAGTTCACCTCAGTCTTATCATAGGATTCCGCACCAAAACAATTTGGTTCGAGAAATTTCTTTCAATGAACACTTAGAGTTTTCATAAACATTAGTCTAGCTGAATCGAATAGCGTAAACTCGTATCAATAATTCAATTCAAGTGAATTATTTAGGTGTAGCCAAACCCCGTTGGAAAATTAAAATTTTTGAAAATATTTTTGAGAATGACGTCATGATGTCGTACTGTATTAACAGTCCGTTTGAGGATGCCGTCATTGTATGACTTTGTCATAACACATCATACAATAATGGAACAACGATTTTAGATCACATTCACACTAAGTATTCCTGTATTTACAACTCCATCACCTTTTTGTCATCTCTGCACCAGGTTACATGGTACATAAGTGATAAATAAAATAAATTTTGATATTTCAAATCATTTGCATCTAGCCGAAATAAGTAGCATAGACAATCATTTGCTTAACAATCTATCTATTCCTATAATCCTTAATTCTCCATTCACACACAACTATACCCAGTTCGTCAAACCAAACTTATGAGTTCATAAACTTGCCACAATCATATGAGTTTAAGAACTTACCCTAGTCAGACCTTTGGCATCCATTCGTTGAGGGGTTCATAAATATTTTATATAACTATGAGTTAAGAATGTCACATAAGTATGAGTTTTAAGAACTCGTACTTAACCCTATATTCTCTACCTATGACCTATCTATCTGTTATACACATGAGAAAGGAATCACCCTCTTAAAATGCATATAGAAAATAGCGCGACACAACATTTCAATGATTATCAATGCCAGAAACTAAGTAGTTTTTACACCAAGTACAATTCCCCGCCCATACAAGGAATCATACAACTCAGCTGCCGACATGAGTCCTCAATTGAAATCCCCACCTAATCTTTACCCCCTTCTCAATACGAATTTCATTCAACTCGTATTCATAATCCTTTCTTGAATCTGTACCAATTCATAATACAACTGACGCACAACAATCTTGCTATAAACTTTCCAATCATTAGATTGATTCTTATCCCTGCTATCACCTTATTAGATCACGAGGTGATCTCATCGTATATATTACGATTCATTTCTATACCTTGATCGTTTTGTTTTATGACCTCCTATCACTGCACTTTAAGTCTTTTAAACTCAATCTATTCACCACTACTATTCACCTTTATTATCAGAGTTAGGAAACTCTGTAACTTTACAACTCGCCGAGATTCGTCTTTGAATCTTACCGACCAACTAACTCTATGTGAGTTAGATCTTATCCTAATTACTGCGGTTATTAGTCTCAAGTATTCCTACCTAAGTTTCATAACCAACAGCTTTGATACCAACTGTGATAGCCCCGAATCCGGTTCCGAAATCATCGCGGATTCGGTTCAATCATTCTACAACTATTTGCGGAAGATATAAATATAAATTATTTATACAATACACTTTACACACTATTTCCCAAAATTGAGTAACCTTAACTTATACATAATTCATAAACTATCTAACACCTAACATTATTATCAAACTATACTATTACAAATTAGTTGTACATTTTATCCCAAGCTGAACTTGGCATTAACCTTCTCCTGTACCCGAACGCATTCGCCTTATCTGCAATGTTTATCATGATTTAGCAAGAGTGAGCATGAAAGTTGCCCAGCAAGTTTAAATTTATATAAGGATATATCATGATTGAAAGAGTATGAATAATAAACTGGCTATACTTCATCAATATAGTTGTGAATTAGCACGAACAAACTTTTGACTGAACAAGTATTAAACATGAATAAATATATCTGGACCAACTGGTAATGAAGGTGATCAGCCTTTCATACCTAACTTATACATGCAATATGTATATAGTACAATTCTACATGGCAATCAGCAATGATTGACCATAAGCATATCCGAATGAAACAACTCTTAGTAGAGTTAAGAAAAACTTGCTTCAACCGCTGACATCAAGTATGCAATTTAATAAGCTTTATTTAAGACCTAATATATAAATAGTATCGATATATAAATTAGAATAATATCATCACAATATAATACTATTATATATAATATATAAAATAACCTTACACATAAACACATAATCCTATCACCATACAAAGACATAAGACCTAGTATCAAGTCAAACTATTTCAAACCGAGTTGAAACCAACATAATTTCATTATCCCGACGACTAAACCTGACAATTCTCGAGCCTAATATCACTAAGACTCAGTTTAAACTGGTTCGCAAATATCATAGATAATTTATTTATTAGACAAAATATTGTTCAATAGCTCACAAAAATTTTCAAATAATTATTATCATTTAATAGTATTTTATTCATAATCTAATATTATTAATCATTTAATAATATTCAAATCATTTACTAATATTATTAATCATTATCTAATATTATTAATCATGTAATAATATTTTACTTGTTTCATAAATAATAAAGGTCTCACACATTTTAAGATATAAATATTTTACATCTTGAAGCTTAAATCCTTTATATTCCTCTTTAGAAATATCTTTTACCTTTACTTGCAAATTTGAGGTTTAAACAACTAATACATAGCTTTTATAGTAAAACTCAATTTACTATAATATTTCTTTAATTTAAATAATTTTTACATACATACTCCGTTACATAAATCTCAGCTCAAGAACCACATTTTGAGCACCGAAAACCTCAAAATATCATTTTTACGATTAATACAATTTTTAAAAGTTTCTCGCTCTTCGTTGCACCACAAAATAATTTCATAAGCAACTACATATTTTATTTCGCTTAAATATGTAACTTCTATTTATTACATATTTTTATTACTTTATTTATAAGAAAGTTTCTCGGCATAAATATTACTTATAGTCAAATCTCGTCCCGTAGGACTTTATTATATTTATTATGACTTATTATTTCGCCAGAACGCGATTCGTAACGTCAAACGTCAAAATCGCCGACGCTACCGATGCTCGCTGATTCGCTCAAATTTTAGTTCGACATGCCTGTCAGCCCCATTTTAATTCTCAAATCATGAGTCATATAATAACAAAAATTTGACGATTATGTAACCCTCATGACATAGTATTTTAGAAAAATTTTACAATCGCAAAAAATGGAACACGGAAACTAATCAAAACAAAGGCGCTTAAAAGGACGTCGAACCACAAGATAAGACGGAGCCATTACGGTCAAGGCAGCGTAAGGCGCCTGGTCACTGTCGCCGCTCTTTCAGGCGCTTTATCAACCTAGCTACTTTAGCGATTTTCTAACGCCTTGCTCGTTTTATCGTAAAATTCGAACTTTAGATATCTTATACATGGTATACCAAATTATTTTAAAAAATATCACCCAAGAATTTCGGACTTCTTAGGAAGTCTAAAACAGGCCCCAAAAATGTCCACTCACAACAATTTTCATCTTTTTTCCAGATTTACCCTCTTTCGCTAAAAAACAAATACAACTTTTTCGCTTTTAAAACATTTTAGGAGATTCTTGAGCCCACGCTAAGCTAACTTCCGGGACTACAACTCTTTCCCTACCGATGTTTTTCCAGATTCCAAAACACATCAGCCCGTAAATCCGCTCAAGTGGATCAGACTGCACTTGTTGGACAGCTTTTGACACTAGTACTTTGAAATGTCATAACTCTCTCCTCCGAAGTTGGATTTAGTCCGTTCCGGAGTCTATGGAAATCTTATTCAGTGTACTACAACATATCAAAAGCCCAGAATTTTTAGAGCATTCTAGCAAATCCCGAATTTTTCTTTTAGGGACAACAGTCCACTAGATTTGTTTTTTTAAAGGTTTGAAAACTGTTTTTATTTATCTTCTTTGATCAAGCTTGTTAACATAAAAAATTGTAAGATCTACACATAAAACATCATTTAACATGAATATCTAAGATTTTTTTTTGAGTTTAGAATCATAATTCGAATATTTGATTTAAAACCACCAAAATAAAATGCATTAAACTAGTTTTCACACTTTAGAAAATTAGTTTTCTTTCCTTTCCTTGTTTAAGCTTTTCACTACCCAAAATAGTTAGATCTACTCATGAAACACTCAATAACATGTATATCAAGAGTTTTTTTTTGTTCAAGATCACAAACTCATGATTTTAACAAAAGAAATCAAAAGAAATTAAATAAAGCTTGAAGTTTTTATACCTTTTGTTTTCTTCCTCTTTTTCTTTTCTTCTTCTTCTTCTTCTTTCATCCATGGCATCATTTTTCTCTTTCTTTCTCTCTATTTGGCCGGGTGGGAGTGGAAAAAATGGGAGAAGCATGCTTCTTATTTGTTAAATGACTTAGAGATTTAATATCTCCAGCAGATTTGGCCCTTGTGGGTCCCACCTCATTTTGCGTGTTTAATCCTGTCTTTAACTTTCGGACCCGAAGACTCAAATTTTTGAGTTTATAGTCGATTCCTACTAAATTCGACGGTCCCAACGTCATGGGCACACCCATTTCTTCAAATTCATCTCCTAATTTTAAGTTTGACTTTTTTTTTGAAAGAGTCAACTGTTGACTTTGACCAAAAGTCAATCCCTACATATTTCGTGTTTAGAGTCTATTCTTACTAATTTTGGCATTCCGGACTCAATTATCTTGTTCGCGTCTTCAAATTCCGCTTTTATCTTCGATTTTGACTTTTCTCCCTAAAAAGTCAACTGTCAACTTTGACCAAAAAAGTCAACTCCGACACATTTTGTGTTTACAGCCTTTTCTGACTAATCTTAACGTTCCGGACGCAACCGAACAGTCTGTGCTTCCAAAAAAATTTCCCTAACTCAATTTTGAGTTTTAACTTAATTTTTTTATTATTATTATTAATCATATCAACTAATCATCTATTGATTATTATTCATTTCATTGATTTAATAGTACATAAATTAAATACTAGCATTCTTCAATTACTATAACCATTAAGTTATTTAATTCTCATTCCTAATATATAATATTAGGCTAAATAGTTTTCTTTTATTTGTTTATATAATAAACAAATGTAAACAATCACATAAGTCCTTCATAAAAATTTTAAATCCAAACTCTATTTCCAATCTAGGTCTTATTATTTAACCTTTATTTAATCAATTAAGATTTTAATAAATTGTTTAAATTCTCGGGTTGTCACAACCGGAGTTTTATAATTCTGATGACCATGAAATTTAAACTGGAAGCTCATGTTAACATGTGTAAGATCCTGCCAAGATTTGGAAATTTCTGGAGTTAAACTTGAGGTAGCTAATTTCTTAAGGAACTAATTAGAAATTAATTTTTGAAAAATACTTAAGGGAGTTGAGAAATTATAAAAAAATACTTGTTGTGTATGAAATATATGTATATATGTTTGGATAAATGATAGAAAAATAATAAGTTGATTTGGTACTTTTTCATGAAAATGATTTAGTTACGAACATATGAGTTAAATATGTTATGTGAAGTTGAAATATTAGTTTTTACAGTTGTATATCTTTGGCTAATGTGCATAGATGGACTGTTGAGTATTAGTTTTACAGTTGTATATCTTTGGCTTACATGCAAAGATGAACTGTTGGTTATTGGTTTTACAGTTGTATATCTTTGGCTTACGTGCAAAGATGAACTATTGATTGATGAGTATCTTTAGCTTTTGTGCATAGATGAACTGTTTATTGGTATGATTATGACTAGGGATCATTCGGTATAATCATGACCATAATGTTACAGATGATGTGGTAAAAGTCCTCATTGGCCGTAGTGCATTAATGGACAGTTATTGGTATGATTATAACTAGGGATTATTCGTTATAATCATGACCATTGATGATTACATGAATATCTTTGGCCGTAGTACAGGGATGATTTGATGATGTGGATTATTTATTAAGCTGAGTCTCAGCGATAAAATATTGATTATACACTTTTAATTCGTAAAAGATAGTAACTATCATGCTCTACATGACTCTTCTATAATACAGTTGTATGTCTTTGGCCCATAGAGCAAAGATGAGTTGTTAATGAATATCTTTGGCCCGTAGTGCAAAGATGAATTTATTAGTATGATTATGAACAAGAATTTTGATTTGGTATAACCATGATTTTTGATGTTTCAGGTGAAGATAGGTGATGAAAATTATATTCGTCCTGGGTACAAAGAGGAATTTAGAATCACAATTATGATTATGAGTTATTCATATGATTGTGGAAAGGAACTGTTGATTGATGTTACAGAGATAAAAGATTTTTGGAGGACTTTTAACGTGGAGAAAATAATAGACTTTATGGTCTATTTGACTCTTTTAATGGATTGCTCGTTCCGCTGTAACTATGGTTGAAAAGTTTTATCATCTACCATATGTTCTAAATCTCTGATTTATTACTGACAAAGGCTATTGATAATTTAAATATCTTTAGTCATGATATTCTTTACTGGGCTATTTCTGCTTATCCTTTTGCTTCACAATTCCTTTCAGGTAATAAGAGTGTAGCTGGGTCGAGCGGGGATAGCAGGAGAATAGAACGGTGGTCTATAGCTATTGAGGTTCTCCTTAAATAGTATAGAAATAATTTTATTGAGAACTTTAGATAAGTGTGTCGTATTGTATACGCCATTTGATATTTAATTTTGGTGAACCGAATAGGGTGAGGTGAACCCAACTTTGGAAGGGTGTTTCGCCACTATCATACAAGATGTCTAATGACATACAACCTCGTGTTATCATAAGATATGGTTGTGCACATCCACTTGCTGAGTATATCTACGAGCACTACCTATATGATCTTGGAGTTTGGTTGAAACATAATGTTAAATTAGAGACAGTGGAGATAATTATATGTCAAGAGAAGACTCACCATTGGAAGGAACATGATTGTAATCTTCTCGTTTTTCTTTGGGGTCTATTGGGTCAACCAAAGATAATTCTCTGGATATATTATATCTATCATAACTTAGATTCATGGCCTCCTATGTACGAAGGTTTCCTTGAGCACTTCCCAAAGATTTTAATTTCTAAAACAGTTTTTGACTGTACTTTTATGTAAAGTACCTTTGTAAGGTGTTGTGGTTCGAGGCACCACGAGAGTTACATAGATTTTGTATTGAAACTCATACTTATCTCGTTGTCGTATCTGCTTACGACGATTCAACGATTGTATAAATGAAATTTGTATTTGATTTTTATAGAGTGATATCTGGCGACTCAGAATGGGTCGTGTAGACCTATTTTGGGGGCGTCACAAATGGTATCAGAGCTTAGGGATATGGTCGCTGGCGGAGATATGAGTCTAAAACTAGGAGGGGAGAGACAAGTAATATACTTCGTTAGTGTGTGACTTACCTAAGCCAAAATTTTTACTTGATAAGTTGACAATTTGTGATATGTCAATTGACCTTTGTTTTAAAGATATATTCTAGAATGATATCTGAAATACAGGAGATGAGCAATGGAAAAATCATGATATAGAGGATACAACTGGGAAAATACAATCCTAAAAGAAAGCAAGGTATTCTCATCTCTTCGAACTACCAAGTACGTAAATTTCGAGGGCAAAATTTCATAAGGAGGGGAGATTGTGAGACCCCAAATTTTATGAAATAAAAGTATTCAATTTTTCTATGTTGGTAAATAGTTAAATTGATAAAAGTTTAAAGTTGAGGGTCATATTTGAAAATTTTTCAAAGTAAGCAAGTTGTCATAAAATAAATCGGTAGTAAAAGTACAGTAATACGCGTGGTTGCATAGTAGCACACGATATTGATTATTGATGCTTACGTAAGAAGTCACTCAATTATACTCAATTATTGCTACAAGAATTGTCGATCATATCTCATATTATCGATTCGATTATTGTCACAAAGATCTTCTCGTGATAATATGATATATTATTAAATCAATAATTGAGATGACAAAGTTATTCATATTATTAAATTAAAATATTTACAATGTCTAGAAGTTCTATCAAGGAGAGGTTTGGTCACCTAATTACGCGCCAATAAGGAGAAATTCTTATCGGAAAGCCCCCTCTTTCCTGGGAATGACCTGGTTGTTAAATATTGTGAGTTATAATATTAATGATGAATAAGTTCGTGTTGATTAAAGATGAAATTGATAGTTCCATTGTATTGGAATTATTAGTGTTAGTGGAAATCAACATTTATTTCGATAATAATTGATGTCTGGAGGTTATATTATTCAATCAGGTATTCGGGGCACTTTTCGTGTCAGAGTACAATTCACGAGTTACTATTCATGGGTTACTATTCACTTAATTACTATTCACTCTAGTATTATTCACTCGGGTATTTGGGACACTTTTCGTGTCGGGGTACTATTCACGGGATACTATTCCCAAAGTACTATTCACCGGATACTATTCACCCGAAAAATATATTTCTTTTCGGTCCAAATCATTTTTGGGTATAATATTATTCCATGAGGAGATGTGCTAATTTTTCAGACCGTTGGTTTAAATTATAATAGTAAATCAATATGGATCATTGGTTTAAAGTTTTAATAGTAAATCAATATGGATTGCTGGTTTAAAGTTTTAATAGTGAATCAGTATGGACCGTTGCTTTAAGTTTTAATAGTAAATCAATATGGACCATCCATTTAAAAGTAAATCAACTGGAGATAGTTCATGAATTAGTTACTATTCAATCCATTCCTTCATTATTTCTTTTAATTTCATCAAACTCAGAGAGAGAAATTATAGAGAGAAATTATAGAGAGAAGCTATAGAGAGAAAATGTATAGAGAGAAAGAAGAAGAGAAGTCTTTTACCTCACTATTCCAGTATCCAGTTTTCTTCTAAGGTAAGGGATATTATTATTATTGTAAGGGATATTATTTCTTTCGTATTCATGAAGAGAACGTCTGTTATTCCATTCTTTATTATTATGTTGGAATAACCTGTCTATACGAAGTACCGCATACATGGTGAAATTCTTTTGTTATTACATTCTTTATTATTCTGTTGGAATATCCTATCGGTGCATATTACGCCTGACCTGGTTCCATTAAATATTATTTTATTCGAATAACCTGTCTGTCCGATCTATCGCATACATGGTGATTTCTGTTGTTATTCTATTCTTTATTATTCTGTTGGAATATCCTGTCGGTGCGTATTATGCCTGACCTGGTTCCATTAATTATTATCCTGTTAGAATAACCTGTCTGTGCGGTTTATCGCATGCATGGTGATTTCTGTTGTTATTCCATTCTTTATTATTCTGTCGGAATATCCTGTCCGTGCGTTTATGCATGACCTGATTCCATTATTTATTATTCTGTTGGGAATAACCTGTCTATGCGAAGTACCGCATGCTTGGTGAATTCTTCAGTTATTCCATTCTTTATTATTCTGTTGGAATAACCTGTCTATGTGGATTACCACATGCATGGTGAATGATCCTTTGTATTCATTCCTTATTAAATTGTGGAAATGATCTGTTTACGTGGATTATGATGAAAGTCATAATATAAGCATTGGACTGTTGATTATGATGAAAGTCATAATAAAAGCATTCGACTGATGAAAATCATGGGTGTATGTAGTATTAGTAAGTGTTATGATGAGTTAGGTTGGTTATTATATGAAAGCATGAAAGTTTCTTAGAAATCACAAAGGGTTGAAAATCAGATTTTTGGTGAAAATGGAACATGAAATTCAATTGACCATATCTCATATTATATTTTGATTTTTTGAGTGTGGTCAAGTTCTAGAGTTAGATCTATGAGTTTTCTAACTTATCCAAGTGGAATCACTGGAAAAGGTGTTGTAGATTTTCGTATGGACTGATTTTAGCAAAAGAGTCAAAAACTGCAAAGTACCAAAAAGCTATTGCCCAGAAATTTAAAAGGGAATTTTCAGCCACTTAGTTTGTGAAATAAATTCTGGCCTTTTCGGACATGGAAATATATGGTATAAAGTACCTCCTGTCCAAAAATGAGCTCATTCCAACTTAAAATGAGCAAGTTATGACTATTTCAATATTTAGGTTTTTTCGACGAAAAATAGTATAACCGGAATTCTATAACTCCGGTGACCATGAAATTTAAACTGGAAGCTCACGTTAACATGTGTAAGATCCTACCAAGATTTGGGAATTTTTGGAGTTAAACTTGAGGTAGCTAATTTCTTAAGGAATTAATTAGAAATTGATTTTTGAAAAATACTTAAGGGAGTTGAAAAATTATAAAAAAATACTTGTTGTGTATGAAATATATGTATATATGTTTGGACAAAGGATAGAAAAATAATAAGTTGATTTGGTAATTTTTCATGAAAATGGTTTAGTTACGAACATATGAGTTAAATATGTTATGTGAAGTTGAAATATTGGTTTTTACAGTTGTATATCTTTGGCTTACGTGCATAGATGGACTGTTGAGTATTGGTTTTATAGTTGTATATCTTTGTCTTATGTGCAAAGATGAACTGTTGATTATTGGTTTTACAGTTGTATATCTTTGTCTTACGTGCAAAGATGAACTATTGATTGATGAGTATCTTTGGCTTATGTGCATAGATGAACTGTTTATTGGTATGATTATGACCAGGGATCATTTGGTATAATCATGACCGTAATGTTACAGATGATATGGTAAAAGTCCTCATTGGACGTAGTGCATTGATGGACAGTTATTGATATGATTATAACTAGGGATTATTCGGTATAATCACGACCATTGATGATTATATGAATATCCTTGGTCGTAGTGCATGGATGATTCAATGATGTGGATTATTTATTAAGCTGAGTCTCAGCGATAAAATATTGATTACACTTTTAATTCGTAAAAGATAGTAGCTATCATGCTCTACATGACTCTTCTATAATACAGTTGTATGTCTTTGGCCCGTAGAGCAAAGATGAGTTGTTAATGAATATCTTTGGGTCGTAGTGCAAAGATGAATTTATTAGTATGATTATAAACAAGAATTTTGATTTGGTATAACCATGATTTTTGATGTTTTAGGTGAAGATAGGTGATGAAAATTATCTTCGTCCTGGGTATAAAGAGGAATTTAGAATCACAATTATGATTATGAGTTATTCATATGATTGTGGAAAGGAACTGTTGATTGATGTTACAGAGATAAAAGATTGTTGGTGGATTTTTAACGTGGAGAAAATAATAGACTTTATGGTCTATTTGACTCTTCTAATGGATTGCTCGTTCTGCTGCAACTATGATTAAAAAGTTTCATCATCTACCATATGTTATAAATCTATTATTTATTACTGACGAAGGCTATTGATAATTTAATTATCTTTAGTCATGATATTCTTTACTGGGCTATTTGTGCTCACCCTTTTGCTTCACAATTCCTTTCAGGTAATAAGAGTGTAGCTGGGTCTAGCGGGGATAGCAGGAGAATAGAATAGTGGTCTATAACTGTTGAGGTTCTCCCTAAATAGTATGGAAATAATTTTATTGAGAACTTTAGATAAGTGTGTCGTATTGTATACGCCATTTGATATTTAATTTTGGTGAACCGAATAGGGTGAGGTGAACCCAACTTTGGAAGGGTGTTTCGCCACTATCATACCAGATGTCTAATGACATACAACCTCGTGTTATCATAAGATAGGGTTGTGCACATCCACTTACTGAATATATCTACGAGTACTACCTATATGATCTTGGAGTTTGGTTGAAACATAATGTTCAATTAGAGACAGTGGAGATAATTATATGTCAGGAGAAGACTCACCATTGGAAGGAACATGATAGTAATCTTCCCATTTTTTTTGGGGTCTATTGGGTCAACCAAGGATAATTCTCTGGATATATGATATCTATCATAACTTAGATTCATGGCCTCCTATGTACGAATGTTTTCTTGAGCACTTCCCAAAGATTTTAATTTCTAAAATAGTTTTTGACTTTACTTTTATGTAAAGTACCTTTGTAAGGTGTTGTGGTCGAGGCACCATGAGAGTTACATAGATTTTGTATTGAAACTCACAGCTTATTTGTTGTCGTACTTTCGCATCTGACGCTTTCTTGATTTGTATAAATGAAGTTTGTATTTGATTTTTATAGAGTGATATCTGGCGACTCAGAATGGGTCGTGTGGACCTATTTTGGGGCCGTCACAGAAGCCATGTCCAATTTACTCTGTACACACCCATATTGAGTGTTTCCTCATTTCTAAACATCACTTAGCTCACATATAGCTATCTTTTTATCTGGCGGGAGCTGAGTGTTTATCCATATAGAGTCATAAAAGTCTACATTGGCAGCCCACTGTAAGCCTTCTCACATTTTATAAAGTCTTCTTCTCATATTAGTACACACTGTTATACACATTGAGAGTCATGTTGTGTGCGTTTGCCCGGACTTCGGTCTGTGGTTTTCATTTCTGTTTGTATATATATTCTTATATATGTATATATTTTATATATGGACTAACATTATTGAGTTATGCCTCGATTAAGCATAGACTTATGTCTGGAGCGCTTATTTGCTTATATATATATATATACACACTTATATATATAATTATTGTTTGACATATCTGATGAACCTGGATTTTACATCCGGAGCATTTACCTGCTTTTATATATATATATAATTGTTGTCGGACATATCCGATGAGCCTGGATTTACATCCGGTGCGTTTACTGCTTTTATATATATATATATATTTACATTTGTCAAAGCTTGGAGTTTACTTCGTGGCCTTTTACTGTTTTTTATTTACATTTCGTCCCGCTCGAGTTTACTGTGTGGCGCTTGATCGCTTCTGACTTTATTTACATTTCATCCCACTTGGAGTTTACTTCGTGGTGGTTGATCATGTCCACATATATATATATTTACCGCTTTTATATATTTACATTTCCGATCCCCTATGGAGTTGCTTTGTGGTGGTTGATCAAGTCTGTATATACATATATATATATATATATATATATTTATAGCTTTTATATATATAATCGCCATCGCTTTCCATACAAACCGCAGATTACGTGAGCCTAGGAATCATGTGATCACAGATTCAGTTCATCAATCTAGATTCGGGATTCCCATGATGGACCTTTTTTAGTCATGAAAGAAGCTTGTACATTATTTTACAAAGGTCTAAATTTCCTTAGATGGTCATCATGTCCATGAGGAGTTCTAAGATCTTCAGATATTATTTTTTTCAAGATGCTTCAGATCTCAAAAATAAAAGCAAAATGTTCTAACATTTAATAATAAAATGGAAGTATCAAAGGCCTCAATTACTATTGAGCACAGGGTTTGAAAAACCTCTTTTTATAAAACTTCATTGCTATATCCTATTTAAATCTGAATTTTTCTATAAATTCAAACCCTTTGTATATAGGTGCGAACGAGGTGTAGCACTACTTCCAAATAATTGCACATTAATCCACACACACACACACACACACATTCATATAACAGTTTCTTTGAAAAGTGGTGGTCACCGTGGAAACACGGATGTCGGGGGGTGCCTAACACCTTCCCTCCGCATAATCAAGCCCCCGGACCCAAATGAATCTCTTTGCTTCATTGCATTCTGCTTAGTAGTGCCACATCAGTGGGTCAATGTGCAAACCTTTTTCGGTTGCGTTGGTGCAACCAGTTAAACACACCAACTGATGACTCTTAAAGTCAAATCGTCGACATTATACATATCGGACCTTTTTCACTTATTTTTTCAAACAAATCTCACATTAACATGAGAACACCAAAGAACAAGTAACGAAAAGGGACACCAAAAAATCCCGACATCGACAGGTGGCGATTCTGCTGGGGACTCCAGTAAGAGGGCTTAAGCCGCTATTACAAGCTTTTCAAAACTATTATATGCTTGTGTGTGAATGTTGCATTTACATTTATGATGAATGTGTACGAATGCATTTTACTTATTGCACTATACTATATCTATCTGTGATATTAGTGCTTCACAGATGTCATCATTTTCATAAACGGTGAGACACGTTGTATATGAATGTATGTTGTGTGGTTCCTCCATCAGGAGGCTATCTTGTCGGTGTTTGATTACTGGACTCGTAGGAAGAATAATTCCAACGGGGCTCAGGAAAGGCACCACCCAGATTCACTCCAGTTGAACATGAGTAAGTTTTACTTATGTGCAAACGTGTGATGTTTGTGCAAGGTGTTTATGATGTATGAGGCTATGTGCCAAATTTTCAACACTTATGTGTTTCTGTGAGATGAACTGTTCTGTGTTAGAACTGTTCAATTATGAAAGAATTTTGTTTATTTATGAACTGATAATGTTCAGTCTGTGCTAAAGGTTCTAGCCAGACATAATGTAAATGAAAGAGTAGAAGCATGAAAGCATATCAAAGTGAATGTGACCAATATTTTAAAATGATAGGAATCAGAATTTATTCCTATTATTCGAGCTACTTCATAACCTTTGTTCGATTATTAAAGTTTTAAAAGAATGTTTAAATTCTTGATGTTTTTATTCAACTGCTATGACTTGGTGAGCAATTGAATGCTCAGACATGCTTTAAATGAAAAACATTTTCAGCATACGAGTAGAATAATTAAAGGATCTTGTGAAGATAGATTCAAGCGGTATCTTGAAGAAGAAGGTTATTCATTATATGAATAAACGTGAAGACTAAGCGAAGACTTGTAGAATAGTTATGTAAAACTGTTATGAATCCTTGGTGACAAATGGAAGTCACTCTTGTAAGAAGTGAGAGAATGTAATTACCATTAATTTTATAGAAGAAAGATTTTTAGGTAATAGATTCTGGGATTTGAGAATATATGTTGTTATATTTGGATATATAATGATATATGTTTGGAATGAGAAGTACTAGTGATGTACGGAATCCGGGTGTGAAGATAAATCAGATTTCGGGGCATCACAAGTTGGTATCAAAGCTTATAGGTTATAAACCTTAGGTATGAGTACCTTAAGCTATAATCTGAGAGAAGAGTAAGAAAATCATTGGGTTAAATGATTAAGAAGAAGATCACGATGTGATCATATTAAATCTTGAATAGCAGCTATTCTGTTAAATGATGGATGAGTTATAGCTAATTGCTATAGTGGAATGGTACTACAAAGTAGAACGAGAAGAAAAACTCAGATTGAGTTGTAGAGAATGAAATACGAATTAAAGAAGATTCACATTAAGGAAGGAGAATGTTAGAAGTTATAAGATTTCGATTGAGGACTCATGATAGCTGAGTGGTATGAACATTTGAATGGGAGAGGGTTTGTGACTACTTAGTTATTACAGTGATAATCATTGGAATAGTAATAACACGCTATCAAAATGTATGTGGTGAGAAGGTAAATCTTTTCTCATGTCCATTTTGGATAGTTAGGGTATGATAAGATAGGTGCGAGTTCTTGAAACTTATGCTTATGAAAAGTTTATGATTCATAGTTATATGCTATGTTTCTGAGCCCTGAGTGTATGGATAGTCCTTGATTTTTTCTTGGATTACGTATTATAAAAACAAGTTCTTAAACACATATGATTGTGGAAAGTTCCTGAAAACATAAAGTTTGGTAAGTTTGATGAACCATACTAAGGTGTAGGAATGTGGTAGACTGAAAATGTATCATTTTCAGTATACTTAGCATTGAAAGTGCTAGAGAAGATTAAGTGTGACGCCACCAAAATAGGTATACATCACCCATCTTGAGTCACCAAATACATGGTAAAAAATTCAAATACAACTTATGTAAGACCCCAAATTTTATGAAATGAATGTATTCAATTTTCTTATAATTATTATTTTATTTCGTAAATGGTTAAATTGATAAAAGGTTAAAATTAAGGGTGATATGTGAAAAATTTTGCAAAGTGTGCAAGTGGTTATATAATATTCGATTGGTCGGAGAATAATCGTTTTAACAGGGAATATTCGTACGACGGCACAATCATTGGTGGACCCCATAACGCAAGTATTATCGTAGTTAAAAAAAACGATAGAATTATCTTTTTATAAAAATAACGGCGAAAGTGTTACCATTAAAACTGTTGAACTACCCGGTAGTAAAAGTACAGTAATACGCGTGGTTGCGTAGTAGCACACAGTATTAATTATTGATGCTTACGTAAGAAGTCACTCGGTTATACTCAATTATTGCTACATAAGAATTGCGATCATATCTCTCATATTATTGATTCAATTATTGTCACAGTATCATCTGCATAATATGTTCTATTATTAAATCAATAATTGAGATGTCAAAGTTATTCATATTATTATTTGCAATATTGACAATGTCTAGAAGTTTTGTCAAGGAGAGGTTTAGTCACCTAATTGCGTGCCAATAAGGAGAAATCCTTATCGGAAAGCCCTCTCTTTTCTGAGAACGACCTGGTTGTTAAATATTGTGCCTTATGAATAAGTTCGTGTTGATTAAAGATGAAATTGATAGTTCCATTGTGTGGGAATTATTAGTGTTAGTGGAAATCGAAATTTATTTCGATAATAATTGATGTCTGGAGGTTATATTGACCAATCGGGTAATTCACCGGATAAATGAGCAATTAATTGCTATTAATTCACATGCTTATAACTATGTGTTCACATGTATGTACTATTGATTCACATGATTTACTATTAGGGGAGTTGGTGCAAGATTGATAATACTTGCATGGCTAAATTAAAAATAGAGATATAGTTGAAGGTACTATACTATAATTAATTTTTTCACATGTTTCGAACTATTAATTCACATGATTTACTATTAGGGGAAGTGGTGCAAGATTGACAATACTTGCAGGACTAAATTAAAAATGAAGAAAAAAAGAAAGGTATTATACTGTAATATTTCGTGCCCCAAAACTCGCAATGATCGAAACTATATTTTCCTATAAATAGAAGCTCATTCTTCCTTCATTTCTCACCAATTCACTAAAGCTATAGAGCAATTATTATAGAGAAAAATTATAGAGAGAAAGAAGAAGAGAAGTCTACTACCTCACTATTCCAGTATCCAGTTTCTTCTCAGGTAAGGGGTATTATTTCTTTCGTATTCATGAAGAGAGTTATTTTCTTTCAATACTCGTAAGGGTTGTTATTCCATTCTTTATTATTCTGTTGGAATAACCTGTCTGTGTGGTCTATCACATGCTTGGTGAATTCTTCTATTATTCTATTCTTTATTATTCTGTTGGAATAACCTGTTTGTGCGGTCTATCGCATGCCTAGTGAATTCTTCTGTTATTTTATTCTTTATTATTCTGTTGGGATAACCTTGTTGTGCGGTCTATCGCATGCCTGGTGAATTCTTCTGTTATTCCATTCTTTATTATTTTGTTGGAATAACCTGTCTACGCGGACTACCGCATTCATGGTGAATTCTCCTGTTATTCAATTCTTTATTATTTTGTTGGAATAACCTGTCTATGTGGATTACCGCATGCATGGTGAATGATCTTTCGTATTCATTCTTTATTAAATTGTGGAAATGATCTGTCTACGTAGATTACCGCATGACGGGTGAAAATCCATTTGCAGTTTTGTATATTCTATTATACTCATATGAGATATCATTTCTTTTGTACTCATCATGGAATATCATTTTCTTTGGTAATTTTCTTTTACGAGTTACTATTCACCCGGTTACTATTCACTCTAGTATTATTTACTCGGGTATTCGGGGCACTTTTCGTGCCGGAGTACTATTCACGAGTTACTATTCACCCGATTACTATTCACTCTAGTATCATTCACTCGGGTATTCGGGACACTTTTCTTGTCGGGGTACTATTCGTGGTGTACTATTTCCAAAGTACTATTCACGGGGTACTATTCACGATGAAAAATTGATTCTTTTCTATCCAAATTATTTTTGGTACATGAGTATTATTCTTAAATTTTACTCTACAAAGAAGTATCATGTTGACAATTTGGACGTTATTGATTTTTGGATAAATTAAATTATAAATCTTTATAATTTATCCTTGAACTTGTTTTATTGAATTATTTTGTCATTGTCATCATCCTCATGCTTATATTGTGATGAAAGTCATCTTTGGCTTACGTGCATAGATGGACTTGGTATGATTATGACCAGGGATTATTCGGTATAATCATGACCGTAATGTAACAAATGATGTGGTAAAAGTCCTCATTGGTCTGTAGTTCATTGATGGATAGTTGTTGGTATGATTATGACAAAGGATTATTCGGTATAATCATGACCATTGATGATTACATGAATATCCTTGACCGTGGTGCAGGGATGATTCGATTTTATTTATTGTCGAGTCTCAAAGAATAAAGTTGATGAAAAACTTTTTAAATCATAGAAGATAGTAGATTTTATACTCTACTTGACTCTTCTAATGGATTGCTTATTCTGCTGCAGTTGTTCATCTAAAACTTGTTATCTATTATATTTTATCAGTTGTTATACTGTTAAAGACTAAGGATAATTTATTCTGCATTATCTTAGTCATAATATTTCTTACTGGTCTAGTTGAGCTCACCCTTTTCTTTCATTGTTCTCTTCAGGAAATGAGAATATAGCTGAAACGAGTCGGGGAATGGAGTGATGGTCCAGGATGAGTGGCTTTAGTAGTCCTCACTATTCTATGGAATAATGTGATAATAATTGTAATGAGGACTCCATTGAGTGTGGATATTGTCTAGATGACAATATTCTTATTAAAACTCTTAGATTATGTTTTGTCGTATTTTACACGACTATTGTATAATTAAGTTGTATTTGAATTTTGTACCATGTATCTGGCAACCCAAGATGGGTGATGTATACCTGTTTTGGGGGCGTCACAACTTAATTATACAACAGTCGTGTAAAATACGACAAAACATAATATAAGAGTTTTAATAAGAATATTATCATCTAGACAATATCCACACTCAATGGAGTCCTCATTATATTTATTGTCACACTATTTTATAGAATAGTGAGGACTGCTAAAACAACCATCTAGATCGTCAATCCGTTCCCCGACTCGTCTCAAATTTATATTCTCATTTCAAGAGAAAAAAAAAAAGAAAGTGGTGATCTCAACTAGCCCAAAGAAGAAATATTATGACTAAGATAATGCAGAATAAATTATCCTTAGCCTTCAACAGTATAACAACTGATAGCATATAAAAGATAACAAGTTTTAGATCAACAATTGCAGCGGAATAAGCAATCCACTAGAAGAGTTAAGTAGAGCATAAAATCTACCACCTTCTATGCTTTAAAAAGTTTTTCAACAATTTATCGCTGAGACTCAGGTTAATAAATAAAATCGAATCATCCCTGCATCACAGCCAAGGATATTCATGTAATCATCAATGGTCATGATTATACCGAATAATCCCTGGTCATATGTAAGACCCCATCTTATTATGAATAAAAATTAAATTTTCTCTATTTATTATCTTGAAATAATAAGGAGTTAATTTGATATAATACTTTGGTTATGGGTGAAATGTGCAAATTTTACAAAATAAGCAAGTGGTTATAAAATATTCATTTTTTGTCGGGGAATATTCGTTTGGTCGTGGAATATTCTTGTTGTCGGGGAATATTCAGACGATTTGCATGTAGTGATCATTCGTGGGCCTCATAATGTAATAACCGTCGGATGAAGAAAATGACAAGTTTTATGTTTTATAAATAACTACGTAGAAGTTGTTACAAATTAACATCGTTGGAATACCCGGTGGTTAAAATACGAAGAATACGCATGGTTATACAAAGATAGACACTGCGGTATTGCAGATACAAGATTTTTGAATTATTGATTCTTACGTAAGAAAGGCACTACTCAATAATTGTTATAGTAATTGCTTTTCAATATTTTATTTTATTGATTCAATAATTGTTGCGTTAATATTTTATATTATTGTTGTTTCAATAATTGTCACTGCACAATATTTCCCATTATCAGATCAATAATTCATATTATTTGAATAATATTATTAGATAACATTATTGGCAATGTCTAGAAAGTTTTGTCTAAGGAGAGGTTTGGTCACCTAATGCGCGCCAGTAAGGAGAAATCTTTATTGGAAATCCCCTTCACCGGGAACTACTGGTTGTCATAATTGTGATTTCGTAATATTATTTGTGAATAATTAATTATTGATTTATATGATAAGGAAATATTTATTTGATGTGGATATAAATGATGGATTTATTTATTTTATGTGGTTATAATTGAAGGATTTAATGTTGAGGTGTTTTATCAGTATGTTTGTCGGAATGGAGGTATTAAAATCAAATCGAAGATTTTTACGATATATTGCGTGAGTTATAATTTTTAATCCGACCGTTGGATCGTTGTGATTTTTGGATATGTTATACATATATAAGTTGAGTATATGTCCCCAAAATTTGAACTGTTAAAAATGAACATATGATTTGTTATGAATTTTAAGAGGTGACTGTTTCGGAAATTAGGTTTATAAATGATTTTGGTAGAAAATTCTAGAATTGAGTGGGCCCCCACTTGTGGTTGGTGAAGAAATGTACTAAATTTTATTTCAAATGTGGTGGGTGGCAGTAGTAACAGGTAAAGCCATCAGGTAGCAGGTCAAGTCTGCTTCGGCGTGCTAACATTTTTCTATAAATAGAGGGCTAAGTTAGAATTGAAAATTACACTGGAAACATAAGCTTTCTCTCTCTATATTATCGAGCGTAATTTGTGAGTATTTAGATAGTTTGAGAGTTGCTGTTCAGTACAAGTTTCATTCATCATCACTTCCGGCCTTTCATTCCGAAGTACTGATTCTTTGAGGTAAGGGATATTATTTTCTACTTAAATGATATTATTTTCTTCAATATCATTATGCTGAGATATTGTTATAAATTTTATTGTGGAATTTTTACCTTTTTGTGTCGGGGTTACTATTCATGTATACGACACTATTCACGTATATGACACTATTCACGTATACGACACTATTCACAAATATGGCACTATTCACTGAAAAATGAAATTTTCTCTTTTTTGTCCCAGATGTCTTTTATGGTTACTATCTTTGATTGTATCCATGTTTTGATCTTTATTTATGAATTCTACTTAACACTTGGTTATTATGAAGTATTATTGAATTTGGATAAACCGAAATACTTAATCCCTAATATTTGTCCTTACGTCTCACCGGATTAGATTTTCTAAAATGTTTTCATCATCCTCAGTCCTTAATGGTGATACTTGATGAATATCTTTGGCCTATAGTGCAAAGATGAATGATTACCTGATGAATATCTTTTGCCCGTAGTGCAAAGATGAACATGTGTTGAGATGAACATGACCAACTGGTGATACAAATGAATATCTTTGGCCCGTAGTGCAACGATGAATATTCGATGCAAGATGTATATTGATTGATGTTACATGGATAAAATATTGATGATGGACTTTTAAATTCATAGATGATAGTAGATTTCATTCTCTACTTAACTCTTCTAATGAATTGTTGTTTTTGCTGCAGTTGTTGATCTAAAACTTGTTGTCTATTGTATTCTATCAGATTTTTCCCTGTTGAAGACAAAGGATAATTTGTTGTATATTATCTTAGTCATAATATTCTTACTGGGCTAGTTGAGCTCACCCTTTTCCTTTTTGTTCCATTTTTCTTCTCAGGAGGTGAGAATTTAACAGGGACTAGTCGGGGTATGGAGTGATGATTCAGGATAGCTGTTTTAGTAGTCCTCACTATTTTATATAATAATGCATCAATAATTGTAATGAGGACTTTATTTGGGTATGGATATTGTCTAGAAGACAATATTGTATTTAACTCACAGTATGTGTTGTCGTATTTTGCACGACAATTGTAATAATGAAGTTGTAGTTTTCTTTCTGTACCATGTATTTGGCGACTCAAAATGGGTGTTGTATAACAATTTTGGGGGCATCACAGTTGGTATCAGAGCTTAGGGATATTGTCTCTGGCGGAGATCAAGGAATAGAACTAGGAGGGGAGAGATGAGTAAATCCTTCGCTAGTGTGTCCTACCTAAACTTATTTGTTGGTCGGTCATAATATAGGGATATTATGTGATATGTTAATTTGTTTAATTAACCCCTGTTTTATGGCAGTTTTTAAGAATGGCAGCTGAGAACGTTAACAATGGAGTCTATGAGACTGTGGAACAACCTTTGATTACTAACCAAGAGAACGTGCAACAGGAAGGAAATATTCCTCCTGTAAACAACACTAACGAGCAAACGATGAATGATGCGATGTTTAGAAGCTTATTGCAGTTCATACAAAATCAGACGAAGGAGACTCGTGTACAAAATATGGGTGGAAATGATAATAACGCGCGGTCTGTCACAGCCAAGCAGTTCAAGGAGTTGGGACCACCAGATGTCTGGGGAAAGCCCGATCCGATTAAGGCAGAAACGTGGGTTAAGCAAATAACCAAGATATTCGATGTCTTGGGCTACACGGAGGAATAGAAGGTTCTATTTGCCACCTTTATGTTCCGTGGTGAGGCAAATTATTGGTGGGAGTCTGTGAAGCGTACCCAGCCAGCCGCACTCAACATGTCTTGGGAAAAATTTCAGAAATTGTTCAATGACAACTACTTTCCTGAAAGTATTCGTCATATGAAGGCGGTAGAGTTTATTAGACTGGAATAGAACAACATGACGGTGTCCCAGTACGAGGCGAAGTTCGCGGAGTTATCCAGGTTTGTACCTCATTTGGTAGAAAATGAGGAACGTATGACGCGGATGTTTCTGAGAGGTCTAAAACCCGAGATTCGACAATATCTTTTCTCTCATAAATTTTCTTTATATTCAGATGTTATAAACATGACTCAATTATTAGAGCGTGATAATGAGTATGTTCAACCGAGGGACCACAACCAGGGTCATACCGGTGATAGCAGTCATCGGAGCGATGATAACCAGCGAGGAGGGAAGAATACGGACAAAAGCGGTAACCACTCGGGTGGTAATCGTGGCCATGATAATAGGAGAGGTGAGTCAAGTGAAAATTTCAAAAAGAGGAGATTCAACAATGACGGGAAGACATCAGCAGCAGCACCAACACCAACAAAAAATTCTAGGGGAGGAGAACGACCGCCAGTTAGATGCTACAGATGCGGAGAGGAGGGACACATAAGTCCAAATTGTTCACAGCCTTCCAAGGTGTGTTTCAATTGTGGAAAAGATGGTCACATAGCTCGATTTTGTCCGGTAGCAAAGTCAAGTCCAACTGGGATGGCGGCACCAAAGGCGACTACGGACAAAACCAAGTCAGTGGTTCAAGGAAGGGCGTTTGTCGTGACTGGCCAAAATGCGAGAAGCCAAAATGCGAGAAACCCAAATGAGGTGATCACGGGTAAGCTAATCTTGAACTCTTGCGAAGTTTATACCTTACTAGATACTGGTTCTACCCATTCTTTTATCTCTCCTGCTTGTGCTCAACGTTTAAACTTGACTCCAGAGAAATTGGACTTTAACTTATCTGTTGAAACTCCGTTGGGTGAAACCTTCGTTACATCTATAGTTTATAAATCTTGCTTGATCCAAGTTGGCACAATCACATTACCTGTTGATCTTATTTCTTTAAAGATACTTGCATTTGATGTGATTTTAGGGATTGATTGGTTAACCACTCATCATGCCAAAATTGATTGTTTTTCGTAAGGTTGTTAGTTTTCATATTCCTAACCAACCTGTTATACGAATTCAAGCAACTAAACAACTAAAATCAGTCACGGTCATATCAAGTCATAAAGCTATTCGTTTATTGAAAAATGGATGTCAAGCTTTCTTAACCCATATTATGGACTTGAACAAAAACATGTCAGATTTGAATAATATTCCTGTTGTTAATGAATTTCCTGACATATTTCCTGAAGATTTTCATGGTCTACCCCCAGAGCGTGAAGTTGAATTCTTTATTGATCTTGAACCGGGTACAAAGCCCATTTCTAAAACCCCATATCGAATGGCTCCTATTGAACTCCAGGAGTTAAAAGTCCAACTACAGGAATTGTTAGACATCAGTTTCATTCGTCCTAGTACATCTCCTTGGGGTGCTCCTGCTTTATTTGTAAAGAAGAAAGACGGAGTATGCGACTTTGTATTGACTACCGAGAATTAAACCATGTCACCATCAAGAATAGGTATCCACTACCTCGCATTGATGACCTGTTTGACCAGTTGCAAGGAGCACAATACTTTTCAAAGATCGATCTTCGTTCTGGATATCATCAGTTGAAGATTAAAACTGAGGATATTCCAAAGACTGCCTTCAGAACTCGATATGGGCATTATGAATTCTTAGTCATGTCTTTTGGATTGACTAATGCTCCTTCTGATTTCATGGATGTGATGAACCGTGTATTCAAAGAATATTTAGATCAGTTCGTATTTGTCTTTATTGATGACATCCTCATCTATTCCAAAAGCCGTGAAGATCATGAGCACCATTTGAAGCTGGTACTTCAAAGACTTCGTGACAACAAGCTATATGCCAAGCTGAAGAAACGCGAGTTTTGACTTAAGGAAATAGCATTCCTTGGGCACATGGTGTCAAAACATGGAGTATCTGTTGACCCGGCAAAGATTGAAGCAATCCAAAGTTGGGAGCAACTAAAGTCGTGACCAAGTGCGCGTAGCTACGGGCTTAATTGGTTATTACTCGAGATTCGTGGAAGGATTTTTCGAATCGCAACTCCATTAACTCAAATTGCCCTTGGAAAGATGCAAAATTCGTATGGAGCGAGGAATGCGAGAAGAGTTTCCAAGAGCTCAAGAGGAGACTCATTTTCGCACTGCTCGACAATACCATCCGGTTCGGATGGATTTATTATCTCTGATGATGCTTCGTGCAAAGGGTTAGGATGTGTTCTCATGCAACATGGGAAAGTCATAGTTTATGCCTCGCGACAACTCAAAGAATATGAGAGGAATTATCCTACTCATGATCCGGAGTTAGCGTAGCCATTTCCCTAATGCGTTGAAAACTGGAGACACTACCGTATGGGGAGAAAGTGGAAATTTATACGGATCATAAAAGCCTCAAATATTTCTTCACCTAAAAGGAACTCAACATGCGGCAACGACGTTAGCTCGAACTGTTGAAGGATTACGACTATAACATTCAATATCATCTTGGAAAAGCAAACGTCAGAATGACGACGATTGAGTAGAAGATCGTATCATGGCACGCGAGTCCAATTTTGTTAACACAAATGCCCATTTTGTATGACTTACAAAGGATGGAGATAGAGTTAAAGGCTCCAAGTACCCACGTGATGATGGCAAATATACGAGTAGAACCGACTTTAATCGTTAAAGTTAAGGCTACTCAAGCTACAGACCTGGAGCTGATGCGTATGAAAAAGAAAGTGCAAGTAGGTGCTATTTAGGAGGCAAGAATTGATGAAGAAGGAATACTTAGAGTCAACTTCAGACTTTGCGTTCCTAACAATTTTGACTTAAAGCACAGAATCATGATGGAGGCACACAACACATCATTTGCAATCCATCCTGGGAGTACCAAAATGTATCACGATCTTCGACATACATTTTGGTGGAGCAATATGAAGAAAGAGATCGCAGAGTTTATCTCGAGGTGTTTAACTTGTCAACGTGTAAAGGCGAAGCATCAAGTGCCAAAGGGTCCATTGCAACCACTTGAGATTCCAAAATGGAAGTGGGAACACATTACTATGGATTTTGTTAAGGGTCTTCCCAAGGTTTCTCAAGGTATAGATGCGATTTGGGTTATTGTTGATAGATTAACCAAGTCGGCTCATTTCTTGCCCATACGTGAGACTTATTCCCATGAACGTCTTGCTAGTATGTACGTAAATGAGATTGTGAGATTGCATGGCATGCCAGTATCCATAGTTTCGGATCATGACCCAAGATTCACTTCACGATTTTGGGTTAGCTTATAGAAAGCTATGGGCACGAATTTACGATTCAGTTCGGCATACCATCCTCAAACGGACGGATAATCAGAGAGGACTATTCAAACTCTTGAAGATCTATTAAGACTTTGTGTCCTTGATTTCAAAGGAAGTTGGGATAAGTACTTACCATTGGTGGAATTCTCTTACAACAACAGTTATCAAGCAAGTATAGGCATGGCTCCATTCGAGGCGTTGTATGGACGAAAGTGTTGTTCTCCAGTATGCTGGGACGAGGTGGGAGAAGAAATGTTGTTGGGACTAGAATTAGTACGCATGACTACAGAAAAGATTCAAATGATCCGACAACGTATAAAGACCTCACAAGATCGACAAAATAGTTATGCTGATCTTCATCGAAAGGACGTGGAGTTTAATATTGGAGATCATGTATTGTTACATATTGCTCCATGGAAGGGAGTTACAAGATTTGGGAAGAGAGGAAAGCTCAATCCACGATTTGTTGGTCCATTTGAGATTCTTGACCAAATAGGAAATGTGGCCTATAGACTCGCATTACCTCCAAGTATGTCTCGTGTTCATAATGTTTTTCACATATCAATTCTTAGTAAATATGTGAAAGACCCAAACCAGATTATTGCGTTAGAACCAGACGAGATAGCCGAAGATTTAACGTACGAGGAGGTACCTGTCAAGATATTGGATAAAAAGAGCATATCCTACGAACAAAGGATATACCACAAGTCAAGGTTTTGTGGAGGAACCATGCTATTGAGGAAATGACTTGGGAGTTGGAATAAGAAATGAAAGCGAGGTACCCTCACCTTTTCGAAACACTGCACGTCGACGCCAATTTCGAGGACGAAATTTCATAAGGAGGGGAGGTTGTAAGACCCCATCTTATTATGAATAAAAATTAAATTTTCTCTAATTATTATCTTGAAATAATAAGGAGTTAATTTGATATAATACTTTGGTTATGGGTGAAATGTGCAAATTTTACAAAATAAGCAAGTGGTTATAAATTATTCATTTTTTGTCGGGGAATATTCGTTTGGTCGTGGAATATTCTTGTTGTCGGGGAATATTCGTACGACGGCGCAGCCATTCATGGGCCTCATAACAGAATAATTGTCGGATGAAAAAAATGATAAGTTTGAGTTTTTATAAATAACGACGTAGTTGTTACCGTTAACACTGTTGGAATACCCGATGGTTAAAATACAAAGATTATGCATGGTTGCATAAAGAGTATTACCAGATTGCATGTAAAGATTTTTGAATTATTGATTCTTACGTAAGAAGGCACTACTCAATAATTGTTATAGTAATTACTTTTCAATATTTTATTTTATTGATTCAATAATTCTTGCGTTGATATTTTATATTATTGTTGTTTCAATAATTGTCATTGCACAATATTTCTCATTATCAGATCAATAATTCATATTATTTGAATAATATTATTAGATAACATTATTGGCAATGTCTAGAAAGTTCTGTCTAAGGAGAGGTTTGGTCACCTAATCATGGCGCCAAGAAGGAGAAATCCTTATTGAAAAGCCCCCCCTCTTTCCAGGAACTACTGGTTGTCATAATTGTGATTACGTAATATTATTTGTGAATAATTAATTATTGATTTATATGATAAGGAAATATTTATTTGATGTGGATATAAATGATGGATTTATTTATTTTATGTGGTTATAATTGAAGCATTTAATGTTGAGGTGTTTTATCAGTATGTTTGTCGAAATGGAGGTATTAAAAATCAAATTAGTATTTTTACGATATATTGCGTGAGTTATAATTTTTAATCTGACCGTTGGATCGTTGTGATTTTTGGATATGTTATACATATATAAGTTGAGTATATGTCCACAAATTTTGAACCGTTGAAAATGAACGTATGATTTGTTATGAATTTTAAGAGGTGACTGATTCGGAAATTAGGTTTATAAATGATTTTGGTAGAAAATTCAAGAATTGAGTGGGCCCCACTTGTGGTTAGTGAAGAAATGTGCTGAATTTTATTTCAAATGTGGTGGGTGGCAATAGTAGCAGGTAAAGCTATCAAGTAGCAGGTCAAGTTTGCTTCGGCGTGCTAACATTTTCCTATGAATAGAGGGCTAAGTTAGAATTAAAAATCACACCATAAACATAAGCTTTCTCTCTCTCTCTCTCTCTCTCTATATTATCGAGCATATTTTGTGTGTATTTAGATACTTTGAGAGTTCTTTATTCAAAGATAAGTTTCATTCAAAGATCACTTGAGACCTTTCATTAGAAATCATCGATTCTTTAAGGTAAGGGATATTATTTTCTTCTTAAATGATATTATTTTCTTCAATATCATTATGCTGAGATATTGTTATGAATTTTATTGTGGAATTTCTACCTTTTTGTGTCGGGGTTACTATTCACGTATACAACACTATTCACGTATACGGCACTATTCACAAATATGGCACTATTCACTGAAAAATGGAATTTTCTCTTTTTTGTCCCAGATGTCTTTTATGGTTAATATCTTTGATTGTATCCATGTTTTGATCTTTATTTTTGAATTCTACTTCACACTTGGTTATTATGGAGTATTATTGAATTTGGATAAACCGAAATACGAATCCCTAATATTTGTCCTTTTGTCTCACTGGATTCGTTCTCTAAAATGTTTTTCATCATCCTCAGTCCTTAATGGTGATACTTGATGAATATCTTTGGCCTGTAGTGCAAAGATGAATGATGACCTGATGAATATCTTTGGCCAGTAGTGCAAAGATGAACAGGTGTTGAGATGAACATGACCAACTGGTGACACAAATGAATATCTTTGGCCCATAGTGCAAAGATGAATATTTGATGCAAGATGTATATTGATTGATGTTCTGAGGATAAAATATTGATGATGGACTTTTAAATTCATAGATGATAGTAGATTTCATTCTCTACTTAACTCTTCTAATGAATTGTTGTTTCACATTGCAGCTTGTTGATCTAAAGCTTGTTGTCTATTGTATTCTATCGATTTTTCCTCGTTGAAGACTAAGGATAATTTGTTGTATATTATCTTAGTCATAATTTTCTTTACTGGGCTAGTTGAGCTCACCCTTTTCCTTTTTGTTCCATTTTTCTTCTCAGGAGGTGAGAATTTAGCAGGGACTAGCCGAGGTATGGAGTTATGATTCAGGATAGCTGTTTTAGTAGTCCTCACTATTTTGTAGAATAATGCATCAATAATTGTAATGAGGACTTTATTTGGGTATGGATATTGTCTAGAAGACAATATTGTATTTAAACTCACAGTATGTGTTGTCGTATTTTGCACGACAATTGTAATAATGAAGTTGTAGTTTTCTTTCTGTACCATGTATTTGGCGACTCAAAATGGGTGTTGTATAACTATTTTGGGGGTGTGACATCATAATCATACCAACAACTGTCCATCAATGAACTACAGGCCAATGAAGACTTTCACCGCATCATTCGTCACATTACGGTCATGATTATACCGAATAATAATCCCTGGTCATAATCATACCAAGTCCATCTATGCACGTAAGCCAAAGATGACTTTCATCACAATATAAGCATGAGGATGATGACAATGACATAATAATTCAATAAAACAAGTTCAAGGATAAATTTTAAAGATTTATAATCTAATTTATCCAGAAATCAATAACGTCCAAATTGTCAACATGATACTGCTTTGTGGAGTAAAATTCAAGAATGCTCAAAAGAATATTTCCATGAAAAGATACTGGATGAAGCGCAAATATCCAGGATATTTTACTAATTTCATGTAGTATAGAAGCTAAAACTTTAACCAAATGAGTATTTTAGAATATATATGAAACTGCAAATGGATTTTCACCCGCCATGTGGTAATCCACGTAGACAGATCATTTCCACAATTTAATAAGGAATAAATACAGAGGATCATTCACCATGCATGCGGTAGTCCACACAGACAGGTTATTCCAATAGAATAATAAAGAATGGAATAACAGAAGAATTCACCATGCATGCGGTTGTCCGCGTAGATAGGTTATCCAACAGAATAATAAAGAATGGAATAACAGAAGAATTCACCATGCATGCGGTAGTCCGCATAGACAGGTTATTCCAACAGAATAATAATGAATGGAATAACAGAAGAATTCACCAGGCATGCGGTAGTTCGCACAAACAGGTTATTCTAACATAATAATAAAGACTGGAATAACAGAAGAATTCACCAGGGCATGCGGTAGTCTTCACAGACAGGTTATTCCAACAAAATAATAAAGAATGAAATAACAGAAGAATTCACCAGGCATGCGGTAGTCCGCATAGACAGGTTATTTCAACAGAATAATAAAGAATGGAATAACAACCCTTACGAGTATTGAAAGAAATAACTCTCTTCATGAATACCAAAGAAATAATACCCCTTACCTTAGAATAAAACTGGATACTGGAATAGAGAGGTAGCAGACTTCTCTTATTCTTTCTCTCTATAATTTCTCTCTATAATAATTGCTCTTGTGAGACTTAGTGAATTGGTGAGAATGAAAGAAGAATGAGCTTCTACTTATAGGAAAATATAGTTTCAATAATTGCACATTTTGGGGCTCGAAATATTACAGTATAATACCTTCCTATTTTTCTTTATTTTTAATTTAGTCCTAGAAGTATTATCAAACTTGCACCACCTCCCCTAGTAGTAAATCATGTGAATTAATAGTTCATTCATGTGACTTAATAATATAATCATGTGAAAAAACTAACTATAGTATAGTACCTTCATCTATACCTCCATTTTTAATTTAGTCATGAAAGTATTATCAATCTTGCACCAACTACCCTAATAGTAAATCATGTGAATCAATAGTACACACATGTGAACACATAGTTATAAGCATATGAATTAATAGCAATTAATTGCTCATTTATCTGGTGAATTACCCGATTGGTCAATATAACATCTAGACATCAATTATTATCGAAATAAATGCCAATTTCCACTAACACTAATAATTCCCACACAATGGAACTATCAATTTCATCTTTAATCAACACGAACTTATTCATCATTAATATTATAATTCACAATATTTAACAACCAGGTCATTCCCAGGAAAGAGGGGGATTTTCGATAAGGATTTCTCCTTATTGGCGCACAATTAGGTGACCAAACCTCTCGTTGATAGAACTTCTAGACATTGTCAATATTGTAAATAATAATATGAATAACTTTGCCGTCTCAATTATTGATTTAATAATATAACATATTATGTAGATGATACTGTGACAATAATTGAATCAATAATATGAGAGATATGATGCAACAATTACTGTAGCAATAATTGAGTATAACTGAGTGACTTTTCACGTAAATATCAATAATCAATACCTTGTGCTACTATGCAACCACGCCAGACATCATTGTACTTTTACTACCGGGTAGTTCAACGGTTTTAACAGTAACACTTTCGCCATTATTTTTTATAAAAGATAATTATGTCATTTTTAACTACGACAATACTTTCGTTGTGGGGTCCAATTAATGATTGTATTCGTCGCATTTAATATTCCCGTTAAAACGAATATTCCTCGACCAATCGAATATTATATAACCACTTGCTTACTTTGCAAAATTTATAAATATTACCCACAACTATAACATTATATCAAATCCACACCATAATATTCAAAAATATATTTTGAGAAAATTATTCTTTGTTCATAAAAGTTGGGGTCTTACAACCTCCCCTTCTTATGAAATTTTGTCCTCGAAATTAGGGTACGTACTTGGTATATCGAAGAGGTGAGGATATCTTGACTTCATCTCAGATTCTAACTCCCAGATCATTTCTTCCACATCGTGGTTTCTCCACAAAACTTTGACTTGAGATATAACCTTGGAGTGTAGATTATGATCCTTCTTATCTAAGATTTTAATAGGTAACCCTTCATATGTTAAATCTTCCTCTATCTAGTATGGTTTTAATTCAATAATGTGGTTTGGGTCTTTCACATATTTACGTAACATAGATATGTGAAAAACGTTATGAACACAAGACATACTTGGCGGTAAGGTGAGTCTATAGGCCACAGTTCCTACTCGATCGAGGATTATAAATGGGCCAATGAATCGAGGATTGAGCTTTCCTCTCTTTCCAAATCTCGTAACTCCTTTCCATGGAGCAACATGTAACAACACATGATCTCCAATATTAAATTCCACGTCCTTTTGATGAAGATCAGCATAACTTTTTTGTCGATCTTGTGAGGTTTTTATACGTTGTCGGATCGTTTAAATCTTTTCCGTAGTCATATGTACCAACTCCAGTCCCAACAACGTTACTTCACCCACCTCATCCCAACATACTGGAGAACGTCACTTTCTTCCATACAACGCCTCAAATGGAGCCATGCCAATACTTGCTTGATAACTATTGTTGTAGGAAAACTCCACCAATGGTAAGAACTTGTCCCAACTTCCCTTGAAGTCAAGGACATAGAGTCTTAATAATTTTTCAAGAGTTTGAATAGTCCTTTCCAAATGCCTGTCCGTTTGAGGATGATATGCCAAACTAAATCGTAAATCCGTGCCCATAGCTTTTTGCAAACTAACCCAAAATCTTGAAGTGAATCTTGGGTCTCGATCAGAAACTATGGATACTGGCATACCATGAAATCTTACAATCTCGTTTATGTACATACTAGCAAGACGTTTTAGTGTATAAGTTTCTCGTATCGATAAGAAATGAGCAGACTTGGTCAATCTATCAACAATGACCCAAATCGCATCTATGCCTTGAAAAACCTTGGGAAGACCGAAGAACGAAATCCTGGTGGTAATGTGCTCCCACTTCCATTCGAATTTCAAGTGGTTGCAATGGACCTTTTGGCACTTGATGTCCGCCTTGACTTTCGTTGACAAGTTAGACACCTTGAGATAAACCCCGCTATCTCTCTCTTCATATTGCTCCACTAAAATATATATCGAAGATCATGATACATTTTGGTACTCCCAAGATGGATTACAAATGGTGTGTTGTGCGCCTCCATCATGATTTTATACTTCAAGTAAGAATCGTTAGGAACACAAAGTCTGGAGTTGACTCGAAGTATTCCTTCTTCATCGATTCTTGCTTCCGAAATAGCACCTTCTTGCACTTTCTTCCTCATACGCATCAGCTCCAGATCTGTAGCTTGAGCAGCTTTAACTTTATCGATTAAAGTCGGTTCTACTCGTATATTCGCCATCATCACATGGGTCCCTGGAGTCTTTAACTCTATCTCCATCCTTCATACGTCATACAAAATGGGTCTTTGCGTTGAGAATATTACACTCGCATTCAAGATATGATCTTTAATTCAATGCGCCAGCTACTACATTCGCTTTTCCAGGATGGTATTGGATGGTATGATCATAATCTTTCAACATCTCAAGCCATCGTCGTTACCGCATGTTGAGTTCCTTTTGAGTGAAGAAATATTTGAGGCTTTTATGATCCGTATAGATCTCCACCTTCTCTCCATACAAGTAATGCCTCCAAATCTTAAGCACAAAAATGACTGCTGCCAACTCTAGATCATGAGTAGGATAATTCCTCTTATATTCTTTGAGTTGTCATGAGGCATAGGCTATGACTTTCCCATGTTGCATGTGAACACATCCTAACCCTTTGCCTGAAGCATCACTATAGATGACAAATCCCTCCAAGCCAGATGGTATTGTCAGAACAGGTGCTGAAATGAGTCTTCTCTTGAATTCTTGAAAACTCTTCTCACATTCCTCGCTCCAACCAAACTTTGTATCTTTTCGAGTCAGCTGAGTTAATGAAGTAGCGATTCAAGAAAATCATTCCACGAATCTCCGATAATAACCAGCTAAGCCGAGAAAGCTACGTACTTCGGACACTGACTTTGGTTGCTCCCAGCTTTGAATTGCTTCAATCTTCGCTGGGTCAACAGATATTCCATGATTTGATATCACATGCCCAAGGAATGCAACTTCCTTAAGCCAGAACTCACATTTCTTCAACTTGGCATAAAGCTTGTTTTCACGAAGCTTTTAAAGTTTCAGCCTCAAGTGTTGCTCATGATTTTCACGGCTTTTGGAGTATATGAAGATGTCATCAATAAAGACGACGAAAAAGTGATCCAAATATTCCTTGAATACTCGGTTCATCATGTCCATGAAGGCAGCAAGAGCATTAGTCAATCCGAAAGACATGACTAAGAATTCATAACGCCTGCATCGAAGTTCTCGAAAAGGTCTTTTGAATGTCATCGCTTTTAATCTTCAAATCGATGATATCCTAACGAAGATCAATCTTTGAAAAGAATTTGGCTCCTTGCAAATCGGGTCAAACAGGTCATCAATGCGAGGCAACGGTACCTATTTTGATGGTGACATGATTCAACTCCCGATAATCAATACAAAGTCGATACTTCCATCTTTCTTTTTCACGAATAGAACAGAGCACCCCAAGGAGACGATTAGGACTAATGAAACCAATGTTTAACAATTCTCGTAGTTGGGTTTTTAACTCGAAGTTCAATAGGAGCCATTCGATATGGGGCTTTGGAAATGGGTTTTGTACGGATTCAAGGTCGATACAAAATTCAATTTCACGCCCGGGGGGGTAGGCTAGGAAGTTCTTCGAGGAATACGTCAGAAATTTATTAACAATAGAAATATCATTCAAATCTAACGTATTTTTATTTAAACTGTGACATGGGCTAAGAAATCTTTGACATCCATTTTCAATAAACGAATAACTTTATGGCTTGATACGGTGATTGATTTTAGTGGTTTGGTTGCTTGAATTCGCATAATAGGTTGGTTAGGAATATGAAAGCTAACAACCTTAGAAAAACAATCGAGTTTAGCATGATGAGTAGTTAACCAATCAATCCCTAAAATCACATCAAATGCAAGTATTTTCAAAGAAATAAGATCGACAGGTAACGTGCGGTTACCGATTTGAATCAAACAAGACTTATAACAGTGGATGTAATGAAGGTTTCTCCCAACAGAGTTTCAACCGATAAGTCAAAGTCTAATTTCTCCAGAGTTAAATTTAAACATTGAGCACAAGTAGGAGAAATAAAAGAATGGGTAGAACGGGTATCAAATAAGGTATATACTTTGCTAGAGTTTATGATTAGCTTATCCGTGATCACCTCGTTCAGATTCCTCACTTTTTGGGAGGTTACGACAAACCTCTCCCTTGAACTACCAGTTTTATCTTGTCTGGGACGGCCTTTTATGCCTCCATCCCAGTTGGACTTGACTTTGGTGCACGACAAAATCGGGCTAGGTGACCTTCTCTTCCACAATTGTACTATGCTTTGGACTGCATCACGCAGTTTGGACTGATATGTTCCTCCTCTCCGCGTTTGTAACATACGACCGACGGTCGTTCTCCTTTCTTAACAACAGGTTCTGGTGTTGACGTCTTTCCATCATTGTTGAATCTCCTCTTCTTGAAATGTCCACTCTTATTGTCATGGCCATGATTGCCACCTAAGTGATTACAATTTCTGGCATGTTGATTCCCTCCACGCTTGTTATCATGGCTTCGATGACTGCTACCACTGGTATTATCGACTTGTTGGCTGCTCTCTCTTGGTTGGGTTGACTCATTATCGCGCTCCAATAACTGAGCCCTATTCACAACATCTGAATACAAACACAGTTTGTGAGAAATTAGGTATTGACGTATCTCCGGTTTAGAAACATCCACGTCATTCTCTCCTCATTATCAACCAAGTGGAACGCAAACTGGGATAACTCGACAAACTTAGCTTCGTACTGTGACACGATCATATTGTTTTGCTCCAGCTTGATAAACTCTACCTCCTTCATGTGACGAATACTTTCGGGAAAGTACTTGTCGTTGAACAACTCTTGGAACTTCTCCTAAGGCATCTTCAGTGTCGTAGGTTGAGTACGCTTTACAGATTCCCACCAGTAATCTGCCTCTTCTCGCAATATGAAGGTGGCAAAGGGAACCTTTTGCTCCTCGGAGCATCCCAAGACATCAAATATCTTGGTGATCTGCTTAATCCACGTCTACGCCTTAAGTGGTTTTGGCTCTCCAAAAAACTCCGGTGGTCCCAGCTCCTTGAACTGTTTAGCGGTGACCGTCCGAGAGTTGCCAGTGTTTCCACCTGCATTTTGAACAGGAGTCGCTCTCGCCTGATGTTGCATAAATTGTATAAAGCCTCTGAACATCCCATCGTTCACCATTTCATCAGTGTTATTGTTTACCTGAGGATTATTGTCTTCCTGTTGCACATTATCCTGGGTATTGATCGTTGGTGACTCAACGGTCTCATGTGCTTCATTGCTTATCTCAACATTTTTGGATGCCATTTTCAAATACTTCCACAAAACAAGGGTTAATTAATATATCACATATTATCCCTAAACTCTGACCGACCAATTAAATACCAAATAAACTTAGGTAGGTCATACTAGCGAAGGAATTCTCCGTCTCTCCCCTCCTAGTTCTTGTCTCACATCTCGACCAAGGGATCATATCCCTAAGCTTTGATATTAACCTGTGACGCCCCAAAATAGGTATACATCACCCATCTTGAGTCGCCAAATACATGGTACAAAATTCAAATACAACTTAATTATACAACAGTCGTGTAAAATACGACAAAACATAATATAAGAGTTTTAATAAGAATATTATCATCTAGACAATATCTACACTCAATGGAGTCCTCATTACATTTATTGTCACACTATTTTATAGAATAGTGAGGACTACTCAAACAACCATCTGGACCGTCAATCCGTTCCCCAACTCGTCCCATCTATATTCTCATTTCCTGAAGAGAACAGTGAAAGAAAGGGTGAGCTCAACTAGCCCAGTAAGAAATATTATGACTAAGATAATGCATAATAAATTATCCTTAGCCTTGAACAGTATAACAACTGATAGCATATAAAAGACAACAAGTTTTAGATCAACAATTGCAGCTGAATAAGAAATCTATTAGAAGAGTCAAGTAGAGCATAAAATCTACTATCTTCTATGATTTAAAAAGTTTTTCAACAATTTTATCGCTGAGACTCAGCTTAATAAATAAAATCGAATCATTCCTACATCACGGCCAAGGATATTCATGTAATCATCAATAGTCATGATTATACCGAATAATCACTGGTCATAATCATACCAACAAATCGTCCATCAATGAACTACAGCCAATGAGGACTTTCACCACATCATTCATCACATTACTATTCATGATTATACCGAATAATCTCTGGTCATAATCATACCAAGTCCATCTATGCACATAAGCCAAAGATGACTTTCATCACAATATAAGCATGATGATGATGACAATGACATAATAATTCAATAAAACAAGTTCAAGGATAAATTTTAAAGATTTATAATCTAATTTATCCAGAAATCAATCGTCCAAATTGTCAACATGATACTGCTTTGTGGAGTGAAATTCAAGAATGCTTAGAAGAATATTTCCATGAAAAGATATTGGATGAAGTACAAATATCCAGGATATTCTACTAATTTCATGGAGTATAGAAGCCAAAACTTTAACTAAATGAGTATACTAGAATATATGAAACTGCGAATGGATTTTCACCCGCTGTGCGGTAATCCACGTAGACAGATCATTTCCACAATTTAATAAGGAATGAATAAGAAGGATCATTCATCATGTATGCGGTAGTCCACATAGACAGGTTATTCCAACAGAATATTAAAGAATGGAATAATAGAATAATTCACCATGCATGCGGTTGTCCGCGTAGACAGGTTATTCCAACAGAATAATAAAGAATGGAATAACAGAAGAATTCACCATGCATGCGGTAGTCCGCACAGATAGGTTATTCCAACATAATAATAAAGAATGGAATAACAGAAGAATTCACCAGGCATGCGGTAGTTTGCATGCATAAAGTTATTCCAATGTAATAATAAAGAATGGAATAAGAGAAAAATTCACGTGCATGCAGTAGTCCGCATGCATGAGTTATTCCAATGTAATAATAAAGAATGGAATAAAAGAAGAATTCACCATGCATGCGATAGTCCACATGACGGAGTTATTCCAATGTAATAATAAAGAATAGAATAGCGAGAAGAATTCACGGACATGCGGTAGTCTCTTACATGCATGAGTTATTCCAACAAAATAATAAAGAATGGAATAATGAAGAATTCACTAGACATACGCAGAGTCCGACATGCAAAGTTATTCTAATGAATAATAAAGAATGAAATAACAAAAGAATTCACCTGGCATGCGGTAGTCCACACAGACAGGTTATTCCAACAGAATAATAACAAATGGAATAACAACTCTTATGAGTATTGAAAGAAATAACTCTCTTCATGAATACGAAAGAAATAATACCCCTTACCTTAGAATAAAACTGGATACTGGAATAGAGAGGTATAAGACTTTTCTTCTTCTTTCTCTATATAATTTTTCTCTATAATAATTGTTCTTCTAAGACTTAGTGAATTGGTGAGAATGAAAGAAGAATGAGCTTCTATTTATAGGAAAATATAGTTTTGATAATTGCACGTTTTGGGGCTCAAAATATTACGGTATAATACCTTCTTCTTTTTCTTCATTTTTAATTTAGTCCTGCAAGTATTATCAAACTTGCACCACCTCCCCTAGTAGTAAATCATGTGAATTAATAGTTCATTCATATGACTTAATAGTATATTCATGTGAAAAAACTAATTACAATATAGTACCTTCATCTATACCTCCATTTTTAATTTAGTCATGCAAGTATTATCAATCTTGCACCAACTCCCCTAATACTAAATCATGTGAATTAATAGTACACACATGTGAACATATAGTTATAAGCATGTGAATTAATAGCAATTAATTGCTCATTTATCCGGTGAATTACCCGATTGGTCAATATAACCTCCAGACATCAATTATTATCGAAATAAATGCCGATTTCCACAACACTAATAATTCCCACACGATGGAACTATCAATTTCATCTTTAATCAACACGAACTTATTCATCATTAATATTATAATTCACAATATTTAACAACCAGGTCGTTCCCAGGAAAGAGGGGGCTTTTCGATAAGGATTTCTCCTTATTGGCACACAATTACTTGACCAAACCTCTCCCCGACTCATCCCACCTATATTCTCATTTCCTGAAGAGAACAGTGAAAGAAAGGGTGAGCTCAACTAGCCCAGTAAGAAATATTATGACTAAGATAATGCAGAATAAATTATCTTTAACCTTCAACAGTATAACAACTGATAGCATATAAAAGACAACAAGTTTTAGATCAACAACTGCAGCGGAATAAGCAACCCATTAGAAGAGTCAAGTAGAGCATAAAATCTACTATCTTCTATGATTTAAAAAGTTTTTCAATAGTTTTATCGCTGAGACTCAGCTTAATAAATAAAATCAAATCATCCTTGCATCACGACCAAGGATATTCATGTAATCATCAATGGTCATGATTATACCGAATAATCCCTGGTCATAATCATACCAACAACTGTCCATCAATGAACTACAGGCCAATGAGGACTTTCATCACATGATTCGTCACATTACGGTCATGATTATACTGAATAATTCATGGTCATAATCATACCAAGTCCATCTATGCACGTAAGCCAAAGATGACTTTCATCATAATATAAGCATGAGGATGATGACAATGACATAATAATTCAATAAAACAAGTTCAAGGATAAATTTTAAAGATTTATAATCTAATTTATCCAGAAATCAATAACGTCCAAATTGTCAACATGATACTGCTTTGTGGAGTAAAATTCAAGAATGCTCGAAAGAATATATCCATGAAAAGATACTGGATGAAGCGCAAATATCCAGGATATTCTACTAATTTCATGGAGTATAGAAGTCAAAACTTTACCCAAATGAGTATACTAGATTATATGAAACTGCAAATGGATTTTCATCCGCCATGCGGTAATCCACGTAGACAGATTATTTCTATAATTTAATAAGGAATGATACGAAGGATCATTCACCATGAATTGATGAGTCCACACAGCATAAAAGTTATTCCAATGTAATAATAAAGAATGGAATAATGAAGAATTCACCATGCATGCGGTTGTCGCAGTAGGCAAAAGTTATTCCAACAGAATAATAAAGAATGGAATAACAAAAGAATTCACCATGCATGCGGTAGTCCGCGTAGACAGGTTATTTCAACAGAATAATAAAGAATGGATTAACAGAAGAATTCACTAGGCATGCGGTAGTCCGCACAGACAGGTTATTCCAATAGAATAATAAAGAATGGAATAACAAAAGAATTCACCAGGCATGCGGTAGTCCGCGAAGATGCATGGAGTTATTCCAATGTAATAATAAAGAATGGAATAACAACCCTTACGAGTATTGAAAGAAATAACTCTCTTCATGAATACGAAAGAAATAATATCCATTACCTTAGAATAAAACTGGATACTGGAATAGAGAGGTAGCTGTTGGGTAAAATCTATATATGCAAAACACGCAAGTATACGTGGTCAACAAGTAATAAAGTGATAAGTTGAGTATCGTTCCCATAAAGATCAACTAGCAATAATCTTAACTTACAATTACCAATTTTCTATTAATCCTAATTTTATTAAACTATTCAACTCAATAATTATAATTAAAGATTCTAAATTAAAGAATAACAAACTACCACAAAACAATCACAATTATCAAAATTTAGAATTTCAAACAATTAATAGAGAATTAGACCTATGATTTCACCCAAAGCTTCACTTTGACTTGAACACCCTTCTTCCAATTCAACTCACTATCCCAATTTATTTATCAAGAACACGAACGTAGTATTAACCACCTCTCGATGCACTAATACCATATTAACTTAAATCCACAATTAAGATAGAAACAAGTTAAACACCTTAATTAACTAACTCACTATAACTCTATGTCAATTACAATTAAAGAAGGTTTAAGATTAAGTTCTCTATCCGATTAAATGCGATGTCAAGCATATCTCTACCTTAACATTCATCAAGATTCTGCTATTCAAAAAATTCATGAACACAGGCTATATTAACTAAGTTTAGACATGAATATCCTCTCTCGATTCCATACAAATCCACAAAGAATTGTTGATCAGGCAATTCCTAAATTCAAGCTCAAATTAATATAGATAAACTGGAAATAGATTATTGAACTGGAAATCAAAGTTACAAAACCATCGATTCACTTAAAGATCCATCATAAACCTAAAAAATGAATTAGTTCATCATAAACGAAATAAACACTGAATAAATCATAGAAATCATTCTTTCAATTAAAAATAATAGACTAAGATGAAGAATATTGAAAAACACCCTTCTCGTAGCCTAGAATTGCAATCGTCTCGAAAATCTCTTCGAAATACTCCTCCAACGCTTGCTTAGACAAGCTGAGATTGCTCTTCGTAATGTGCTTTGTGTGTTGTTGAATTTGTTGTTAATTGAGTAATAGATGTCCAACCCACAAGTCCCAGTCCAATTTTCTGCTAAATAGAGTCCATAAACTATTCAAATGCTAGAAACCAACTACCATCAAAGTTTAGCAAGTAGCAGGAGTCTTGTCCAACCGAGACCCCCCGCCCCGGTGGGGGTGCATGCCTTATGTGAGCCCACCCCGGTGGGCACCCTTTCTGCTAAATCCTTATGTAGACCCCCCCGCCCCGGCGGGGGTATATAGTAAAAATAGGCCCGCCCCGACGGGGGTGTGTTCTGCTAAATAGTTTGCTGAACTTCATGATTTCTTCCCAATTTGCATCATTCGACTCCAAATCATCTCAATTGACTCTAAATATACGTTAAATACCGCAACAACCATCCTACACATAAAAGAACATAAAACAAGTGAAAACAAACATGAACACACGAATTTAACAACAAATAAGCATGAAATAGACCCTGATATGCGTATATAAAATCCACTTATCAAAATCCCCCAAACTTAAACTGTGCTAGTCCTCGAGCACAAAACAACTACATGCTATGCAATGCAAGGAGATGAAATTAATATGATCTAATTTATATGCTTCGAATCCATCAGTATCACAGAATCAAAATTATCTTAACGGCCTCAGCGAAATCAAGCAACTATACAATATCAATCACCAAAACCAATCTACAATTCCTCCGTAACCCTCAAATCTCAAGCCATCATCACTGGTATAGTGTGTGTGTGTGATCAACATCCATGATAACTGCTACGAATTCAAATTCAATACATAACCCATTTCTTAGAAGGAATCATACAACTCAAAATTAAAAATTTCAAAAATAGACAGCTCCAACTAAAACTTAAACAATTACCAATCTCAGGGGTTCATACAAGGTACTTATACTTTATTCATATATATATTTTTTCTTTTTCTTTTTCTTTTCTTACGGAGGCTTTTTGCTCTTTTCCCGTTTTATTCATTTTTTTAGATATATACATACATGACCGTGTAATGTCTCATCCCATTAGGCTGACAGTGCTACCCCTTAGCGAGCTTTCAACCAACGACTACCAGACCATAAAAGACCTTAGAGCTCTAGGTGTAAAGACAATCCCCTTGGGCGTACTTGCTCAAGTAATAGACGCCCCGAAACAAGACTAGTCACGATATATACTTTCTTTTTTTTTCTTTTTATATTTTTTTTATATTAAGCTTATATACCCCACATATCATCCCCCAAACTTAGGTTCTTGCCTAATTTTTGCCTTTACTGTCTATCCTTGTCATTGTCTCATTCACTCTAGCATTATCCTCTAGAGACTATTAATGTATCAATTTGAACTGACCAGTCAACAAAGATGTTAATAATCGTGCTAACCTTTTCTATACCAGTTTCAAACGAGCTCAAGATTTGACTCATAATAGAAATTGCATCAAAGTTCTAGTACTCAATATTGTATTGGTTAACTTATTATCAATCTCATCATTGGCCCACAAATAATATGAACTACAACATTGCTGGACTTATGCAAACACAATATTTAACTAACTAATTTTTTTATTTTTTTATTTTTTTTATTTTTTTAGATAAACTGACAAAATGCACTATTTACAAAAATGCACTATTTATCACTAAAAACAATGCAATGACAATAATAACCTAAACTACTATGTATGCACCTAAGCTATCATGCAGTACTAAAATTAAAATGACAAAATGCAACCTAAGTACTATATATACATGAAAACATGAATTTAAATCCCCCAAACTTAAGTAATACAATGTCCTCATTGGATGATTAATCAAAATTAGGTACGTGAGGACTTCCCTGCTATTGCTTAAGTATGAGGAGGTGGTTGTTGTTCTTCTTCGTCTGAATCACTTGGTGGAAACCTCGGCATTGGCATTGGTTGGATATGGAAATTGGGCCACCGGGTTGAAGCTTTGAAGAGTTATGTTGAGTGAGGCAAAAGATGCGTTCATAGCATCAAACATGTGATCTTGCCTCAGTGCCAATCGCCGCATTTCCCGACGTGCTTCTTTGTTGTGCCCATTCATTTGATTTTGGAAATCAAGGAACTGAGGACTGGATATGGCCTCGGTCTGCATTACCTGTTCAACCCCTTGATCTCCCATAGCTTCATCATCATCCTCCGATGCCTCTGTAGCATCAACTTCATCTTCCGAAGCCGACAAAAAAATAAAACCCAGACCACGTGGATGTGACTCGCCTCCTGCCCATACAGAATACCACGCTATCATTCTAGAATCAAGCAACGTGAGCGGCATTTATGTGGGCTCATCATTGGACCATCTCATCCCTGCATTGCAACACAACCCACATATGAGTGATGGGTGTGGCAAGCCGCCCGAAAACTTTCCACGTAAACATCAGCGGATGGAGAAACAGATGATGGCCCCGACGTCGATAATGAAATCTTGCACAATTGCGTACAATAGTAACGCCTTCTCTTTGGTCACGTCCGAGGTGTGTTGGGACGGAAGAAATTTAGCGCATAGGAATGCGTACCATATTTTTCCATACCGATTATGGTCCTTGCTATGGAACACTGTGCCTCCCTTCCGACCTTTGATCCAAGATGTTCCCGGCCTTGTCATCTCCGTGATTATTGCATCATAGTCCGGATCAGAATCTCGTAGGTGAGCATCGTGGTAGTGGCGAGGTACCCTCAGTTGATAGTAGGTGTTGATTACATCAGCACTGAATGAAACCAAACGACCCCTCACAAATGTGTGGAATGGTTCTTTATCTGCGGCGTTTGCATAAAACTCCTTGACAATGTTGACCACAGTGGGTTCTGGCTCTTCTATGAATTTTGTCCACCCCTTTTGATAAATTTGAGGCATCATCTCCCCATCGTTAGGATCCGGTGCCAACCCCCACTCCGGTGTAAGGGCTTTGGTGAATATGTAATCATACCTGTCGGCGGCAGCGACACTCACGAATTTTTGGCGATCGAAGGTTCGGGTTGGTTGAGATGGCCTTGAACTCTTTCCCCTTTGGCGTTTCGTTGTTGAATGTGAAGCCATGGTCTCTTTCTATTGCTTGACTCACACTACTTTGCCCCTCCAAACTTGGTTGATACACACTACCAAATAATTGATGTGCACAAATGCTTATCCCCCAAACTTGTCAATTTGGCCCTCAAATATGGTGAATGGAGTTGAGTAACTTGAAAATAGTGGTATGTTTACCTCTCAAATGCTCACAACTAACCTCTATTAATGCCCTAATTCAAAATTTGATGAGTGTAATTGTAGAGTGTTGTGTGGAATATGGGATGAGATGTGGTAATATATAGAGGTGGTGTGAGGATGTTTGTTGGTGAATTGAAGAGGTGGGGAGAGGTAGTGGAGCATTGGAAATCATGGGTGTAGTGGGTGGTGGGTGGTGGTTATGAGGAGATTTAATTGAGGGAGAAGTTATGGGAGTTGTGGAGTCTAGCATATGTAACTGCCAAAAAATTCAGTTGAAATCCAGGACTCTTGCCCCGGTGGGGGGGTGCTAAGCTTGAAAATCCCGCCCAATGAGCATGGCTCTCATGATTTCAAGCATTGAGGACCCGCCTTCTACGGCGGAGGGTACAAAACTTAAGAGGTCACTTTGCCGGGTTTGTATCTCGTTAAAGTTCTGGGACCCCGCAGGACGGGTTTGTAGTCTAAAAAAGAAGCTCAGCTCCGATGAGCATGCCTACTGTCAGACACCTCTGTTTTCTCACTTTGCTTCATTGTAACTCACCATATTATCCTTTGTTCATCCCGCATAATGTAAAATATGAAAGTTAATGAGTTGTTGATAACATGATACATTATGGAGAGATTAACAAAATTTTTAATGTATTCTACTACCTAGCAATTTAATGAAAACTATATTGTCACAAATATGAATGAAAAATATGAGAAATAAACTAAAGATTGGGTTGCATCCTAATTAGCGTTTGATTTTAAGTCGTTTAGCCTGACTACTTCCTGTTCATGTTGTGTCGGCCAATGTGATAGCGATCACATCGGTGTTAGCTTCTCCACCCTAATAATGCTTTAGACGCTGACCATTGACCTTGAATGATTCTAACGGATTGCGACTGTAGAGTTCAACTGCGCCATGAGAGAATACCTGCTTGATAGTGAATGGTCCCGACCATCTTGACTTAAGCTTCTCTGGCAACAATCGCAATCGTGAGTTGAACAAGATGACTGATTGACCCAGCTCGAATGTTCGATGCAAAATTTTCTGATTGTGCCATCTTTTTACCTTCTCCTTGTATAATTTGGAGTTCTCATAGATGTGAAGGCGAAATTCGTCGAGCTCATTCAGTTGAAGTAGTCTTTTTTCCCCTACAACTGCTTGATCAAAATTGAGTTTTTGAACTGCCCAAGAAGCCTTATGTTGTAGCTTGACTGGTAAGTGACATATCTTCCTGTACAGTAGTTGATATGGTGACATCCTGATTGGTGTCTTGTACGCAGTCCAGTATGCCTATAATGCATCATCTAATCGAAGAAACCAATCTTTCCGACTCGAATTTACTACTTTCTCCAATATCTTTTTAACTTCTCTATTTGACACCTCAGCCTGCCCACTGGTTTGAGGGTGATATGTTGTAGCTATCTTGTGGTTGACCCCATACTTGGTCAAAAGAGTTGTAAAGGACTTATTGTAGAAGTGGGTAAAATCTATATACGCAATACACACAAGTATACGTGGTCAACAAGTAATAAAGTGATAAGTTGAGTATTGTTCCCACAGAGATTAACTAGCAATAATCTTAACTTACAATTACCAAATTTCTATTAATCCTAATTTTATTAAACTATTCAACTCAATAATTATAATTAAAGATTCTAAATTAAAGAATAACAAACTACCACAAAACAATCACAATTATCAAAATTTAGAATTTCAAACAATTAATAGAGAATTAGACCTATGATTTCACCCAAAGCTTCACTCTGACTTGAACACCCTTCTTCCAATTCAACTCACTATCCCAATTTATTTATCAAGAACACGAACGTAGTATTAACCACCTCTCGATGCACTAATACCATATTAACTTAAATCCACAATTAAGATAGAAACAAGTTAAACACCTTAATTAACTAACTCACTATAACTCTATGTCAATTACAATTAAAGAAGGTTTAAGATTAAGTTCTCTATCCGATTAAATGCGATGTCAAGCATATCTCTACCTTAACATTCATCAAGATTCTGCTATTCAAAAAATTCATGAACACAGGCTATATTAACTAAGTTTAGACATGAATATCCTCTCTCGATTCCATACAAATCCACAAAGAATTGTTGATCAGGCAATTCCTAAATTCAAGCTCAAATTAATATAGATAAACTGGAAATAGATTATTGAACTGGAAATCAAAGTTACAAAACCATCGATTCACTTAAAGATCCATCATAAGCCTAAAAAATGAATTAGTTCATTATAAACGAAATAAGCATTGAATAAATCATAGAAATCATTCTTTCAATTACAAATAATAGCCTAAGATGAAGAATATTGAAAAAAACCCTTCTCGTAGCCTAGAATTGTAATTGTCTCGAAAATCTCTTCGAAATACTCCTCCAACGCTTGCTTGGACAAGCTGAGATTTATCTTCGTAATGTGCCTTGTGAGTTGCTGAATTTATTGTTAATTGAGTAATAGATGCCCAACCCACAAGTCCCAGTCGAATTCTCTGCTAAATAGAGTCCATAAACTATTCAAATGCTTGAAACCAACTCCCATCAAAGTTCAGGAAGCAGCAGGAGTCTTCTACAACCGAGACCCCCCGCCCCGGCGGGGGTGCATGCCTTATGTGAGCCCGCCCTAACGGGCACCCTTTCTACTAAATCCTTATGAAGACCCCCTTACTTTGCTAGGTATATATTATAATAGGCCCATAGATGGGGGTGTGATGATCCGCTAAATAGTTTCTTTGAACTTCATGGCTTCTTCCCAATTTGCATCATTCGACTCCAAATCATCCCAATTGACTCCAAATATACTTTAAATGCCGCAACAACCATCCTACACATAATAGAACATAAAACAAGTGAAAACGAACATGAACACAAGAAGTTAGCAACAAATAAGCATGAAATGGACATTGATACACGTATATAAAATTCACTTATCAGTAGCAGACTTCTCTTCTTCTTTCTCTCTATAATTTCTCTCTATAATAATTGCTCTTGTGAGACTTAGTGAATTGGTGAGAATGAAAGAAGAATGAGCTTCTATTTATAGGAAAATATAGTTTCAATAATTGCACGTTTTGGGGCTCGAAATATTACAGTATAATACCTTCCTCTTTTTCTTCATTTTTAATTTAGTCCTACAAGTATTATCAAACTTGAACCACCTCCCCTAGTAGTAAATCATGTGAATTAATAGTTCATTCATGTGACTTAATAGTATAATCATGTGAAAAAACTAATTATAGTATAGTACCTTCATCTATACCTCCATTTTTAATTTAGTCATGCAAGTATTATCAATCTTGCACCAACTCCCCTAATAGTAAATCATGTGAATCAATAGTACACACATGTGAACACATAGTTATAAGCATGTGAATTAATAGCAATTAATTGCTCATTTATCTGGTGAATTACTCGATTGCTCAATATAACCTCCAGACATCAATTATTATCGAAATAAATGCTGATTTCCACTAACACTAATAATTCTCACACAATGAAACTATCAATTTCATCTTTAATCAACACGAACTTATTCATCATTAATATTATAATTCATAATATTTAACAACCAGGTCGTTTCCAGAAAAGAGGGGGCTTTCCGATAAGGATTTCTCCTTATTGGCGCACAATTAGGTGACCAAACCTCTCCTCGATGTAACTTCCGGACATTGTCAATATTGCAAATAATAATATGAATAACTTTTTGTAGTCTCAATTATTGATTTAATAATATAACATATTATGCGAGATGATATTGTGACAATAATTGAATCAATAATATGAGAGATATGATGCAAAGAATTCTTGTAGTAATAATTGAGTATAAGCGAGTGACTTCTCACGTAAGCATCAATAATCAATCTCGTGTGCTACTATACAACCACGCCAGACATCTTTGTACTTTTACTACTAGGGTAGTTTCAGCTTTTAACGGTAACACTTTTTTGCCGTTATTTTTATAAAAAGATAATTTTGTTGTTTTCTAACTACGACAATACTTCTATTGTGGGGTCCACCAATGATTGTGTCGTCGTACGAATATTCCCTGTTAAAACGAATATTCCCCGACCAATCGAATTTTATATAACCACTTGCTTACTTTGCAAAATTTATAAATATTACCCACAACTATAACATTATATCAAATCCACACCATAATATTCAAAAATATATTTCGAGAAAATTATTCTTTATTCATAAAAGTTGGGGTCTTACATTAAGAATTATCACAAGTAAGACAATGAAGGAAGATGGAGAAAAAGGACATTCTAAGTCATCTAGCTATGCTAGATTTCAAAAATATTGATATCGTGCTGATGTGTATGTTTTTGGAAAGAAAAGTATTGGATCAAATTTTTGGAACCAATGAATTTTAAAAGAACTATTCTTTGTATTACTGTGCTAATTGTTTCGGCTAGATAAAATTTGATTGGAAAATATCAAAATATATTTTATATCATTAGTGCATTTGATGCAGAGATGGTAAAAAGATGTAGTTATTAATGCAATTGAACCTAGTGTTGGATTTGATCTTAGGATCAACAACTCGTTATGGTATTATGTAGAATGACAAAGTCATAAACTGACGAAGTCCTTAACGTATTGTGAAACAGTACGGTATCACTACGTCATAAAACATTTTGAAGTATTGTGAAAGAATTTAAAGAAGTAGTCAATGTCAATTGATTTGACTAGACGAATGTTTCAAATTGATGTCCAATTTATTTGTATGGTCTAAGCTATTTAATTTGACTAGACAAATGGTATGTCATGTTATAAGAAATCGAGCTTTCCTTAAGAAGTTGTGCCAAATAAAATTACTTTAGTGCAAAATATGATGAATAAGTCTGAGAAGAACAAACTTCGAGATATAGGGATAGGTTGATCACCTAATTTACCAAAAATGGTGGTTTACCTTCTTTGTGATTGTAAACGTACTGGGTAAGCAAGAATGGTTTACGATAAAATATTGTTAAATCTAGTAAGAGATCATGGTCTATAAGACCCCTCAACAAAATAAAAAATATTTTAGAGGAATTTTTATATTCCTAATTGTTCATTCTACTTCATAATTCTTTGATAAATGGTGAAGATTTTGGAATGACTACGAGAATAGAACTTTTACGAAGAGGAGTGGTGGTAAGATATAATTCTCATATGAGAAGTAGTAAGAAACTCAATTAGTTGAGGAAGTTTGTATGCTAAAATTTAGAGGGCAAAATTTATAAAAGGAGGGGTGAATGTGATATCCCGAATGATTGAAAGAATAGTTAAGCATGATGTTTAACTAATGACAATTATGTTAGAAGATAATCTTTAGAAAAAAAATTGGAATGAGTTAAGGAAAGGAATAAGTAGATAAAACCTAATTGAATAGTATCTTGAGTTTATTCAACATAAAAGAGAAGTATAAGTATGAAGAAATACAAGTAAGAATAATGCATCGATATATGGGGGTAATTACGTAATGGTAATTCCGAGGACATAATTCTTATAAGGAGGGAAGAATGTGATAACCCAAAAAATCGGATTATCAAGAAATTTAAGTTTAAAGAATTATTAATTAATAAATGAATTTTTATTAATTATATTCTGTGTTATGTGTTTATTAGTCGTTCTATAACGTAAGATGATTAGAAAGTAGGAGTATTTTGGCTACGAGCTAGAATGAACGAGTAAGAATTTTCAAGACGAAAATAAAAAAATTTCGGGAATAAAAATATTTTCGAGGAAAAAGACGAAATAGACACTATTCACCTGACAAAACCTAGGGTTTAGGGTTTGAATAACCTAGTCCTTTTTGAGAGTTTGGTATGTCATAATGATATTTCGTCTGAATATTTGACAGTAATATACCGTGAAAAGTTATGTTAGCCGATAAAAGTTTATTCTGAAAAATGCGCATAAATCAGATGAAATAAAAGCGACGAAAAGTACTGCTATGTACTTTTTATTCGTTTAACTATGTTAGGAAAAAACGTGAAGGAAAACACTTATCTTCAAAAAATATTTTTCAGTTTTTGGAATTTCTGAAGAATGCATAAAAGTAAATCAGTAGAGGAAAGACGAAATATCAAAAAAGATTTGGATTCAAATAAACACATTTTTTAAAATTGTTGAACAAATTGTGAATTACGAAACAACGAAGCTTCCAGGAGAAGCTTTGTTAAGGAGGTGTGAATAGTAAGGAGGTGGGGGTATTTTGGTAAAAAGATGCCAAATGACCATTTTACCCCTAACCTTGAAAGCATATAAAAGGAGGGCTAGAGGTCATTTGTTGGTGATTTGAAAAATCACCGACACTTGGAGAGAAAGAGAGAAGAGTTTTAGATGGGGAAAGGAAGAGGAAAAGCTAGCGATTCACCAGTTTTGTCCAATGGAAGAAATTAAAGAAGAAAGGTAATCCAAAACCTAGCTTTAATCAAAATTCTCTTTGAGTTTTCTATGTCTTAATACATAGCTTAATGAAAATAAATGTAGGGGATATTAAGAATAATTTCATATGGTTGAAATCATAATAAAATGAAGTATGAAGAATTAAAGATTGATTTATAAAAATTTCTTAAAATCTTTCATAGGAACTATGATTTATTTGATGAATTTGAATGATTTAAATGAATCATATGAACGATTCGATGAAATAAGGAAGAATTGGTGTTTCATAACATCAAATTCCATGAAAAACCAAAATCATAATCAAAATATCGATTAAAAATGAAGATCGTGAAGAACACGCGAAGAACGTTGTTGATGGATAAGTTTAAAATCATCACGTATAAGTTAGTTTCTTATTTCTTGGTTAGGAACGGTAGAAGCGTTCATGAAGAAAGGATCGAAATTAGCCGATAACAAAGATATGGCAAAATTTTGTAAAAGACGAAGTAAACATAAAAAGTAAGCTAAGGAACCCGAATAGCTAGGGTTTTATAAGAATGTAAGAAAACATAGAAAATGTGAGTCATGGACTCAAGAAAGAATGTAATCCGAGTTCAGAGTAACAAATTACGGACGAACAAAAATTTAACGTAAAGTTGAAAAATGTAGCGAGGGAGGACTTTCGAGTCAATTTTAATGTTGGTTAGAGAGTAAGAAAGTCAATTCTATTTGAGGGAATGTGTAGAGGGTGTTGCAAGGTTTCCAATGCCTCCAAAATAGATCAATTTAGATATCCGGAGAAGAATTTATTATATCACAAAGTAGGCGATTCGTATGCATTCCAATACTTAGAAAAAATGTTGGAAAAAACTGGATTTTTGGCCTGGCGCTGTAACACCGGCCAAGCCACTGAAGGAGGCACCGCAACACTAGGACGAGGCTTGACCACTGCTAATTTGTGCCGCAGTCATGAGCCTAAAAGCAAAAGGGCCGTGGCCAGTAGTGCTGCAGAGTACATGGAAAAAGCCAGTGAAGAGCTTTTGAATGCTCAACACTTGGGGAGCATGTACGGAATGATTATGAACTTATTAATCATATAATGTTACACTTAAATAAGTGATTTAGACCTTGACTAAAGGTTGAACGGAAGTTTAAAAGATGAAGAATGTAAACGCAAAATACAAAACCAATATTCGGGAACCGTATTCGCGTTAAGCGAATGTTCATGATTACAATGGTTGTACTTCCTTGGACGTTGAATAAAGTTGGTGACTTATAACATTTATATGTTATATGGTCGTAGTGAAAGTTAAGTGTAAAACATATAAATGCTGTAAACTCAACGTAGTTGCGATGAACGATTGATCTTAGCATGCGACGAACTGTATGGCTTAAACGTTAAGGAATGGCGATGAACGTGATGTTCATGTAATGAATCACTATTGAAAGTGATTATAACCTAAGTAAAGATTGAATGAAAGTTTAAAAGATGAACGATGTGAACGTAGGAAGATAAGTAAACGTAAAACATTTGAACCGACGTAAAGGTATTAAGTGTACATGTAAGTTAAATGTGCTTAGCATACACGCCGTGTATGGTTTGAACGTAAAGAAACGAAGAGTAATTAATAACATGTAAACGTTGGAAAGTCAAGTTAATGATAATAACTTGAATAATGTTTCGAGTCAAATATACCGGACGTTGTGATATATGAAATGAGATAATGTAAAATGTTTAAAAGCTATAAACGCATAGTCTTAACATTAAATGTTGTTCTTGGCATACACAAGCCTGTATGACCTATACATTAATGAATAATCCCGAGGTATGGCATTTAGTTATCAGAAAGCCATAAGGAAAGAAGATCAACTTAACGAACATTATAGTTTTAATGGTTCGAATATGTTAGGTTTAAGTTGTGGTACAATCATAGTTTGTAATGGTTGATGTATAGTATCTGGGCTAAACTATGATGCTCCCAAAATAGGTATACACAACCCATTCTGAGTCGCTAAATACATGGTACATAATTCAAATACAAACTTAATATATACATCTGTCGTGCAAAATACGACAAAATATAAGCTGAGAGTTTTAACACGAATATTGTCTCGTAGACAATATCCAAACTCAAATGGAGTCCTCATTACAATTATTATCATACTATTTTATAGAATAGTGAGGACTACTATAGCCACCATGTAAGAACCGTGAATTTTGCAAATAAATATTAATAAGAAAATGAATATTTATTTGAATATAAATATTGATGTGTTGTGAGATGAGTAATTCAAATTAAATTTATAAGAATTGAGAAAAATGTGGAGTTGTGATGAGAATTGTGAGATGCCTTGTGTGGAATGAGAATGGAAATTTAAGGGGTTTAATTTTATTAAGAAATGAATAAAATAAGAAGTGAATGATTAATTAATATTATATAATTAATTAATTGTTATTGTGAATAATAAAATACGAATGTACAAAGTAATTTACATAAGTAGAATTTTATTATTCATTTAATTGATGTGTGCAAGATATTTGATAATATATATTAACTACATTTAAAAGGGAAGTGTAGTGTGACACTTTAGTGTGGTGTATATATATATATATATATATATATATATATATATATATATATATATATATATATATATAACTATATAGTAAAATGGGAGAAATTATAATTGACATAAATAATGCTTATGTGACCACAAGTATGTGTGAGAACATTAAAGATGTACTACATCAAAGAATTACAAATTATTTCAATAAGTGAGTTTAATTGAAATAATAAAGTTTTAAGGAGATATTGAATTATTATTGACCAATTAAATTGAGTCCATGTTAATTGAATTATAAATATTAATTGGACTAGACTAATGTACATGGATTATATGATGTGGGTACATAAATAATCCCTAACTTTCCATTTTGTAATAGCATTAACACATTAAAATCACATTTTGAAAATCTAAGGGAACAAACTAAGCATTTTATAACCAAGTTGCATAGATTAAAGCCGTGTCCCATATTAAGTGACCAACACAGTGCTCAAACAGTAGCCGTGTCCCATATCATGAACTGAGATATGGGGGAGAGGGAGTTGGTGATCTCTTTTCACCAAACTCTCTCAATCCAATGAATTCTTCTTCCATCCGTTGGTTTGATTTCTTGGATAATGGCTTGGCATGGTCAATGAGTTTTCTATAAATTGAGCACTTCTCTTCATTTTCTTTGTTGCTGAGATTTCTTGTTAATTTGCATATAGAGAGTGTGAGTTGCTGCGAATTAAGGGAGTATAGCCAGTGCATTGAGGGATTTCATTTAAGCTTCAAGAGGTATAAATTCTGTTTTTGAGTTCTTGAGTTTGATTTTGTCAAACTCTTACAATTGTTTGAATTCTCTGTTAATTGATATGGAATAGCATGCCATTATGTTATCTGAGTTTGTCTATGATTGTGATTCCTTAGACGTTGAGTGATGAGGGTAATGAATAACATTTCAATGTTATGTTGTAGTAATGAGAGATAAGTGTAAAGCGTATAGATGCTGTGAATGCAACACTGTTGCGATGAACGATCGGTCTTAGCATACAATGAATGGTATGGTTTCGACATTAAGAATGAGTAATGAACATGGGGTTCATGTAATGGATAACAAAAGTATTAAGTAAGATACGAATGGTATTAAGAAAGCCGTAACGAATGGTAATAAGATTAATGGAAGCCGATAGTGATTCAGATGGAGAATGTTAGAATAAAATGTAAGCGTTAAACACTTTAACCGACGTGAAGGTTGAGTGTACGCAAATACTAAACGGATAAAACCTACTCCCCGTGTATGGTTTGATCGTAAGATAATAAAGACTAATGATTAAACCATGAATGGTGAAGAAGCTTAATTAAAGATAAGTATGCATAACATAAAGAAACCGAGTTAATGATTAACTTGAATGATCGTTCTGAGTATACAAAAGACTGTATGACTTGGATGATAAAGAATGAATCTTGAGGTGTGACATTCAGTTGCCAGAAAGCCATAAGGAATAAGAAAATAATTTAACGAATGTTATAATTTAATTGTTCGGATAAGTTAAGATAAGTTAGGTTGTGGTACAATCGTAACCTTTGATGGTTGACATATGGGAGCTGGGCTAAACAATTCCTTCAGAGAACGAAGGTATATACGAAACTGGAAACTGATCTAACTCACTGTGATGGTAGTGTAGATGAGACGAAAACTTGTTTGTTGGTTGTTTGTGGGAAACCACTCAGAGTACCATATGGACTACTAGCAGAGAAGCGATGTGTGCTGAGTCCTAGAGAAGTTATAAGAAGAAGATAAGAATGTGAATCATCAAAGATGTTGAATGTTTTGAGTAAGACATCTCCGTATGTCATGAAGCCGTAAATTGGTAATGAAAGTTGGTCGCGTAAACTTAGGTTGCAAGAATGCAAACCCTAAGAAGTAAAGTTAAGTAAACTAATGCGTAAGTCAAGTATATGACTAATTGGTGTTTATGTTTTCTCCTTATGTGTTATATAGGAATTGAATGAGCGGTCAACAAAGTCGTAGAAATGTGAAAGGCAAGTTTCCTAACTTCATTCATATTCTAAATAAATGTTAGTTTCTAAAACTTCTCAGATGTTGAACTTGAGAAGTTCTATCTATGTGCGAATGTGAGATATTTGTACAAGGTGGTAGAACATATGAGGCTTTGTGCCACAATGTGAACACTTTGGTGTTTCTATGAGATGAACTATTTTATGATTGAACTGTTCAATAAGAGAATGTTCTTTTTATACATGAATCGTTATTTTTAAGTTTGTGCTATTGATTCTAGCCAGACAGAATGTGTATGAAAAAGGTGGAAGATTAACGTGTTTCAAAGTGAATGTGAATAATATTTTCAAATGATAGGAATCGAGATTATTCCTATTGTTCAAGCTGCTTCATAACCTTTGTTCGGTTATCGAAGTTCTAAAAGAATGTTTAAATTCTTGAAGTTGTTTGTTCAACTGCTATGACTTGTTGAGCAATTGAATGCTCACACTTGCTTTAAATGAAAAACATTTTTAACGAACTATGTTAGAAGAACTTAAGTATCCCGTGAAGATCAAGCTGATGGTATCCAGATGAAGTGACATTTAGTATGTGAATGAGCGTGAAGATCAAGTGAAGACTTGTAATGTAGAAAGATGAAATTAAACTATATATTAGTTAATGCACGGTTATGTATCCTTGGTGGTGGATAAAAGTCACTCTTGTAAGATGTAAAGAATAATGTAATTATCATTATTTGTAATGAATAAGGTTATAAGGTATTAGAACCTGAGAATTGAGAATATATGTTGTTATATTTCAGTATATAATGATGTGTGTTGGGATGAATGATGTACTCGTGACGTACGGAATTCGGGTGTGAAGATAGACCAGATTTTGGGCCGTTACAAGTTGGTATCAGAGTTGATAGGTTATAAACTTTAGGTATGAGTACCTAAGACTATAATCGTAGAGAGAAGGATAAGAAAATCATTGAGTTAAACGATTAAGGAAGAAGATCACCACGTGATCATAGTGAATCGTAGTAACAGATGATCTGTTAAACGATGAATGATTCATAGCTAATGTTATGAATGAATGGAACTACGACGTAGTATGGGAAGAAGAACTCAGATTGAGTCGTGAAGAATAGCATACGAATTAAAGAAAATTCATATTAAGTGAAGAGAAAGTTAGAAGTTGTAAAATTTCAATTGAGGACTCATGTGATAGCTGAGTTGTATGAACGTTTTTATGGGCACAGGTTTGTACTTTGGTGTAACAACTTGCTTAGCCTATTACAGTGATAATCATTAGAATTGGTCGAGCTATCAAGATGTATATGACAAGAAGGTGAATCTTTTCTTATGTATATACTTGATTGGTAGAGAACGATAAGGTAGGTGCGAGTTCTTGAAACTCATACTTATACTCATAATTATATGGTATGTTTTTGAACTTTTTAGCGAATGGACGCCTATGGTCTGTCTGAGATAGTTCTTAAACTTATATTATTGTGGAAAGTTCCTGAACTCATAATGTGCGGTAAGTTGATGGACTGTACTAAGGTATGGGGATGTTGAGACTAAAAACGTGTATTTTCAATAGAATTAGCCTTGAAGGTGCTAGAGAAGATTAAGTAGCAAGTAAGACAATGAAGGAAGATGAAGAATAGGATATTCCAAGTCATTTAGCTATGCTAGATTTTGAATTTTATTGAAATCGTGCTTATGTATGCGCGTTTTAAAAATAAAAGAATTGGTTCAACTTTTGGAACCAATGGATTTTAAAAGAACTATTCTTGGTATGTTTATGCAAATTATTTTGGCTAGACAGAAATTGATTTGAAATATCAAAATGAATTTTATATCATCGGTGCATTTGATGCAAGGATGGTAAAAGGATGGAGTTATTAATGCAATTGAACCTGGTGTTGGATGTGATCTTAGGATCAACAAACTGCTACGGTATGATATATAATGATGAAGTCCTCAACGTACTGTGAAAATTACGGTATCATGACATCATAAAATGTTTTGATGCACTGCAAAAGAATTTAAAGAAGTAGTCAATGTCAATTGATTTGACTAGACGAATGTTTCAAGTTGATATGCAATTTATTGGTATGGTCTAAGCTACTTGATTTGGCTAAGACAAATGGTATGTCATGTTTAAAAGAAAATCGAGCTTTCTTTGAAGAGGTTGTGCCAAACCAAATTATTTTAGTGCGGAATCTAATGATTAAGTTTGAGGTGAGCACTCCCAGAAATGGGGTTATACAATAGGTTGATCGCCTACGTATGAAAGAGGTAGTTTACCTTCTTGGTGATTGAAAACTGATTGTGGAAGAAGGGTTACGACGTCATGCTATTAAACCTAGTAAGAGTTCATGGTCAATTTGACCCCTCAACAAAAGTATGAAATGTTTTAAAGGAATTCTTATATTCCTCGTTGTTCATTCTACTTCATAATTTTTGATAAGTTATGAAGGTGAGGGAATGTTTGAAGGATAAGAACTTCTTTGAAGAGAAGTTGAGAAGAGGGGTAGGTTAAAATTTTGAGGACGAAATTCTGTGAAGGAGTGAATGTGATGACCCGGGAATGGGTGTGGTTTTAAGAAATTCTGAGGACATAATTTTTATAAGGGAGGAAGAATGTGACAACCCGGAAAATCAGATTGTCCAGAATTTAAGATTTAAAGAATTAGTTATTAATAAAATGAATTTTTATTAATAATATTTTGTACTATGTATTTATTAATCGTTGTAGAACCTAGGATGATTATAATACGGGAGGGATCTGGCTACGAGCTATATTGAACGAGTAAGAATTTTCAAGACAAATAAAATTTTTCTGGGAACAAAAATATTTCCTAGGAAAAAGACGAAATAAGCACTATTCACTTGACGAAACCCTAAGGGTCAAGGTTTGAATAACCTAACCCTTTTCGAGAGTTTGGTATGTCGAAATGACATTCCGTCGAAAGATTTGATGATAATATGTCGTGAAAAGTTAAGTAAGTCGATAAAAGTTTTTCTCAAAAAACGTGCAGAAATCAGACGAAATAAAAATGATGAAAAGTATTGTTATGTACTTTTCATTCGTTTAACTACGTTAGTGAAAACGTGAAGGAAAACTCTTAGCGTGGAAAAGTGTTTTTCAGTTTTTTGGAGATCCGAAGAATACGTAAAAGTTAATCGGTAAAGGAAAGACGAAATATCCAAAAATATTTGGATTCCGAGAATCGCAGTTTTTAAAATTGTCGGACAAAACCTAAAAAGTAAGGATCAAAACGCCCCTAGCCTTGAAAATCTATAAATAGGAAGTTAATTTTATTTAAATGGGATTTTGAAAATCCTACAACTTGAAAGATAGAGAGAGAGAGAGAGAGTTCAGATGGGAGAAAGAAGAGGAAAAGGAAGAGGAAAAGATAGCCCGAGTGCGTGCTTTGTCCAACGGAAGAAGATTACAGAAGAGAGATAATCCAAAAACCTAGATTCTAATGAGAATAAGGAGTAAAAGATATTATGAATGATTTCATATGGTTGAAATCATGAGAAAAATGAAGAAATAAGAATTAGAAGTTTATTTTATAAATTTCTTAAGGAAGTATAAGATTCGTAATGAATTGGAACGATCTGAGTGAATCATATGAATGATACGGTGAAATAAGTAAGGAATGGTGTTTTATAACATCAAATTCCAAGAAAAAGTAAAATTGTAATCAAAATATCGATTAAAAAATGAAGAACGAACGAAGAACACAAAGAACACACGAAGAACACGAAGAACGTTGTTGATGGACAAATTTAAAACCATCATAGGATAATTGTTATTGATGGACAAGTTTAAAACCATCGCATATAAGTTAGATACTTATTGCTTGGTTAGGAATGGTAGAAACATTCATGAAGAACGGATTAAACTGAGCTATAACGAAGTTATGGTGAAAATTTCGTAAAAGACGAACGAGAATTAGAAAGTTAGTAAATGAACCTGAACGTGTAGGGTTTCATAAGAATGTAAGAGAACGTAGAAAATGTGAGTCATGGACTCAAGAACAAACGAGTTTCGAGTTTTGATGACTGAATTACGGAAGAACGAACGAAGAACGTTAAAAACATAAAATGAACAAAGGACGAAGATTAAGCCAGTTGAATGGCATGTTAACGGATTCAGAATGAAGTTCTGCTTGAGGGTAATTGAAGTACATAAGAAAAGGAAGAGAATGGCTTTGGAATGGCCTCGTTCTGAGTTATAGCGAAGAAGTTATGGAAGCAGGAAGTAAGCGTCTCAAACTGGATTTAAGAATTAGAAATTTTTTCAGGGATGAAGGCTTGGCGCCGCAGCGCGAGCCGTGCCTTAGGAGGTGGCTCCGCAGCACCAGACCCGGTAGTTAGACACTACAAAGTGGTGCTACAGTGCGAGAGATAGAAGGGAGAGTGGCACCGCAGCGCTGGTATAGGGAAAAAGCCAGAGAAGAGTTTTTTACTACTCAGCTCTTGGGGGAAACATAAGGAAATATAAAGAACATAATATTCCACTAATGTAACACTTAATTAAGTGATTTAAACCTTTAGTAAAGGTTGAATGGAAAGATTAAACGAGATTAAAAGACAGAGAATTTAAGCGGTAGATTACGTAACCGATATCCGGGGACCGTAGTCTTGATAGAACGAACGTGGAGGATTTCTATGATTGTGATTCCTTAGACGTTGAGTGATGAGGGAAATGAATAACATTTCGATGTTATGTTGTAGTAATGAGAGATAAGTGTAAAGTGTATAGACGCTGTGAACACAACGTTGTTGCGATGAACGATCGGTCTTAGCATACAGCGAATGGTATGGCTTCGACATTAAGAATGATTAATGAACATGGGGTTCATGTAATGGATAACAAAAGTATTAAGTAAGATACGAATGGTATCAAGAAAGCCGTAATGAACGATAATAGATTAATGGAAGCCGATGTAACGACCCAAAAATTTATACAATTCAATTATCGACTTTGGTCATTAATAACACGTCTAACTTCTGATTTTACATCATTATTCGATGTTAAACTTAAAAAAATGCAGAATAATTTAAATTTTTCTATCTTCTTACTTCGATTCCCTGAATCAAAACCTTTATCATCTACATGTCTTTGAATCATATATAATCTATGATTAACTTTATCGGAGTTAATGTATATGTATACTTACATCACAAATTGATATCCTTTATACATTGGATAGCTCAAACTTTAACTTTACAACTCAACATAAAATGTACACCATAAAACATTGAGTACATCTCATGAACCCTAATCATGGTTTCAAGAAATAAAAACTTTAGCTAAAGATATTAATCTTCATATATTATTTTTGATCCACTTCATTCAAGTAGCACATAGTGTTATCTTCAATCCTTAACCTGCAAAAATGGTTATTTGCAAGGTTGAGCTCGACGGCCAACAAAATCTAACAATTTTTATGCATCAACGTAGCACATAGTAACATGCTCAACATATATCTCATAAACATTGGACTAACATAACATACATGTTACAGTTCATATAACAAGTATAAAGATTGAGTTCCTTACTCAATCAGCATGCTTTACTCAATAAACGTAGTCATAATTTGACTTTAACATTTCATACATTCAACATATATAACACATCATGCTCTTTGCAATAAAGATTTAAAACAATCAAATTCACATAGCAAATAGGAACTGAAAGACTTGCCTTGATCGTTGTTTACCAATAACAGTTTAACAGCTTAAAGATATCTGCACTTCACGTGCCCTACACAATTATACAATCATTTACATTAACTATTAGTCACATAACAATGCATAGTAGTTGTAATATAAACTTTACTCTATTTCTCATAACCCTTCTTATCATAAATACACATTGTTCAATTTGATTGTGTTAACTTTCAACTTATATCTCACTGTATTTCATATTTGAAGTTCATTCAAGTGTTTATGTCTTGCTAGGAATCATTATTGGTTTTATATTAAACCCATTTCATACCTTATAATGTTCATTTTATTTGACTTAAAACACTTTTACGTTCATTAAAACTTGTCACGACGTTTTGACGTTTATTCGTCACATGCCCAACTTGACTCTCTTGTGTGTGCTTATTATGCATATACAACTTATCTAAAACATTTTTTATTAATGTTAAGGATCATTATATTTCATAATATTCATGTTCTATAACTTAAAACAACATCTTTTATCGTCAAGAGTACTACAGTTGCATACGTGCATGCCCGACGCCCTCCGATTGCCTCTAAAAACACAACAGTCCTACAAATGACCATTTTGACCCCTGTTCCCGACCTAAAATTGAAGGACTTAAAGAATAAAAGTGTTAGGTCTATTCGTCCTCGTTCCGTATAATCTTGAATCACCTCAATCGGAGTTCGTATGAAAATGTTATGGCCGTTTTACCAAACTAGGTCAAAATAGTCACACCTTGCACACTAGGGGCATGTCCGCGCCCAATTCCTTCACTCAATACTGCATACCAAGACGACTTGGCAAAGACCAATTGCATTGCAAGACTTCGTCCTGTCCACGGCACAAGATGGCTACGCCTCAGACATTTGATTTTGTAATGTTTTTATTTCAAATCTTCATAACTTCTACGTTTTAAGTCGAAATTAGTTGGTTTTCGATTCTATGACTCGTGAAACACTGAACTACTCATCTAAAGAATAATTTTAACATTTCAAAAACTTTAAAAATTCAATTTAAGGGTTCCAATTCAATATTCATGCTATATTTTCATGTTTTAAACACATTTAGCGAATTCGATTGCCACAGCTTCGTTTATTAACCAATTAACACGATTTAAACTACACCGTTTTCGTTTCTTCACATACTAACATAATCTAATACCAATTTACAGATTATAATACATATTAGAAATAAAATTTTGTACTTTCTTAAGCCATTTTTTTATTAACTTTTCTCCCTACAAGCCCAAATTTCATGAATTTGATACTCAAACAACACTCACATGTGATGATGAACAGAGTATAAACCCTTCATACATGTATATATATATATCAATCCAATATAATTATCAATAGAAATTCGAAAAATAAAGTTAACATTAGGGTTATACCTTATTCCTTTGATTGTTTGTTAGCAAGAGATGATGACTAGGTTTAAAATTCTTCTCCTTGACAATCACAGAGAATCCAAATCACCATGTTTCTCTCTTGCTCTCTCTCCAAACTCTCATGTATCCTTCTTCTCACCAAACCTCTCTCGAACTTAGCCTTAAAAATTAGACGACGAGAAAATAAAACCGATATGGCCATCTCCCACGCCTCTTTCGCTAAAAAAAACAAAAGGCGCCATTAAATAAACCAAAGGCCACAAAGCCTTGTTTGCTACCACTTTATCCTCCAAACTAGATTATTTTAATAATATTATATTATATAGTTTCCACTTGTCATACTTTAGTTAATTTAAATAACTTTAGTTTAGTTAATTTAAATAACTTATAATAATAATAATAATCTTATTATCATTATACTTATAATTAATAAATAATTATATATCTAATTTAATTAATAAATTAAAAATATCACTTTATTTAATTTATTTATTTCCAAATAAATTAAACGATTCATTTAATTTAATTATTTTCTTAAATATTAAGCAATTGATTTAATTTAATTATTTCCTTAAATTAAATCCTTTCAGATAAAATTATCATTACTCAATTTAATTTACATTAATCAATTTAGTTACTAAATTAATTCACCACAATTTTATCAACCATTTATTTATCTTAATAAATAAATAAATTTAAAATATTTATTTAATTCAATAAATGTTTAAAATTAATTACTAACTTCATTTAATTCCTTCAATAGTTAACTTAACTATTAAACCTCACTTTTCCAATATATGAATATATATTTCTCTTCACACCAGATCATATATTTCAACATATATAGCATGTATATATACATACTCAAACTCAAAACATCTTATAATAAGAATTTTAATTATTAAATTCCTATTTTAATAACTTATAAAAATTTGGGTTGTCACATCTTTCCCCCCTTATAAGGATTCCATCCTCGGAATCAACGAAACCTCCCTAACTCGGTTTTCACCAAATCTCTTTTCAAAATTTATCGTTGAATATCCTCAACACATCACCTTAATATAGGTTTTATTTATTACCATTACCACCATTCTTTATAACAATTCTTGTAAGTTTTATTTCATAACCTTTACTTAGACTCAATTATATTTGAGTATTACATATTCTTTGACCCGTTCATTATCTTTCTCTAAGGATCATTATCATATACTATATTCTCAAACTCTCGGGACATTACATTCACCCCTTCTTCTAAGAATTTCGTCCTCGAAATTTTTGACTTACTAATTTTCATTCATTCCATTTATCAAAATAGATTTTATGTTAATATCTATTTATTCATTAGGTTCTGCAAATAAATTCTTTCTCTAAGGATCTTTCTAAGATCATCATTTTCCTCACCTTCACATTTCTATTCTTTCTAGAATTTCATTTCTTTTTTGAAATTATTATGTTTTGCTTAATTTTTCTCATCCTTTCCACTTTCACCTTTCAGAATAATAAGAATCTTCCACAATTGCTCAATAATTGGGAAGCGATATGAATAAGAGGAATTTAAAAGATTCCAAATCATGCTGAGGGGTCATAAGACCTTGAACTACGTCCCTAGGTTATCAAGTATCTCGACTTGAACCTTTAACAGTCATAAGACAATACGGACCTTGAACTCTTCTCCGTGTTTAACAAAGGCATCACCACTCGTGTAAACCATCTTCAACAGAATGTTTAGCAATCACACAGACTGAAAACACTCTCTGCAAGTACTCTAGGTGATCAGCCTATCGTACCCCTACGTCATGTACAATGTATTACATCTTAATATCGTAACGACTATATGCATTACTTTCGGAACGATTGTCTCTGATAACATGTCCCCTTTTATAGGGTTGTTCACCTCAGCTTTTTAATATCTGAATCCGTACCAAAACAATTTGCTTTGGCATAACTTCTCAAGAAATGCTTGAATTTTATGAACATCTTTCAATATTCGTCTAGTTGAATCAAATAACATAGACTTCTACAACAATTCGGATATCAGTCGAAATATACATATACATATATATATATATATGTATTCTCATATCTTAAAGAAATCTCAAAATCTTTTTATGACGTCATGATATCGCACAGTATTTACAGTCCGTTTGCGGATTCCGTCATTTGGTGATTTTATCATACTACATCATACCATAGTGGGCTGACGATCCTTAGATCACATCCAACACTAAGTAATACTGCATTGATGACTCCATCATTTTTATCGTCTCTGCACTAGGTTTCATGATGCATTGATGATATATAAAAAATATATATTTTGATATATTTCAAATCATTTTTATCTAGCCAAAGCAATTAGCATAGACATACGAATAATAGTTGTGACGCCCCCAAAATAGGTATACATCACCCATCTTGAGTCGCCAGATACATGGTACAGAATATAAATACAATCTTTAATATACAACAAGAGAGCTGTGAGTTTTAATACAAATATTGTCTTCTAGACAATATCCACTCTTAGAATAAGTTCTCATTACATTTATTGTCACACTATTTAACAAAATACTGAGGACTACTAATGTTATCATCTGGACTGTCAAACCGTTCCCCGACTCGTCCCAGCTATATTCTCATTTCTTGAAGAGAACAGTGAAGGAAAGGGTGAGCTCAACTAGCCCAGTAAGAAATATTATGACTAAGATAATGCAGAATAAATTATCATTAGTCTTCAACAATGTTAAACTAATAAAATACAATAGACATCAAGTTTAATCTGCTTGTTGGAACAAGCAATCCATTAAAAGAGTCAAGTAGAGAATAAAATCTACTATCTTTTATGATTTAAAAAGTTTATCATCACTTTTATCACCGAGAGACAAATTTTTAATAAATAATCCATATCATCAAATCATCCCCGCACTACAAAAGCTAAGGATATTATTTAGTATCACAACCACGTAATTATTCATGCACTACGGGCCAAAGATAATCGTGTTTTCATCAACTATCCCCGATCATGCCATAAAATAATTCATCTTTGCTCCCTCGTCAAGAGAATCCATAGCCATAATCATACCAAAAACTCGTCCATCAATGCACTACGGCCAATGAGGACTTTTTTCCACATCATTTGTAACATTACGATCATGATTATACCGAATAATCCCTGGTCATAATCATACCAAGTCCATCTATGCACTACATGCCACAGATGACTTTCAACAAAATATAAACATGAGGATGATGACAATGATATAAGAATTCAATAAAACAAGTTCAAGAATTAAATTATCCATGAACTAATAACGTCCAAATTGTCAACATGATAAATCTTTGTAGAGTAAAATTCAAGAATGCTCAGAAGAATATTTCCATGAAAAGATACTGGATGGAGCGCAAATGTCAAGGATATTCCACTAATTTCATGGAGTATAGAAGTCAAAACTTTAACCAACTAAGTATAATAAGGAATGGAATAACAAAAGAAATCACCATGCATGCGGTACTTCACATAGATAGGTTATTCCAACAGAATAATAAATAACTAAACCGTGTCGTGAAATTCGTGACCGATGGATGTTCCAATGTAATAATAAAGAATGGAATAACAACAAAATCACCATGCATGCGGTACTTCACATACACATGTTATTCTAATAGAATAATAAATAACGGAACCAGGTTCGGCGTAAAACGCACAAACAGGATATTTCAACAGAATAATAAAGAATGTAATAACAACAGAAATCACCATGCATGAGGTACTTGAATAGACATGTTATTCCAATGTAATAATAAATAACTAAGCACTGTGTCCGGACGTAGAACGCATTGCAGATGGATATTCTAACAGTAATAATAAAGAATGTAATAACAATGTAAATCACCATGCATGCAGGTGCCCAGATAGACATGTTATTCCAATGAATAATAAATAATCGGAACAGTCCCGGCGTGAGAACGTATGTATGTGATATTCCAATGTAATAATAAAGATTGTAATAACAATGAAATTACCATGCATGCGGTACTTCAAGATACAAAAGTTATTCCAATGTAATAATAAAGAATGGAATAATGTAAGAATTTCACCAAGTATACCAATGATAATAATAAAGAATGGAATAATGAAGAATTTCACCAAGTATACCATGTATACAAAGCTATTCCAATGTAATAATAAAGAATGGAATAATGTAAGTTCTCTTCATTTAATACAAAAGAAATAATACCCTTATTTAATATAATAAATAATATCCCTTACCTTATAAAGAAGAGAGATTCGACTATGTAGGGCTTAAGATATACTTGAAGAAACTTACACTACGCTTCAAAGCTTTCTTAAACGCTAAAGAAATACGCTCAAGATAAAAGAATAATTCTCTCTATAGTTTCTCTCTCTAGAGTTTCAGTGAATTCGTAAGAAATAATGAAGGAATGAGCTTCTATTTATAGAAGAATGGACTGAATAGTAACTAATCCATGAACGGTCCAGATCGATTTACTTTTTAATCGAATCGGCCCGTATTTAAAGCAAAATCTTTTTAATAAAATATAATATATTCTATTTATAATCTAATAAAACAAATAACTTTATAAAAGTATTCTATTTTATATAAAAAGATTTTACTATGCAAAACATTATGCAGGCACTATGCAACACTATGCATAATACAATATAATATATTCTATTTATAGAATAACTTTATAAAAGTATTCATTTTATATAAAAAGATTTTACTATGCAAAATACTATGCATAATAGAATATAATATATTTTATTTATAGAATAACTTTATAAAAGTATTCTGCATTTTATATAAAAAGCTTTTATTTTTATTACATTAATAATACTAATAAAACAAAACATATATATATATATATATATATATATATATATATATATATATATATATATAACAATCAACAATAATTGAATCAAATAACGTGAGATACTATGCAAAGCTAACTCATCGTAGAAATAATTGAACAAAACTAAGTGACTTCTCACGTAAGCATCAATAATCAATACCGTAGTACTACTATGCAACCACGCCAGACATCGCATACTTTTACTACCAGATAGTTCAACAGGTTTTAACCAGTAAAACTTTCGTCGTTATTTTCATAAATATATTTTTGTCGTTTTCTCATTCCGACAATAATTCCGCTAGGGGTCCATTAATGATTGATCGTCGTATTAATATTCTCTCGCTAAAACGAATATTCCCCACCAATCGAATATAATACAACAACTTGCATACTTTTGCAAAATTTATAAATACTACCCACAACTATAACATTATTTCAAATCCATACCATAATATTAAAAAAAATATTTTGAGAAAATTAAATATTTATTCATAAAATTTGGGATTTTACAATCTCCCCTCCTTATGAAATTTTGCCCTCGAAATTTACGTACGTACCTGGTATGCCGAACAGATGAGGACACTTCGTTAGATTCTAACTCTTGAGGTATAACCTTTGAGTGTCGAATATGATCCTTCTTATCCATGATTTTAACAGGTACATCTTCATATGTTAAATTATCCGCTATCTCGTCCGGTTCTAAATCAATAATGTGGTTCGGGTCGTCCACATATTTACGTAACATCGATACGTTAAAACGTTATGAACACGCGATATACTTGGCGGTAAAACGAGTCTATAAGCCACAATTCCTACTTAATCGAGGATTTCAAATGGACCAATTAAATCGATGGTTGACATTTTCTCTCTTCATCAATTCTTGCTTCTAGAATAGCGCCCTCTTGAACATTCTTTTTTCACATTCATCAGCTTCGGGTGTGTAGTTTGAGCGGCTTTAACTTTATCGATTAAAGTCGATTCTACTCTTATATTCGTTATCTTCACGTAGGTTCATATATTCACACTCATAAATGCGTACGATCTTCTATACTCAACGTATCAGCTACCACATTCCCTTTTCTACGATGGTATTGAATGGTACGATCGTAATCTTCAACAGCTCGAGTCAACGTCTTTGGCGCATGTTACGTTCGTTTTGGGTGAAGAAAATATTTGAGGGTTTAAGAAATGGGTTTTGTACTGGGGTCAATACAAAATTCGATTTCACGCTCTAGGGGTAGGCTAAGAAGTCTTCATAAATACGTAAAGAAATTTATTAACGATAGAAATATCATTCAAAACTGTGACCCTCATCCAAGACTTGGATAGCACGTCATATTGATACCTATTAACTTGCCACCGTTATTCACGATGTCCCCTACAGATAGTCTGGCTTTGGTGCATTCCACAAAAGGAAGTCAGTAATGAAAGGATCGGGGCTCTTTACTTATGGCTTGATATAACAGTGATTGACTTTAGTGGTTTGGTTGCTTGAATTCGCATAACAGGTTGGTTAGGAATATAAAAGCTAACAACCTTACGAAAAGCATGATGAGTAGTTAACCAATCGATTCCTAAAATCACATCAAAGGAAAGTATTTTCAAAGAGATAAGATCGACAGGTAACGTGAAAGTGCTGATTTTAATCAAACAAGATTTATAAATAGTGGAGGTAACGAAGGTTTCTCCCAACTGAGTTTCAACAGATAAATCAAAGTCTAACTTCTCCGGAATTAAATTCAAACATTAAACACAACTAGGTGAAATGAAAGAGTGAGTAGAACTGGTATCTAACACAGTATAGGCTTCACAAGAGTTTATGATTAACTTACCCGTGATAATTTTATTCAGGTTCCTCGTCATGAAAAAAAATGATCTCTCTTAAACTACTGGTTTTGGCTTGTATGGGACATCCTTTGGCATCACTATCCCAGCTGGACTTGACTTCACCATACGACAAAATCAAGCTAGGTGACCTTTTCTTCCGCAATTAAAACACGCTTTGGATTGCTGCGTACAGTTTGGACGGATGTGTCCCTCCTGTCCGCATATAAAACATACGACCGGTGGTCATTCTTCCTCCTTTGAAATGGGTGCTGGTGCTGCTGTCTTTCCATCATTATTGAACCTTCTCTTCTTGAAATTTCCAATTCTATTATCTTGGCCATGATTACCACCGAAGTGGTTACCATTCATGGCATGATAATTTCCCCCACGATGGTTATCATTGTTCCGATGACCGTTGTCACCGGTACGATTATTATCGTGTTGTTGGTCGCTGCCTTTTGGTTGTGCTGACTCATTATCGCGCTCCAATAACTAAGCCCTATTCACAACATCTGAATATAAACAAAGTTTATGAGAAATGAGGTATTGACGTATATTGGGTTTCAAACCTCTTAGAAATATTCGCGTCATTCGTTCCTCATTATCGACCAAATGGGATGCAAACAGAGACAACTCAGCAAACTTAGCCTCATACTGCGACACGGTCATATTGTTTTGCTCCAGCTTGATGAACTCCACCTCCTTCATGTGACGAATACTTTCGGGAAAGTACTTGTCGTTGAACAACTCTTGGAACTTCTCCCAAGACATCTTGAGTGCATCAGGCTGGGTATGTTTTACAGATTCCCACCAATGATCTGCTTCTTCACGCAACATAAAGGTGGCGAATGGAACTTTTTGCTCCTCTGAGCATTCCAAGACATCAAATATCTTGGTGATCTGCTTAATTCACGTCTCTTCCTTAAGTGGGTCTGGCTTTCCCAAAAACTCTGGTGGTCCCAGCTCCTTGAACTGCTTAGCGGTGACCAACCGTGTGTTTCCATTGTTTCCACCTGCATTATGAATATGAGTCTCTCTCGTTTGGTGTTGCATGAATTCTAAAAGCTCCTAAACGTACCATCGTTCGTCATTTTGATCGTTGTTGTTTGTTTACGGAGGATTATCGCCTTCTGTTGCACATTATCCTCGATTATTGATCTGTGGAGACTCAACGGTCTCTCGCGGCTCCATTGCTATTCTCAACATTTTGGATGCCATTTTCAAACATCGCAACAAAACAAGGGTTAAATAACATATCACATATTATCCCTATACTCTGATCGACCAATTAAATACTAAATAAACTTAGGTAGGTCATACTAGTGAAGGAATTCCCCGTCTCTCCCCTCCTAATTCTTGTCTCACATCTCAACCAGGGATCATATCCCTAAGCTTTGATACATGGTACAAAATACAAATACAATCTTTAATATACAACAAGAGAGCTGTGAGTTTTAATATAAATATTGTCTTCTAGACAATATTCATTCTCAGTAAAAGTCCTCATTACATTTATTGTCACACTATTTAATAGAATAGTGAGGACTACTAATGCTATCATCTGGACTGTCAAACCGTTCCCCGACTAGTCCCAACTAGATTCTCATTTCGTGAAGAGAACGGTGAAGGAAAGGGTGAGCTCAACTAGCCCAGTAAGAAATATTATGACTAAGATAATGCAGAATAAATTATCATTAGTCTTCAACAATGTTTAACTGCAGCGGAACAAGCAATCCATTAAAAGAGTCAAGTAGAGAATAAAATCTACTATCTTTTATAATTTAAAAAGTTTTTCATCACTTTTATTGCTGAGACTCAGCTTAATAAATAATCCACATCATCAAATCATCCCCGCATTTACGTGCCAAGGATATTATTTAGTATCACGACCACGAATTATCCATGCACTACGGACCAAAGATAATCATGTTTTCATCAACGGTCCTGATCATGCCATAAAATAATTCATCTTTGCTCCTTTGGCCGAAGAGAATCCATAGCCATAATCATACCAAAAACTGTCCATCAATGCACTACGGGCCAATGAGGACTTTTTCCACATCATTTGTAACATTACGGTCATGATTATACCGAATAATCCATGGTCATAATCATACCAAGTCCATCTATGCACTACATGCCACAGATGACTTTTAAAAAAATATAAACATGAGGATGATGACAATGATATAAGAATTCAATAAAACAAGTTCAAGAATTAAATTATCCATGAACTAATAACGTCCAAATTGTCAACATGATAATTCTTTGTAGAATAAAATTCAAGAATGCTCAGAAGAATATTTCCATGAAAAGATACTGGATGGAGCGCAAATGTCAAGGATATTCCACTAATTTCATGGAGTATAAAAGTTAAAACTTTAACCAACTGAGTATAATAAGGAATGGAATAACAAAAGAAATCACCATGCATGCGGTACTTAACATAGATAGGTTATTCCAACAGAATAATAAATAACGAAACCAGGTCAAGTGAAATTCGCACTGACAGGATGTTCCAACAGAATAATAAAGAATGGAATAACAACAAAAATGACCATACATGCGGTACTTTGCATAGACAGGTTATTCCAACAGAATAATAAATAACGGAACTAGGTCCCATGAAAAGCGCATGATGCATGTGATATTCCAATGTAATAATAAAGAATGTAATAACAATGTAAATCACCATGCATGCGGTACTTTGCATGACAAAGTTATTCCAATGTAATAATAAATAACGGAACCAGTCCGGCAAGAGAACGCATGCATGTGATATTCCAATGTAATAATAAAGAATTTAATAACAACAGAAATCACCATGCATGCGGTACTTCACATGGCAAAGTTACTCCAATGTAATAATAAATAACGGAACCAGTCCCGTAGAAACGTCATGCGTGGATATTCCAAATGTAATAATAAAGAATAGAATAATGTAAGAATTTCACCAAGTATAGGTAGATCGATATACAAAAGTTATTCCAATGTAATAATAAAGAATAGAATAACAGAAGTTCTCTTCATGAATATGAAAGAAATAATACCCATTACGAGTACAATAAATAATATCCCTTACCTTATAAAGAAGAGTACTTAGACGGTAGGGCGGGGATATACTTGAAGAAACTTACACTACGCTCAAAGCTTTCTTAAACGCTAAAGAAATACGCTCAAGATAGAAGAATAATTCTCTCTACAGTTTCTCTTTCTAGAAATTTAGTTAATTCGTAAGGAATAATGAAGGAATGAGCTTCTATTTATAGAAGAATGGACTGAATAGTAACCAATCCATGAACGATCCATATCGATTTACTTTTAATCGGACGGTCCAGATTTAAAGCAAAATCTTTTTAATAAAATATAATATATTCTATTTATAATCTAATAAAACAAATAACTTTATAAAAGTATTCTGTTTTATATAAAAAGATTTTACTATGCAAAGCATTATGCAGGCACTATGCAACACTATGCATAATAAAATTTATTATATTCTATTTATAGAATAACTTTATAAAAGTATTCATTTTATATAAAAATATTTTACTATGCAAAATACTATGCATAATAAAATATAATATATTCTATTTATGAATAACTTTATAAAAGTATTCTCATTTTTTATATAAAAGCTTTTACATTTTATTACATTAATAATACTAATAAAACAAAACTTATATAATATATATATATATATATATATATATATATATAATAATCATCAATAATTGAATCAAATAACATTGAGATACTTGCAAAGAACTCATCGTAGCAATAATTGAACAAAACCGAGTGACTTCTCATGTAAGTATCAATAATCAATACAAGTGTACTACTACTATGTAACCACGCCAGACATCAGTATTTTTTAACCCAAGGCGGGTTCAACAGCTTTTAATTCAGTAAAACTTCCGCCGTTATTTTCATAAATATATTTTTATCATTTTCTCATTCGACAATAATTCCGTTGTGGGGGTCCACTAATGATTGTACTTGCCGCATTTAATATTCTCTCGCTAAAACGAATATTCCCCGACCAATCGAATATAATTCAACAACTTGCATACTTTGCAAAATTTATAAATACTACCCACAACTATAACATTATTTCAAATCCATACCATAATATTAAAAAAAATATTTCGAGAAAATTAAATCTTTATTCATAAAATTTGAGATTTTACAATAGCACTATTTTTTTAAAAATTCCTTTGGTTCACTAGTGTGACCTGACATTTTTTTTTTCCAAAAATCAAAAGTATAACCATCGGCATGAAGTCAATAAATTTTGAAAGTCTAACATAGCTAGTAGATTTAGAATATCCAGGTATCCATCAACTTCAATCATTACTCCATTACTTCATTACTTAACCATTCTATCAATCTTCAACTTCATCAATGCTCTCTATACCATAACCATTTTCTACCCAATATAGTTTATCAAACTTACTACACATTGGAAATTCAGGAACTTTCTACAATAATATGAGTTTTAAGAACTTATCCTAGTCAGACCATAAGCGTCCATTCGCTGAGGAGTTCAAAACATACCATATTATTATGAGTCACGAACTTACCATATGCATTAGTTTTAAGAACCGTACCTAATCCTAATAATATCTAACTAATCTTAATAGTTTCTAACTATCAAACATACACATGAGAAAAGAATCACTTTTTCAACACACATACATTGATAGCGCGGCACTAACATTCCAATGATTATCAATGTGATAAACTGAGTGGAAGCACAAAACCCTTGCCCATACAAAGGTTTGTACAACTCAACCATCACATGAGTCCTCAATTAAAATCCCACCTAACCCTATCTTTCTCATAACTTGCTCTTTGCTTGATACGAATTCCTCATATCACATCATCTATAACTCCTCGTGAGTTATCTCGTACTATTTCATAGTACATCATCTTCATAGCATCAAGATATAATTATTCAAACATTACAGACCATCTTTCTTTTATAACTTAAACAGATAACGTCGTGATCTTATTCTATAATCATCTCCCTTAAAATTCTTTTATTAACTCGTGATCGTTTTGTTTTACTATCCTCTTTCTTTCCCTTTTTCATCAGTTACGACATTATTCGTTATCTTGGCTATTACCATTTCTTATCTTTATATCTCTTCAAGATTCGTCTTTGAATTTTCTTATTTATATAACAATTCTCACTTTAAGAATTTCTAGCTTCATTTACATTGCTCAACATTTCATTTGATTTTCACATTCTCATCATACGTATCCACTTTCTAAACTTGGTATACATCGAGCCTCTAATAGTTTCAATATGGTACTCTGAGTGGTTTCCCACAAACAACCAACAAACTAGGTTCTGAGTTGCTAGTTCGTATATACATCCGCTCTATGAAGGAATCGTTTAGCCCAGATACCATACATTAACCATTAAAGAGTACAACTATACCATACTTAACTATAACTTTTTATTCTTAACTTCTTTATCATTCTCTTCTTATAGACATTGTCTATTTATTATCACCTTACATCCTTATTATTGGAGTTGGGTAACCCCATATTCATACTCCTTATAACTCTACGAGATTCTTCTTTGAATCCTCTCACGTATGTTTTAATCCCTTCTTTATAAATTTCTTAAATTACTTCTTATTATACAAACTCTATCTGAGCTTATTCTTTCATTATCTTCACATATCTTCTCTAAGGTTATAGCCTAAGGTACTCTTACCTAAGGTTTCTAACCTATCGACTTTGATACCAACTGTAACGACCCAAAAATTTATACAATTCAATTATCGACTTCGGTCGTTAATAACACGTCTAACTTCTGATTTTACATCATTATTCGATGTTAAACTTAATAAAATGCGTAATAATTTAAATTTTTCTATCTTCTTACTTCAATTCCCTGAATCAAAACCTTTATCATCTACATGTCTTTGAATCATATATAATCCATGATTTACTTTATCGGAGTTAATGTATATGTATACTTACATCACAAATTGATATCCTTTATACATTGGATAGCTCAAACTTTAACTTTACAACTCAACATAAAATATATACCATAAAACATTGAGTACATCTCATGAACCCTAATCATGGTTTCAAGAAATAAAAACTTTAGCTAAAGATATTAAACTTCATGTATTATTTTTGATCCACGTCATTCAAGTAACACATAGTGTTATTATCAATCCTTAACCTACAAAAATGGTTATTTGCAAGGTTGAGCTCGACAGCCCAGCAAAATCTAACAGTTTTCATGCATCACGTAGCACATAGTAACATGCTCAACATATATCTCATAAACATTGGACTAACATAACATACATGTTACAGTTCATATAACAAGTATAAAGATTGAGTTCCTTACTCAATCAACGTAGTCATAAGTTGACTTTAACATTTCATACATTCAACATATATATAACATATCATGCTCTTTGCAATAAAGATTTAAAACAATCAAATTCACATAGCAAATAGGAATTGAAAGACTTGCCTTGGTCGTTGTTTACCAATAATAGTTTAACAGCTTAAAGATATCTGCACTTCACGTGCCCTACATAATTATATAATCATTCACATTAACCATTAGTCACATAGCAACTGTGACAACCTGAGAATTTATATAATTTAATAAAATCTTAACAGATTGAATAGATGTTAAATAATAAACCTAGACAGAAAATAAGTGTATGTATTTGACATTTTTGGGAATTAATTTTTGTGAATTTAAAAACTCTTGGTGAAGGTTTACAGTGTAATAGTACTTGTGTATATGGTCATATGTTTGTACAGTATGTGGTTAAGGGTCAAGGGTTGACCGAATAAATTATATCAGTCACAAACCCTAATAATATACTAAGAGCCTCGACGTTCAGTAAGAAACCCTATTACCGGCTATGGAAACCCTAATTTCAGAACCGGAAATCTGAAACCCTAATTCGGATTATTAAAACCCTAGTTGGGAAGCTTGAAGATAAGTGTTAAGGTTTTTATGTTATTAATTGTAAGTATAATTAGGAATAACCCTAATTGATTAATTAGAAAGCCCTAATTTCTAATGTTCGAAACCCTAATGTACAATTAGAGAAAACCTAATTATTAATTTATAGAGTTTAATGTTAATTAGGAAACCCTAACCCTAATTAGCAAACTTGAATGTGATTAGTAAACTTTACTATAATTAGGGAACCCTAATTATAATTTTTTATTTTTAGAACCTAATTAGGAAAGCTTAGAAATTTAAATTGATATAACTTTAGGGTAAAACCCTAAGAGTTAAAACCTAATGATTGTGAGAAGTTACCAAGTTGACATTCACTTTATGAGTCAAAAGAACAAACTACCCTTCTTAATATTTTAATGAGGTGGAGTGTAGATCTAACCCTACTTGTGGTTGGTAAACAACCCCAAGCTAGCCATATGGTCTAGAAAATCAACTTTAATCAGCCAACAACCCTAAATCTTGAAATCCTTAGATTTGATGTTAGATGTTATGATTTGTTATTTAGAAGTGTGTTATAAGGTGTTAATTAGTAATCTGGGTTGTTAAATCCCAGATCCATAACATCAAAGTGCTCAAAATTTGAGTTTTTAGAAATCTGGAAATCTGGAAAAATGTGGCCTGACAGTCATATGTCAGAGGCCTTAGATCTGTGTGTGTTTGTTGTTTAGTGTACTTTATGTTATAGATCTGTAGTATGCTATGTTGTCTATGCTCTGGAACTTGAATCAAGCCCAGATCATGCATAGATTAGAAGTTATTAATGGTCAAAGTACATTGATCGAACAAAAAGTTTGATTTCTGGGCAACCCAGATTTCCCAAAAACTCTAACAACCATTTTCTGGGCTTCAGATCTTGCTTCTGTTAAATGTTATAGCCATGTTGTTGTTTTATAGTTGTTGTGTGACATGTAGGCTTCATATTGATGTATCTAGAAACCCCAGATCATTAGCAGAATTATAGATAATCTTGGTTAAACTAGGTTGACCGAAATGGCTCATGAAGGTTTTCTTGAAAACCCAGATCTTCATTAGCTGAAATTCTGACATAGTTTGACTAGCATGGATCTTGCATGTGTTATGATGTTAGACTAAAATGATAGCATGTTATTGTACCATGACACCTCTACTACACTTTTGAATTCATAGATCACATAAAACATTCCTAGAATCAAAGATATAAGGATGCAAAGTAGGGACCCTCACACTGCTCGAGTTTTTGGAAAACCCAAAAACTCAAGAACACGTCTGACAGGTACTTGTAGAGCATAGATCTTGCTGTGATGATGTAGTTTGGGCATGAAATTGATTTGTAATCATAGTATTACACTTAGACTACATGCTAAGTATCATTATCTTCCCAGAAAATATATGGAACATGGATTAAAGTCTAGTCAAACCAAGCAGCCCCTCAGAATCGACAAAATTTCGGGTTTGGGAGAACATGAAGAACACATATATGTATTTGCTCTGCTATAGGGCCTTTTTAATGACAGTTTAATTAGAGAATTAATTATTTTAATAGATAATTATAGAAAAATAGTTTTAAATTAATAAAATTACAAAATAAATTCTTAAAAATTATTTTAAAGCACGAAAATTAGTTTTTAATTATTTTGAATATATTTCATAAATATTTAGTATTTTGGAATATTAATGGAATTTAATTTATTTAATTATAATATTAAATAAATTACTTAAAAATGGTTTTAATACTTTAGAAATCATGAAAAAATTATATTATGGTGTTAGAAAATATTTTAAGTTATTTTTAATGACTTTTAATATTTTTGTGATAAAATTCATTAATAAATTATTATTAATGGTAGTTAATTTATTTAATAAATGTTTTAAATAAATTATGGAAAAATAGAATTATTGCTTTAAAAATTATATGAAAATAATTTAAGTGTTATAAAAATATTTGAAGTTATAAAATATAACTTTTGATATTTTGTCATGAAATATAGTAATATTTTAATATTAATGGCGAGATAATTAATAATGGTTTTAATTACTTTAAAATCATTTAATAGTGATAATGTGGTATTAAAAATATTTTGAGATATTATAAATATTATGTTAAGGATTTCATTAATATTAAATATTAAATAAATATTAATGCTAATGGAATTAAGTGGTATTTAAATAATATTATTGATTAAAAAATCATGATAAATGATAATAATTAACTGAAAATTATTATGGGCCTATGAAAATTATGTTGACTGATTTATAAATTATCTAAGATAATTGTTAAGTGTTTTGGCAGATTTTAATTGAACTTAAACTCGATAACTGTCCAACTAGGCCGTCGAGATGTAATAATAGTACCGAACTCAACTTAGACTACAATAGTTTGGCTTGATACTAGGTCTTGTGTGCTGAATGGACTGACAAGATTATTTGGTAATGTGTTTAGGTTATTTTATACCGTGATGATATTATTCTAATATTCGGAGATCGATATTATCTATATAAGGTCTTCAGATAAAGCTAAGTTATATTTCGTAACGGTAATCAACGGAATAGACAAGTTTTTCTTAACTCTACTAAGAGTTGTTTCATTCAGATATGCTTATGGTTAATCATTCCTGATTGCCATGTAGAATTGTACTCTGTTCATATTGTATGTATAAGTCAGGTATGAAAGGCTGATCACCTTCATTACCATTCGGTTCAGATATATTTGTTCATGTTTAATACTTGTTCAGTCAAAAGTTTGTTCATGCTAATTCACAACTACATTATGAGTTATAGTCAGCTTATTATTCAGACTCTTTCAATCATGATATATCCTTAAATAAAATTTAAACTTGCTGGGCAACCTTCATACTCACCCTTGCTATATCATGATAAAACATTGCAGATAAAGGCGAATGTTTTGGATACAAGGAAAGGTTAAAGACAGTTCCAGCTTTAGTTTACATGTGCATATAGATTAGTAACAATAATGTATGATAAAATCTTTGTATGTCAGATAGGATAATGAATTGTTTATAAGTTATGGTTACTCGACCTTGGGATTAGTATATAATGTTTAATGTATAAACAATTTATGTTTATATCTTCCGCAATAGTTAGAATTAGTGTACCAAGATCCGTGGTGAATTAGGGCTCGGATTTTGGGGCGCTACAGCAACGCATAGTAGTTGTAATGTAAACTTTACTCTATGTCTCATAACCCTTCCTATCATAAATACACAATGTTCAATTTGATTGTGTTAACTTTCAACTTATATCTCACTGTATTTCATATTTGAAGTTCATTCAAGTGTTTAAGTCTTGCTAGGAATCATTATTGGTTTTATATTAAACCCATTTCATACCTTATAATGTTCATTTTATTTGACATAAAACACTTTTTACGTTCATTAACACTTGTCACGGCGTTTCAATTTTTATTCGTCACACGCCCAACCTGACTCTCTTGTGTGTGCTTAGTATGCTTATACAACTTATCTAAAACATTTTTTATTAATGTTAAACATCATTATATTTCATAATATTCATGTTTTATAACTTAAAACAACATCTTTTATCGTCAAGAGTACTACAGTTGCATACGTGCATGCCTGACGCCCTCCGATTGCCTCTGAAAACACAATAGTCCTAACAATGACCATTTTGACCCCTATTCCCGACCTCAAATTGAACAAAGTAAATAATAAAAGTTGTTGGTCTATTCATCCTAATTCCGGATCATCTTGAATCACCTCAATCGGAGTTCGTATGAAAAAGTTATGGTCATTTTACCAAACTAGGTCAAAAAAGTCATACCTTGCACACTAGGGGCGCGGCCGCGCCCAATTCCTTCACAATCAATACCACATACGTGTGACTTGGCAATACTTTCAACTTGATACCGCGCTCTGGTCCTCGTCCACGGCCACGCATGGCTACGCCCAGATTATAGATTTTGTAATGTTTTTATTTCAAATCTTCATAACTTCTTCGTTTTAAGTCGGAATTAGTTGGTTTTCGATTCTATGAACTCATGAAACACTGAACTACTCATCTACAGGATAATTTTAACATTTCAAAAACTTTAACAATTCAATTTAAGGGTTCCAATTCAATGTTCATGCTATATTTTCATGTTTTAAACACATTTAACGAATTCGATCGCCACGACTTCGTTTCTTAACAAATTAACACGATTTAAACTACGACGTTTTCGTTTCTTCACATACTAACATAATCTAATACCAATTTACAGATTATAACACATATTAGACATAAAATTTTGTACTTTCTTAAGCCATTTTTCATAAACATACACTGTTATTAACTTTTCTCCCTACAAACCCAAATTTCATGAATTTGATACTCAAACAACACTCACATGTGATGATTAACAGAGTATAAACCCTTCATACATGTATATATATCAATCCAACATAATTATTAATAGAAATTCCAAAAATAAAGTTAACATTAGGATTATACCTTATTCCTTTGATTGTTTGCTAGCAAGAGATGATGACTAGGTTTAGAATTCATCTCCTTGATCGTCACAGAGATGATGACGATGTTTCCTCTCTTGCTCTCTCTCCAAACTCTCTGTGTATCCTTCTTCTCACCAAACCCTCTCTGACCTTAGCCTTAAAAAATTATACGGCGAGAAAATAAAGCGATATGGCCATCTCCCACGCTCTCTTTCAGTTAAAAAAAAAAAAACAAAAAGGCATGCGAGTTAAATAAACCAAAGGCCACAAGGCCTTGTTTGGCTACCACTTTATCCTCCAAACTAGATTATTTTAATAATATTATATTATATAGTTTCCACTTTTTATACTTTAGTTAATTTAAATAACTTTAGTTTAGTTAATTTAAATAACTTATAATAATAATAATAATCTTATTATCATTATACTTATAATTAAAAAATAATTATATATCTAATTTAATTAATAAATTAAAAACATCACTTTATTTAATTTATTCATTTCCAAATAAATTAAACAATTCATTTAATTTAATTATTTTCCTAAGTATTAAGCAATTGATTTAATTTAATTATTTCCTTAAATTAAATCCTTGAGATAAAATTATCATTACTCAATTTAATTTACATTAATCAATTTAGTTACTAAATTAATTCACCATAATTTTATCAACCATTTATTTATCTCAATAAATAAATAAATTTAAAATATTTATTTAATTCAATAAATATTTAAAATTAATTACTAAATTCATTTAATTCCTTTAATAGTTAACTTAACTATTAAACCTCACTTTCCCAATATATGAATATATATTTCTCTTCACACCAGATCATATATTTCAACATATAGAGCACGTATATATACATACTCAAACTCAAAATATCTCATAATAAGAATTTTAATTATTAAATTCCTATTTTAATAACTTATAAAAATTCGGGTTGTAACATCTTTCCCCCTTATAAGGATTAGTCCTCGGAATCAACAAAATCTCCCTTACTCGATTTTCACCAAATCTCTTTTCAAAATTTATCGTTGAATATCCTCAACACATCACCTTAATATAGGTTTTATTTATTACCATTACCACCATTCTTTATAAGAATTCTTGTAAGTTTTATTTCATAACATTTACTTAGACTCAATTATATTTGAGTATTACATATTCTTTCAACCTGTTCATTATCTTTCTCTAAGGATCATTATCATATACTATATTCTCAAACTCTCGGGACATTACATTCACCCTTCTTCTAAGAATTTCGTCCTCTAAATTTTTGACTTACTAATTTTCATTCATTCCATTTATCAAAATAGATTTTATGTTAATATCTATTTATTCATTAGGTTCTGCAAATAAATTCTTTCTCTAAGGATCTTTCTAAGATCATCTTATTCCTCACCTTCACATTTCTCTTCTTTCTAGAATTTCATTCTTTCTTAAAATTATTATGTTTTGCTTAATTTTTCTCATCCTTTCCACTTTCACCTTTTAGAATAATAAGAATCTTCCACAATTGCTTAATAATTGGGAAGCGATATGAATAAGAGGAATTTAAAAGATTCTAAATCATGCTGAGGGGTCATAAGACCTTGAACTACGTCCCTAGGTTATCAAGTATCTCGACTTGAACCTTTAATAGTGATAAGACTATACAGACCTTGAACTCTTCTCCAGGTTTAACAGTGCATCACCACCATAAACCATCTTAAACAGAATGTTTAGCAATCACATAGATCGAAAACACTCTGCAAGTACTCTAGGTGATCACTTATCGCACCCCTACGCGTGCACAACGTATTACATCTTAACATCTTAACGACTATATACGTTACTTTCGGAACCATTGTCTCCGATAACATGTCCCCTTTTATAGGGTTGTTCACCTCAGCTTTTCAACATCTGAATCCGCACCAAAACAATTTGGTTTGGCATAACTTTTCAAGAAACGCTTTAATTTTATGAATATCCTTCAATATTCATCTAATTTGAATCAAATAGCATAGACTTCTACAACAATTTGGACATCCATCGAATATATATATATATATATATATATATATATGTATGTATTCTCATATCTTAAAGAAATCTCAAAATCTTTTTTACGACGCCATGATATCGTATTTATATTTACAATCTGTTTGAGGATTCCGTCATTTGGTGATTTTATTATACTACATCATACCATAGTAAATTGACGATCCTTAGATCACATCCAACACTAACTAATCCGCATTGATGACTCCATCGCTTTTTATCGCCTCTGCACTAGGTTCCATGATGCATTGATGATATATAAAAAATATATTTTGATATATTTCAAATTATTTTTATCTAGCCAAAACAATTAGCATGTACATACGAATAATAGAACTATTTTTTTAAAATTCCTTTGGTTCACTAGTGTGAGCCAACATTTTTTTTTCCAAAAATCAAAAGTATAACCATTGGTACGAAGTCAATAAATTTTGAAAGTCTAGCATAGCTAGTAGATTTAGAATATCCAGGTATCCATAAACTTCAATCATCAATGCTGTCTATACAATAAATATTTTCTACCCAATATAGTTCATCAAACTTACTACACATTGGAAATTCAGGAACTTGCCACAATAATATGAGTTTTAAGAACTTATCCTAGTCAGACCATAAGCGTCCATTCGCTGAGGGGTTCAAAATATACCATATTATTGTGAGTCGCGAACTTACCATATGCATTAGTTTTAAGAACCGTGCCTAATCCTAATAATATCTCGATGATCTTAATAGTTTATAACTATCAAACATACACATGAGAAAAGAATCACCTTTTCACCACACATACATTAATAGTACGACAATCGACATTCCAATGATTATCAATGTGATAAACCGAGTGTAAGCATAAAACCTCGCTTTATGCAAAGGTTTGTACAACTCACCATCACATGAGTCCTCAATTCAAATCCCACTTAACCCTATCTTGCTCATAACTTTCTCTTTGCTCTCGTCTAATTCCTCAGATCACATCATCTATAACTCCTCGTGAGTTTATCTCATACTATTTCATAGTACATCATCTTCATAGCATCAAGCTATAATTATTCAAACATTACGAGACCATCATTCTTTTATAACTTAAACAGATCACATCGTGATCATATTCTATAATCATCTCCCTTAAAATTCTTTTATTAACTCATGATCATTTTGTTTTACGATCCACTTTCTTTCCCCTTTTCATCAGTTATGACATTATTCGTTATCTTGGCTATTACCATTTCTTGTCTTTATATCTCTTCAAGATTCTTCTTTGAATTTTCTTCTTTATATAAAAATTCTTACTTTAAAAATTTCTAGCTTCATTTACATTGCTCAACATTTCATTTGAGTTTCACATTCTCATCATACGTATCCAACATTTCTTTAATTAACCCTTGTTTTATGGCAGTTTTTAAGAATGGCATCTAAAAATTTTGAGATGAGCAATGGATCACATGAGGCCGTTGAATAACCGCTGATCAATACCCAGGATAACGTACATCAAGAAGGTAATAATCCTCAGGTAAATAGCACCTCCGATCAGACGATGAATAATGGGATGTTTAGAAGCTTTTTGCAGTTTATGCAAAACCAGATGAGAGAGACTCCGGTTCAAAATGCAGGTGGAAACAATGGTAATTCACGGCTTGTCACTGCCAAGCAATTCAAGGAGTTGGGACTGCCGGAGTTTTTGGGAAAGCCAGAGCCACTTAAGGCGGAGGTATGGATTAAGCATATTACCAAGATATTTGATGTCTTGGGATGCACTGAAGAGCAAAAAGTTCCCTTTTCCACCTTTATGTTACGTGAAGAGGTAGATTACTGGTGGGAATCTGTAAAATTTAGTCATCTATCTGCACTTAAGATGTCTTGGGAAAAGTTCTAAGAATTGTTCAATGACAAGTACTTTCCCGAAAGTATTCGTCACATGAAGGAGGTAGAGTTCATCAAGTTGGATAAAAACAATATGACCGTGTCGCAGTACGAAGCTAAGTTTGCGGAGCTAACCCGGTTTGCATCTCATTTAGTAGATAACGAGGAGCGAATGACGCGAATGTTTCTTAGAGGTTTGAAACCCGAAATTTGCTAACATCTTATCTCTCATAAACTTTGCTTGTATTCAGATGTACTAAATAGAGCTCAATTATTGGAGCGAGATTATGAGTTATCTCAACCAAAAGATAATGACCAACAACACGATAATAATCGTACCGGTGGCAACGGTCATCGGAACAATGATAACCATCGTAGAGGAAATTATCATGCAAGAAATGGTAACCACTTCGGTGGTAATCATGGCCAAGGTAATAGAAGAAATGATTCAAGTGGAAATTTCAAGAAGAGAAGATTGAACGATGACGGGAAGACATCGGCAGCAGCACCAACACCAGCAACGAATTCTAGGGGAGGAGAAAGACCACCAATTAGATGTTATAGATGCGGAGAGGAGGGACATATAAGTCCAAACTATTCACAACCTTCCAAGGTGTATTTCAGTTGTGGAAAAGATGGTTTTATAGCCCAATTTTGTCCGGTAGCGAAGACAAGTCCAGCTAGGATGGTGGCACCAAAGGCAGATACGGACAAAACAAAGTCGGTGGTTTCAAGAATAGCGTTTTTCGTGACTTCTACAAAAGTGAGTAACCCGAATGAAGTTATCATGGGTAAGCTAATTATAAACTCTTGTGAAGTCTATACCTTATTAGACAATCTGGGTTCTACCTATTCTTTTATTTCTCCTACTTATGCTCAACGTTTGAACTTGACCCCGAGAAATTAGACTTTGACTTATCTATTGAAACCTGCTAGAGAAACCTTCATTACATCCACTATTTATAAATCTTGCTTGATTCAAGTTGGCACCATCACATTACTTATTGATCTTATCTCCTTGAAAATACTTGCATTTGATGTGATTTTAGGATTGATTGGTTAACCACTCATCATGCTAAAATTGATTTTTTTCGTAAGGTTGTTAGTTTTCATATTCCTAACCAACTCGTTATACGATTCAAGCAACCAAACCACTAAAGTCAATCAACGTCATATCAAGTTATAAAGCCATTCGTTTATTGAAAAACGAATGTCAAGTTTTCTTAGCCCATGTCATGGATTTAAACAAAATATGTCGATTTGAATTATATTTCTATTATTAGTGAATCTCTTGACGTATTTCCTGAAGAACTTCCTAGCCTACCCCAAGAGCATGAAATCAAATTTTGTATCAACCTTGAACCCGATACAAAAGCCTAAAAATATTTCTTCACCCAAAATGAACGTAACATGCACCGAAGACGTTAGCTCGAGCTGTTGAAAGATTACGATAATACCATTCAATACCATCCTAGAAAGTGAACGTAGTAGCTGATGCATTGAGTAGAAGATCGTATGTGGTTACGAAAGTCTGACGTTGTTAACACAAAGACCCATTTCGTATGATTTACAAATGATGGAGATAGAGTTAAAGGCTTCAAGGACCTACGTGATGATGTCAAATATACGAGTAGAATCAACTTTAATCGATAAAGTTAAAACTACTCAAGCTATAGACCCGAAGCTGATGAATATGAAGAAGAAAGTACAAGAATGTGTTATTCCAAAAGTAAGAGTAAATGAAGAGAAGAAATCTCAACCCTTGATTTATTGGTCTATTTAAAATCCTCGACCGAGTAGGAACTATGGCATATAGACTCGCTTCACCGCCAAGTATGTCTCGTGTTCATAACGTTTTCCATATATTCATGCTACGTAAATATGTGAAAGACCCAAACCACATTATCGACTTAGAACCAGACGAGATATCAGAAGATTTAACGTATAAAGAGGTACCTGTTAAAATCTTGGATAAGAAGGAACATATTTTACGCTCAAAGGTTATACCTCAAGTCAAAGTTTTATGGAGAAACCATGATATTGAGGAAATGACTTGGGAGTTAGCATTGGAAATGAAAATAAGTCATCCTTACCTCTTTGACATACCAGGTACATACAATTTCGAGGAAGAAATTTCATAAGGATGGGAGGTTGTAAGACCCCAACCTTTATGAATAAAAATTTAATTTCCCTAATTATTATTTTTGAATAATAAGTTGTTGATTTAATATAATGCTTTAGTTATGAGTGAAATGTGTAAATTTTGCAAAGTAATCAAGTGGTTATAAAATATTCATTTTGTCGGGAAATATTCGTTTGGTCGATGAATATTCTTTTATCGGAGAATATTAAATGCGGCGGTGCGATCATTAGTGGACCCCATGGAATGAATATGGGATATAAAAAGTTTACGGAAAAATCTTTTTATAAAAATAACGGTAACACTGTCATCGTTAAACTGTTGAAATACCCGGTGGTTAAAATACAGTAATACGCGGTGTTGTACAGAGCACACAATATTGCACAATAATTTTAATTATTGATTTTTACGTAAAAAGACTACTCAATTATTGTTACAATAATTACTGTTCAACATTTTATTTTATTGACTCAATAATTGCTACGTTGATATTTTATATTATTGATTCAATAATTGTCAGTGCATAATATTTCCCATTATTAGATCAATAATTCATATTATTTAAATAATATTATTAGATAGCATTATTGGCAATGTCAAAGGAAGTTCTGCCTAGGAAAGGGCTTTGGTCACCTAATTGTGTGCCAATAAGGAGAAATCCTTATCTGAAAGCCCCCTCTTTCCTGGGAACGACCTGGTTGTCAATATTGTGGTTCTGTAATATTATTTATGAATAATTAATTATTGATAAAAATGATAATGAAATATTTATTCAATTCGGATGTAAATAGAGGAATTTTTAGAAAAATGACAATTGTTGAAAATTGATATTTTATCTTTTCTGATAAAATAATTCATTCAAATATATTATTATATTACATTATAATTGTATAATGTGATAATATAATAATATAATAATGTTAGTATTTTACACTAAATTCATAGTATATGAATAAAACGAGGAGGAAGAGTGCAAATTGGGACTGAATGGTATTTTTTTGAAGATTAAAACATATAAAATATTTGGTGGAAGATTTTTCTAATTGAGTGGGCCCCCTTGTGTGTGAAATATGTTGATTTTTGTTGGCCAAAGTGGGTGTGCGATGAATTTGATCCTTAAGTAAATTTCCAACGATGGAATGCTATGGGATTTCATCCGTATGTAAATTCGGGTAATTTTTCGTTCGGAATTTGGAAAAACTTTCTTCTACAAAGTTGTAGAGAATTAAATTTCATATGGAATGGACACAAGGTTCATTTATTATGAATTATTGAAGTTTCTAAATTTATAAATGATTTAAAATATTTTTGGTGGAGATTTCTAGAAGGTGGGCCCCACACTTGTTCTTTTGCTTGTTGTAAATGCTAAAATCTGATTTTCAAAGTGGGCGTGAAATTTTTTAATAAATAATAATATTTTATTAATTTTTTATTTTGGTGTTCTAAGCATTTTCCTATAAATAGGGTGCTTATGTTAGAATTGAAAATCACACCAGAATTAGAAGTTTTCTCTCTCTATAATATCGAGTGTATTTTTGTGAGTATTTAGATACTTTGAGAGTTGATAAGCAGTGCAAGTTTTCTTTAGCATTATATCTGATATTTTAGTCAGAAGTACTTGTCTTTTGAGGTAAGGGATGTTATTTTTTCATAAATGATATTATTTCTTTTAATATCATTATCTTTAAATATTGATATGAATTTTATTGTGAATTTTTTCCTTTTGTTTTTAGGAGCACTATTCACTTAATCGACACTATTCACGTGTAAAAAATTAAATTTTCTTTTCTTTGTCCAAGTTGTCTATTATGGTTACTATCTTTGATTGTATCTATGTTTTGATCTTTATTCTTGAATTTTGCTCCACAATTGATTATTATGGAGTATTTTTGAACTTGGATAAACTAAAGTTCGAATCCCAAATCCTTGTTCTTTTATCTCACTGGATTCGTTTTCTTTAAAATATTTTTTTTCATCCTCAGCCCTAAATGATGATATAACTGAATATCTTTGGCCTATAGTGCAAAGATGAATGAATACTTGATGTATATCTTTGGCCTGTAGTGCAAAGATGAATGATTACCTGATGAATATCTTTGGCCCGTAGTGCAAAGATGAATATTTGATTTGAGATAATTATTGATTGATGTCACATGGATAAAATATTGATGATGGACTTTTAATTCATAGAAGATAGTAGACTTCATTCTCTACGTAACTCTTCTAATGAATTGTTATTTTCGCTGCGATTATTGATCTAAACTTGTTGTCCATTATATTTTATCGATTTATTGAAGGCTAATGATAATTTGTTTTTATTATCTTAGTCATAATATTCTTTCTTGGGCTAGTTGAGCTCATCATTTTCCTTTTGTTCCATTTTTCTTCTTAGGAGGCGAGAATATAATGTAGTCTAGTGGGGTGTGGAGTGATGGTTCAAGATAGTTATTATAGCAGTCCTTACTATTTTATAAAACTGTGTATCAATAATTGTAATGAGGACTTTATTTGAGTTTGGATATTATCTAGAAGACAATATTCTATTAAAACTCACAAGATATGTGTTGTCGTATTTTTGCCGACAATTGTAATAATGAAGTTTGTAGTTATTTTACATACCATGTATTTGGAGACTCAGAATGGGTTATGTGGACCTATTTTGGGGGCGTCACAGTTGGTATCAGATCTTAGGGATATGATCTCTGGTGGAGATCTAGAATTAGAACTAGGAGGGGAGAGACGAGTAAATCCTTCCCTAGTGTGTCCTACCTAAGCTTATTTGTTTGGTCGGTCAGAATATAAGTATATTATGTGGCATGACAATTTCTTTAATTAACCCTTGTTTTATGGCAGTATTTGAGAATGACATCTGAAAATTTAGAGATGAGCAATGGAGCACGTGAGACCGTTGAATCACTGTAGATCAATACCCAAGATAACGTGCATCAGGAAGGCAATAATCCTCAGGTCAACACCACCGATCAACTGATGAATGATGGAATGTTTAGAAACTTTTTGCATTTCATGCAAAACCAGACGAGAGAGACTTCGGTTCAAAATACAGGTGGAAATAATGGTAATTCATGGCTTGTCACTGCCGAGCAATTCAAGGAGTTGGGACCGCTAGAGTTTTTGTGAAAGCCAGAGCCACTTAAGGTAGAGGCATGGATTAAGTAGATTACCAAGATATTTGAAGTCTTGGGATACATTGAAGAGCAAAAGGTTCCCTTTGCCATCTTTATGTTACGTGAAGAGGCAGATTACTGGTGGGAATTTATAAAACGTACTCATCTGTCCGCACTTAAGATGTCTTAGGAGAAGTTCCAAGAATTGTTCAAGGACAAGTACTTTCCCGAAAGTATTCGTCACATGAAGGAGGTAGAGTTCATCAAGTTGGAGCAAAATAATATAATTGTGTCGTAGTACGAAGCTAAGTTTGCGGAGAAATCCCGGTTTGCATCTCATTTAGTAGATAACGAGGAGCGAATTACGCAAATGTTTCTTAAATGTTTGAAACCCGAAATTCGCCAATATTTTATCTCTCATAAACTTTGCTTGTATTCAGATGTAGTGAATAGAGCTCAATTATTAGAGCGAGATTATGAGTCAACTCAACCAAAAGATAACGAGCAATAATATGATAATAATCGTACCGGTGGCAACGATCATCGGAACAATGATAACCATCATGGAGGAAATTATTAGGCCAGCAATGGTAACCATTTTGGTGGTAATCATGGCCAAGATAATAGAAGTAATGATTCAAGTGGAAATTTCAAGAAGAGAAGATTTAACGATGACGGGAAGACATCGGCAGCACCACCAGCACCAACAACGAATTCTAGGGGAGGAGAAAGACAGCCAGTTAGATGCGAAGAGGAGGGACACATAAGTCCAAACTATTCACAACGTTCCAAGGTGTGTTTTAGTTGTGGAAAAGATGGTCATATAGCCTGATTTTGTCCGGTAGTGAAGATAAGTCCAGCTGGGATGGTGGCACCAAAAGAGTATACGTACAAAACAAAGTCGGTGGTTTCAGGAATAGCATTTTTCGTGACTTCTCAAAAAATGAGTAACCCAAACGAAGTTATATTTCGTAACGGTAATCAACGGAATAGACAAGTTTTTCTTAACTCTACTAAGAATTGTTTCATTCAGATATGCTTATGGTTAATCATTCCTGATTGCCATGTAGAATTGTACTCTGTTCATATTGTATGTATAAGTCAGGTATGAAAGGCTGATCACCTTCATTACCATTCGGTTCAGATATATTTGTTCATGTTTAATACTTGTTCAGTCAAAAGTTTGTTCATGCTAATTCACAACTACATTATGAGTTATAGTCAGCTTATTATTCAGACTCTTTCAATCATGATATATCCTTAAATAAAATTTAAACTTGTTGGGCAACCTTCATGCTCACCCTTGCTATATCATGATAAAATATTGCAGATAAAGGCGAATGCTTCGGATACAAAGAAAGGTTAAAGATAGTTCCAGCTTTAGTTTACATGTGCAGATAGATTAATAACAATAATATATGATAAAATCTTTTTATGTCATATAGGATAATGAATTGTGTATAAGTTATGGTTACTCGACCCTGGGATTAATATATAATGTTTAATGTATAAACAATTTATGTTTATATCTTCCGCAATAGTTAGAATTAGTGTACTAAGATCCGTGGTGAATTAGGACCCGAATTTGGGGGCGCTACATTTGGTATCAAAGCTGTTAGTTATAAACCTAGGGTAGAGTTACCTTAGACTAATAATCGCAATGATTAGGATAAGATCTAACTCACATAAAGTTAGTGTGTCAGTAAGATTCAAAGACGAATCTCGACGAGTTATAAAGATACGGAGTTCCCTAACTATGATAATAAAGGTGAACAATAGTAATGAATAGATAGAGTCTAAAAGACTAAAAGTACTGGGATAGGAGATCGTAAAACAAAATGATCAAGATATAGAAATAAATCATAATATATACGATGAGATCACCCCATGATCTGATAAGGTGATAGCAGGGAGAAGAATCAATCTGATGATTGGAAAGTTTACAGCAAGATTGTTGTGTGTAAGTTGTACTATGAATTAGTACAGATTCAAGAAAGGATTACGAATACGAGTTAAATGAAATTCGTATTGAGGATGGAGTTAAGATTAAGTGGGATTGTTTTTGTCGCGCTATTTGATATATGCATGTTATGAGGGTGATTCCTTTCTCATGTGTATAAATAGATAGGTTATAAGTAGAGAGTATAAGGTTAAGTACGAGTTCTTAAAACTCATACTTATGTTACGTTCGTGACTCATGGTTATATGAAATGTTTATGAACTCCTCAGCGAATGGACGTTAAAGGTGTGACTATGACAAGTTCTTAAACTCATATATTTGTGGAAAGTTCCTGAACTCATAAGTGTGGGTTGACGAACAGGGTATAGTTGTGTGTAAATAGAAAATTGAGGATTATAGGAACAGATAAATTGTTAAGCAAATGATTATTATTGGAGATATAAGTTTTCCAAAACTCATAGCTATGCTAGACTTCAAAATTTTGACATCAAGCTAAATACGCACTATGTTCTTTTAAAAAAAATTAAAATATAGACTCGTAATCATTTTTGGAACGGTTTAAAGTGTAGTCTATGCTACTTATTTCGGCTAGACGCAAATGATTTGAAATATCAAAATATATTTTTATTTATCACTCATGTACCATGTAACCTGGTGCAGAGATGATAAAAAGTTGATAAAGTTATAAATACGAGAATACATAGTGTGAATTCGATCTAAAAATCATTGTTCCACTATTGTATGATGTGTTATGACAAAGTCATACAATGATGACATCCTCAAATGGACTGTTAATATAGTACGACATCATGGCGTCATTCTCAAAAATATTTTCAAAAATTTTAATTTGCCAATGGGGTTTGGCTACACATAAATAATTCGATTGAATTGAATTATTGATATGAGTCTATGCTATTAGATTCAACTAGACTAATGTTTATAAAATTCTAAGTGTTCATTGAAAGAAATTTTCCGAACCAAATTATTTTGGTGCAGAATCTAAAAAGATTGAGGTAAGAAATTTTGTGCGCCTACGGCGGATGGAATAGAAGGAACGGGGAAAAATTGTTCAAACCAACAGTACTTGGCCAGTACATGGCATATCGGGCTAATCACCCTTTGTGTCTGTAAGTTGTGATGGTTTGCGGATGAATTTCCATAAAACCTTTGCGAAAATGACAGACAAATAGTCTATATGACTCCTCAGCGTAATTTGAAATTTTTTTACTCTTGTGAGTGATGTATTGGGTAGAATGTAATGATGTGTGTGAATGGTGTAAGCAATATGGTGTAAGGTGTAAATTGAATTTCAGGGACGAAATTCTTAGAAGAAGGGGTGAATGTGACAACCCGAGAATTTAGACAATTTAATAAAATCTTAAAAGATTTAATAGAGGTTAAATAATAAACCTAGACAGAAAAAAAAAGTGTATGTATTTGACATTTTTGGGAATTAATTTTGTGAATTTAAAAACTCTTGGTGAAGGTTTACAGTGTAAGAGTATTTGTGTATATGGTCATATGTGTGTATAGTATGTGGTTAAGGGTCAAGCGTTGACCGGATAAATTATATCAGTCACAAACCCTAATAATATACTAAGAGTCTCGACGTTCAGTAAGAAACCCTATTACCGACTACGGAAACCCTAATTTCAGAATCGGGAATCTGAAACCCTAATTTGGATTATTAAAACCCTAGTTGGGAAGCTTGAAGATAAATGTTAAGGTTTTTATGTTATTAATTGTAAGTATAATTAGGAATAACCCTAACTGATTAATTAGAAAGCCCTAATTTCTAATGTTGGAAACCCTAATGTACAATTAGAGAAAACCTAATTATTAATTTATAGAGTTTAATGTTAATTCGAAAACCTTAACCCTAATTAGCAAACTTGAATGTGATTAGTAAACTTTACTACAATTAGGGAACCCTAATTATAATTTTCTATTTTAAAACCTAATTAGCAAAGCTTAAAAATTTAAATTGATATAACTTTAGGGTTAAACCCTAAGGGTTAAAACCTAATGATTGTGAGAAGTTATCAAGTTGTCATTCACTTTATGAGTCAAAAGACCAAACTACCCTTCTTAATATCTTAATGAGGTGGATTGCAGATCTAACCCTACTTGTGGTTGGTAAACAACCCCAAGCTAGCCATATGGTCTAGAAAATCAACTTTAATCAGCCAACAACTGATCACATGATTAGCCATAGGCTTTTCATCATTTTATATATAGATAAAAAAAGGGAAAGTCACTAAACCAAGCTTATTTGCATCCTTACATTAAACCAAACCTTTCTCTCTCCTTAGCCACAATAATATTAAGTAAATCAGTCACTAGTATGAGCATTAGCAAGCCAGAAACAGATCCCGAAGGTCAGAATCAAGATCAAGCTCAAAAAGAGGTATAAAACCCTAAATCTTGAAATCCTTAGATTTGATGTTAGATATTATGATTTGTGTGATGTCCTCAAAATAGGTATACATCACCCATCTTGAGTCGCCAAATACATGGTACAAAAATACAAAATACAACTTAATAATACAACTGTTTTGTAAAATAAGACAGAACATAAGCTGAGAGTTTAAACAAGAATATTGCCTTCTAGACAACATCCACTCTCAATGGAGTCCTCATTACATTTATTGTCACACTATTTAACAGAATAGTGAGGACTACTAATGCTATCATACGATTTGTCACTCCTTTCCCTCGTCCCGACTATATTCTCATTTCAAGAAGAACACTTTGAAAGAAAGGGTGAGCTCAACTAGCCCGATAAAAAATATTATGACTAAGGTAATGCAGAATAAATTATCATTAGTCTTCAACAATGTTAAACTGATAAAATACAATCGACATCAAGTTTAACTGCAGCGGAACAAGCAATCCATTAGAAAAGTCAAGTAGAGAATAAAATCTACTATCTTTTATGATTTAAAAATTTTTTCATCAATTTTAATCGTTGAGACTCAGCTTAATAAATAAACCACATCATCGAATCATCCCTGCACTACGGGCCAAGGATATTCACTAAATCATCAATGGTCATGACTATACCGAATAATCCCTGGTCATAATCATACCAAGTCCATCTCTGCACGTAAGCCAAAGATATATAACTATAAAACCAATAATCATCAGTCCATCTTTGTACTTAAGCCAAAGATATACAATTCAATAATCAACAGTCCATCTTTGCACGTAAGCCAAAGATAACTTTCATCATCATATAAGCATGATGACGATGACAATGATATAAGCATTAATCAAACGAAAATAAGGATAAATATTAAAGACTTTAAATTTATCCAAATATTATCAATCACATAATAAATTCATAGTCTAATATTATTAAAATCATAACAATATTTTAATCACTTCTTAAACTTATAAACACTTTATTTCAATTGTTTACACTTTACCAAATAATGCATTTAATCATTGAAAAATGCCATACTCATAAGATTTCATCACTAATGATCAAATCCCTCATCAAAAATCTACATATACCTTATATAGGATTTCTCAAGCCATAAAATCCTATTTTCCAACTTTGTTACTTCACATAACATATTTAACTCATATGCTCGTAACTAAACTATTTTCATGAAAAATACTAAATCAGTCCCAAAAATATTTCTTTTCTGGGATTTAACAGAATATAGTCCCATAATGAACATATATTTTTCTCGGAATTTTTAAAATTCATTTACTATTTTTCAAAAATCAATTTATAATTAATTCCTTAAGAAATTAGCTACCTCAAGTTTAACTCTAGAAATTCCCAAAACTTGGCAGAATCTTACACATGTTAACGTGAGCCTCCAGTTTAAATTTCATGGTCATCGGAGTTATAGAACTCCGGTTATAGCGTTTTTCGTCAGAAAAACCTAAATATTGAAATAGTCATAACTTGCTCATTTTAAGTCAGAATGAGCTCATTTTTGGACAGGAGGTACCTTATACCATATACTTTCATATCCCAAAAGGCCAGAACCTTTCTCCCAAATTAATTGGCCGAAACAGCCCTTACAAAATTATGGGCAGTAGCCTTTTTGGAAATTTTCAGTTTTGACTCCTTTGCTAAAATCAGTCCACACGAAAATCTACAACACCTTTTCCAGTGATTCCACTAGGAGATGCTACAAAACTCATAGATCTAACTATAAACTTGACCACACTCAAAAATTCAAAATATAATAGGAGATATGGTCAATTAAATTTCATGTTCCATTTTCTCCAAAATCTGAATTTCAACCCTTTGTGATTTCTAAGAAACTTTCATGTTTTCACATAATAACCAACATAACTCATCATGACAATGACATAATAATTCAATAAAATAAGTTCAAGAATAAATTTAAAGACTTATAAGTCAATTTATCCTGAACTCAATAATGTTCAAACTGTCAACATGATACTTCGTTGTAGAGTAAAATTCAAGAATACTCAGAAGAATATTTCCATGAAAAGATACTGGATGAAGCGCAAATATCAAGGATATTCTACTAAGTTCATGGAGTATAGAAGTCAAAGCTTTAACCAACTGAGTATAAGAGAATATATGAAACTGCAAATGGATTTTTGCCCGCCATGCGGTAATCCACGTAGATAGATCATTTCCACACTTTAATAAGGAATGAATACGAAGGATTATTCACCATGCATGTGGTAATCCACATAGACAGGTTTTTCCAACAGAATAATAAAGAATGAAATAACATAAGGATTCACCATGGATGAGATAGAGACCATGACCTAAAAGTTATTCCCAGCAGAATAATAAAGAGCGGAACCAGTCCCACAGAAAGCGTCTGAGATGAGGATATTCCAACCGAATAATAAAGAACAGAACTAGGTCAGGCGAAATTCGCACCGACAGGCTATTCCAATAGAATAATAAATAATGGAACCAGGTCCGGCGTAAACGCACAGACAAGATATTCCGACAGAATAATAAATAACGGAACCAAGTCGAGGCAAAATTCACACCGATGAGGATATTCCAATGAGAATAATAAAGAATGGAATAATAGAAGAATTTCACCATGTATGCCATCGTACTTAGCATAAGCGAGTTATTCCAACATAATAATAAAGAATGGAATAATGAAGAATTTCACCATGTATGCGGTACTTAGCAGCATAGCGAGTTATTCAACATAATAATAAAGAATGGAATAATAGAAGAATTTCACCATGTATGCGGTACTTTTGCATAAAAAGTTATTCAACATAATAATAAAGAATGGAATAATGAAGAAGATCACCATGTATCCAGATTGCCAGTACAGCAAAGTTATTCCAACATAATAATAAAGAATGGAGTAACAACTCTTACGAGTATTGAAAGAAAATAATTCTCTTCGTGAATACGAAAGAATAATACCCCTTACCTTAGAAGAACTGGATATTGGAAAAGTGAAGTAGCAGAATATTTTTCTTCTTCTTTCTCTTTATAGTTTTTCTCTCTAGAGTTTCAGTGAATTCGTAAGAAATAATGAAGGAATGAGCTTCTATTTATAGAAAAACTGAAAGTGGCTCTTGGTCTTAACGAAGGGTCAAAATGACTCTTGGTAATATTGAAGAGACAATTACTATTTGCGAAGGGGCAATTAACTCTTGAGACACCGAAGGGGCAAATGACTCTTGAAACACTGAAGGGGCAAATAACTCTTGGAAAACTGAAGGGACAAATAACTCTTTGAAAACTGAAGGGACAAATAACTCTTGAAAAACTGAAGGGACAAGTTACTATTAAAACTTCAAATCAAACATCCATATTGATTTACTATTATAATTTCAACCAACGGTCTGAAAAATTAGCACATCTCCTCATGGAATAATATTGCACCCAAAAATGATTTGGACCGAAAAGAAATATATTTTTTGGGTGAATAGTACCCTGTAAATAGTAACTCATGAATAGTAACTCGTGAATAGTAACTCATAAATAGTAACTCATGAATAGTACTCTAACACGAAAAGTGCCCCGAATACCCGATTGAACAATATAACCTCCAGACATCAATTATTATTGAAATAAATGTCGACTTCCACTAACACCAATAATCCCAACACAATAGAACTATCAAATTCATCTTTAATCAACATGAACTTATTAATCATTAATATCATAACTCACAATATTTAACAACCATGTCGTTCCCAGGAAAGAGGGGGCTTTCCAATAAGGATTTCTCCCTATTGGCGCACAATTAGGTGACCAAACATCTCCTTGACAGAACTTCTAGACATTGTAAATATTGCAATTTAATAATATGAATAACTTTGTCGTCTCAATTATTGATTTAATAATATACCATATAACGCAGATGATACTGTGACAATAATCGAATCAATAATATGAGAGATATGATGCAGCAATTACTGTAGCAATAATTGAGAATAATTGAGTGACTTATCACATAAGCATCAATAATCAATACCGTCTGCTACTATGCAACCACACGTATTACTATACTTTTACTACTAGGTAGTTCAACAGTTTAACGGCAAAACATCTGTCGTTATTTAAAAAGATAATTTTGTCATTTTATTACTATGACAATACTTCCGTTGTGGGTTCACCAATGATTGTGCCGTCGTACGGATATTCCCGATAAAAAGAATATTCCCCGACCAAACGAATATTTTATAACAACTTGCATACTTTGCAAAATTTATAAATACTACCCACAACTATAACATTATATCAAATCCATACCATAATATTAAAAAAAATATTTTGAGAAATTTAAATCTTTATTCATAAAATCTGGGGTCTCACAATCTCCCCTCCTTATGAAATTTCGCCCTCAAAATTTATGTACGTACCTGGTATGCTGAACAGATGAGGATACCTTGACTTCATTTTAGATTCTAACTCTTAAGGTATAACCTTTGAGTATTGAATACGATCCTTCTTATTCAAGATTTTAACACGTATTTCCTCATACGTTAAATCTTTAGCTATCTCGTTCGGTTCTAAATCAATAATGTGGTTCGGGTCATCGTAACATCGATACATGAAAAGTGTTATGAACACGCAACATATTTGGCGGTAAAACGAGTCTATAGGCCACAGTTCCTACTTGATCAAAGATTTCAAATGGGCCAATAAAATCGAGGGTTGAGATTTCCTCTCTTCGTCGATTCTTGCTTCTAGAATAATGCTCTCTTGAACTTTCTTCTTCACATTCATCAGCTTCAGGTGCGTAGTTTGAGCGGCTTTAACTTTATCGATTAGAGTCGATTCTACTCGTATATTTGATATCACCACGTGGGTCCTTAGAGTCTTTAACTCTATCTTCGTCATTTGTAAGTTATATAAAATGAGTTTTTATGTTAACAACATCGCACTCATAAACACATATGATCTTCTACTCAACGCGTCAGCTACCATGTTCACTCTTCCACAATGATATTGAATGGTACGATCGTAATCTTCCACAGCTCGAGCCAACATCTTTGGCGCATGTTACGTTCGTTTTGTGTGAAGAAAATATTTGAGGGTTTAAGAAATGGGTTTTGTACTGGGGTCAATACAAAATTCGATTACATGCTCTGGGGTAAGCTAACAAGTCTTCAAGAATATGTCAGGAAATTTATTAACAATAAAAATATCATTCAAAACTGTGACCCTCATCCAAGACTTGGATAACACATGTAATGAAGGTTTCTCCTAACAGAGCTTCAACAGATAAGTCAAAGTCTAATTTCTCTAGAGTTAAATTTAAACGTTGAACGCAAGCAAGAGAGATAAAATAATGGGTAGAACTGGTATCTAATAAGGCATAGACTTCTCAAGAATTTATAATTAACTAACCCGTAATAACTTCATTTGGGTTTCTTGACAAATGTTCTCACTTAAACTACTGGATTTGACTTTGCTATAGGGTACATTCCACCCTTAAGTGTTTCGTCACATTCCTGATCCATGATTTGAATCATTATTCTCCGATCCATATCGAATTGGGGTTGACCGCTCTGCACAGGGTAATTTCGAATTCGATGTTGGATTCTCCCAATTGTTGTCCAAAAAGCAAAATCCATTTCATCTATTTTGACTTTATTGGATCAGACGTCTTTTTCATCAATATCAACGCGTCGTGCGAATTTTACCCACGCATCATCTATTCTCCTTCGTTCAGTTGTTTCTTCTTTCATCAGCTCTTTGATCAAAGCATTCTCAGATTCCAGCTCTAATATCTTATACTACCTAAAAAAGTGCTTACATTCAAGCATCGAACATCGGATAACACAATTTTGAATTGTTGCATCTCTTTGCTCTACAACCGCCTGCCGTTCTTCTGCCTGCTCTTCTAACTCATGAATACGATTTTGTAATTCTAAATTTTGATCATAAAATTCTTCTAACCAATTCTCCTCAGGTTCCTCTTCTTCCTCTTCATCCTCACTCTCAGCTGCTACCTCTACAATTAGCTTGGGTGCAACTATTAGTTCTTCACTTACCACGTAGATATCTCTAATTTCTTCTTCGTCTGACATCACATTAACCTGGTTGATTAAAGGTGTCTCAATGGTCTCATTCACTCCATTGCTAACATTTTCAGCTGCCATTTCCAAACACTGCCACAAAACAAGAGTTAATTAACATATCACATATTATACTTATACTCTGACCGACCAATTAAATACCAAATAAACTTAGGTAGGTCATACTAAAAAAATCCCTCTCTCCTCCTCCTAGTTCTTGTCTCACATCTCCAAGGATCATATCCTAAGCTTTGATACTTTGTGACACCCCCAAAATAGGTATACATCACCCATCTTGAGTCGCCAAATACATGGTACAAAATACGAAATACAACTTAATAATATACAATCGTCGTGTAACATACGACAAAACATAAGCTGAGAGTTTAAACAAGAATATTTCCTTCTAGACAATATCCACTCTCAATGGAGTCCTCATTACATTTATTGTCACACTATTTAACAGAATAGTGAGGACTACTAATGTTGTCATCTCGACTTTCACTCCTTTTCCCGACTCGTCCCAACTATATTCTCATTTCCTGAAGATAACAGTGAAAGAAAGGGTGAGCTCAACTAGCCCAGTAAGAAATATTATGACTAAGATAATGCAGAATAAATTATCATTAGTCTTCAACAATGTTAAACTGATAAAATACAATAGACATCAAGTTTAACTGCAGCGGAACATGCAATCCATTAGAAAAGTCAAGTAGAGAATAAAATATACTATCTTTTATGATTTAAAAAGATTTCATCAATTTTTATCGCTGAGACTCAGCTTAATAAATAAACCACATCATCGAATCATCCCTGCACTACGGGCCAAGGATATTCACTAAATCATCAATGGTCATGACTATACCGAATAATCCCTGGTCATAATCATACCAAGTCCATCTCTGCACGTAAGCCAAAGATATATAACTATAAAACCAATAATCATCAGTCCATCTTTGTACTTAAGCCAAAGATATACAATTCAATAATCAACAGTCCATCTTTGCACGTAAGCCAAAGATAACTTTCATCATCATATAAGCATGATGACGATGACAATGATATAAGCATTAATCAAACGAAAATAAGGATAAATATTAAAGACTTTAAATTTATCCAAATATTATCAATCACATAATAAATTCATAGTCTAATATTATTAAAATCATAACAATATTTTAATCACTTCTTAAACTTATAAACACTTTATTTCAATTGTTTACACTTTACCAAATAATGCATTTAATCATTAAAAAATGCCATACTCATAAGATTTCATCACTAATGATCAAATCCCTCATCAAAAATCTACATATACCTTATATAGGATTTCCCAATTCATAAAATCCTATTTTCCAACTTTGTTACTTCACATAACATATTTAACTCATATGCTCGTAACTAAAGTATTTTCATGAAAAATACTAAATCAGTCCCAAAAATATTTCTTTTCTGGGATTTAGCAGAATATAGTCCCATAATGAACATATATTTTTTCGGAATTTTTAAATTTATTTACTATTTTTCAAAATTCAATTTCTAATTAATTCCTTAAGAAATTAGCTACCTCAAGTTTAACTCCAGAAATTTCCAAATCTTGGCAGGATCTTACACATGTTAACATGAGCCTCCAGTTTAAATTTCATGGTCATCGGAGTTATAGAACTCCGGTTATATCGTTTTTCGTCAAAAAAATCTAAATATTGAAATAGTCATAACTTGCTCATTTTAAGTCGGAATGAGCTCATTTTTGGACAGGAGGTACCTTATACCATATACTTTCATATCCCAAAAGGCCAGAATTTTTCTCACAAATTAAGTGGCTGAAAAAGCCCTTACAAAATTATGGGCAGTAGCCTTTTTAGACATTTTCAATTTTGACTCCTTTGCTAAAATCAGTCCACACGAAAATCTACAACACCTTTTCCAGTGATTCCACTTGGAGATGCTATAAAACTCATAGATCTAACTCTAGAACTTTCCCACACTCAAAATTTTAAAATATAATAGGAGATATGGTCAATTGAATTTCATGTTCCATTTTCACCAAAATATAAATTTCAATCCTTTGTGATTTCTAAGAAACTTTCATGTTTTCACATAATAACCAACATAACTCATCATGACAATGACATAATAATTCAATAAAATAAGTTCAAGAATAAATTTTAAAGACTTATAAGTTAATTTATCCTGAACTCAATAATGTCCAAATTGTTAACATGATACTTCTTTGTAGAGTAAAATTCAAGAATGCTCAGAAGAATATTTCCATGAAAAGATACTGGATGAAGCGCAAATATCAAGGATAATCTACTAATTTCATGGAGTATAGAAGTCAAAGCTTTAACCAACTGAGTATAAGAGAATATATGAAGCGCAAATGGATTTTTCGCCGCCATTGTGGTAATCCACGTGAGATGATCATTTTCACACTTTAATAAGGAATGAATACGAAGGATCATTCACCATGCATGTGGTAATCCACATAGACAGGTTATTCTAACAGAATAATAAAGAATGAAATAACAGAAGGATTCACCATGCATGCGATAGAGGCGCCTGCATAAAGGTTATTCCAAATGTAATAATAAAGAGCGGAACCGGTCCCGTACGTGAAAGCGCATGAACAAGATATTCCAACGAGTAATAATAAAGAACAAAACGAATCGGCGAAATTATGACCAAGCGGGATATTCCATGAGAATAATAAATAATGGAACGAAGTCCGGCGAACGCTTTGCAGACAAGATATTAAACGAGAATAATAAATAACGGAACCAGGTCAGGCAAAATTCACACCGACAGGATATTCCAACTGTAATACCCGGGGAAAAAAATATTAAATAATAAAAAAATTATTTTGTTTTAAAACATATTAATTGTACTTTGTGTTTTATTTGGGTCAAATTAGTTATTTAATTTATGTGGGCTAATAAATATTAATAAGTGTGGATAAATTAATTTGATAAAATTAAGCTTTTAAATTAATTGGGTTTAATTTATATGTGGATAATAAATCCTATTAGAACTAGGAGAATTAATAAAATATTGATAATAAATAACTAAAACACAAACCCTATTGTATACTCAAGCCATTTTTTGTCAAAAAAAAGAAGAAGAAGAGGTCGCCGCTGTAGTGATATATATGTGGGTCTTTTACATTTCTAAGTGAATGATATCTGAGAATGATATTTTTTTTTATTTAATCTTGAAACCTCGTGAATCGTGTATCTCTTGTGCTAACAATGATTGATTTGTAAAGGATTGCCTAATAGATTTTTGAATATGTATATATATAGTACTAGAGAATTTATTGGCTATCAATTGTATATATATAATATGTGATTGCAGTGGACTGAGGCATGTAGTCACAACATACTTTTGACGATTATTATTATTATTATTATTATTATTATTATTATTATTATTATTATTTCAGTCACTGAACCGAAATTTGGTTAGAATTAACATATTTTACTAAGAATTATTTTAAGCTACTTGTAAATAAAAATATATATGAATTAAATTGTATTTTAATTACTAAAAGCAAAATATAAATATATTAAATAAGTTGAAATAATGGATAAGGTGTTTGGTTCATTACTAATTTGAATCACAATAATTAAATCCAATATTAGGATTATAAAAACTATATTGGAATTTTACATAATAATTCAAGTTAATTCATTTTGTTGGTAATAGTAATAAAATGTGTATACTAATAAATTTAACAATATTATGTTGTTGATGGGTAAATTTGTAATAAAATTTTATTTTATTTTATTAGATCGGATTGAGGGAGTATAACGAGGGTGATATTTGGATTCGATGAATTGTTTTGGTTCGATATATTAAGGTACGGATTCCGTACTCTTTCAGCGATACTCTTGTTAAATTTGATTTATTCGTTTGTTTCTTTATTTCGAATTCTGTTATAATTTCACATAATTGTTTCCTGTGAAATAAATATATTAGTTTCATTTTAGAGTTGATACATATGACTCGTATTTGTACTCTTTGAATTAGGTTATCATGTTTTGTACTATTTATTTTGATAATTATAGAGCGGTATATGTTGCTACCTTCTTTTTGAAACCTTGTGACTATAATTTGATTTGGTTCAACATGTACATATAGAGCCCTTTTGTTCGTATTATGTCGCATGTGTTGTGACATGGTATTTTTGTTAGAATATACCGTAGGGTATACCGGAGCTATAACCACCTGTGGGAGTATCACAGGCATGTCGTCTTGGCACGAGAGACATGACACTTTCAGTGGCGGTGTGCTTAGTCCACGGCGTCTCCGTTTTGGGCTCCAGAGGAAGTGGGCCATTTGGTGTTTTGTTGTGGGAGGCGTATGGGTTAACCCCTAGTTTTCTATTCTGCGGATTGGTGATGTTGTGCCAAACACACCTATCCGATTTGGATACATTTGGATTCGCGGTCCAATGTGTGATTTGCCTATGTGGCATCATTTGACTTGCCTATGTGGCATTATTTTGACTTGCCTGTGTGGCATCATTTAACTTGCCTGTGTGGCATTATTTTGACTTGCCTGTATGGCATTAGTTTGACTTGCCTGTGTGGCAAGATATATTTTTGAGCTCACTCGGTATGAAATAACCCTGACCATTTGTTTGACATATTATTTTATTGTATTAGTTTTGTTTGTTTACATTCGGTTCAATTCATTGAGTTAGTTACTTGATTCGTTATTTCTTTATTAAATCTATTGGTTTACGTCAATTACATTGATTCGAGATATATTTCATTCAGATTTTTGGAGTTATTTTTTCGTCAGTATTTATACTTGAGACTTTGTTCAGTATTTTGTCTCAGTTATTTTTGTATATCTTTTGTGTATCTATATCCGTACTGGATAATTGGCTCATGCTGTGTTTTTCTTCCGGCAGGTTTGCAGGGGTGATTCAGGGCTAGTGTGATGAGAGTGTTGCCTTTGACCATCTAGATTAATTCAAAAAAAAATTTGGTGTTGATTATTTTTACTTTAGTTGGAGAATTGTATTTAGTACTTTATTAATGGATCACCATTATTAATATTTTGAAGTTATTAGTGCTTTGTTTACTTATTTTGAGGTTTGTTGTGCTTTGCACGTTACCTCCCTTTCCTTTTCGGGAAGGGGGTGTTACACCAACAGAATAATAAAGAATGGAATAATAGAAGAATTTCACCATTTATGGCGGTGGTGAGCAAATGTGAGTTATTCAACATAGTAATAAAGAATGGAATAACGATGAAGAATTTCACCATGTATGCGATATCAAGATAAAGCGAGTTATTCAACATAATAATAATGAATGGAATAACAGAAGAATTTCACCATGTATGCGGTACTTTTCATAAACAGGTTAGTCCAACATAATAATAAAGAATGGAATAACAGAAGAAGATCACCATTTATCGGTACTTCGCAGAAACAGGTTATTCCAACATAATAATAAAGAATGGAATAACAACTCTTACGAGTATTGAAAGAAAATAATTCTCTTCATGAATACGAAATAATAATACCCCTTACCTTAGAAGAACTGGATATTGGAAAAGTGAAGTAGCAGAATACTTTTCTTCTTCTTTCTCTCTATAATTTTTCTCTCTAGAGTTTCAGTGAATTCGTAAGAAATAATGAAGGAATGAGCTTCTATTTATAGAAAACTGAAAGTGGCTCTTGGTCTTAACGAAGGGTCAAAATGACTCTTGGTAATATTGAAGAGACAACTACTATTTGCGAAGGGGCAATTAACTCTTGAGACATCGAAGGGGCAAATGACTCTTGAAACACCGAAGGGGCAAATAACTCTTGGAAAACTGAAGGGACAAATAACTCTTAGAAAACTGAAGGGACAAATAACTCTTAGAAAACTGAAGGGAAAAGTTACTATTAAAACTTTAAATCAACGATCCATATTGATTTACTATTATAATTTCAACCAACGGTCTGAAAAATTAGCACATCTCCTCATGGAATAATATTGTACCCAAAAATGATTTGGACTGAAAAGAAATATATTTTTCGGGTGAATAGTACTCCATGAATAGTAACTCGTGAATAGTAACTCATGAATAGTACTCCGACACGAAAATTGCCCCGAATACCCGATTAAACAATATAACCTCCAGATATCAATTATTATTGAAATAAATGTCGACTTCCACTAACACCAATAATCCCAACATAATAGAACTATCAAATTCATCTTTAATCAACACAAACTTATTCATCATGAATATCATAACTCACAATATTTAACAACCAGGTCGTTCCCAGGAAAGAGGGGGCTTTTCAATAAGGATTTCTCCCTATTGGCGCGCAATAAGGTGGCCAAACCTCTCCTTGGCAGAACTTCTAGACATTGTAAATATTTCAATTTAATAATATGAATAACTTTGTCGTCTCAATTATTGATTTAATAATATACCATATAACGCAGATGATATTATGACAATAATCGAATCAATAATATGAGAGATATGATGCAGCAATTACTGTAGCAATAATTGAGAATAATTGAGTGACTTATCACATAAGCATCAATAATCAATATCGTGTGCTACTATGCAACCACGCGTATTACTGTACTTTTACTACCGGGTAGTTCAATAGTTTAACGGTAAAACTTCCGCCGTTATTTAAAAAGATAATTCTGTCGTTTTATTACTACGACAATACTTCCGTTGTGGGTTCACCAATGATTGTGCAGTCGTACGGATATTCCCAACAAAAAGATTATTCCCCGACCAAATGAATATTTTATAACAACTTGCATACTTTGAAAAATTTATAAATACTACCCACAACTATAACATTATATCAAATCCATACCATAATATTAAAAAAAATATTTTGAGAAATTTAAATCTTTATTCATAAAATCTAGGGTCTCATAATTTGTTGTTTAGAAGTGTGTTATAAGGTGTTAATTAGTAAATTGGGTTGTTAAATCCCAGATCCATAACATCAAAGTGCTCAAAATTTGAGTTTTTAGAAATCTGGAAATCTGAAAAAATGTGGCCTGATAGTCATATATCAGATGCCTTAGATCTGTGTGTGTTTGATGTTTGGTGTACTTTATGTTATAGATATGTAGTATGCTATGTTGTCTATGCTCTGGAACTTGAATCAAGCCCAGATCATGCATAGATTAGAAGTTATTAATGTTCAAATTACGTTGACTGAACACAAAGTTTGGTTTCTGGGCAACCCAGATTTCCCAGAAACCCTGACAACCATTTTATGGGCTTCAGATCTTGCTTCTGTTAAATGTTATAGCCATGTTGTTATTTTATAGTTGTTGTGTGACATGTAGGCTTCATATTGATGTATCTCGAAACCCCAGATCATTAGCAGAATTGTAGATAATCTTGGTCAAACTAGGTTGATCGAAATGGCTCATGAAGGTTTTCTGGAAAACCCAGATCTTCATCAGCCGAAATTCTGACATAGTTTGACTAGCATAGATCTTGCATGTGTTATGATGTTAGACTGAAATGATAGCATGTTATTGTAACCTGACACCTCTACTACACTTTTGAATTCATAGATCATATAAAACATTCCTAGTATCAAAGATATAAGGATGCAAAGTAGGGACCCTCACACTGCTCGAGTTTTTGGAAAAAGAAAAAACTCAAGAACACGTCTGACAGGTACTTGTAGAGCATAGATCTTGCTGTGATGATGTAGTTTGGGCATGAAATTGATTTGTAATCATAGTATTACACTTAGACTACATGCTAAGTATCATTATCTTCCCAGAAAATATATGGAACATGGATTAAAGTCTAGTCAAACCAAGCCCCTCGGTAACTGACAAAATTTCTGGGTTTGGGAGAACATGAAGAACACATATAGCGACGGTTCTGTTGCTATAGGGCCCTTTTTAGCGACAGTTTAATTAGAGAATTAATTATTTTAATAGATAATTATAGAAAAATAGTTTTAAATTAATAAAATTACAAAATAAATTCTTAAAAATTATTTTAAAGCCTGAAAATTAGTTTTTAATTATTTTGAATATATTTCATAAATATTTAGTATTTTTGGAATATTAATGGAATTTAATTTATTTAATTATAATATTAAATAAATTACTTAAAAATGGTTTTAATACTTTAGAAATCATGAAAAATTATATTATGGTGTTAGAAAATATTTTAAGTTATTTTTAATGACTTTTAATATTTTTGTGATAAAATTCATTAATAAATTATTATTAATGGCGGTTAATTTATTTAATAAATGTTTTAAATAAATTATGGAAAAATAGAATTATTGCTTTAAAATTATATGAAAATAATTTAAGTGTTATAAAAATATTTGAAGTTATAAAATATAACTTTTGATATTTTGTCATGAAATATAGTAATATTTTAATATTAATTGCGAGATAATTAATAATGGTTTTAATTACTTTAAAATCATTTAATAGTGATAATGTGGTATTAAAAATATTTTGAGATATTATAAATATTATGTTAAGGATTTCATTAATATTAAATATTAAATAAATATTAATGCTAATGGAATTAAGTGGTATTTAAATAATATTATTGATTAAAAATCATGATAAATGATAATAATTAATGAAAATTATTATGGGCCTATGAAAATTATGTTGGTGATTTATAAATTATCTAAGATAATTGTTAAGTGTTTTAAGCGATTTTAATTGAACTTAAACTCGATAAGCTGTCCATTAGGTAGTCGAGATGTAATAATAATCATAGAACTCAACTTAGACTACAATAGTTTGGCTTGATACTAGGTCTTGTGTGCTGAATGGACTGACAAGATTATTTGGTAATGTGTTTAGGTTATTTTATACCGTGATGATATTATTCTAATATTCGGAGATCGATATTATCTATATAAGGTCTTGAGATAAAGCTAAGTTATATTTAAATGCTTGATAATCAGCGGAATAGACAAGTTTTTCTTAACTCTACTAAGAGTTGTTTCATTCGAGATATGCTTATGGTTAATCATTCACGATTGCCATGTAGAATTGTACTCTATTCATATTGTATGTATAAGTCGGTATGAAAAGGTGATCACCTTCATTACCATTGGTTCGAGATATATTTGTTCATGTTTAATACTTGTTGGTCAAAAGTTTGTTCATGCTAATTCACAACTACATTATGAGTTATAGTCGAATTTTATTATTCAGACTCTTTCAATCATGATATATCCTTAAATAAAATTTAAACTTGCTGGGCAACCTTCATACTCACCCTTGCTATATCATGATAAAACATTGCAGATAAAGGTGAATGTTTTGGATACAAGGAAAGGTTAAAGACAGTTCCAGCTTTAGTTTACATGTGCATATAGATTAGTAACAATAATGTATGATAAAATCTTTGTATGTCAGATAGGATAATGAATTGTTTATAAGTTATGGTTACTCGACCTTGGGATTAGTATATAATGTTTAATGTATAAACAATTTATGTTTATATCTTCCGCATGATAGTTAGAATTAGTGTACCAAGATCCGTGGTGAATTAGGGCCCCGGATTTTTGGGGCGCTTCTAAACAACGCATAGTAGTTGTAATGTAAACTTTACTCTATGTCTCATAACCCTTCCTATCATAAATACACAATGTTCAATTTGATTGTGTTAACTTTCAACTTATATCTCATTGTATTTCATATTTGAAGTTCATTCAAGTGTTTAAGTCTTGCTAGGAATCATTATTGGTTTTATATTAAACCCATTTCATACCTTATAATGTTCATTTTATTTGACATAAAACACTTTTTACGTTCATTAACACTTATCACTTGGCGTTTCAATTTTTATTAAATCACCCCAAATTGACTCTCTTGTGTGTGCTTGGTAGTATGCTTATACAACTTATCTAAAACATTTTTTATTAATGTTAAACATCATTATATTTCATAATATTCATGTTTTATAACTTAAAACAACATCTTTTATCGTCGAAGAGTACTACTGAGTTGCATACGTGCATGCACGGCGCCCTCGATTGCCTCTCGAAAACACAATAGTCCTAACAATGACCATTTTGACCCCTATTCCCGACCTCAAATTGAACAAAGTAAATAATAAAAGTTGTTGGTCTATTCATCCTAATTAGGATCATCTTGAATCACCTCAATCGGAGTTCGTATGAAAAAGTTATGGTCGTTTTACCAAACTAGGTCAAAAGTCATACCTTGCACACTAGAATAGCGGCTGCGCGCCCAATTCCTTCACACCAATACATGGCGCTTGTGTGACTTGGCCGTATAAATACCAAATTGCATACCACGCGCTCTGGTCCATGCATGACCACGCATGGCTACGCTTGTGATTATAGATTTTGTAATGTTTTATTTCAAATCTTCATAACTTCTTCGTTTTAAGTGAGAATTAGTTGGTTTTCGATTCTATGAACTCATGAAACCTTTGAACTACTCATCTACTGAGGATAATTTTAACATTTCAAAAACTTTAACAATTCAATTTAAGGGTTCCAATTCAATGTTCATGCTATATTTTCATGTTTTAAACACATTTAACGAATTCGATCGCCACGACTTAGTTTTCTTAACAAATTAACACGATTTAAACTACTGACGTTTTCGTTTCTTCACATACTAACATAATCTAATACCAATTTTCTGATTATAACACATATTAGACATAAAATTTTGTACTTTCTTAAGCCATTTTTTTCATAAACATATACTTTGTTATTAACTTTTCTCTCTACAAACCCAAATTTCATGAATTTGATACTCAAACAACACTCACATGTGATGATTAACAGAGTATAAACCCTTCATACATGTATATATATCAATCCAACATAATTATTAATAGAAATTCCAAAAATAAAGTTAACATTAGGATTATACCTTATTCCTTTGATTGTTTGCTAGCAAGAGATGATGACTAGGTTTAGAATTCATCTCCTTGATCGTCACAGAGATGATGACGATGTTTCCTCTCTTGCTCTCTCTCCAAACTCTCTGTGTATCCTTCTTCTCACCAAACCCTCTCTGACCTTAGCCTTAAAAAATTATACGCGTAGAAAATAAAACTGATATGGCCATCTCCCACGCTCTCTTTCAGTTAAAAAAAAAACAAAAGGCGCCAGTTAAATAAACCAAAGGCCACAAGGCCTTGTTTGGCTACCACTTTATCCTCCAAACTAGATTATTTTAATAATATTATATTATATAGTTTCCACTTTTTATACTTTAGTTAATTTAAATAACTTTAGTTTAGTTAATTTAAATAACTTATAATAATAATAATAATCTTATTATCATTATACTTATAATTAAAAAATAATTATATATCTAATTTAATTAATAAATTAAAAACATCACTTTATTTAATTTATTCATTTCCAAATAAATTAAACAATTCATTTAATTTAATTATTTTCCTAAGTATTAAGCAATTGATTTAATTTAATTATTTCCTTAAATTAAATCCTTTGGATAAAATTATCATTACTCAATTTAATTTACATTAATCAATTTAGTTACTAAATTAATTCACCATAATTTTATCAACCATTTATTTATCTCAATAAATAAATAAATTTAAAATATTTATTTAATTCAATAAATATTTAAAATTAATTACTAAATTCATTTAATAGTTAACTTAACTATTAAACCTCACTTTCCCAATATATGAATATATATTTCTCTTCACACCAGATCATATATTTCAACATATAGAGCACGTATATATACATACTCAAACTCAAAATATCTCATAATAAGAATTTTAATTATTAAATTCCTATTTTAATAACTTATAAAAATTCGGGTTGTAACATCTTTCCCCCCTTATAAGGATTCCGTCCTCGGAATCAACAAAATCTCCCTTACTCGATTTTCACCAAATCTCTTTTCAAAATTTATCGTTGAATATCCTCAACACATCACCTTAATATAGGTTTTATTTATTACCATTACCACCATTCTTTATAAGAATTCTTGTAAGTTTTATTTCATAACATTTACTTAGACTCAATTATATTTGAGTATTACATATTCTTTGACCCGTTCATTATCTTTCTCTAAGGATCATTATCATATACTATATTCTCAAACTCTCGGGACATTACATTCACCCCTTCTTCTAAGAATTTCGTCCTCGAAATTTTTGACTTACTAATTTTCATTCATTCCATTTATCAAAATAGATTTTATGTTAATATCTATTTATTCATTAGGTTCTGCAAATAAATTCTTTCTCTAAGGATCTTTCTAAGATCATCTTATTCCTCACCTTCACATTTCTCTTCTTTCTAGAATTTCATTCTTTCTTAAAATTATTATGTTTTGCTTAATTTTTCTCATCCTTTCCACTTTCACCTTTTAGAATAATAAGAATCTTCCACAATTGCTTAATAATTGGGAAGCGATATGAATAAGAGGAATTTAAAAGATTCTAAATCATGCTGAGGGGTCATAAGACCTTGAACTACGTCCCTAGGTTATCAAGTATCTCGACTTGAACCTTTAATAGTGATAAGACTATACAGACCTTGAACTCTTCTCCAGGTTTAACAGTGCATCACCACCATAAACCATCTTAAACAGAATGTTTAGCAATCACATAGACTGAAAACACTCTCTGCAAGTACTCTAGGTGATCAGCCTATCGTACCCCTACGTCGTGCACAACGTATTACATCTTAACATCTTAACGACTATATACGTTACTTTCGGAACCATTGTCTCCGATAACATGTCCCCTTTTATAGGGTTGTTCACCTCAGCTTTTCAACATCTGAATCCGCACCAAAACAATTTGGTTTGGCATAACTTTTCAAGAAACGCTTTAATTTTATGAATATCCTTCAATATTCATCTAGCTGAATCAAATAGCATAGACTTCTACAACAATTTGGACATCCATCGAAATATACATATACATATATATATATATATATGTATGTATTCTCATATCTTAAAGAAATCTCAAAATCTTTTTATGACGTCATGATATCGTACTATATTTACAGTCTGTTTGAGGATTCCGTCATTTGGTGATTTTATTATACTACATCATACCATAGTGGGCTGACGATCCTTAGATCACATCCAACACTAACTAATACTGCATTGATGACTCCATCGTTTTTATCGTCTCTGCACTAGGTTCCATGATGCATTGATGATATATAAAAAAATATATTTTGATATATTTCAAATCATTTTTATCTAGCCAAAACAATTAGCATAGACATACGAATAATAGAACTATTTTTTTTAAAATTCCTTTGGTTCACTAGTGTGAGCCAACATTTTTTTTTCCAAAAATCAAAAGTATAACCATTGGTACGAAGTCAATAAATTTTGAAAGTCTAGCATAGCTAGTAGATTTAGAATATCCAGGTATCCATAAACTTCAATCATTACTCCATTACTTGACCATTTTATCAATCTTCAACTTCATCAATGCTGTCTATACAATAAATATTTTCTACCCAATATAGTTCATCAAACTTACTACACATTGGAAATTCAGGAACTTGCCACAATAATATGAGTTTTAAGAACTTATCCTAGTCAGACCATAAGCGTCCATTCGCTGAGGGGTTCAAAATATACCATATTATTGTGAGTCGCGAACTTACCATATGCATTAGTTTTAAGAACCGTGCCTAATCCTAATAATATCTGACTGATCTTAATAGTTTATAACTATCAAACATACACATGAGAAAAGAATCACCTTTTCACCACACATACATTAATAGCACGACACTGACATTCCAATGATTATCAATGTGATAAACTGAGTGTAAGCATAAAACCCTCGCCTATGCAAAGGTTTGTACAACTCAGCCATCACATGAGTCCTCAATTCAAATCCCACTTAACCCTATCTTGCTCATAACTTTCTCTTTGCTCGATACGAATTCCTCGTATCACATCATCTATAACTCCTCGTGAGTTATCTCATACTATTTCATAGTACATCATCTTCATAGCATCAAGCTATAATTATTCAAACATTACAGACCATCATTCTTTTATAACTTAAACAGATCACATCGTGATCATATTCTATAATCATCTCCCTTAAAATTCTTTTATTAACTCATGATCATTTTGTTTTACGATCCACTTTCTTTCCCCTTTTCATCAGTTATGACATTATTCGTTATCTTGGCTATTACCATTTCTTGTCTTTATATCTCTTCAAGATTCTTCTTTGAATTTTCTTCTTTATATAAAAATTCTTACTTTAAAAATTTCTAGCTTCATTTACATTGCTCAACATTTCATTTGAGTTTCACATTCTCATCATACGTATCCAACATTTCTTTAATTAACCCTTGTTTTATGGCAGTTTTTAAGAATGGCATCTAAAAATTTTGAGATGAGCAATGGATCACATGAGGCCGTTGAATAACCGCTGATCAATACCCAGGATAACGTACATCAAGAAGGTAATAATCCTCAGGTAAATAGCACCTCCGATCAGACGATGAATAATGGGATGTTTAGAAGCTTTTTGCAGTTTATGCAAAACCAGATGAGAGAGACTCCGGTTCAAAATGCAGGTGGAAACAATGGTAATTCACGGCTTGTCACTGCCAAGCAATTCAAGGAGTTGGGACTGCCGGAGTTTTTGGGAAAGCCAGAGCCACTTAAGGCGGAGGTATGGATTAAGCATATTACCAAGATATTTGATGTCTTGGGATGCAATCAAGAGCAAAAGTTCCTTTTCCACCTTTATATTACGTGAAGAGGTAGATTCTTTGGTGGGAATCAGTAAAATTTAGTCATCTATCTGCACTTAAGATGTCTTGGGAAAAGTTCTAAGAATTGTTCAATGACAAGTACTTTCCCGAAAGTATTCGTCACATGAAGGAGGTAGAGTTCATCAAGTTGGATAAAAACAATATGACCGTGTCGCAGTACGAAGCTAAGTTTGCGGAGCTAACCCGGTTTGCATCTCATTTAGTAGATAACGAGGAGCGAATGACGCGAATGTTTCTTAGAGGTTTGAAACCCGAAATTTGCTAACATCTTATCTCTCATAAACTTTGCTTGTATTCAGATGTACTAAATAGAGCTCAATTATTGGAGCGAGATTATGAGTTATCTCAACCAAAAGATAATGACCAACAACACGATAATAATCGTACCGGTGGCAACGGTCATCGGAACAATGATAACCATCGTAGAGGAAATTATCATGCAAGAAATGGTAACCACTTCGGTGGTAATCATGGCCAAGGTAATAGAAGAAATGATTCAAGTGGAAATTTCAAGAAGAGAAGATTGAACGATGACGGGAAGACATCTAAGAAGAAAGACCAACACCAAAGAACGAATTCTGGGGAGGAGAAAGACCACCAATTAGATGTTATAGATGCGGAGAGGAGGGACATATAAGTCCAAACTATTCACAACCTTCCAAGGTGTATTTCAGTTGTGGAAAAGATGGTTTTATAGCCCGATTTTGTCCGGTAGCGAAGACAAGTCCAGCTAGGATGGTGGCACCAAAGGCAGATACGGACAAAACAAAGTCGGTGGTTTCAAGAATAGCGTTTTTCGTGACTTCTACAAAAGTGAGTAACCCGAATGAAGTTATCATGGGTAAGCTAATTATAAACTCTTGTGAAGTCTATACCTTATTAGATACCGGTTCTACCTATTCTTTTATTTCTCCTACTTATGCTCAACGTTTGAACTTGACCCCTGAGAAATTAGACTTTGACTTATCTATTGAAACTCCGTTAGGAGAAACCTTCATTACATCCACTATTTATAAATCTTGCTTGATTCAAGTTGGCACCATCACATTACTTATTGATCTTATCTCTTTGAAAATACTTGCATTTGATGTGATTTTAGGGATTGATTGGTTAACCACTCATCATGCTAAAATTGATTTTTTTCGTAAGGTTGTTAGTTTTCATATTCCTAACCAACCTGTTATACGATTCAAGCAACCAAACCACTAAAGTCAATCACTGTCATATCAAGCCATAAAGCCATTCGTTTATTGAAAAACGAATGTCAAGCTTTCTTAGCCCATGTCATGGATTTAAACAAAAATATGTCAGATTTGAATTATATTTCTATTATTAGTGAATCTCTTGACGTATTTCCTGAAGAACTTCCTAGCCTACCCCAAGAGCATGAAATCAAATTTTGTATCAACCTTGAACCCGATACAAAAGCCTAAACATATTTCTTCACCCAAAATGAACGTAACATGCACCGAAGACGTTAGCTCGAGCTGTTGAAAGATTACGATAATACCATTCAATACCATCCTAGAAAAGTGAACGTAGTAGCTGATGCATTGAGTAGAAGATCGTATGTGGTTACGAGTGCGACGTTGTTAACACAAAGACCCATTTCGTATGATTTACAAATGATGGAGATAGAGTTAAAGGCTTCAAGGACCTACGTGATGATGTCAAATATACGAGTAGAATCAACTTTAATCGATAAAGTTAAAACTACTCAAGCTCACGAGATTCAAGTCGATGAATATGAAGAAGAAAGTACAAGAATGTGTTATTCCAAAAGTAAGAGTAAATGAAGAGAAGAAATCTCAACCCTTGATTTATTGGTCTATTTAAAATCCTCGACCGAGTAGGAACTATGGCATATAGACTCGCTTCACCGCCAAGTATGTCTCGTGTTCATAACGTTTTCCATATATTCATGCTACGTAAATATGTGAAAGACCCAAACCACATTATCGACTTAGAACCAGACGAGATATCAGAAGATTTAACGTATAAAGAGGTACCTGTTAAAATCTTGGATAAGAAGGAACATATTTTACGCTCAAAGGTTATACCTCAAGTCAAAGTTTTATGGAGAAACCATGATATTGAGGAAATGACTTGGGAGTTAGCATTGGAAATGAAAATAAGTCATCCTTACCTCTTTGACATACCAGGTACATACAATTTCGAGGACGAAATTTCATAAGGATGGGAGGTTGTAAGACCCCAACCTTTTATGAATAAAAATTTAATTTCCCTAATTATTATTTTTGAATAATAAGTTGTTGATTTAATATAATGCTTTAGTTATGAGTGAAATGTGTAAATTTTGCAAAGTAATCAAGTGGTTATAAAATATTCATTTTGTCGGGAAATATTCGTTTGGTCGATGAATATTCTTTTTATCGGAGAATATTCGTACGACAGTGCAGTCATTAGTGGACCCCATGGAATGAATGTCGGATATAAAAAGCGACAGAAAAATCTTTTTTATAAAAATAACGGTAACACTGTCATCGTTAAACTGTTGAAATACCCGGTGGTTAAAATACAGTAATACGCGGTGTTGTACAGTAGCACACAATATTGCACAATAATTTTAATTATTGATTTTTACGTAAAAAGACTACTCAATTATTGTTACAATAATTACTGTTCAACATTTTATTTTATTGACTCAATAATTGCTACGTTGATATTTTATATTATTGATTCAATAATTGTCAGTGCATAATATTTCCCATTATTAGATCAATAATTCATATTATTTAAATAATATTATTAGATAGCATTATTGGCAATGTCAAAGGAAGTTCTGCCTAGGAAAGGGCTTTGGTCACCTAATTGTGTGCCAATAAGGAGAAATCCTTATCTGAAAGCCCCCTCTTTCCTGGGAACGACCTGGTTGTCAATATTGTGGTTCTGTAATATTATTTATGAATAATTAATTATTGATAAAAATGATAAGGAAATATTTATTCAATTCGGATGTAAATAGAGAGAATTTTTAGAAAAATGACAATTGTTGAAAATTGATATTTTATCTTTTCTGATAAAATAATTCATTCAAATATATTATTATATTACATTATAATTGTATAATGTGATAATATAATAATATAATAATGTTGGTATTTTTACACTAAATTCATAGTATATGAATAAAACGAGGAGGAAGAGTGCAAATTGGGACTGAATGGTATTTTTTTGAAGATTAAAACATATAAAATATTTGGTGGAAGATTTTTCTAATTGAGTGGGCCCCCTTGTGTGTGAAATATGTTGATTTTTGTTGGCCAAAGTGGGTGTGCGATGAATTTGATCCGTAAGTAAATTTCCAACGATGGAATGCTATGGGATTTCATCCGTATGTAAATTCGGGTAATTTTTCGTTCGGAATTTGGAAAAACTTTCTTCTACAAAGTTGTAGAGAATTAAATTTCATATGGAATGGACACAAGGTTCATTTATTATGAATTATTGAAGTTTCTAAATTTATAAATGATTTAAAATATTTTTGGTGGAGATTTCTAGAAGGTGGGCCCCACACTTGTTCTTTTGCTTGTTGTAAATGCTAAAATCTGATTTTCAAAGTGGGCGTGAAATTTTTTAATAAATAATAATATTTTATTAATTTTTTATTTTGGTGTTCTAAGCATTTTCCTATAAATAGGGTGCTTATGTTAGAATTGAAAATCACACCAGAATTAGAAGTTTTCTCTCTATATAATATCGAGTGTATTTTTGTGAGTATTTAGATACTTTGAGAGTTGATAAGCAGTGCAAGTTTTCTTTAGCATTATATCTGATATTTTAGTCAGAAGTACTTGTCTTTTGAGGTAAGGGATGTTATTTTTTCATAAATGATATTATTTCTTTTAATATCATTATACCGAAATATTGATATGAATTTTATTGTGAATTTTTTTCCTTTTTGTTTCGGGAGCACTATTCACGAATACGACACTATTCACAGAAAAATTAAATTTTCTTTTCTTTGTCCAAGTTGTCTATTATGGTTACTATCTTTGATTGTATCTATGTTTTGATCTTTATTCTTGAATTTTGCTCCACAATTGATTATTATGGAGTATTTTTGAACTTGGATAAACTAAAGTTCGAATCCCAAATCCTTGTTCTTTTATCTCACTGGATTCGTTTTCTTTAAAATATTTTTTTTCATCCTCAGTCCTAAATGATGATATAACTGAATATCTTTGGCCTATAGTGCAAAGATGAATGAATACTTGATGTATATCTTTGGCCTGTAGTGCAAAGATGAATGATTACCTGATGAATATCTTTGGCCCGTAGTGCAAAGATGAATATTTGATTTGAGATAATTATTGATTGATGTCACATGGATAAAATATTGATGATGGACTTTTAATTCATAGAAGATAGTAGACTTCATTCTCTACGTAACTCTTCTAATGAATTGTTATTTTCGCTGCGATTATTGATCTAAACTTGTTGTCCATTATATTTTATCTGATTTATTGAAGGCTAATGATAATTTGTTTTTTATTATCTTAGTCATAATATTCTTTACTGGGCTAGTTGAGCTCATCATTTTCCTTTTTGTTCCATTTTTCTTCTTAGGAGGCGAGAATATAGCTGGTACTAGTCGGGGTGTGGAGTGATGGTTCAAGATAGTTATTATAGCAGTCCTTACTATTTTATAAAACTGTGTATCAATAATTGTAATGAGGACTTTATTTGAGTTTGGATATTATCTAGAAGACAATATTCCTATTAAAACTCACAGTATATGTGTTGTCGTATTTTGCACGACAATTGTAATAATGAAGTTTGTAGTTATTTTCTGTACCATGTATTTGGAGACTCAGAATGGGTTATGTGGACCTATTTTGGGGGCGTCACAGTTGGTATCAGATCTTAGGGATATGATCTCTGGTGGAGATCTAGAATTAGAACTAGGAGGGGAGAGACGAGTAAATCCTTCCCTAGTGTGTCCTACCTAAGCTTATTTGTTTGGTCGGTCAGAATATAAGTATATTATGTGGCATGACAATTTCTTTAATTAACCCTTGTTTTATGGCAGTATTTGAGAATGACATCTGAAAATTTAGAGATGAGCAATGGAGCACGTGAGACCGTTGAATCACTGTAGATCAATACCCAAGATAACGTGCATCAGGAAGGCAATAATCCTCAGGTCAACACCACCGATCAACTGATGAATGATGGAATGTTTAGAAACTTTTTGCATTTCATGCAAAACCAGACGAGAGAGACTTCGGTTCAAAATACAGGTGGAAATAATGGTAATTCATGGCTTGTCACTGCCGAGCAATTCAAGGAGTTGGGACCGCTAGAGTTTTTGTGAAAGCCAGAGCCACTTAAGGTAGAGGCATGGATTAAGTAGATTACCAAGATATTTGAAGTCTTGGGATACATTGAAGAGCAAAAGGTTCCCTTTGCCATCTTTATGTTACGTGAAGAGGCAGATTACTGGTGGGAATTTATAAAACGTACTCATCTGTCCGCACTTAAGATGTCTTAGGAGAAGTTCCAAGAATTGTTCAAGGACAAGTACTTTCCCGAAAGTATTCGTCACATGAAGGAGGTAGAGTTCATCAAGTTGGAGCAAAATAATATAATTGTGTCGAAGACGAAGCTAAGTTTTGGAGAAATCCCGGTTTGCATCTCATTTAGTAGATAACGAGGAGCGAATTACGCAAATGTTTCTTAAAGGTTTGAAACCCGAAATTCGCCAATATTTTATCTCTCATAAACTTTGCTTGTATTCAGATGTAGTGAATAGAGCTCAATTATTAGAGCGAGATTATGAGTCAACTCAACCAAAAGATAACGAGCAATAATATGATAATAATCGTACCAGTGGCAACGATCATCGGAACAATGATAACCATCATGGAGGAAATTATTAGGCCAGCAATGGTAACCATTTTGGTGGTAATCATGGCCAAGATAATAGAAGTAATGATTCAAGTGGAAATTTCAAGAAGAGAAGATTTAACGATGACGGGAAGACATCAAAGACCACCAAAGACCAACAACGAATTCTAGGGGAGGAGAAAGACAGCCAGTTAGATGCGAAGAGGAGGGACACATAAGTCCAAACTATTCACAACGTTCCAAGGTGTGTTTTAGTTGTGGAAAAGATGGTCATATAGCCTGATTTTGTCCGGTAGTGAAGATAAGTCCAGCTGGGATGGTGGCACCAAAAGAGTATACGTACAAAACAAAGTCGGTGGTTTCAGGAATAGCATTTTTTGTGACTTCTCAAAAAATGAGTAACCCAAACGAAGTTATCACGAGTAAGCTAATTATAAATTCTTGCGAAGTCTATACCTTATTAGATACCGGTTCTACCCATTCTTTTATTTCTCCTGCTTGTGCTCATCGTTTGAACTTGACCCCTGAGAAATTAGACTTTGACTTATCTATTGAAACTCCGTTAGGAGAAACCTTCATTACATCCACTATTTATAAATCTTGCTTGATTCAAGTCGGCACCATCACATTACTTTTTGATCTTATCTATTTGAAAATACTTTCATTTGATGTGATTTTAGGGATTGATTGGTTAACCACTCATCATGCTAAAATTGATTATTTTTGTAAGGTTGTTAGTTTTCATATTCCTAACCAACCTGTTATGCAAATTCAAGCAACCAAACCACTAAAGTTAATCACCGTCATATCAAGCCATAAAACCATTCGTTTATTGATAAACGGATGTCAAACTTTCTTAGCCCATGTCATGGATTTAAACAAAAATACGTCAGATTTGAATGATATTTCTATTTCATAAGATGGACAGGTGTTGAGATGAACATGACCAACTGGTGATACAAATGAATATCTTTGACCCGTAGTGGAAAGATGAATATTTGATTTGAGATAATTATTGATTGATGTCACAAGGATAAAATATTGATGATGGACTTTTAAATCATAGAAGATAGTAGACTTCATTCTCTACCTAACTCTTCTAATGAATTGTTATTTTCGCTGTGAATATTAATCTAAAGTTATTGTCCATTATATTTTATCTGATTTATTGAAGGCTAACAATAATTTGTTTTTCATTATCTTAGTCATAATATTCTTTACTGGGCTAGTTGAGCTCATCCTTTTCCTTTTTGTTCCATTTTTCTTCTCAGGAGGCTAGAATATAACTGGTACTAGTCGGGGTGGGGAGTGATGGTTCAAGACGGTTATTATAGTAGTCCTCACTATTTTGTAAAATAGTGTATCAATAATTATAATGAGGACTTTATTTGAGTTTGAATATTATCTAGAAGACAATATTTGTATTAAAACTCACAGTATATGTGTTGTCGTATTTTGCACGATAATTGTAATAATAAAGTTTGTAGTTGTTTTCTGTACCATGTATTTGGCGACTCTGAATGGGTTGTCTGGACCTATTATCAGGGCATCACAAAATACATCAGAAACTTCATTAACAACAGAAATACCATTCAAATCTGACTTATTTTTGTTTAAATCCATGACATGGGCTAATAAAGCTTGACATCTATTTTTCAATAAACGAATGGCTTTATGGCTTGATATGACAGTGATTGAGTTTAGTGGTTTGGTTGCTTAAATTCGCATAACAGGTTGGTTAGGAATATAAAAACTAACAACCTTACGAAAATAATCAATTTTAGCATGATGAGTAGTTAACCAATCAATCCTTAAAATCACATCAAATGTAAGTATTTTCAAAGAGATGAGATCAACAGGTAATATGAGGGTGCTGATTTGAATCAAACAAGATTTGTAAACAGCGGATGTAACGAAGGTTTCTCCTAACGAAGTTTCAACAGATAAGTCAAAGTCTAATTTCTCAGGGGTCAAGTTTAAACGTTGAGCACAAGCAGGTGATATAAAAGAATGGGTAGAACCGGTATCTAATTATGTATAGACTTCACAAAGTTTATGATTAGCTTACCCATGATAACTTCGTTTAGGTTACTCGCTTTTTGAGAAGTCATGAAAAACGCTCTCCCTTGAACCACGGGCTTTGACTTGTCTGAGATAGTCTTTGATGTTACCATCTCAGCTGGACTTAACTTCACTATAAGGCACATTCCTCCCTCAACTGCTTCGCCGTACTCCTGATCCATGATCTGAATCATTAATATTTGATCCATATCGAATTAGGGTTGACCGCTCTATACAGGATAATTCCAAACTCGATGTTGGGTTCTCCCAATTGCTGTCCAAAAAGCGAGATCCATATCATTTATTATGGCATTTTTGGATCGGACATCTCTTTCTACAATATCAACACGTCGTGCGGCTTTTACCCATGCATCCTCCATTCTCACTTGTTCAGTTGTGTCTTCTTTCAGCTGATCCTTGACATTTGAATTCTCAGATTCTAACTTTATTATTTTATACTCTACCAAAGAGAGCTTTTGTTCAAGTTTCGCATATCGGGTAGCATAATCTTGAATTGTTGCATCCCTTTGCTCCACGACCGCCAGCCGTTCTCCACCCTACTCTTCTAACTCATGAATACGATCTTGTAGTTTTATATTTCGATAAAAAATTTCTCCTAATAAATCCTCCTCAGGTCCTCTTCTTCCTCACTCTCAGCTGCTACCTGTGCGACTAGCTCGAGTGCAACTATTAATTCTTCACTCACCACATGGATATCTCTAATTTCTTCTTCGCATGACATCCCACAATTAAGTTCAATAACTTAATTAGTACTCCCCAATAAACATCTTTGTTATAACAAGATATTATACTCTAATATTTATTCTTTAAATAAATCTCCTCAATTCATCACTTAAAACTCTATATGAGTTCATCTCTTAATCTTCAGATGTCATTCTTAAATATTGGCACAAAAAAGGGTTTATTAAAGAATTTGACATGCTACATATTATCCCTATGTTCTGACCGACCAATTAAATAACAAATAAGCTTAGGTATGACTCACAAGCGAAGGATTTACTCGTCTCTCCCCTCCTAGTTCTAATCCCAGATCTCCACCAGAGATCATATCCCTAAGATCTGATACCAACTGTGACGCCCCCAAAATAGGTCCACACAACCTATTCCGAGTCTCCAAATGCATGGTACAAAAACCAAATACTAACTTCATTAATACAACTGTCGTGCAAAATACGACAACACATACGCTGAGAGTTTTAATACAAATATTGTCTTGTAGACAATATCCAAACTCAAATAAAGTATTCATTTTAATTATTATTACTCTATTTTACAAAATAGTGAGGACTGCTATAATAACCATCTTGGACCATTACTCCCCTCCCCTCCCCGACTAGTACTTGCTACATTCTCGCCTTCTGAGAAGAACAATGAAACCAAAAGGAAAAGGGTGAGCTCAACTAGCCCAGTAAAGAATATTATGACTAAGATAATATAGAACAAATTATCCTTACTCCTCAACAGGGAAAAATCTGATAGAATACAATGGACAACAAGTTTTAGAATACAACTACAATGAAAACAACAATCCATTAGAAGAGTCAAGTAGAGCATGATATCTACTATATTCTATGATTTAAAAGTCCATCATCAATATTTTATTACTATAACATCATTCAATAAATATTTCAAATCAACGAATTATCCATGCACTATTAGCCAAGGATATTCGTTAGTATCACTAGTGGTCATGATCATGCCAAACACTTGTCCATCTATACATTACGGGCCAAAGAAGACTTTCACCACAAACCTTATCTATAGTATTAAATGTTATGATTCTACCAATACACAATTTCTAGTCATAATCATACCAATCAACAGTCCATCTTTGCACTACGGGCCAAAGATGACTTTCAACACAATATAAGCATGATGATGATGATAATGTTATAAAGATTCAATCAAGTGAGATAAAGGATAAATATTAGATATTTATAATTTAATTTTTCCAGAGTTCAAAAATGTCTAAATTGTCAACATGATAACTATTTGTAAATTAAATTCAAGAATGATATTCATGTATCAAAAATAATTTGGAAAAAAAAGAAAATTAAATTCTGTTGAGTAGTACTCGTGAATAATATCGTATGTATGAATAGTATCGTATAAATAGTGCCCATGAATAGTACCGTATGAATAGTACCCAGACATAAAAAGTTTAAAATTTAATAAGAAAGTTCAGACCAATATTCCAGTGAAATGATAGTAGATAAAGCGCAAAACTTGAGGAATTTGTAATCATTTCAGGAATTATAAAAGTAATACTTACCATAGAATATGAAATGAAATATTATCACTTACAAAATATGGAGTGTGAAAAAAATAATATTTCTTACGAGTATTAAAATAAAATAATATCCTTTACCTTAGAAGAAACTGGATTTAACTGGGATATCAGATATTATTATGAGAAAATCTTGCACAAAAAGCTATACTCAAAGTATCCTTATACTCAAGAGAAATACTCATAATACTATAAAATAAGAACTTCTGATATTGAAGGTGTGTTTAGGAAGGAGGGTTACCCTCTCACGGAGGAAAAATTAAACATGGCTGCCTAACTCCCTGCCTAATTTTCCTCCGCCTAACATCTTTTTCTTTTGCATTCCTACCTAACCATCAATTCTTTCTCTGCCAAATTCCTTATTTTTCCATGTTTGAGGGCCCACAAAAGTTAGAAACAAAGAAATGGTTTGCAGGAGAATTACTCCTCCAAATGAATGCACGTGAAGAATAATTCAAAATCAAAATGATAACATTCACTCCACTTTTATTCATATGCTGAAAATTATATATTATTATAATAATAATATTACTATTTAAATTATAAAAAAATTATGTTATTATATTATCACATTATTATAATGTAATATTATAATAATATATTTGAATGAATATTTTATCGGAGAAAATAATTGCCAAACTTTCAACAAATTCCTTCATTTATATCAAAATTGAACCAATATTCATCACATAATAATTATTCATAAATAATATTATAAACTCACAATATTAACAACCATGTCATTTCCAAGAAAGAGGGGGCTTTCCGATAAGGATTTATCCTTATTGACGCGCAATTATATTACCTAATCTATTTCTTCGACAAAATTTTCTAGACATTATCAATAATGCTAACTAATAATATGAATAATTATGTTGCGTCAATTATTGATTTAATAATATAAAATATTGTGCAGATGATACTGTGACAATAATTGAATCAATAATATGAGATGTCATGCAACAATTATTGTGGCAATTATTGAATGAAACTGAATGACTTCTTACGTAAGAATCAATAATTAGAAATATTGTGCAATACCGTGTGCTACTATGCAACCACGCGTATTACTGTATTTTTATCAACGGGGTATTTCAACAGTTAACGGTAAATGTTTTACCGTTATTTTTATAAAAAAGGTTATTTTTGTCGCTTTCTATATCCGACAATTATTCTGTTATATGGTCTACCAATGATTGCGCCATCGTACGGATATTCCCTGACAAAAAGAATATTCCCTGACCAAACGAACATTTTATGACCACTTGCTTACTTTGCAAAATTTGCACATATCACTCATAACTAAAGCATTATATCAAATCAACACCTTATTATTCAAAATAATAATTAGAGAAATTAAATATTTATTTATAAAAAGTTGGGGTCTTACAATGACCCCTACAGAATGATTTAATAGACTAGATCAATTCTTTGAGTACAAGGCACCACTGAAGCTCCAAAGATGTCACTAGCATCATTCCATCTCGAAGGTGAAGCGAACCAATGGTTGCAATGGTTATGACGAGTTTATAAAGAAAAAGAGAAGGCCATGACGTGAGCAAATTTTGAAGAGGAATTATGGGCTCGATTTTAACCAATATAGTGTAAGGATTTTTATGAAGCTTGTAGACACTCAAAATTTTGCATTCCAGTTACTAACCATACAGGAGGACAGAATCATCTTTTGTCTTCCAGAGACAACCCCGGGAGATCAAGCCAAACCCTGGTGATAACCCCAGGAAACAACAAACCAACCTCAGAGATAACCCTGAGGACTACCAAAAGTCAACAGCAGTCTAATCTCAAAGACAACCTTGAGAAAAGACAGCTACAACTGCATCAAACCTGGAGATCAACTCAGAGGGGAAAAATAGTAATTTTACCAACTCAACATCAAATCAATTCGAATCACTACAATGAAGGTCATGAAGAACCATAACGTAAATCCCGAGTTAAAACAAAGCAAAACAGCTTAATGGACTGACTGCGAAGACTTGAAGATCTAGTCATGGAACCATCTTCCCGAATTCAAAAAATATCAAATCCCATGTCATTATGTAGCTCTCAGAAAGGGCTTTCCAGAAATGTATATCACGCCTCCATCGGATTCCCAGATTAAAAGTTATGAAGGTTCGAGTAGTCGACATGTTGGTTCGAGTGCACATACTTTAAGACAATGGGACCCACGGGGCCAGGCCCACCCTGGTCAGCCACTGGTAGACCCACAATTTATTTGGTCTATAAATAGACCCCCCATCAATGATTTTCAAAATAAAAAAGAAAACAGAGGGAATTCTGCCCATTTCAGCTCTTAACCACTCCAATAGTGTTCTAAACTTTGATATTCTTCTATGTAAACACTTTTATACATATATTACAATATATCAGGTTTTAACCGGTGGAAACTGAGTTTTCAAGCTTCAAAAGCAGTCTAAAGCCCTCCTCGCTACACACTATAAGATCCTTTCATATCTGAAGCTTTTACTTGCTTTAATATATATATATATATATATATATATATATTAATTGATTACTATGATTAAATATCAGTTTTAATTGTTCTTTCCATGTAAAGTTGTAATATTTAAATTTGTGGACTAGATTTATCTAAATCTAGCCATATCTAACTTTTAACTTGTTCAAAAGTTGTAAAACTGGAACCGTTGAGGTAGAATGACTAAAATTTATTTAAATCTAGTTTTTCTTTTTAGTTTTGTAAATATTGAGCAACCACGTGACCCTAGATCAATATCTAGAGGGAATGGAAAGCTTGGCTACGCGCATCCAATGATTTAACTGATGAATCCTTTGTTTTGCGATGGCTAGATTCTATTATGCAGTTTATTTCAATATTCATCGTGCAAGCTTTTGAATGATATCCTATAAGACTAGGAATCATGGGATCTATGATTAAATCCATGAATCTAGATTCGATTCCCATGACGGACATATTTGAGTTGTATAGATAGCTTGAAGCCACTTGTAAATGTAACCCTGGGCCTTAAAGCGGGGATACAAATTTAAGGCCCTCACATAATCAAAACAAGCCGAATATAGAATAAAATGGAAGTATCGAAGGCCTCAAACAAAGCACTTAGGCCCATTTAAATACACACACACTTTAAATAATTAGGGAATTAAAAAGATGCGGTAATCATGTTTTCACGGAAGTCGAGGGTTTCCTAACACCTTAGCCTTGCTTAAGCAAGCCCCCGAACTTTATGAATCTCATTTTCCAAGGCCAATTGAACAGAGTCCAATAATTTGGACCTTTTTGCAAAAAATTTCATAATCTCAATTGAGTTGGTACAACCATTTCACTCTTACGAACTGGTGGCTATGTAAAATCTTTTAAAATCGTCGACATTTCATGTCAGACTCTTTTGTAAATTTCACCCTTTTAAAAATATTCAAACCACATAGAAAACATAAAGGGTCAAAAATATTTAAAAGAGGAATTCAAAAGAAATTTTTCCCGGCGTCGACAGGTGGCGACTCTGCTGGGGATAGTAGAGGGCTTAAGCCGCTTTTCAAACTTTTCAAACTTTTCTTTTTATCTGCTTGTGTGTGGATGTTGTCTTTACATTGAATGGATGTAAATAAATGTGTTAGTTCTCAATAGGCACACAATAGATCTAGAAGGGGGGGGTTGAATAGATCCTTTTTATTTTTAAATACTTTTCCTGTTTATTTTGTATTATTAATGAATTATCATATGACAAACATAAGAATCTTTTCAAGCACAACAGAATAAGTAAAAGATCCCTTTCATTGATATATTCATGAACATACATACATTATTCGTAGAGTTAGTTAAGTTATAATCAGTTAATATATACAAAGCATTTATAGCAGTTAGGTACATAAAGTAAATGATAGAAAGTAATGACTAAAATGTAAAAGACACAGGGGATTTTAAGTGGTTCAGAGACTTAAGCACCTAATCCACTCTTCTGCATTAACGAGCAGGAATTCCACCAAGGAAGGGCAGCACCCTGAAACACTAAGATTCCTTCAAGGCCAGCAGCCTTGGAACTTTAGTTCACTAAGAACTCTTCAAGCCTAGCAGGCTTGGAACTCCTCTAGTTTCCTAGGAACTCTTCAAACCCAGCAGGCTTGAAACATCATTTAGTCCCTCCGGACAAGGACCCCTCAGGCCATGGCTACTTGTTGTTGTTGGTGTTGTTGTTGTTGGTGCCTTGCTGCTAAGATGTCTTGAATCTTGAACATCTTTTGTACTTAGCAACTTGGTGTGGTCCTCTTTGCATTCTGCGTAGAGTCTGGTCCATTTCTTCTCTGGTGCTGCTAATCTTCATACTTTTTATCTCATCTTCATTCGATGTCAGCTTTACACCATCACAATTTAAGTTTGCTAAGTGTTTGAGCTTTTGGTAGACTTCGTCTGACATTTAGCATTCCCTGAACCTTCTTGAATGATTTACAGACATGGTTTTGCATCTTTTCTGTTTCATCTTTTGATTTATGGTGATTTATAGAGTGGGTCTCTGGATCTTCTTTGTGCTTAGCCACTTTTCTGAATGCTATCTTTTTGGCCTTCTCGGCACTTAGCTTAGCTGCCATCTTCAGTGTCATTCTCATCCTTGTTGAGTGAAGCTTTACTCTGTTTAGGTCCTTCTTCAAATCTGCTTCATTTTCACCTTCGTAGTTTCACTATCACTGAAACTTGTTCTGTTCAGTTCTAGTGGAACTCGTAGAGTCAACAATATAGCCTTCCAATAACTCAACGATCCTTCAACTCAGCAACTCTTGATCTTTGAAGCTCGGGCTGATATATATTCCTTCCTAATCTTCCCGTTGGAATATAGCCATTGAAAGCTATTTGAATTTTTTCATAGATCTCGAGTTATTCGGTGCAGACTACTTGATGTGACATGACAACTCCTTTATGACTTTACTGACACAACAGTCTGCCACCTTACCTACCATTCTTGAGTTATCACATTTCCATGCCAAGCAGGTAGTCATCTTTATTTCCTCTTTCTGACTTCTCGATTAGAACATCAAACACTGTCCTTTTGCATCGATGCTCTCAACTAGCAATGTTCAAATATTAGTCTTCAGATTGAACCGTTGCCAATGCTTCAATCTTCAGATGACCTAACTCTACGATTCTAATAAATATATTCTTGGACATGATCGTAGTGTGTCTTGTTGAATGTTTCTCATTGGCTATTTGAGACAACAATACGATCTTGAAGAAGTGTTCATTGGATATTCAATGTAGAACACCTCTTCCTTCATTTGTGGAGTGCTTCAATGCCTTTGACCAATCTTAAGAACTGATAGCTTGACTCCTTCTTCTGGTCTCTTCTGAATAGCAAGACACCTCAGATTTGTGGCATGCCCAGCTCGCTTTCTCCTTGTGATCTCTCATTCACTTATCATTAATGGACTGACCCATGCTTAATCACTTTAGCCTTGTTCTTCAGAAGCTAGACAGTATCTCTGTGTAGACTACATCAGTTCTTGCTTTATTTGGCAAACACTATGATCCTGGTTGACCCCAAGATCGTTGTCTTTTGTTCACTTGACAGCTACTGCACTTGCTGACTTTCCTTAGTCAGTCACTTTTACTGAAGTCTTCTTTTGATCTACTTGTAAAAGGCTTCATCTTGAATGGCTTTACAACTCAATCTAGATGTTGATTGGGTTGGTGCTTAGATCTTCTGTTAGCTTGCATTCCATTCATTGAGTGTTCTCTGGTTTCCTTTAGGTGTAGTGTAACTTTACAGCTCATACCAGAGGCTTCATCCTTTAGATATTCTGGGAGTGCTCATTTGTTGAGAATCATGTTTACTCTATGATTCTGCCTTGGCGTTTTGAGCACCTCTGTTGAAGTCTTAGTTCTGCACTCTACGATTTTGCTTTGGTTCTGCATACACTATGACTCCGAGATCAGATGTTAATACTCTATGATTTTTGTCCTTAAGCTTGATGTCTTCATCTGATCTGGCTCGACTACGATCTCTGCTTCTTATTTTATCAGTAGACTCTACGACTCCGAGTGTGGTCTAGGATTCTTGACTTGGCTTTGGCAGATGCTCGTTCGGCTCTTAGATAGGATGTCTCTACGATTCGGAAAATGACTTCCTCAGCAGACTATGGCTCCGAGGAAGTTTTTCTCAGCACACTACGATCCTTCCTAGTCTCTCCTGGCAGTCGATGAACTCTGAGATCTACTATCTTGCAGACTACAATTCTGCCTTGATAGCTCTCGAGTTTTCCTTGACTCTCCTGGCAGACTACGATTTCTGGTGTAGTGCTTGACGATCAGACAAGCCTATCTATTACATCACAAGATCAACCTAACAAGCTTGATCTTTCTATATTTATAGTCCTTGTACATCATTTCTTTTTAAGGACTTTACAAAGATGTTTTACTTATGTAGGATCAACCTAACATATTTGATTAATTCATTCTAAGTCCTTATACATATGTTCCTATTATTTATCAAAGGACTTTACAACTTTTCTTAATGCAAGCATACTTGCATATTCATTCATTTATATCATAATAAAATCATATATAAATAGGAATATCATTCACATGCTTATTCTTAACAAAATGTTTTACTACTTTATATTAGTGTCTCACACAATGTCATCATTATATATGGTGAGACACATTCTATGAGAATGTATGTTGTGTGATTCCTCAACCAGGAGGCAAACCCGTTGGCGTTTGATTACTAGACTCAAAGGAGACTAATCATGCGAGGCTCAGGAAATGCGCTACTCAGATTTGCTCCAATTGAAAGATCGTATTAACTTCCCATCTAGTAAATTGCAATGATCTGGGGACTTCATGCCGATAAGATGCAAGAGTAACCTAAGATAGGTCATCCTCTAATAAACCAAACTCGAAGGGGAGTCTCTTCATGCCTTTCCCTTTCAGTTCCATGTAAATTTCGATTCAATGTAAATTATGATTCCATATAAATATTAAAAAAAGAGAGAAAAATGAAAAAGAAAATGTGAATATCATTTACATTCCCTGTCAATGTTATTATTGTCCAGATATTAAATCATGTCATGCTTTCTTCTCAACAAGCTAACTAACAACTGTTTTGCAGGAAAACATTAAAAAACCTTAAAAAAATGACACATTGCATATCATGCATCATGTTAACATATATATATATATATATATCAAAATTAACATACCTACTTTTAATATAGGAAAAAATTGGTCCTACTACCTGGTCTAAATCGAAGAAGGCTTAGAGCCTATCCACTAATGTAACGACCGAGAAATTCGGATTTATTGTAAAATAATTTTATTTAATTAAATAATGAATAAAATTATATTATTTGTTATTACTGTGTGTTAGTAAGATGAATGTCGTTCTATAACCTAGAAACATCGAAATGTCGTAGTATTTTGACTACGTGAAGGAATTAAAGTGTTTGAATTTCCAAGACGAAAATAAAAGTTTTTTGAGAAATTTTTCAAAAAACACTATTTATCGATTTCTGCTCGGGAATTATTTTTAAACTTCTGAGAAATACGTAACGATAGAATATCGAGGTGAAATGGATTATGTAATAATAATTTAAGTATGGAAAACGTAATTTTTCGCCTGCAAACTTAATTTGGGAACGTTAGGGAAAATAAAACGTTAAGAAGTTAATGTAATGATCGTATGATACGTAGGTATTGTACGAGGTAATGAATACGAGTATGAAACGAAGAATTATACGAGTATGTATGAATGATAGTATATCGTATATTATGAATTAGCATACGAGTTAGAATACGAGAATAATACGTAAACAATACGTTATAAGGCTTTAAGCCAAATGAAATGGACTTGTAGGATTGTGTAGCAATTTGTAAAGTCCAATAGAAATTAATGTGTAAGCCCAAAGGAATAAGCTAAGCTAATTAAACCTAAAGCCCAAACTATTGATCCAATGGGTTAGGGTGACCCATGGGGAAACCCATGATCATATGGTTAATCTTGGTGACCAAGATAATATTGTGATGGCCAAGTAATTAGTGTATTGAGCAAGATAACTTAATTGATAAGTAATGAATAGTATGGAGGTTACTAAGGAGGTGGGATTGGCTATTGTCCATTATACCCTAACTTAGGAAATCCTATAAATAGCAAGCTCAAGATTTCATTTGTTGTTTGTTAATTTTCACCAACAAGTGACGTGCTTAATTGTTAGAGAGAATGAGTAAGAAAAAGTTAGACTTCCATTGTTAGAAAAGAAGAAGAAAAGCTTGTTCATCAAAGGTAATGATTCTATGTCATTAGTCTTCCATCTCTACCATTGTAGGTTGAGAAGAGAAGTGTGGATTAATTGACATATATGCTAAGTAATGATAAGAATGAATAATCTAACGACTGAAGTTTTAATAAGCCGTGAATAAGCACTTTGTTCATATATAAGCTATGAACTAAAAAAGAACTTGTAAGAATTGTAACATGTTTACATGAATGAAGTTTATATGTTAGGAAGATGTAAAGATGGTGGTTAGAAGACTTAAACCATTATAAGTCATGAGAAATAAAACTATATGTAGTTTATACTTTGATAAGTTATAAACTCATGAAGAATAAGTAGTAACTTATCATGTAAATAAGTTGATGTAATATGTAGGTTGAGATGTCATTATGATGGATAGAATCCATTTGAAACGATGAACAAATCATAAGTAACGAAGTTATGCTGGAGTTCTCACGATTGGACGATAATCGTTAAATTTGTGAAATTCTCGGATTAGAAGTCAAATTTTGATATTGAGCTCAGAAACATTGGTTTTTGATGGGAACAAGTCTCATTTGGCATTATAGAGTTACGGACTCGAAAATGGCCGAATTATGACTTAAAACGAAGAAACGAGTGTTGAATGTTCACGAACGTTTATCATTGTCGTTAAAAATGAACTAATAGGTGAATATTTAGTTAACGAGGTTGAATATATAAAATTCTTGCATGAACATATAAAGTATGTGATTTGTGAGGTAATGGCTTTTGAACGAGCCAATTCAGACTTAAAATGATCAAATTTGGAGTCCGAAAAGTTCTTTGTGCAAATCAAAACTATCAACTATCTAGTGCACAGAGCTGGCGCCGCGGCACCAGCCCAAGGCCAATGTGTGGCATTGTAGTGCCATGCATAGTGTCTTGACATACTGAGGAGTCACGCCGAAGCGCGACATATAGTACTGAGACTCATGTAAATGCAATACCGGAAGTCGGGACTTTTGACACTAAAGAGTGAGGGCATGCTGGCAGTCACGACCCACTAAACAAGGACTCAAGGCCATGCAGTTGTTGAGCCCTAACCCTTGCCATCGCTAACTCAGATCAGCAAGCGTCATAAAAAGGAAAGGACGTCGCAAAGTGCCGACTTTAGGAATTGTCTGAAGAAGGAGATTTTGTAAGTAAAGGAAAGAAAGTAAACTAATTAGTAATGAACCAAAGCTTGAAGTAACATTGTCCAAGACATTGTTAGACATTAAGTATGATAACTAGGTCAAAAGTAAGTCAATTGCATATGAACATAAGAATGATGTATAATCTAACAGAAAGCTAGAACCAATTGTAACAAATCTAATACATGATTAGATTGAGAAGAAGAGTAAGATTCATTAGGAACCATATATGTTTAATCATGACCTAATATGTTATGTTATGTGATTATCTATTGTAGAGACCTTAAAGACTTAAAGTGAATGTGTAATAACAGTAGCAGACGCTGAAGGCAAGTATTCTAACCCTTGTCTATGTTCAACCTAGACAGCTTTTGTGATTCATGTATTCTTATGCATGAATTAATGTATGATGAATTCAAAGCCAATTCTTTTAGCTAGACTTACGATATGTTGGATTTCTTATAATCTATCGAAGTATTGTCAATGTTTTACCAAACTATTTTGGTGTGGTTTTCAAATGAAGACTAAGTACGCTAAATAAATGTTTTGTCGTCAAACGATAGGCATGTGAGGTTTCCACAACTTAAACGTACATACGTTTAAAGAATGTAGTGTTGATCAACATAGAGTACTATAGGCAGATCACCTAGACATGCTCGTAAGTAATGTCGGACTTATGAACTTAGTGCTGGGATGTCCTTTTCAAAGAAAGTATGAAATGCTCAAGGTCTTGGACCAGAATTGATGTTTTACTGAATGTTGTCATTGTAAAATGTTTTAAAGAAAAGAGAAGTGCTATTTTGATTTATCGATAGTACTTCATAACTATTGTTCAGTTATTGAAGATATATGATTGGTATAATTCAAGCATATTGTTAAATGGAATTATTGTACTTGCTGAGCTAGTTATGCTCACTCTTTCTTGAACTATATAAATGCAGCTAAAACCGAACGGACCGAAGGATCCGGCAAGGACAAAGGAAAGGCTAAGGCGAACCTGTAGATTACTTATGTAATAGTATATGTTTGTAATGATAATATTTGATATTATGACAAGAACAAATGTAACGGTTATAAAGAACCTGGGAATGGTAATATTGTTTTTGCAATATATATAAGACATATTCGTTCTTTTGCGGGTTTTCAATTGAATGTTTGTGTGAACTATAGCACCATGGAGCACCATATTTCTGGTTGGAAGATACCCGGATTTGAGGTCGTCACAGGTTGGTATCAGAGCATTAGGTTATAAAAACTTAAGGGGGGGAATAAAACCTAAGTTATAACCTTAAGAGAAGTCAAAGAAGTAAAAGATGAAATTAACCTTAAAAATGCATTATATATATGATATGTGTTTTTATTATTCTAATGGCGTGTATTAATCAAACTTAATTGTTTTGTTGTAGATGTCAGGTGGAAATGGAATTTATAGAGATGTACAGGTAGACAATGAAGAATTGGTTAATCAAATAGAGATTATACTGAACCCAATAGCGGAGGAGTCGGAAGTAGTGGTGATTGAGTCTGGAGACTTGGAGAACCACGACCTAATGTCAGTTTTCGATGGCATGTCGGAAGAAGAGATGGAGGTAGTGTCCTTCAACCCTGTAGCACTCGCCGAAGAGACACCCCAAGGGGAGTCTATGATGTCACTGTTTATGACAGTGCTGGACAGAAACCTCCACTATTGTCAGGAGGTGAAGGAGTTAAAGGCAGAGCTCCATGTTGTCTTGTAGGATAAGACGGATGTGGAGTCAATGTGGGAACAGGAACATGACGAGAGAGTTTTAACCAAGGACAAGGTCCATAAGCTAAAACAGAAGGACTTTGAGCTCAGGGGGGAGCTAAAGACCAAGAAAAAAAAGATAGGGAGAATGTCCTATATTCATAAGAGTTCTCATAAGGATTTCTAGCAGCAGGTAGCTGGATATCCAATAGAGGCAGGGCATACTCGGCATACTATCAGCCGTGATGTTATTGCAGGTCTTGCCACTGTGGATTTTGATAATGCCTTACGGCAGATGCAATCTAGTAGTAGCTAGAATAGTTTAAGATATGCAAATATTGTGTATCTAGTAGTAACGTAAAACCCTCTTTTGTATAGCAAAGGGTAGTCTTTTGTAAATCCCAATTTTTAGAAAGCAATTGCGGGATAGTAATGTAATCAACTTAGGCTGTATAATGTAAATGATATAGTATTATACTACAAGGAATGAATCGATATAAGCCTTTTTACGGAACATATTGAGTAATGAATGTTGAAGTTATTTTTTAATTTTGAATAATAACTAAGTAATAAGAAAAGAGTAATAATGAAATGTGTTTTTTATTGTAACAACAAATTCCCACCCCTACTTTGAAATCAGATTTCAGCATTTACAACATGCAAAAGGACAAGTGTAGGGACCACCTTCTAGAAATCTCCACCAAAAATATTTTAAATCATTTATAAATTAAGAAACTTCAATAATTCATAATAAATAGCCCTTTTATCAGAAAAATATGACTCTTATGTCCATTCCATAGGAAATTTAATTATCTACAACTTTGTAGAAGAAAGTTTTTCCAAATTCTAAACAAAAAATGACCAAAATCCACATACAGATGATTTTTCCAAACCCCTACACTGACAAAAATATATTGATGAAGACCTCCGTATACCAACTTTAAAAAAAATCAACAATTAGCATTTTAGAACAACAAGTGGGACCCACCAACTCACAAAATATGTTTTTAGCATTTATTATAACAAAATCAATTCGGACCCAATTTGCTCTCTTTCTTCTCATTTTATTCATATACCGTGAATTTAGTGTAAAAATATTACCATTATTATATTATTATATTATCACATTATATATTTATAATGTAATATAATAATATAGATAAAATATCAATTTTTAACAATTGTCACTTTTCTAAAAATTCTTCCATTCCAACAAAATACTAAAAAAATACCTCAGCATTAATTCTTTCATTTATATCCACATAACATAAATATTTTTTTATTATTTTTTTATCAATAATTAATTATTCACAAATAATATTACAGAACCACAATATTAACAACCAGGTCATTCCCAAGAAATAGGGGGCTATCCGATAAGGATTTCTCTTTACTAGCGCACAATTAGGTGACCAAACCCCTTTCCTAGACAGAACTTCCTTAGACATTGCCAATAATGTTATCTAATAATATTATTCAAATAATATGAATTATTAATCTGATAATGGGAAATACTGTACAGTGACAATTATTGAATCAATAATATAAAATATCAACGTAGCAATTATTGAATCAATAAAATAAAATATTAACAATAATTACTGTAACAATTATTGAGTAGTGACTTCTTACATAAGAATCAATAATTAGAATTATTGTGCAATATCTTTGTGTCTTCTCGTGCAACAACGCCAGACATCGTATTTTAACCACCGGGTATTCCAACAGTTTTAACGGTAACAACTACGCCGTTATTTATAAAAAAACTCATACTTGTCATTTTTTTTATCCGACAATTTTTCGTTATGGGGCCCACAAATGGCTGCGCCATCGTACGAATATTCCCCGATAGCAAGAATATTCCACGACCAAATAAATATTCCCCGACAACAATGGATATTTTATAACCAGTTGCTTATTTAAAATATTTGTGCATTATACCCATAACTAAACACATTAACCCCTTACTATTTCAAAATAATAAATAGAGGAAATTCCATTTTATTAAAATAAAAAAAAATCGGGGTCTTACATCTGGTCTAGCCGAAGTAAATGGCTTTGACTTCTTTGTTACATAAATTCATGTGTATAATAAATGAACCATAAAGCTTTTCCAAAATAAGTATAGATAAGGGTTTAGAAAACTTGCCTCCAGATTCGTCTAGTGTTAATTCACTTTCCTTTTTGAGTCTTTAAAGATTCTACATGACATAATCATATAGCATACCATGTTAGGTCACATAGAATCAATAAGTATTGTCATTAACCTATCTTCTCTTTCTTCTTAGTCTAACTATCTGTTTGTTTAACTGTTTAATATTCATTAAGTTAGTTAACGTTCAGTACGGCTTATAACATTTTATTGTTATAAGTAACCTTATTCGTTTAATGTTTAAGTAATTATCTTTCAAGCATTCTCAAACATTCAATCGACATGAATACGGTTTACCGTATTATTAAGCATACTTTATATTTACGTTATCGTAACCTTTTGTTAACTTTTAACTGTTAAACTCAAGGTTTTAATCATCATTTAAGATGTTACTTTAAGTTTTATTAAGATCATTATTCACCTTCAATCAATTTACCTTTCTTTTATGTTCATATCTATTCTTCTCTGCCTTTGGTCTAGGATTAGCGCTGCGACGCTGTGTCCTTTGTTAATTGCTGCACTATAGTGCATATCTCCAATGGATGGGATCTGGTGCTGGCACTGCAGCGCCTCAAATCCTTCTCTGGGCAGTGCTGCGGAGCCTCCCTTATAACTTTGAAAAAAATTTCAATTCCTCAAGCCATTCATTTCCTAAGCTTGTAACTTACTCATTATAGCTCAAAATTGGTTTGTTCAAAAGCCCATTTCTTGCTTACTCTTCATACTATGATTTCTTCTGGATAAAACAATTTTATGAACCCGTTAAAGAGGTTTCCATTTGATTAAATTTTTATTGTTCGTTCGTTTAACGTTCTTGAGTGTTTATTGCTCGTTCATTCGTAATTTGTTCATACCATGTTTGAATTCGGCAGTTCTTGAGTCTACAATTCATAAATTTCATAGTCTTCCATATGTTCGCAAAACCATAACTTTCTAGGTTCGTTATTAACATTTCATTTCCATTCCAAAACCCTAGTTAACTATGATTTTAATGTTTATCGTCTATTCTTAGAAATTTTGCCATAACTTTGTTATACGAGATTTTTACTCCGTTAAAAATGGATTCATTCCATTATTCAACTATCTAACATCCTAACCAAGAATATAGCATTTAATCTTATACACGATGGTTTTAAACTTGTCCATCAACAACATGTATTAAGTTTTCATGTTCTCTTCATTATTTCTTACTTATTTGGTTATGATTCCACTTATAACGTGGTTATTAATGTTTAAGTCCACTAATATCCATATTTGTTACTCCTTATGATACATACACCACTAAGTTGACTTCTCTACTAAATTAAACTAGAAAAGAGAAGGAAGATAAGTGGTTTAACATTTTTACCTCTTGCGTTATTGGCGTTCTTGAGTTTTAGCTAACTCTTTCTCCTCTTTGATCACTTGTAAATGCTCTCTGTTATCTCTCAATATATTTCTCCAAGTGTTGGTGAAATCAAACAACCAACAAATGAATTGCAAAGTGGGGATAAAATGGTTAATAGGTCCCACATCCTTACTATTCTAACCTCCACAAACCAAGCTTCCAAAGGAAGCTTTCCCAACTCCTTTTGGCCGGCCATGACTAAATATAGGGGGGCCCACATGGGTTGCCCGATGGGTTTTACCCATTCGATGACCCAACAGTTCGATCCACGGGTTTGGTTCTTGGTTCGGGCTTAGGTTTAATTCAATTCAGGCCTAACCTTGGACTTGAATTAAATTATCTTTGGGCCTTGATTAATTTTTTCATTGGGCCTAAATCATCTTTTATTTGGGCTTGCTAAAGTTCACATTCAAGCTATACTAGTCCATTAATAATGGTTTGTGCTTTTAACGTATAATTATCATATTCTTCTCGTATACTAGTTCGTATAACATTCATCTTATACGTTTTATTATCTTTTGTATATAATTGTACAATACCTTGCATTATACTCGTATTCATTCCCCGTATAATACTTTCCTATTATACAAACCATCAATTATTCAAATCTTCACTTTCCCTAATATTCTTGAATTGAGTACGCGGGCGAAAAATTGCGTTTGCCATAATTGAATTATTATTAGATAATCCATATTTCCTTAAAATTTTATCATTACATATTTCCCGGAAGTTCTAAAATAATTCCCGAGCATAAATGGATGAATAGTGTTTTTCGGAAAGCTTTTATTTTCGTCTTGAAAATTCACACACTTTATTTCTAGCACTTAACCAGAATACTACGATCATACATCTCTTCTAGGTTATAGAATGACCTTCATCTCGCTTACTCGTTATAATAAACATATAATATAATTTTATTCAATATATATTCAAATAAAATTAATTTACATTATAATTCAATTTTCTCGGTTGTAACATTCTTCCCCCTTACAAGGATTCTGTCCCCAGAATCTTGATATAAGTTAGTCAAACAACTGAGGTTAATTCTCCTTAATTTTTTCTTCGAGTTCCCACATTGCTTCGTCGGCATCGTGGTTTCTCCATACTACCTTCAACGAAAGTATTACTTTATTCCTTAGAATTTGCTCTTTTCTATCAATGATTTGAATAGGCATTTCTTCGTACGTTAAGTCCTTCTCAACATGAATAGGCTTATATTCTATTACGTACTTTTAATCTGGCTTATAAGGACGTAACACAGATACGTGGAATACATTGTGTATACGTTCTAACTGTGGAGGTAATGTTATCACATAAGCTACCTCTCCTACCCTTTTCAGTATCTCAAAAGGTCCTATAAACCTTGGACTTAATTTTCCTTTCTTCCCAAAGTGTATCTTTCTTTTCTAGGGAGATACCTTTAGAAACACATACGAGCCGACTTCAAACTCTCTTTTCATTCGATGCAGATCTGCATACTTTTTCTGTTTGTCCTGAGTTGCTACCAGTCGTATTCGTATCAACTTTACTATATCTTCTATTTGTTGTACCATTTCAGGTCCTAGCATTCGACATTCTCCCACCTCATCCCAACATATTGGTGCTCTACACTTCCTCTCATATAACGCTTTATAAGGTGGCATGCCTATGTTTGCATGATAACTGTTGTTATAAGCAAACTCTATTAACAGTAGATTATCATCCCAACAACCTTTGAAATCCATGATGCAAGATCTTAGCATATCTTCTAACGTCTGAATTATTCTTTCACTTTTCTCATCTGTTTGTGGATGATAAGTTGTACTTAACTTCAACTACATTCCCATCTGCTCTACCAGACTTCTCCAAAAATTTGATGTGAATCGTGGGTCACGATTTGACACTATTGAAACTAGTACCCCATGTCTTAAAATAATTTCCTTAACATAGAGTTTAGCTAACTGATCTAAGTTAAACTTGACTCTTATTGGCAAAAAGTGGGTTGACTTTGTCAAACGATCCACTATTACCCAGATAGCATCGTATACTTTCTGTGTAGTCGGAAGTCCTACCACAAAGTCCATTGTGATATGCTCCCACTTCCACTCCAGAATCTCAAGTGACTTTAATAGGCCACTTGGTCGTTGATGTTCGACCTTAACTTTTTGAAAAGTTAACCACCTACTTACATATTCTGCTATCTCCCTCTTCATGTTTGGCCACCAAAAATTATGTTGATGGTCTTGATACATCTTAGTATTACTAAGATGAATCGATTACCTTGAACTGTGAACATCATTATATATCTCCTCCATCAATTTTGTTTCACACGGAACCCAAATTCTTCCTTCAAATCTCATTAACCCCACGTTATCAAGATCATACTTTATCTCTTCTCCATCTGCTAGTTTTCTCTTCATCAGATTACACTCATCATCTTTGAGTTGTACTTCCTTGACTATCTCTACAATGGTAGGTCGATTCTCCATTGTTAATAGTTTCTGATCTGGTTCACCCGGTAACCTCACCTCTAACTTCATTCTAGCCATCTCTGTTATTAACTCAGTTTAAGTAGTTAACATAGACAACCTTTCCCGACCGTTTCTACTTAAGTTGTCGACCACCATATTCGCCTTTCCTGGATAATACAGGATATCACAATCATAATCCTTTATCAACTCCATCCATCTTTTTTGTCTCGTATTTAGGTCTTTTTGTGTGAAGATATATTTTAGAATTTTATGGTCCGTATATATCTCACATTTCTTCCCATAGCAATGCCTCCAAATCTTCAAGGTGAATACTACTGCTGCCAGTTCCAGATCATGAGTAGGATAAACTTTCTTATAATCTTTCAACTGTCGTGATGCATACGCAATGACCTTGCCATGCTACATGAGCATGCAACCTAGTCCTCTATGCGAAGCATCGCTATACACAACAAAATTCCCTATATCATCGGGTAAAGATAATATAAGTGCTTCACTCAACCTTTTCTTTAGTTTTTGAAAATTGTTTTCACACTTCTCAATCCACACGTACTTCACTATCTTCCTTGTCAAATTAGTCAACGGAGTAGCTATCTTAGAAAAATCCTGGATAAATCTTCCATAGTATCCCGCTAATCCTAGGAAACTTCATACCTCTGTCGGTGTTTTAGATTGTTCCCAATTAATCACTGCTTCCACCTTTGCTGGATCCACTAAAATTCTATCTCTGTCGATAACATGTCCCAAAAACTGTACTCTTTCAAGCCAAATTTCTAACTTAGTGGATTTTGCATATAACTTCTCCTTCCTTAGTGTCTCCAACACTAATCTTAAATGTTCAGCGTGATCTTCTGGCGTCTTAGAATAGACTAGAATATCATCAATAAAAACTACAACGAACTTGTCCAAATATTGTTTGAACACTCTGTTCATCATATCCTTGAATGCAGCAGGTGCATTTGTGAACCCAAATGACATTACCAGAAACTCATAATAGCCGTAACGAGTTCTGAACGCCGTCTTACATACAACCTCTTTCCTAACTTTTAACTGATGATACCTCATTCGCAAATCTATCTTAAAAAATACTTTGCCCCTTTCAACTGATCAAAAAGATCATCGATCCTAGGCAATGAGTATTTATTCTTTATCGTTAGCTTGTTTAACTCTCAATAGTCGATATAATGTCTTAACGATCCATCCTTATTTTTTACAAATAATATTGGTGCTCCCCATGGTGAAACACTCGGTTGGATGTATTTCCTATCCAACAATTCTTTTAGTTGAACCATCAACTCCTCATTTCCACTGGCTCTATACAATATGGTGCCCTCAAAACTGGTGCCGCTCCTAGCACAATATCTATTACGAATTCGATCTCCCTATCCGGTGGAAGACTTGGTAATTCTCTTGGAAACACATCCACGAATTCTTTACTATAGGTATTTTTTTCCATTATTGCTCCCACTCTCTAGGTATCAACAACATGACATAAATAACCTACACATCCCTTCTTCAGCAATTTTCTAGTTTGTGTCATGGTAAGACAACACGAACGTCCTGACGATTTATTACCATAAAACACTACCTTAGGCTACTTCAAAGTTCGAAGGTTTACACATTTCTTTTGACAATCTATAATTGCACCATAATTAAACAACCAATCCATCCCGAGAATTATATCAAATTCTCCACAACAACGCCAATGAATTTGTTCAATAGGAATTATTTCTTTATTTTCTACCTTAATATTTATAGGTATAGGCAAATTTTTAAGGAGTAACCCTAACCGTCTTGCAAATTCACAGGCTATAAAAGAACAAGTAGCACCCGAATCAAGCAACACATAAGCATTTATATCATTAATTGGGATAATACCTGCAACTACATCTCCCGATGCAACTGCGTCCTAGACCGTCATATTAAAAGTGTGGGCCATCAGCCTACTCGGCTGAGCTGGACCACTAATAGCTAACTTACCACTATTAGCGCCCTTATTATCATCCATCCCTTCTTTGAGAAGTTCTTCGCCATGTGATCAGTTGATCCACATATGAAGAATCCATGGTTCTTCTTTGGATTTGGATAGTTAAGCGAAATATGCCCTTCTTGTCCACAGTTGTAGCATACGGCTTTACCCTTGAGATAGACTCCTAAATGAGTCTTCCCACAGTTCTTACATGCCTCCATCCTCTTCTTAGGATCTCCTTGTTTCACTCCGATATTTCCAGAGTTAAAAACCTTCCTCTTCTGTTTGTTGCCACTCCCATTGGCTCCCTCAATTTTCACTCCCCCATCTACTTTACCCTTATTCTTCTTCTGGCTTAAAGCCTCACTACCACCCTCTACGATTATTTCCTTTTCCAGAATGGTTCTAACAAAATTACTTTAAAATACTAATATTTGACTATAGCGCCAGGGTTTCAAGCCCAGCTCGAATCTTCACGCCTTTCTCACCTCTATATCCACATGATGTGGAGCAAATCTAGCTAATTCATTAAACTTGGAAACATATTGGGGAACAGTCATATCCCCTTATTTCAGTTCCAAGAACTTCATCTCCATCCTACCATGCATACTCATGGGGAAATAGTTCTCGAAGAATATCTCTTTGAACCGTGTCCACGTTACATCCTCCACTCCAGTCCTAGCCTAGTTTGCCTCTCACTAGAAGTTGGCCTCTCCCTTCACCATATAGGTGGCAAAAGAAGACTTTTTCCCCTCTTCGACATTTGTAATAAAAAAATGCCTTCTTAATCTCTTTCACCCAAGTTTGGGCTTCTATAGGGTTCGTAGTTCCTTTAAACTCTGGCAGACCTACAATCTTGAAATCCTTAAACGTAGTAGCACATACTACCGCATGATTAACAGGTATGTTTGCACCATTTTTGTTAAAGGCAGTTGTTAATAAATTAACAAACTTCTGCATCGGGTTAATCGGTCCCCCTTCTGGTAGATTCACATTTGCTTCCAGATTTCGTTGTCTTCTTCTTGGCGGCATATTTTTGTTAACATGGATAATAGTTCGTTATTGCTTTCTTCTTATTAATTAATCATTATTCATATTTAACAATAACTCAAACTCATTGGAAAACATGTTCGATAAAGTACATATATTGATATGCTTTCTTCTTTATAGTATAATACTACATCATTCACCATTACATAACCTTAGCTAATTATATTACTTTCCCACAATTACTTTCTAAAAATTGGGATTTACAAAAGACTGCCCTTTGATTATACAAAAGAGGGTTTTACGTCACTATATAGATACATAATATTTACATATCTATACCTATTCTAGTTATTAACTAGATTACATCTGCCTAATGGCATTTACATAATCTGCATCAGCAAGACTGGCCATCACATCCCAACTGATCGTATCCTCGTGTGAACTCCTACGAATATAAGACATTTTTCTAATCTTCTGCCTCTTGGACTTTAGCTCCTCCCTAAGCTCGAAGGCCTCGTGTTTTAGCTCTCGGACTTTGTCCTTAGCTAAAACTTTCTCTTCGTGTTCAACATCCCTAAAAGTCTCCATGTCCGTCTTATCCTCCAAGATGTAATGGACCTCCTCTTTCAGTTCCTTCACCTCCTTTCCTAATTGGATATTTGTATCCAATATAGTCCTGAACAACGCCTTCATTAACTCCCCTGGTGTCATATCCTCTATAGGTATTCCCATATTAAATGATAATACCTCCACCTCCACCTCCTCCTCAGACATTATATCGAATAAGGATGAAAACCCTACATTCACGGAATCCTCTGACTCATCCATCACCACTATTGGTACTTCGGCTACGGGTGTCGGTAAAATTTCTATCTGGTTCTGATAAGTAGTTTATATACATACTTATCTGATATTTGTTACTTGAATTAGTTGCTTAAAGTCATGTTTCTTAGTTACTTTTCATGCATTTTGTGTTCATTTTGTAGATTATACGCTTGGGAGCTGTGTGAGCAACTATTCGTATAAAATCGCAAAGAAAAGAAATTCGGACATCATTTGTGCTTTCATTTTTATTTCATGTTCTTGGTTTGGAACTTGTATTATATTTTAGAGCTTCTTCTTAGCTTTTCGGAACATCTTGAATCATTCCAATCGGAGTTCGGATGCAAGAGTTATGATCTTTGTACCAACGGACGTTGAACTTCACTATTTTGGGTGGCCATTTGCATATCAGTCACTTCCAGCCCAATTTCGTCCTTCCTCCATTGGTTACTGCTAAATTCTTAAAGAATGAAAGTTGTAGAGCTCGTCGATATCTTCGATTTGATAGGTGGCGGGCCTTATAACTCATCCAGGATCAAAAGTTATGGTCATTTTACCAGAGGAGATTGCAACAGAAAAAGGATTCCCATCGGGGCGGGTTTTACTATACAAAATCCCCGCCTCGGCGGGGGTACAAGCTGTAAAACAGAATACTAGCCCGTTGGGGCGGGCCCTTTAAGCCCTATACCCCCCGCCGGGATGGGGGTACGCACAGAAATGTCATTTATTGTCCGAATTTGAGTTAGAAAAGGATTGGTTCGATCTGATTGACTAAAGGACTTCCAAAAGGACTTAAAGACATATAAAGAGACATATAAAAGGAGGAGAATCACAAGGATTAGGAGGGAGAGAGGATTCCATTAGATTAGATTAGAGTAGAATAGGAGAAAACACTAGTTTTTATTAGATTTGGATTTTGAAGCACTTGGAAGCCATTAAAGATCCAGATCAAGAGCGAGACGGAGGACGAATTTGTCGACAATAGATTCACTTCTTTTTCTTAATCTTATTCTTATCTTTTAATGTGTATTCAAGTGTGGATTCTTAGTTTAAATTCAATGAATTAATTATTTGTTTGAGATTACAATGGATCTTATTGTGTAGTTTATTTTAATATGATTCGCTATCAATTATTATGTTCTATTGTAAGGATTGTCTACTGTGATTTGGACTTAATTGTTTAATTGATTGGCCATCAATTATCGGGATAATCTATATGAACTCGAGAGATGAAGTTTAGATTTAGATCTGATCATAATAGTATGTGTTTGTGATTTCTGCATAGATGGAATTCATGATTCGTGTTTAGGATAGAGATATGCCTTTACGCTATATGTAATCTTATAGAGAACTTGTGCTTTAAATCCTTTTTAATTGTAATTCACATAGAGATATAATGAATTAGTTAATTAGGGCGTCTGTCTTAATTCTATCATCTATGGATTTAAGTGAGTATGGGTATTATGCATCGAGAGGTGGTTTTATCTGCTTTAGTGTTCTTGATTAACAATTCAGGATAGAAAATAATTGATGAGAAGTGTGTTAACTTAAATGAAGCAATAAGTGAAGTTATGATTTTAAATCTCCATAATCTGATTTTTAATTAGTGGTAATTAGAATTATTTTAGTTAAATAATTTGATTTATAACATTAAATTCATTCGTTTAAATAAGATTGAGTTGGTTATGGGTTATTACTTGGTAATTTTTATTAAACAATTCCTCGTGGGAACGATACTCTACTTTCACTTTATTACGTGTTGACCACGTATACTTGCGTGTTGTGCGTAATTAGATTTTACCCAATAAGTTTTTGGCGTCGTTGCCGGGGAATTAGTTTAATATTTTTTTGCCAATATTAGCTTCAATCAAATTAATCTTAATTTAAACATTTTGTTTCTTTTTATTTAATTATCTCCCTATTTTTCTTTCTTTTGAGGTACCATGGATGGATGCAATTATCAATGGCCATACACAAATATGACTCCACCAAGGGACACAGGAATTGATGAACTCAATGCATTTTTTGCATTGTTAGCACAGATTGAGACACTTTCAAGGAAGTTGGACGCTTTCGCAGCACAACGTCGTCAAAATGCGGCGATTACTTGTGATTATTGTGCTGGAAATCAACCCAGTCATCAATGCACCGTCAGTTTTGAGCCGGTACCATATAGTGGTGATTACCTCAACAACTATGTTGAGCCTAACTATCACCAAGATTGGGGGTATCACCCGGATTCTTCAGGGAGCTACATTTATGATGACCAATATTATGCTCCAAATCCATCATACACATGCACTTATTTTCTGTCTAGGTCTATTATTTGACCTTAAACCAATCATCTAAGATTTTAATAAATTTTCTAAATTCTCGGGTTGTCACATTCACCCCTTCTTCTAAGAATTTCGTCCTCGAAATTAAAGCATCCTAATCTTTGCTCATTCTCTTGATCAAAACTAGGTTTTTAATTTAACCTTTACAATTTCCTCATTCGAGGAATTCTCATCTGTTATCACATTTCACCATAACTACTCACTAGGAGTTTACATCTTCTAAACATTCATCAAAACTAGGTTGTCATAATAACCTTTATTTAATCATCTCAGATTCTACTCGTACGCAACGAGTTTACACTATTTCATATCTATCATCACATTCTACCACAACATTACTCTGAAGAGTTAAAAAAAACTTTTCATATCTCATCTCGAGGGATCATAAAAATTATGAACTTTGAACTCCGAGGTTTAGGGGTATTTCTACCGCTACCTCTTTCAATTAAGAAAGAAAGGTACTCTACCTCTTAAACATTTCTTTAATAGGTATATTTACAATCACGAAGAAGGTAAACTACCGATTACGGTACTTTAGATGATCATCTATTGTACCTTAGTAATCCGAAACGACTATACGCGCCCTTAAATTTGAATATTCTATCCAATTAGTATATCCCCATTTTCGTGGTTGTTCACCTCGGACTTAGTATAGATTCCGCACTAAAACAATTTGGTTCGGGAAATTTCTTTCAATGAACACTTAGAGTTTTCATAAACATTAGTCTAGTCAATCGAATAGCATAGACTCATATCGATAATTCATTCAATAGAATTATTTAAGTATAGCCAAACCCCGTTGACAAATTAAAATTTTGAAAACATTTTTCGAGAATGACGCCATGATGCCGCATCAGTATTCTAAATTCGTTGAAGATTCCGCTCATTGGGTGATTTTATCATACTACATCATACCATAGTGGGTGACGATCCCGAGATCACATCCAACACTAAGTAATACCGCATTGATGACTCCATCATTTTTTATCATCTCCGCATTCGTGTTGCATGGTACATAAGTGATAAATAAAAACAACTTTTGATACTTCAAATCATTCGCGTCTAGCCAAAATAAGTAGCATAGACTGTACTTTAAACCGTTTTAAAAATGATTACGAGTCTACATTTTATTTTTAAAAGGCACATAGTGCGTATTTAGCTTGATGTCAAAAATTCGGAGTTTAGCATAGCTAGGAGTTTAGGAAAACCTAACACCTTTACTAATAATCATTTGCTTAACAATCTATCTGTTCCTATAATCCTCAATACTTCTTTCACACATAACTATACCCAGTTCGTCAAACTTACCACACTTATGAGTTCAGGAACTTACCACAATCATATGAGTTTAAGAATTTTCCCAGACAGACCTTTGGCGGCCATTCCCCGAGGGGGTCCATAAACATTTCATATAATCATGAGTCATTTAACGTACCATAAGTATGAGTTTTAAGAACTCGTACTTAATCCTTATATCCTCTACTTATGACCTATCTATCTCATATATACACACGAGAATGGAGTCATCCTCTTAATGTGCATATAACAAATAGCGCGACATAAACATTTCAATGATTATCAATACCGTAAACTAAGTGGTTTTTACACCAAGTACAATTCAAACTCCCATATGAAGAATTATAAAACTCAAACCATTGCGACATGAGTCCTCAATTGAATCCCCACCTAACACTAACCCTTCTCCATAATGAATTTAATTCGTATTCATAATTCTAAATCCGGATCTGTACCAATTTATAGTAAAATTCATACACAGCAATCTTGCTGTAAACTTTTCATCATTCTCTGGATCTTTCTTCATACCATAACCTTATCAGATCACGGAGAGATCTCATCGTATATATTACGATTCATTGCTATTCTGTGATCGTTTTGTTTTACGATCTCCCATCCTTACACTTGTAATCTCTTAGACTCTATCTATCTATTTCTTATACTTGGTACGCATCTAGTCTCTAACAGTTTCAATATGGTACGCTGAGTGGTTTCCCACAAACAACCAACAAACTAGGTGCCGAGTTGCTAGTTCGTATATACCTCCGCTCTATGAAGGAATCGTTTAGCCCAGATATCATACATCAACTATTAAAGAGTACAATTGTACCATACTTAAATATAACTTTTTGACCCTACGAGATTCTTCAACTAACTCTATGTGAGTTAGTACTTATCCTAATCACTGCGGTTATTCGTCTCAGGTATTGCTACCTAAGCTTCATAACCAACAGCTTTGATACCAACTGTGACGTCCCCAGATCCGGGTCCTGGATCGCCGCGGATCTGGTTCAATCATTCTACAACTGTTGCGAAAGATATAAACATAAATTGTTTATACATTACATTTTACACACTATTCCCCAAAATCGAGTAACCTTAACTAATACACAAATCATAAACTATATTATTACAAACTATACCATTACAATCTAGTTGCACATTCTATCCCAAGCTGAACTTGGCATTATCCTTTTTCTGTATCTGGTCGTATTCGCCTTATCTGCAATGTTTTATCATGATATAGCAAGGGTGAGTATGAAAGTTGCCCAGCAAGTTTAAAAACAATGTAAAGATATATCATGATTGAAAGAGTCTGAATAATAAGATGGCTATCCTTCACAATGTATTTGTGAATTAGCATGAACAAAATTTCATAGCTGAATGAACATTGAAAATGGACATAACAATTATATCTGGAACGACTGGTAATGAAGGTGATCAGCCTTTCATACCTGATGAATACATGCAATATTTACAGAGTACAATTCATATGCATATCTGACTGAAACTACTCGTAGAAGAGTTTAAGTAAAAAGAAAAACTTGAAAACTTGCCTGAACCGTTGATTACCGTAACACAATATAATAAGCTTCTCCCGAAGACCTAATATTAATAATATAGATCTCAATTATTAGAATAATATCATCACGGTTATAAAATAACTTAAACATATTACCACATAATCTTATCAGTCTCTTATACACATAAAGACATAGCTTCAAGTCAAACTATTTCAAATTCGAGTTGAAATCGAGATAATTCTATCATCCCGATGGTCTAATCGGACAATTAACGAGTCTAAGTTTAATTAAACTCGCCTAAACACTTAACGATATCACGAGATAATTTTCTTATCATCAAAAACATTTTTCATAGTCTTGTAATAATTTTCGAGGATAATTAATATCATTTATCTAAATTTTTCGATCATTGATAACATATTTAATGAATTAAATACCACCTAATTATTTAATCATTAATATCTATTTATCATTAAATATTAATGAAAATCTTAACATAATATTATAATATATTTATAATATATCAAAGTATTTTTAATACTTTAAAATCATATTTATATGATTTTTAAACGATTAAATCCATTATCCAGATAATTGATATTAATAATAAAATATTAATATTTTTATGCCAAAATATCAAAAGTTGTAGTCTATAACTTAAAATATTTTTCTAATACTTAAATTATTTTTATATGATTTTTAAAGCATTAATTCTATTTTTCCATAATTTATTTAATATATTCATTAAATAAACTAATTACCATTAATAATAAACTATTAATGAAATTCATTATAAAATATTAAAAGTCATTAAAAATAACTTAAAATATTTTATAACACCATAAAATAATTACTTCTTACCACAATAATTATTTCCCTTGCTGCTTAACTCTGAACGTAATACATTATAAAGAGGTCCTGGAGATGTTATTCTCCATCCACGTATACCACCATGACTAGCCAAGGTAAAGATATAACCATCCCCAATAGCCATATGAATTACAGGACTATTATGAGCCACCCATTATTGAAGTATAACTCTCATTCCTAGATTTTCTGGCCTTCGGGATGTCATCTAGGTGACTCTGGAAGTTAAAACTCCCTGTGTTATCAGTTTGTTTTGGGCCATCATCAAAATAAGGGGGGAGCAATACCCAATTTCAAATCCAGATTATGGTCTGCTGCCCTCGCCTTCAAAGACTTAACTCGCCATCATATGTACTTGGATCAAAATTGGTTACTGCTTCCCTTCCATTGCATTTTATTGCAGCTCTGTCATATGCCCTTGCTGCTTCCATTTCGCTGTCAAATAACCCAAGATAGATATACTTCTTGCCAAGAAACTGTCCCATTCGAGCTTCCCATCGTCCACATGGAAGAAACATAATTTGATCTCCCCTAGCTAATTCGTCACCGCTACTTGATACCCATGAGGGACAGGACTCCTGCTTTCCCTCAAGTGTTGCACTCTGGACAGCCTCCTTTTCATTATATTTATCTACTTCTTCCCACGCTTTCAAGCCTAACGTCCAAGCCTCATCCGCCATGCTTTTCTCCTGACCGAATTGCTGCTGCAGTTGCTGCTTGGGCTCATCGATTGACACGGTCAGAACAAGAGCATTAATGTTATTATTATAATTACAAGAAAAGATGGCAAATGACAATAAGCAACGAAGTTTCGCCGGTGAATCCGTTTGCTCTCCTTCTATCTCTTTCTCCCTTGCCATCGATGTTGAACCAACAACCCTTGGGCGGGTTGTGACTGGAGACCACTTGGAACAATGGCAGCCTCTGGACCAGTTCCATTAGATAAACTCACGTCCACCTCGACCGTAGGATTGCCTCTGTTGTCGAAGCTTTGTCGTTGCCTGGACAGATGGGATCGTGGTCATCGACTCCACGAGTAGCACCTCCATGGGGATCGAAAATGTAAATATATAAAAGCGGTAAATATATATATATGGACATGATCAACCACCACGAAGCACCTCCATGGGGGATCGAAAATGTGAATATATAAAAGCGATATATATATATATATATAGACATGATCAACCACCACAAAGCACCTCCATGGGGGATCAGAAATGTAAATAAAGCAATAAATGTGATCAACCACCACGAAGTAACCTCCAGGCGAGACTAAATGTAAATAAAGCAGTAAAAGACGATCAACCGCCACGAAGTAAACTCCAGGCGGGACTAAATATAAATAAAGCAATAAAAGGCCTCGAAGTATACTCTAGGCTTGACAGAAATATAAATAAATAAATATATATATATATATATATATATATATATAAACGAGAACGCATAGGATATAAAATCTGCACTCATCGATGTAGTTCGAGATCAGTTCATATATATATATATATATATATATGGGAACCCATCCATGGCAACCGGTTGCCATGGACACTGTGCAACAACCCCTTTTCGGACCATTGATAAATTGATTTGAAGGCTGAGATTAGATTTTAAACTTGATAAGCCGGTACAGGTTGTTGTGCCTAAATATATACTTGTACCGGCTTCTATTTTAATAAGAGAGGCCCACGTAAAAACATATTGTCAGTACAGTTATACAAAATGAATATTTATTATTAAATTAATCCGGCCTATACAACTTGTACCGGCTGACCTTTTTTTTTCATTTCTCAATTATATGTCATGACTCAATAAATTAAAATAAAATAAAAAAATAAATTGAACCCTAAATAGGACCTCAAGTCATTACTATTTGGGAAATAAATTTTTTTTACAATATCCAACTATTCACTGCTAAACAGAATCGAACTCGTGACCTCAAGCTCCAAATCATCGTCATATAACCACACGAGCACCATGGGCCTGGCTGCTCATTTCAACCAAGGATATAACTTTATATTAAAAATCCGCCATCCCCCAAAATCTATATATTATTATTATATTGCGATTTATTTTTATATAAATCTATATTATTAATTGGGTTTGTTAAAATAGAAATAAGTTAATTTTTATATTTATTATTATCCCTTTAATGTTTTTTTCTTATTTTTGTAATAATATCAATAAAAGGATTATTAGTATAAAAACTAAATACTATTATTAATATAAAAATAAATATCATTCTTTAATAAAATATAAATTGATCATTATAAATCTTGCATTATTATTATTATTATTAATTTTATTATTATGCAATGATTATTATTATTATTTTATATATTATTAATATTGTTGTTGTTTTGATGATCGGAAATGAATGCCATATCTATTTTTGAAAGTCGTAGTAAATTGGTTGAGTGGAATTTAAATGGATTTAGATTATAGTAATTTATTTTATTATTACACATATTTATTTTTATATTTATTTTAATTATTATTTGAGTATGAGTAAATAATATGAAACATTATTTTAATATTAATATAAATAATGTGATTATTAATAACTAGACCGAATAATAATATCCATACAGATTCAATCAAATAGATATTCTTATTAATTAATATGTACATTAGATAACGCTTGACAAGTTTTATATATCTCGAGGTAGGAAGTAATCTTCATGGATTTTTGTAGAGCTCCCATGCGATGCAGAACGAAAAGACCGTGACATCTTCCAAGGACCACTTTCTAAGCAAATATCATTATTGGCCTTAATGAATGAGTTAAACATACTTGCATACAAAATGCCACGACCGAGTCGTTGTGTTGTTTTTATCCGAATCTTTATGGATCGCAGACAAAGTAAGATTACCCATGGGCCACACGACGATCGGATTACCATTTCACAAACAAATGGTATCAAATGTACATGCATGTACAAATTAGTTGGTTAATGAATTTTTAATATTAAAGGACATTATAAAAGTAAAATATTTTAAAACTACACATACCGCAACTTTAACGAATTCTCGCGACATTTCAGAACTTCATATGTTTGGTATCATTGTAGTACGGGTCAATTATCCTAACCATCCAATCTTCAACTCCAAATAGGAACAAGATAAAATGGCGTTGATGTGTACTACACATCGGCATGAATATGTATTGGCATTCGTGTAAAGGTGGGCCAACATCTTGGTTCACATACGAATTGCAAAAACTCCATGCATCAATCTCTTCAGTTAAGGGCACATAACTCTGCCCAAGATACATGAAGAATGAATTCACGAAACCAAATTTGGCCCACCTTTGTATTCCCCGTGACCTTTAGTATTCCTCTCTGTCTCGTAGCAATAACATATAAGCATCGAGGACATGCTCGAAAATCCAATTCCCAGGTCCTAAGGAATGCAATGCACTATGGTCTAAAACATATAACTGTTGTGGATGTGACAAAGGATATAAATTCTCTTCCGAGGCCACCATGTTTCCAAACATATGTTTATTGATAAATGCCTCCTTCCAATTTTTCAGTTTTTTGGTAATGGACCCTTTTGGTCCATTAGAGATGTGATCTCTCGCATCTTGTACCTGATTGAGACCCAAATGTACATTATTATTATTATTGTGCATGCCATTTTTATTTAAAAATATGAATATAAATAATGCAAAGCCTACTTTAATTAAAACCATCATTATATATACCTTAAGTGAACAATCTCCTATGACGTTAGAAAGTCCCGCAAAATCAGAGGTGGTTGGAATGTAACACTCCTCATAGGCTTGGGAGGTCGGGACGTAACACTCCTCATAGGCTTGGGAGGTCGGGACGTAACACTCCTCGTAGGCTTGGGAGGTCGGAATGGAGCTCTCCTGCCGTGCTTGTGTGGTGGGTATGTAGCTCTCTTGTACAACATAATCAGTTTGTTTCCCAAGCCCTTCATTGAATTGGGAGAATTTGATCGTGGTCCAAAAATTGTGGAGGTATTTGTCGAGGTATTTTACTTCTCTGCTTCAAGTCGTATAGACTGTATTGGTAAACCCAATTGTGTTTTTGCAAAACCAACTCGAGAGGCAGCTGAGTAAGTGCTAAAAATTTATCTAGTAAAGACTTTGCACTCTCAACCTGTCATGTAAGATGAACACAAACAAATATTAATAACACTATGGGTGAATAAATGTAATATTAAGTATTTACTCTAATACATGATTAATTAAAGAAGAATAAATGTAATATTAAGTATTTACTCTAATACATGATTAATTAAATAAGAATATAATTTCCTACCATTTTAATAAGGTGTTGTTGGTTGTAAATGGCCCGAGGCTCATAACAACTGTCGGGGTCCCTTGCCTGTCGAGGTCGGTGAATTTTCCAACGTGTAATTTTTCTATACCAGGCCATGTAATCATCTACTAACACATAATTAGAAATTTCATTTTGTTGTCCTTCGAGATGATCCATGTATGCCTCCCAAATCGAAATGTATTTCCCTCGCAAGGCCATGCAATCCTCAACATCAATAAATTTAAACTTTTTCTCCTTCTTAAGGTCACCATGGTTTTTGGCGGGTGATGGTATGCCTTGCATGAACCCGAACTGTTTCATCACACGGTCCGACATCTGAAATTCCACAATATCAAAGTGGATCAAGGGGACCCCACCAGATCCCAACAAACTGCCTTCAAAATTAAATCCATTGATATCATCATCCCACATCATGTAAGGCCGCCAAACCACATCCCATATAGACTTAATGTCTAACTCCCCTCGATAAAATGACAAATGGTGGTGCGAATTTTCACGTCTACCAGGGTAACTGTGGGCTCCAAAATATGACCATGCCAAAACCCTAGGTAACCATACAAATGATTGTGGCCAAGGGTTTGGCCTTCCAATATTTACACGCTCATAGGCCCAAATTTGCAACAATGTTACACAACTATTAATGTATTTAACTCCTTTCCTAGTAGCAGTATATAAATATTTGTACAAATATGCTAACACTGTCGTGCCCCAAGAGTAAGTTACACAATCTTCAGCGTTGGCAATAAAAGACATATATCTTGGGTGCACACTATTCCTATTCCTATTCGGGAATAATATTGCCCCACACAACCACAACATGTAGGCCTTTGTGTGTCACCCTACAACATCTTTACTTGCATTCTCGGGATAATTATTAAAATGTTTGTGCAACCACACTAATGAAATTGCATTGCGCTTTTTTGAACTAAAATATTCACCAGCTAATTTATCTCCAAAACAATCCCTAAAATAATTCAAATTGGTGATGTGAAAGGGACCTGTTAGGGCTTTCCCACCACCCAGAACTCCAAAAATAAAGTAAACATCCTCTAACTTGATTGTTATTTCTCCACAGTTTAAATGAAAATTATTGGTCTCTGGGCGCCATCTCTCGACTAGGGCAGATATTAGACTAAGGTCAGTTTGGTGTACAACACCTCAAAAACTAAATACTCCAAATCCACATTTATCTAAAAGGATTTTTTATTCTTTTGTCAAATTCCACTGATTATATTTTTGATCAGTATATTGACTGGAGCCTAATTTTCCCCTTTCTTTCCCATGATATATGTCATCTGATACATGATCTTGTTGATCATGAAGAACACTTGGATCAATTGGCCCATATTCCCAACTGTCCATCTTTTACCTAAAAATACAATATCAATTCCATATTAGTATTAAGATGCATGACAAAATGACTGAATAACATGCTACAAAATGACAGTAATAACATGCATGACAAAAACAATAATTGTGTATAAGTGTATTAATGAACAACAAAAATAATAAAATATTAATAATAATAAAATAAAAATAATGTAACAATTGAGTACATCAGTATAAGCTTTTTTCATTTATATAATGTAATAATATTATTTTACTATTATACGAAATAATAACAACAATAGAAACTATTAAAAACTGAACAAATAACAATAAATAAAAACTATTACAAACATAACAAATAACAACAACAGCTATAACAATATTTTACATGCTATAAATAATAATATTAAATACCAATAACAATATCTTACAAATAATTCGGTGTCTTCAGAATATAATAAATGGAATCCAACTGCTTCAACTTGTATCACAATTTGCTCCTCTCTTTCGAAATACTCTCTATTATTTTTATCTAGCTATATACTGAACTTTAGAACAACGTATGTTCTCAATAGATGGTTAAATAATCTCAAGCAAGTCGGTACAAACTCATAAATTTTGGACCAAATTCAAACACTAAGACTGTTGTGGGTCTCAGATTTTTAGTTTACCGAGCTTGTAGGTGGTCTTTCCCGAAATAACTTTTAGCTGTGTTGTAGCATGTGTTCTTTCCCGAGGCGATGTGGAAGAAAAAGTAGTCAAACAATAATAATAAAAACATGCTCGGCTGGTACAGGCTCCATCGACTGTAATAATAAATTATTAAAAACATGTTTTTTGCTCGGTCGGTACAGGCTCCACCGGCTATAATGAAATATGATTTAATGGTCGGCCGGTACAAGCTCCATCGGCTTGTAATAAAAAATTAAAATAAAATATTTTCGCTGATAAACAAATTCGAACTCGCGACATCAAGCTCCAAACCCTCGTCATATGACCACCCGAGCACCACAGGCCTAGCTGTCATATTTTACCTTGGATTTGGATATATGTTAAAACATTCCATTTCCTCCCAAATTATATTTTCTCATTATTTTATTATAATTATTCGATTATTATTATTATTCTATTATTATTAAGAATTGAGTATAAAGTCGTTACATATTGTAGCGGCTTATGTACTTTTTATTATTTTATTATCATTATTATTATTATTATTATTATTATTATTATTATTATTATTATTATTATTAATAATATTATCATTATTATTATAAAGACTGTCTGGTGAATAAGTAGTTAAACATAATAATAAAGCCCTATGGGAATAGAAAAAGCTGACATTGATTATATGGGAAAAGTACATTAGTTTGACTTCTTGGGAGTTAATCGCTACAAGTTGTACCGGCTGGTCTTTTTGCCCTTTTAATATTTTCTAGGAAGCTGCTATTTTCTCAAGTTATCTTCTTATCTTTCCATAGAATTTGCTCTCGGATATTGTAAGACCCCAACTTTTACAAATAAAAATAAATTTTATATAAATATCATTTTTGAATATTATGGAGTTAATTTGATATAATGTTATAGTTGTGGGTAATATTTATAAATTTTGCAAAGTACGCAAGTTGTTATATAATATTCGATTGGTCGGGGAATATTCATTTTAACAGAGAATATTCGTACAACGACACAATCATTGGTGGACCCCACAACGGAATTATTGTCGGATTGAGAAAACGATAAAAAATATTTTTATGAAAATAATGAAGGAAGTTTTACCGTTAACTGTTGAAACACCTGGTGATAAAAGTACAGGAATACGCGTGGTTGCATAGTAGCACACGGTATTGATTATTGATGCTTACATGAGAAGTCACTCAGTTTTGTTCAATTATTGCTGCAGTAATTGTTGCAAGTATCTCACATTATTTGATTCAATTATTGTCGATATTTTATATATTATTAAATCAATAATTGAGATGACAAAGTTATTAATTTTATTATTTGCAATATTAATGATGTCTAGAAGTTCTGCCAAGGAGAGGTTTGATCACCTAATTACGCGCCAATAGGGAGAAATCCTTATTGGAAAGCCCCCTCTTTCCCGGGAACGACCTGGTCGATTAATATTGTGAATTATAATAATGATGATAAATGTTGTTAAAAATATTGACAGGATTTTTATGAAGTAGTTGTTGTAAATTTTACTTGTTATTTGGACCCCCATTTCCTTATTTTTCAAAAGCTGTAGGTAGAAGTTATCTCAGTTTTGTTTATATATATTATATAAGTTATTATAATTATTATATATATATATATATATATATATATATATATAGTGCATGTGTGTACTAGTGTGAATATATATATATATATATATATATATATATATATATATATATATGATGGTGATGAATTGGGTGGTGGTGTGATGAGGTAGTATTATATATATATAGCATGTGATGATTGACTAATGGGGGGGAGAACAAAAATGATAATTGGGCACATGAATTAGTGCTAGTATATATTATATACGCAGGTTGAAATTTTGGTAGGGAGGTGATCACGGGAATGCATCCCGTGAATTTATAATGAGCATTTGTATATATATATATATATATAATATTATAAAATATATATTATAATCTATTTAAAAGTTTTTACTTTATTAGAATATTTTATTGCAAAGTATCCTTTCCATTTTTCTATAAATAGAAGTTCATTCCTTCATTATTTCTTATGAATTCACTGAAACTCTAGAAAGAGAAAATTATAGAGAGAAAGAAGAAAAGTGTTCTGCTACTTCACTACTCCTATATCCAGTACTCTTCTTTCTAAAGTAAGGGGTATTATTTCTTTTGTATTCATGAAGAGAACTTCTATTATTCCATTCTTTATTATTCTGTTTGAATAACCTGTATACGCGGACTACCCTATACTTGGTGAAATTCTTCTGTTATTCCCTTCTTTATCATTATGTTGGAATAACCTGTCTATGCGAAGTACCGCATACATGGTGAAATTCTTCTGTTATTCCATTCTTTATCATTATATTGGAATAACCTGTCTATGCGAAGTACCGCATATATGGTGAAATTCTTCTATTATTCCATTCTTTATCATTCTGTTGGAACATCCCGTCTATGCTTTACGCATGACCTGGTTCCGTTATTTATTATTCTATTGGAACATCCTATATGTGCTTTACGCATGACCTGGTTCTGTTATTTATTATTCTGTTAGAATATCATGTCTGTGCGTTTACGCATAACCTGGTTCCGTTATTTATTATTCTGTTGGAATAACCTGTTTGTGCGGTCTATCGCATGCCCGGTGATTTCTTTTGCGCTTCATCCAGTATCTTTTCATGAAAATATGCTTCTGAGCATTCTTGAATTTTACTCTACAAAGAAGTATCATGTTGACAATTTGGACGTTATTAGTTCCTGGATAAATTAATTCTTGAACTTGTTTTATTGAATTCTTATATCATTGTCATCATCCTCATATTTATATTATGTTGAAAGTCATCTGTGGCCTGTAGTGCATAGATGGACTTGGTATGATTATGACCAGGGATTATTCGGTATAATCATTACTATAATGTTACAAATGATGTGGTCGTGATACTAATGAATATCCTTGGTCGTAGTGCAGGGATGATGTGGATTATTCCTTAAAGCTGAGTCCCAGCGATAAAAATGATGAAAAACCTTTCAAATCATAAAAGATAGTAGATTTTATTCTCTACTTGACTCTTTTAATGGATTGCTTATTCCGCTGCAGTTAAACTTGATGTTGGTTATATTGTATCAGTTTAATACTGTTAAAGGTTAACGATAATTTATTTTGCATTATCTTAGTCATAATATTTCTTACTGGGCTAGTTGAGCTCACCCTTTCTTTCACTGTTCTCTTCAGGAAATGAGAATATAGCTGGGACGAGTCGGGGAACGGAGCGACGGTCCAGAGGATAGCATTAGTAGTCCTCACTATTCTATAAAATAGTGTGTTAATAAATGTATTGAGGACTTATTTTGAGTTTGAATACAGTCTAGAAGACAATATTTGTATTAAAACTCACGACTCTTGTCAGATATTTAAGATTGTATTTGTATTACGTGACCATGTATTTGGCGACTCGTAATAGGTGATGTATACCTTTTCTGGGGGCGTCAAAGTTGGTATCAAAGCTTAGGGATATGATCTCTGGCTAAGATGTGAGACAAGAACAAGGAGGGGAGAGACGGAGAATTCCTTCGCTAATATGACCTACCTAAGTTTATTTGATATTTAATTGGTCGGTCAGAGTGTAGGGATAATATGTGATATGTTAATTAACCCTTGTTTTGCAGCAGTATTTGAAAAGGACATCTGAGAATGTTGAGAACATCAATGGAGCATAGGAGACCGTTGAGTCTCCATAGATCAATAGTCATGATAATGTGCATCAGGAAGGTGATAATCCTCAGGCAAACAACAACACGGACCAGATGATGAATGATGGAATGTTCAGAGGCTTTATGAAATTCATACAACATCAGGCAAGAGCGACTCCTATCCAAAATGCAGGTGGAAACACTGATAACTCTTGGACGGCCACCGCTAAGCAGTTCAAGGAACTGGGACCACCGGAGTTTTTTGGGTAGCCAAAACCACTTAAGGCGGAGACGTGGATTAAGCAGATCAACAAGATATTTGATGTCTTGGGATGCTTCGAGGACCAAAAGGTTCCCTTTGCCACCTTCATGTTGTGGGCAAACGCAGATTACTGGTGGGAATCTGTAAAGCGTACTCAACCTGCCGCACTGAAGATGTCTTGGGAGAAGTTCCAAGAACTATTCAATGATAAGTACTTTCCCGAAAGTATTCATCACATGAAAGAGGTAGAGTTCATCAAGTTGGAACAAAACAACATGACCGTATCGCAGTACGAAGCCAAGTTTGCCGAGTAGTCCCGGTTTGCGTCCCATTTGGTTGATAATGAGGAGAGAATGACGCGAATATTTTTAAGAGGTTTGAAACCTGAGATACGTCAATATCTTATCTCTCATAAACTATGTTTGTATTCAGATGTTGTTAATAGGGCTCAGTTATTGGAGCGTGATAATGAGTCAACCCAACCAAAAGATAGCAGCCGGCAAAATGATAATACTAGTGAGAGCAGTCATCGAAGCGGTGACAACAAGCGTGGAGGGAATCAACAGGTTAGAAATGGTAACCACTTCAGTGGTAATCAGAGCCAAAATAATAAGAATGGACATTTCAAGAGAAGAGATTCAACAATGATGGAAAGACGTCAGCACCAACACCCGTTCTTAAGGAAGGAGAACAATCACCTATCATATGCTTCAAATGTGGAGGGAGGGACACATCAGTCCAAACTGCGTGATGTCGTCCAAAGCATGTTATAATTGTGGAAGAGAAGGTCACCTAGCCCAATTTTGTCATTCACTAAAGATAAGTTCATCTAGGATGGAGGCACCAAAGGCCGTTCCCGAACTAGGTCATCACCGGTAGTGCAAGGGAGAGCGTTTGTTGTGACTTATCATAAACTCTAGAAAAGTCTATACTTTTTTTGATACCGGTTCTACCCATTCTTTTATTTCTCCTACTTGCTCTCAACATTTAAATTTAACTCCGGAGAAATTAGACTTTGACTTATTTGTTAAAACTCCGTTGGGAGAAACCTTCATTACATCCATTGTTTATAAGTCTTGTTTAGTTCAAATCGGCACCCGCACGATACCTTTTGATCTTATTTCTTTAAAAATACTTGCATTTGATGTGATTCTAGGGATTGATTGGTTAACTACTCATCATGCAAAAATTAATTGTTTTCGTAAGGTTGTTATCTTTCATATTCCTAACCAACCTATTATGAGAATTCAAGCAGCCAAACCATTAAAATCAATCACTGTCATCTCAAGCCATAAAGCTATTCATTTATTAAAAAATGGATGTCAAGTTTTCTTAGCTCATGTCACGGATCTAAACAAAAATATGTCAGTTTTGAATGATATTTCTATTGTTAATAAATTTCCTGACGTATTCCCTGAAGAACTTCCTGGCCTACCCCCAGAGCGTGAAATTGAATTTTGTATTGACCTTGAACCCAATACAAAATCCATTTCCAAAGCCCCATATCGAATGGCTCCTATTGAACTTCAGGAGTTAAAGACCCAACTGCAGGAATTGTTAGACATTGACTTTATTCATCCTAGTACTTCTCCTTGGGGTGCTCCTATTCTATTCGTGAAGAAGAAAGATGGGAGTATGCGACTTTGTATTAATTATCGGGAGTTCAATCATGTCACCATCAAAAATAGGTACCCATTGCCACATATTGATGACCTGTTTGACCAGTTGCAAGGAGCCAAATTCTTTTCAAAGATTGATCTTCATTCCGGATATCACCAATTGAAGATTAGAACCGATGACATTCCAAAGACGGCTTTTAGAACTCGGTACGGGCATTATGAATTCCTAGCATGTCTTTTGGATTGACTAATGCACCTGCTGCCTTCATGGATATGATGAACTGAGTATTCAAGGAATATTTAGATCACTTTGTGGTCATCTTTATTGATAACATCCTCATATATTCAAAAACCCGTGAAGACCATGAGCAACACTTGAGGCTGATACTCCAAAAGCTTCGTGAAAATAAGCTTTATGCCAAGTTAAAGAAATGCGAGTTCTGGCTTGAGGAAGTAGCTTTCCTTGGGCACGTAGTATCAAGTCATGGAATATCTGTTGACCCAACAAAGATTGAAGCTATTCAAAGCTGGGAGCAACCTAAATCAGTGACCGAAGTACGTAGCTTTCTTGGCTTAGCTGATTATTATCGGAGATTCGTAGAAGGGTTTTCTCCAATCGCTATTCCATTAACTCAGCTGACTAGGAAAGATACAAAATTCGGTTGAAGTGAGGAATGCGAGAAGAGTTTTCAAGAACTCAAGAGGAGACTCATTTCAAAGACCTGCTCGACAATACCATCGCTCGGAGGATTTGTCATCTCATGATGATTCTTGAGCAAAGGGTTGGGATGTGTTCTCATGCAACATGGGAAAGTTATAGCCTATGCCTCACGACAACTCAATGAATATGAGAGGAATTATCCCACTCATGATCTAGAGTTGGCAGCAGTCGTTTTTGCACTAAAGATTTGGAGGCATTACTTGTATGGGGAGCAAGTGGAGATCTTTACAGATCATAAAAGCCTCAAATATTTTTTCACTCAAAAGGAACTCAACATGCGACAACGACGTTGGCTTGAACAGTTGAAAGATTATGATCATACCATCCAATACCATCCTAGAAAAGCAAACGTGGTAGCTGACGCATTGAGTAGAAGATCATATGCGGGTACGAGTACGATATTGTCAACATAAAGGCCCATTTTGTGTGACTTGCAAAGGATGGAGATTGAGTTAAAAACTCTAGGGACCCATGTGATGATGGTAAATATACGAGTAGAACCGACTTTAATCGATAAAGTTAAAGTTGCTCAAACTACAGACCTGGAGCTGATGCGTATGTGGAAGAAAGTGCAAGAAGGTGTTATGCCGGAAGCAAGAATCGATGAAGAAGGAATACTTCGAGTCAACTCCAGACTTTGTGTTCCTAACGACCCTGATTTAAAGTATAAAATCATGATGGAGGCGGAACACACCATTTGCAATCCATCCTGGAAGTACCAAAATGTATCGTGATCTTCGTTATACATTTTGGTAGAGCAATATGAAGAGAGAGATAGCGGGGTTTATCTCAAGGTGTCTAACTTGTCAACGAGTCAAGGCGGAGCATCAAGTACCAAAATGTCCAATGCAACCACTTGAAATTCCAGAATGGAAGTGGGAGCACATTACCATGGATTTCGTTACTGGTCTTCGCAAGGTTTCTCAAGGCATAGATGCAATTTGGGTCATTGTTGATAGATTGACCAAGTCTTCTCATTTCTTACCAATACGAGAAACTTATACACTTGAACGCCTTGCTCGTATGTACATAAATGAGATTATAAGACTGCATGGTATGCCAGTATCCATAGTTTCTAATCGAGACCCAAGTTTCACTTCACGATTTTGGGTTAGTTCGGCATATCATCCTCAGACGGACGGACAATCAGAGAGGACTATTCAAACTCTGGAAGATTTATTAAGACTCTGTGTCCTTGACTTCAAGGGAAGTTGGGATAAGTTCTTACTATTGGTGGAGTTTTCCTACAACAACATTTATCAAGCAAGTATTGGCATGGCTCCATTCGAGGTATTTGTATGGAAGAAAGTGTCATTCTCCAAAGATCTTTGGGATGAGGTGGGTGAAGCAACGTTGTTGGGACCGGAGTTGGTACGTATGACTACGGAAAAGATTCAAACGATCCGATAACGTATAAAGACCTCACAAGATCGACAAAAGAGTTATGCTGATCATGTGTTGTTACGTGTTTCTCCATGGAAAGGAGTTACGAGATTTGGAAAGAGAGAAAAGCTCAATCCTCGATTCATTGGCCCATTTTTAATCCTCGACCGAGTAGGAAGTGTGGCCTATAGACTCGCTTTACCGCCAAGTATGTCTCGTGTTCATAACGTTTTTCACATATCCATGTTACGTAAATATGTGGAAGACCCAAACCCCATTATTGAGTTAGAACCAGACAAAATAGCGGAAGATTTAATATATGAAGAAGTTCCTGTTCAAATCTTGGATAAGAAAGAACATATTCTACGATCCAAGGTTATACCTCAAGTCAAAGTTTTGTGAAGAAACCACGATGTTGAGGAAATGACCTGGGAGTTAGAATCTGAAATGAAATCAAGGTATCCTTACCTCTTCAATATACCAGGTACGTACTCTAATTTTGAGGGCAAAATTTCTTAAGAAGGGGAGGTTGTAAGACCCCAACTTTTATGAATAAAAATGAATTTTCTATAAATATCATTTTTGAATATTATGGAGTGAATTTGATATAATGTTATAGTTGTGGGTAATATTTATAAATTTTGCAGAGTACGCAAGTTGTTATATAATATTCGATTGGTCGGGGAATATTCGTTTTAACAGGGAATATTCGTACAACGACACAATCATTGGTGGACCCCACAACAGAATTATTGTCGGATTGAGAAAACGATAAAAATATCTTTTATGAAAATAACGGCGGAAGTTTTACCGTTAACTGTTGAAACTCCCGGTGTTAAAAGTACAGGAATACACATGGTTGCATAGTAGCACACGGTATTGATTATTGATGCTTACGTGAGAAGTCACTCAGTTTTGTTCAATTATTGCTGCAGTAATTGTTGCATAGTATCTCACGTTATTTGATTCAATTATTATTGATATTTTATATATTATTAAATCAATATTTGAGATGACAGAGTTATTAATATTATTATTTGCAATATTAACGATGTCTAGAAGTTTTGCCAAGGAGAGGTTTGGTCACCTAATTGGCATGATAGGAGAAATCCTTATTGGAAAGCCCCCTCTTTCCTGGGAACGACCTGGTCGATTAATATTGTGAATTATAATAATGATGATAAATGTTGTTAAAAATATTGAAAGAATTTTTATGAAGTAGTTGTTGTAAATTTTACTTGTTATTTGGACCCCCCAATTACTTATTTTTCAAAACTGTAGGTAGAAGTTATCTCAGTTTTGTTTATATATATTATATAAGTTATTATGATTATTATATATATATATATATATATATATATATATATATAAGTGCATGTGTGTACTAGTGTGAATATATATATATATATATATATATATATATATATATATATATATATGATGGTGATGGAAGTTGAAAAATGGGGGAGGGGTTCACGGGAAGTAAAGAAGAAAAGAAAAGAAAGAGATGAATTGGGTGGTGGTGTGATGAGGTAGTATTATATATATATAATATATATATATATATATATATATATATATATCTAGCATGTGATTATTGACTAATGGGGGGAATAACAAAAATGATAATTGGGCACATGAATGAGTGCTAGTATATATTATATACGCAGGTTGAAATTTTGGCAGGGAGGTGATCACGGGAATGCATCCTGTGAATTTATAATGAGCATGTGTATATATATAATGTATATATAATATATATTATAATTTATTTAAAAGTTCTTATGTTATTCCCTTCTTTATCATTATGTTGGAATAACATGTCTATGCGAAGTACCGCATACATGGTGAAATTCTTCTGTTATTCCATTCTTTATCATTATGTTGGAATAACCTGTCTATGCAAAGTACCGCATAAATGGTGAAATTCTTCTGTTATTCCATTCTTTATCATTCGATTGGAACATCTTGTCTGTGCTTTACGCATGACCTGGTTCCATTTTTTATTATTCTGTTAGAACATCCTATCTGTGCTTTACGAATGACCAGGTTCCGTTATTTATTATTCTGTTGGAATATCATGTCTGTGCATTTACGCATAACCTGGTTCCGTTATTTATTATTCTGTTGGAATAACCTGTTTATGCGGTCTATCGCATGCCTGGTGATTTCTTTTGTTATTCCATTCTTTATTATACTCAGTTGGTTAGATTTTTGATTTCTATACTCCATGAAATTAGTGGAATATCCTTGATATTTGTGCTTCGTCTAGTATCTTTTCATGGAAATATTCTTTTGAGCATTCTTGAATTTTACTCTACAAAGAAGTATCATGTTGACAATTTAGACGTTATTAGTTCCTGGATAAATTAATTCTTGAACTTGTTTTATTGAATTCTTATGTCATTGTCATCATCCTCATGTTTATATTATGTAGAAAGTCATATGTGGCTTGTAGTGCATAGATGGACTTGGTATGAGTATGACCAGGGATTATTCGGTATAATCATGACCGTAATGTTACAAATGATGTGGTAAAAGTCCTCATTGGCCCGTAGTGCATTGATGGACAGTTGTTGGCATGATCATGACCATTGATGAATACACGAATATCCTTGGCCCGTAGTGCATGGATAATTTGTGGTTGTGATACTAATGAATATCCTTGGTCGTAGTGCAGGGATTATGTGGATTATTTATTAAAGCTGAGTCCCAACGATAAAAATGATGAAAAACATTTTAAATCATAAAAGATAGTAGATTTTATTCTCTACTTGACTCTTTTAATGGATTCTTGTTCCACTGCAGTTAAACTTGATGCTGGTTATATTGTATCAGTTTAACACTGTTAAAGGCTAACGATAATTTATTCTGCATTATCTTAGTCATAATATTTCTTACTGGGCTAGTTGAGCTCACCCTTTCTTTCACTGTTCTCTTCAAGAAATGAGAATATAGCTGGGACGAGTCGGGGAACGAAGTGACGGTCTAGAGGATTGCATTAGTAGTCCTCACTATTTTATAAAATAGTGTGATAATAAATGTATTGAGGACTTATTTTGAGTTTGAATACAGTCTAGAAGATAATATTTGTATTAAAACTCACAGCTCTTGTTGTATATTTAAGATTGTATTTGTATTCTGTACCATATATTTGGGGACTAAGAATATGTGATGTATACCTATTTTGGGGGCGTCACAGATATTAATTTCTCTTTTCACCTCTACTCATAATTTGTTTCATCTGGTTGCCCACTTTCACTTCGGAAAATCAAGTTAATGTTCTGATCGAGCAAAATTCATCGCTATTATTCACAAGTAAGTTTTTCAAAATGTCAGATTCTGTTGCAAGTTTAAATTGTGAAAACACATCTGAATTTGTCAGTGAAGTTGAAAGTAATAAATCTGAAATTGTTCCGTACGTTGGTCAATTATTTTGTAAGTTGGAAGAGGTTGAAAATTTTTATAGATCATATGCTCGTAAAAATGGATTTGAGATTAGAATTGCAACTAGTCATAAACATGCAAATACGAATGATATCAGATCTAGGATGTATGTATGTAAGAAAGCCAGTACACCAATTGTTTGCAAGAGTTTACCTGATGATGAAGATGGTAGTACTAAAATAACTAGACAGAGAGACTCTATAGGACGAACAATGTGCAAAGCTAGAATATATGTTGTCCACAATAAGAAAGAAGACAATTGGCGTATTTCTACAGTTAAATTAGAGCACAATCATCACTTAGTGACCCCCACCAAAGTAAATTTGATAGAGACACACATAAATATTACTTTTGTTGCAAGAAAATTAATTGACACTTTAAATAAGTCCAGTATTGGTCCTAGTAAGCTGATGAATGTTCTGAGCACAATGGGAGGTGGGTTGCTAAATGTTCCTTTCTCTACTGTCAATGTTGAGAATGTGGTGCGAGATTTAAGGCATGATTCTGCAGATGAAAATGATGCACAAGTTGTTGTCAATCATTTGAAAAAACTCGCATCCAGAAGTGCAAGTAAATTTTTTTTCCGAGTGAAACCCGGTGAAAACAACCGCATAGCTTGTATTTTGTGTGTTGACGCCCGATCAAGGTTTATGTATCAACGGTTCGGAGATGTTGTGACATTTGATAGTACATACCGGACAAATAAGAATGGCATGCCATTTGTTCCATTTATTGGGGTCAACCACCATTATCAGTCTATACTATTTGGATTTGCATTGTTAAGAGATGAGACAGAGGACACTTTCGTTTGGGTATTACAGACATGTCTTGAAGCCATGGACTACAAGGCACCTACAACCATCATCACTGATCAAGACAAAGCCATGAGTAATGCCATTGCTACGGTACTTCCTTCTAGTTATCATTTATTGTGTTCTTGGCATATTAGCAATAAATTTTCTAAAAAATTGCATCATGTTTATTCTGAGCACCCATCGTTCAAAACTGATTTTAACAACTGTGTGTATAACTCATTGTCCATCGAGGAATTTGAAGAGCGTTGGCATATTCTGATAAGTTCCTATGAATTGTATACCAATGAATGGCTTGGAAGTTTATATGATGTACGAAAGAAATGCATTCTAGCATATACAAAGAGATATTTTGTCGCGGGAATGACTACCACTGGAAGCAGCGAGAGCATGAATGCCTTTTTTGATGAGTATGTTAATGCATCAACAAGTATGCTATGTTTTGTACTGCAAAGTCAAAAGGCTATAGAAAAACAATTTATCAGGGAGAGGAAGGCCGACTACATAACAAAATATCGTAACAGGATTATGGTACTTGGTTCATCTTTAGAAGTTCATGCTGTACAAGTGTACACAAAAGAGATGTTTAGACGTTTCCAACGTCAATTCGTCGATTCCATGAAATACAATGTTCATAAACTTAGTGAGTTGTGTGTCACTGAAACTAAGGTTTATGCAGTGTATAATGCAGATGCAACTGAAAATGGTGGAAGATATAAAGAAGTTGTCAACAATCGTCTACTGGGATCGGTTACATGTAACTACCAAATGTTTTCTCACTCTGGTGAATTATGCAGGCACATCTTGAGATATTTCATAGCAAAGAATATTTCACAAATACCGAGCGACATGATTCTTCATTGGTGGACAAGAGACGCGAACAAAAGCAATGGTGAAGACTTACTCTTTAACTCCACATCTCACGACTTCAAAAAGATCAAGCAATGCGCTATAATCATTTGATGAGTGATTATCGAGAGTTAGCGAAAAAGCGGCTTTTACTTTCGATCGAGGTTACAAAACCGTTTTAAACCAATGCATGAGGAAAAGAGTTGGTTGACCAGTATGATCCGGATGAGAATATTACTGAACTGGTAGATAACGACATTGATTGCACAGTTAGAGATCCAAATCATGATATGGGATACGATAATGACGATGAAGATGCAAATGTGGAAGCAGAAGAAGAGTTTTTGCCGCCTCTTATTTCTCATACAAAGGGCCGCAAAAAACAATCTAGATTCAAGAGTGCACTCGATGAAATCATTCCTTCTAAGCCTCGTCGAAAATGTGCAATTTTGTGGCTTTGAAACCGACTACGATAAGTGAAATCACTATCGAGTGCTAGGGATTCCTGAGCCAAAAAAATAGGCGTCGGTTGTATTAATCATGCTATGTTTTTTTTTTTTATGAAAATGAACATGTAATATGTACCATTACTCTTAATGTTATGCAAGATCTCGGTATTGGTATAATCTCAGACGTCTAATATTGATAATCACATTATTATTATTATAATAATAATACTTCACTATTATTATTATTATAATAATACTTCACTACTTAATCGACATACATATTTATTTTTATATTAATAATCCTTTTATTGATATTATTACAAAAATAAGAAAAAACATTAAAGGGGATAATAATAAATATAAAAATTAACTTATTTCTATTTTAACAAACCCAATTAATAATATAGATTTATATAAAAATAAATCGTAATATAATAATAATAATAATATATAGATTTTGGGGGATGACGGATTTTTAATATAAAGATATATCCTTGGTTGAAATGAGTAGCTAGGCTCGTGGTGCTCGGGTGGCATATGACGATGATTTGGAGCTTGCGGTCTCGTGTTCGATTTCTCATTGAGCAAAGATTAGTTGGATATTGTAAAAAATTTATTTCCCGGTAGTGATGACTTAGTTCTGCCGGGTTCAATTTATTTTTTATTTTATTTTAATTTGCTGAGTCATAACATATAATTGAGAAATGAAAAAAAAAGGTCAGGTAAAAGTCGCATTCTACCGAAAACAAAAAAAAAAAAAAGGTAAGCCAAATTACAAGTTTGTAAAATTTGGATTATTTTAATAATAAATATTCATTTTGTATAACTATATCGATAATATGTTTTTTACGTGGGCCTCTCTTGTTAAAATAGGTTTAAGACAAGTATATATTTAGGCACAACAACAAACTCGTACTTTTTATCAAATTTAAAATCTAATCTCAAACCTTCAAATCAATTTATCAATGGTCCTAAAAAGGGTTGTTGCACAAAGTGTCCATGGATGGGTTCCTATATATATATATATATATATATATATATATATATATATATATATATATATATATATATATATATATAAAGTAAACGCTCTAGACATAAGTCTAGGCTCAATCAAGGCATAATTCGATAATGTTAGGCCATATATAAATATACACACACATATATATATATATACAAGCAGAAATGAAAACCACGGACTAAAGTTCGGGCATACATACACAACACGACTCTCAATGTGAAGAATAGTGTGTGCAAAGATGAAGAGAAAGGCTTTATAGAGTGTAAGAAGGCTTACAGTGGGCTGCTAAGGCAGGCTTCTATGACTCTAGATGGATAAACACTCAGCTCCCGCCGGTAAAATATAGTTATATGTGAGCTAACAGGTGTTTAAAATGAGAAAGCACTCAATATGGGGTGTGTACAGAGCAAATTGGATAGGGCTTCCTCGCCTTTTTTCTCTTACAAATGTCCACCCCAAGCTCTATATTTATAGAGCTGGTGGTCGCAGGTGTACCTGCGGCTGCCCGGGGTGCCCCGAGCTCTGCGGGTCCCGCCGTCTCAAAGTACATGCACTCGTGCACTATGATGTCCGTTCGAACTTGCAGAACTTTAATCTAAGCATCCGAACGAGGTATACAAGACCATCTTCAGACTGCTCTTGTTGAGAGTTACGCAATTACATAGCATTAGAGGGTGTACGAAGTCAAGAAGAGGGGACCATGCCCATGGTCTACAAGCTTCAAATTCTATCTGGTGTGCTGCCACACGTAATAGTCACTCGGGATTGGAACTCCTTGGCTCTTGTGGGACATTGTTGTGTTGAAATGTATGTATGAAATGTTGAGATGGTGCGCAGGGGTTGAGGTGTCAAGATGACGATTTGACTCCTCATCCGATTTGGGCTGATAGCAGACATTACTCAGGGTTACATCTGAGATTGGACTGCTGTAAGTGTTTGAATTTCGCAAAGTCATCTGTAAGTGTGCCTATCTTCCCAGTGTTAGCTCCGGGTCTGAAAGATGAGTTCCTCGATGGGAGGTCTGAGATTGAAGCTGATCGCATGCATTTGAAACAAGCATTTCTGGAGTCATCGCCGGAACTGCAACAACACTCCTTGGGGTTATCTCCAAGGATGAAACTCGAGGTTATCTCTGAGGTGGGAATTGGTACTCCTGTTGTGTGTTCCGGGTTTGAAATTGAACTTTGGGTAGTATCCGGAATGGATGTGAACTATCTTCCAGGGTTATCTCTAAAAGATGAATCTGCCCTCCTACAATGTCAGTAACATGTGTACAAAAAATTTTGAGTGTCTACAAATGCCCCTCTTTATCATATTCATGCAATGCAAGGCATGGATCGGATAAAGAATCCTAGACACTTGAAATGAAAACAACATAAACATGATGCTATGTGCAGCAACATGATGCAAATGCATGATGCATGTTTAAATGATTGTTGGTTCCCTGTTAATCCTGCAGGGGAATATAATCAGTAATATCTTGGACATGCAATCCAAGTCTTCAAGGATGTTGACATTGGGGTTATCACCAAAGTCTTGGATCCTTGATACAGACTTCTACTCCATAGAGGTGCCTCTCGTGTGCAAGAGATCTGTGGGGATAAAACTTTGTCTGTTTGGGGATGTGTATAACATATTCCATCATCGGTCCTCTCCGATGAGGATGGCCTTCTCTGGTTTATGTCGCCAGCATATACCACGGTCCTGTTGGAGTTACTGCCAACAATATGTATTGTCAGGGTACCCTAACCTTTCGCTGATGTGTGTATCACCAAATAGATCCATGTTGGGCAAACTGTCAAGGCTGCTTGACCTTCATTGATGCGTATATCAATGGTCGAATCGCATTGTGACCCTCGCCGGGATACGTGGATAAATGTACTGGTGGATGAGATCATCGAATGGCCTCCGATGCTTCGATGGGTTTAATTGCCATCGGTTGAAATGACGTCAAGGTTGCTTGACCTTAATTGATGTGTGTATCAATGGTTAAGAATGTGTTGTAACCCCCGTCGGGGATTCGTTCATAGACGAATAATGCGTTGTAACCCCCGCCGGGGTTATGCCAATGGATGACAATGTGTTGTAACCCCCGCTGGGGATTCGTGGATGATCAAAAGTCTACGTTGTGACCCCCGCCGGGGATACTTTATCAACATTTGAAATCGGAGTTGTGACCTCCGCCGAGGATACTTATATTAGGGTTACGGCCTTGTGTTTGGCGGCATCGGACCTGTGTGAGGTATTACCGAGCATAATTTGTAAAAGCTGAGCTCATCGGTATAGTGTACCCTGCATTCAGGAGAATACCAATGAGTGGTGTGGGAAGCCAGATTTTGGCCCGTGAAAACCAAGATTCTAGGCTATTTCGCTCAATCGCGTAGCGCTTTTATTCCTGATTTGGCCTTTTCAGCTTGTGAAACCTCCTTTGCAACTCGAACTGGACCGAGCCAGAGGTGTGGGACCCATGTAGGGGATCCATAGGTGGACCTGCGGCCAACCGTGGGTATGTATTGCATGTGGGTTACTTTTATAAGTCATTTTCAAGTTGCACCGCGAAGGAAATCTGAGAGCTCTTCTTCAGACCTGCTGAGTTCAGGAAACTTTCTGCACATTCTGCCATCGTACAAGTGTTTTTCACTGTCCTGGTAACATATGCATGTATTCTTTTCAAGTTTCTATCAGTTGGAAAATGACTTATCACATGAAATGCATTTAGACACATAGTAGTGAATATGCATGCTGATATGACTTGATAAAAAATATTCAACATAGAAAATGTTAGTATTATACCATGCTGAACATAATGATGTGAAAATTTTGACTTTTGAAACAGTCAAATTAGCACCTTTCACTATCATTTCTTATCCTATTTGAGGACAAATGAGTAAAGGTAGAGAAGCAAAATAATCCTGGTAATTTAGATTACACTTACAGATTTTTACTGTGATATATTAATGCATGTAGGATGTATATGACTGTGGGTAGGTGTGCTGCTGAATGCCCACCTAGTCATGCCTATGTGCATGTGGATAGTCCTATTTACAAAGGGGACTATGTCAAAATTTTCCAAAATGCAAGCATTGGGTAATCATGCATTTTTAACTCTACTGTAGATGTATGTTAAATAATGCATGCATACATGTAGTCATGAAATTGCATTCTGAAAATCTCCAGGTTAAACATTACCAAACCCTTTCTGAGGTGATTTAGAGACTTGTTGTCCAGATATTATGGATCCGGATCAGCCGAGTAGTTCCCGCAGGACCACTTCTGGTGTACGGAGGAGGACTTCTGAAGTGCCTCGACCCCGTTCTGTTAGACAACCTCATCGTTTGGTGGAGGCGGTGATACGTCCAGTCCAGGTTGATGTGCCAGACATCGAGGACGAGGAGGAGGATGTACCAGTTGAGGTTCATGCTCCTACTGCACGTGTTCCCCGTAGGGATTTGCCAGGTATTCAAGTGTTGAACCCAGAGCTTCTAGGAGACTTGAGTCGACATCCTTCAGTCAACCACCCACTGGCCGTAATGTGTCAGTTTTACCAGTTCTAGGAATTCCATCCTTTTAAGGGGGCATCGAGTCAGCGCTTCACTTCTCGCCACTTATCAAAAGAGGACAGATCCAGGTTGTATGCCTGTTGGGATCAGTGAGAGCTAGCTGTGTTTTCTATCAGCCATCCGGGTTGTTCTGCAGAGTATTCCGTATGGATGGAGACAGAGATCGTGAGCATCAGTGCAGTAGTATCCACAGTCTGAGGGATCGATTCCGACGATGAGGAGCCTATGGAGGAGGCTGATATTCTCATCGAGGATGATTTGACTGCTGGGTTACCAGATTTTGTGATGGATTCTCCCACTACGAGTGCTACTATCATTCAGCATAGTATCTGGAGCAGAGCTTACATCTGATGACCTATTAGAGAGAACAGGCTAGGGCCTTGATGTAGACAGCTTTTGATGGGAGAGACGCAACTCTATTAGAGAGAGACGAGCCTAGATCAGCCAGAGATGCATTGATTATGGAGCGGGATGCTGCCCTATCTGTTCGGGATGTGGCCATCACAGATAGTAATTCAGTGAGATCCCTTACGACTGGCATCCTTGCCGATATGAGTGCATACATTGATGAGCATCATGTCACCATGCAGTTAGCCTCGGATCTACTAACTCGTGTAGATACCATTAGGCAGGAGCTTGCAGCGTTACCTCCTTCTTCAGAGAGGGATGTTATTTTAGATCTGCTAGTCTGTATACACACAGATCCGTAGATAGACTTGTATTTTCCTGCACAGACAACTTAGCCATTTTATCATGTACAACACATATTATATATATCAAATAGTATTATGTATGGCAGGGAAATATATTTTGATTCAATTCCCTTTCAGTTGTGCCTTGATACTTGCTTGATATTTGCATGTTTCTTCAGGGCTTGTGATCTTGATGCATTCTGAACTCATCCTTGATATGTGGACATTGAGATGTCGCAGGATCTCTCAGAACAGATCATTGATCTTTGTGTATCCCTACCATCTTTGGTGTCTTGGGACGAGTATCTATATGTAAATATGGAGAGTAGTTTGGTTTTTCCTCTCTAAGATTGACCGCACCACAGATGGCCGCCAGTACTTCTATTTGTGAGAAGCCTAGTTAATTCCATCTCTTATGGATTGGTGTTGCTCTTTGAGGCACAATCGCAGCTTAGATGGTCGCCGAATCTCCTATTTGCGAGGAGAGGTTTAGTAATTCCATCCCTTTAGTCTAAAGCCGATGAAATATGGTGGATTAAAGTTTGATCCTAGTACCGTGTGACAAGTATTTTTGTTCTAGTAGGGGGTTAGACCGAACCATAAATGGCAGCCTACACTCCTATTGAAGAGGAGATCAGGTATGCATAGTTCGAACCTGGTGTAAGAGGTTCAAAGCTGAATGTGAAAGGTAGATGGGTGGGAAAGCTTTATTGATGAAGAAGGGTGTAGAATTGTTTTTGTGGTTTTTGTTTTTGTAGAGAAAGGCAGAAATGTTTTTGTTGTTTTTTATTTATTGTGATCGGGCCATATAGAATATGGTTGCCTACGTACTCTCGTGTATCAGGGAGATCAGGTCGACGTAGTTCGCCCCTCAGGACGAATTACAGCCAAAGAGAAGTATGAATCTCATGTGCAGGATATACTGTGGGGAAAGGAAAGTTTGATCTCATGATTAGCACAAACTGCAGGTGTGGAAAAAGTTTGATCCCGTCTTCAAGATAAACTACAAGCGTAGAAAAGTTTAATCTCCTCTTCAGAATAAACTACAGGTGTGAAAGGTTCAATCCCGTCTTCAAGATAACCGAAGTTGTGTGAAAAGTTTAAAATTAGGTGAAACCAAGTTGCTGGTTATAGGTGTATGTTTCCCTGAGGGGTAGAAGAGTATGTGAAAATGGTTAGAAAACTGGAATGACTGGTGATTTGATGATCAAAACCAAGATGTTTGGTTGATGATAACTTCAGACATAGTACCCTTTTATGGTGTCCGAGTTGATAAGCTGTGGAAATTCATCGACATCCATTTCTTGTAGTCTAAGAGCGCCTCCTATCAATACCTCCTTGACAACAAACGGGCCTTCCCAGTTAAGAGCGAATTTTCCCTTAGATTGATCTTGGTTGTCAATGATATTCTTCAAAACCAAGTCGGGTTGTTTAAATTACCATAGCCGGACTTTCCTGTTATAGGATCTTGCGTTCCTTTGCTGATATAACTGACCATGGAAGATAGTCGCGGTTCGGCTTTCGTCGATTAGAGACAATTGGTGATACCAGTTTTGTAACCATTGGTCTTCATCCAACGGAGCATCCATCAACACTCTGAGGGATTCCATTTCCACCTCTATGGGGAGCACTGCTTCCATCCCATAGGCTAATGAGTAGGGGGTTGCCCCAGTGGGAGTACGCATTGAAGTTCTATGAGCTAATAAAGTCAGAGGTAAGAGGTCAGGCCATCCTTTGTGATTGGTGGACATTTTCTGCATGATCTTTTTGATGTTTTTATTAGCCACTTCAACAGCACCATTCATCTTTGGATGGTAGATGGCGGAGTTAAGGTGTTTTATGTGGAATTTACTGTATAACTCCTCCATCATTTTGTTGTTGAGGTTCTTAGCATTGTCCGACACAATGACCTCTAGTTGTCCATATCGATAAACGATATTATTTTAGATGAAAGCAATGATGACTTCTTTAGTAACCCTGGGGAAGGAGGCTGTTTCTGTCCATTTGGTAAAGTAGTCGATCATGGTGAATATGAAGCAATGTCCATTACTGGCTTTGGGCTCGATAGACTCGATCACGTCCATTCCCCACATTGAGAAGGGCCATGGCAAACTTATATTTTGGAGTTCCCTTAGAGGGGCATGGATGGCATTTCCATGAATCTGGCATTGATAGCACCTTTTGACGTGATCATCACAGTCAGCTTTGAGCGTAAGCCAATAATGCCCTGTTTTGAGGATCTTCTTAACAAGTAGGGGTCCGCTCATGTGTGGGACACATACTCCACCATGGATCTCATTCATAAGCCTCTAAGCTTGGTCTTTATCCAGACATCTGAGGAGACCTAATCCTGCATCTCTTTTGTAGAGTGCATCTCCACTCAGGTAGAATTTCATAGCAAGTCGATGGATCCGCCTCTTTTCAGTCAGGCTCGCCTCAGTGGGTGTAGATCCATCTCATAGATACTCCTTGATGTGTTGATACCAAGGGTTGTGGATGGGAGGTAGCTCATCCGATACTTCTCCAACATAGTTCCCATAAGCTGGGGCCTTTTGCAGGGCAAATATGATGCTTGGCACATTTTCCTTATCAGGTATGTGAATCAAGGAGGCCAACATTGTTAGTGCATCCACAAAATCATTCCTATTACAAGGAATGCGTAGAAAGGAGATTTCTTTGAACTCCAAAGCCATCTGTAGAACTTGCCGATGGTAAGGCAGCAAATGTAATTCTTTGGTTTTATAGATTCCTGTGGATTGTTTAATTACCAACTCTGAATCCCCAAAGATAGTTAACCGCGTGATGCCCATTGAATGGGAAAGCTTTAGCCCCATGATACAGCCTTCATACTCAGCTGTGTTATTGGTGCTAACAAACTGCAATTTGACGGCGACGGGATACTGCTCCCCCGTACCGGATATTAGAACTGCTCCAACTCTAGAACCTTCTGTGTTAACAGCTCCATTGAAATATACTTTGCATGTGTGGCATGCATCGTACTGATGGTGTTGCTGAACTATCATTACCCCTTCATCGAGGAAGTATGTTTCCAAGGGTTTGTAATCCCCTGCAGGTGCAGCGACCAGTTGATCCACAATTCCTTGACCTTTGACAAATTTTTGCGTCACATAGACAATGTCAAATTACTGTAGGATCAACTGCCATCTGGACAGTCGACAATTCAGTATGGGCTTACTAAACACATACTTGAGAGGATCCACGTGGGATATGAGATGGGTTGTGTGACCATGGAGGTAATGTTGTAACCTCATGGAAGCCCATGCTAAAGCAAGACAAGTTTTCTCAATCAGAGTGTACTTGTGTTCACTGCTGCTAAATTTTTTGCTGAGGTAATAGATAGCTAATTCTTGGCCTCTATTGTCTTTTTGCCTCAGCATGCAGCCCATAGTATTGTCATTAATGGATATGTACATGAACAGGGGAGCATCATCCCTGGGAGGTACCAAAATAGGAGCGTTAACCAGCTGCTCTTTGATTGTAAGGAAGGCTTTCTGACACTCATCGTTCCATTTCATGGAGGAGTTCTTCCTTAACAACTTGAAGATGGGCTCATAGGTTGCTGTGAGTTGAGAAATGAACCTGCTAATGAAGTTGATTCTTCCCAAAAATCCCCGTATTTCCTTCTCTGTCTGAGGAATGGGCATTTCCTTGATGGTCTAGATTTTGGTGGGATCCAACTCAATCCCTTTGTGGCTAACTAAAAAACCTAGCAACTTGCCTGATTTGACGCCAAAGGCGCACTTGGCTAGATTCAACTTTAAGTTGTACTTACACAACCTGTTGAAAATCTTTTTTAGATGGTCTAAATGGTCTTCTTCCCTTCGGGACTTGACAATGATGTCATCCACATAGATCTCTATCTCCTTATTCATTAAGTCATGGAAAAGAGCCATCATGGCACGCTGATAGGTTGCCCCGGCATTGATGAGGCCGAATGACAACCATCTTTAGCAGAAAGTTCCCCAAGGAGTGATGAAAGCAGTTTTCTCACGATCTTCCTCAGCGACCATAATCTGATGGTACCCAGCAAAGCAATCAGCAAAAGAGTACATGTCGTATTAAGCAGTATTGTCAATAAGAATGTGGATAAAGGGCACGGGGAAGCTATCTTTAAGGCAAGCTTTATTCAGATCCCAATAATGCACGCAAACTCGCACCTTTCCTCCTAGTTTAGACATGGGAACAATATTGGATATCCACTCCGGATATATAGAAACCATGATAATGCGAGCTTAAAATTGTTTCACAATTTCTTCTTTCACCTTTAAACTCCACTCAAGTTTCAAACGCCTGAGCTTCTGCCTGATTGGCTTAAATCCTTCCTCAATGGGAAGGCGATGAAGGAAAATGTCAGTGTACAAACCCACCATGTCTTCATGAGACCATGCAAACATATCCTGCAATTAGGTTAATAGTGCAACTATGTTATTCCGTTAGTTTGGGGTTAGGTCTGAACCAATCTATATTAGCTTAGGGCTTTCTAAGGTTCCAAGATTGAAAGAAGTGGTTTGATCAAGGTTGGGCTTAGGTTTATCTGTGACCCATTATTTGATCTCCTGAGGTGTCTCAATGTCCTCTTGGGTTTCCATCAAGTCTGAGTCCAACTTTTCATCAAAGTTACAGTCCTTGTGGAGAAAAAGCACCTCATCAGCAAGTACAGACACATCTAAATTCAGAGTCCTGAAACAAAATATGCTTTCACTTAATATATGAAATTATTTAATCATACAAAAGTGTTAGCATGTACTTGAAAAAATAACAGCTAATACTGTATAGAAAAGTAAGCAATTAAAGTTATATATAGGGCAGAGGGATTTCTGCCCGTTTTACCCTCGTCGACCAATGCATGGAGTGCTGCTCCAATTGTCGAGGGCAAAATCCTGATAGACTGCAGTGATGGAGGGGTTGTCATCGTCTTCTTTTTCCCGAATGATGACCATAACATTTGGCCAATCATCGTCTGGGGTATATCCGTTTGTATGTTCATCATGGACAATGATGCATATACCTGACATCATCAAGGCGATGTCATGTTTACGTTTCCGTTCCCTTTCTTCCACTTTGGGATCAGGAATCAGCACCTCTTTTGCTTTGAATGGTACTGGTTTGGGAAACAGCATGGCCATAACAAGGGCTGGCACCTTTACTAGAGACTATATCAGCTCATGAGGTATAGGTGGAGAAAATCACCGTGTGGCGGAAGCTTGAGGAACCTGCTTGTGCTTATGAGGATTCATGTGACTGGAACTGGCAGAATAGCCTAGTCCGGCTATCCCAGTTTGACTGGATATTTGAATAGGGTGCTTAATACCCTATTTATCTTTACCAAGCCCTTGTCTAGGTTGATGACCCAATGACATCATTTCTTTAGTGGCCGACATAACCTCAGCAGAAATCTTGGGTATGGGAAATAGTGCTCCAATAAGATAATATTGCGTGTTACTCACTTCCAAAGTATGAAAACTAGTTGGCTCAACTTCTGAATTGAAGCTGATGATAGGTAGGTCTCCTTTTTCAGGACATTCCGACTCAACTTTGACAGTGACTAGGCTATTGTTGATAATGTATTTGAGTTATTGATGTAGTGTAGAAAGGATGACTCCAGCCATGTGGATCAATGGTCTCCCCAATAGCAGGTTGTATCCTGAATCTATCTTGAGGACGTGGAAGGATACACTAAATGTATTAGGACCAATCTCAATTGGTAGCTCAATCTCTCTGAAAGAATTTTGTCAGGATCCATCAAAAGCTTTGATAACCGTATGGCTGCTTCAGATCAGTTTGAGAGTGACGTTCATCTTCATAAAGGTGGCATAAGGACAGATATTCAGAGATGAACCTCCATCTATCAGAACTCCAGCTAACATATACCCGGAGGACAAAACTGCGATGTGCAATGGCTTGTAATAACCGGTCCCTTCGGGTGGTATGTCATCATCAGTGAAGGATATCACATTGTTATTGAAAATGTGATCAACCAGATGTTGAAATTTTTCCACATCCACTTATATTGGCAAGTAGGCTTCTTCCAAAACCTTCAATAAGATCTTCATGTGATCCTCAGAAGAGAAAACCAAATCCAGTATTGATATCTGATGTGGAGCTTCTCTTAAGCTAAGAACCACCTTGGCTTCATTATGGCCCATAGTGCGGAGGAATTTTTCAACCTTCTCCATGGGAATCTTCCCCTTTGCTTTGAAGGTGGGCTTCATAACCCGCTGAGGAAGATACAGTGGATTTTCCTTCCACACTGTAGCAGTAGTATGAGACGTGGATCCTTCAGCTTCTCCATAATTCAATGGGACGTTGTGTAAGCTGACAATAGGATACTGATGTCTGAAGGGAAAAGAAATTGGCTTTGTTGCAGCCACTTTCAAAGGATTGTTAGCTCCTTTGAGTTGAATTGTTTGTATGGGAAATGGTTTTACAATATCATCAGCCTCAGTGCATATAACTGCTACTAGCCCCTTCCATTTGGTAGGACAGGTATTCGCACTCTTAAGTATCACAGTGTCATCATCTGCCAACTGCAGGACACCGCTGTCAATTAGATTCTGAATAAGGTGGCGGAATGCCCAACATTCTTCTGTGTTGTGATCGCGAGAATGTGATTTATATTGACATACTCCATCGGAGTTGAATTGTCTTAAACGGGGATTGATTGGAGGTAGAAGGGAGGTAATTCTTCCTTCATTGATTAGCATCTAAAATATCTCCTCCATAAGTTGGCCCAGGTATGTAAATTCCCTTTGATTGGCAAAATCCCGACGTGCTTTAGCATTTGCTCTCTTCGCAACTTTATCCTCCATAGCTTCGCTTTTTGAAGGTGATGGTGGAGCATTCATAACAAAAGGAAGGAGATAAGCATGCTCCTGGATGACTAACTGGCGTGTGACTTGATGCTGATAGGTCACCAGTTCTGCCAATTGTTCAATTTGCTTACAAAGAGCTTTCATCTTTTGTTCCATATTAAATTGAAACTTTGTGTAATCCCATCTGTCAACACCGTCTTTGATGGTCTGGGATGATTCACCATTAAAATTGGAACTCTATTCAGTGCTCCAACTAATCATGTTGACCTCTTCTTCTTTGTATGATGAAGAGGGTTGTCTTGTATGTGAGGTTGATCTGGTTTGGTAACCACGATCTCACCATTGTCTATTAAATCTTGGATCTTGCATTTCAAGGCCCAACAATCTTGAGTATCATGTCCAGGTGCTCCCGCATGATAGGCACACTTCCGAGTAGCATTGAAACCCCTCCCATTAGGGTTGGCTGGTGGAAGAAGATGTGTGATTTTCTTCTGAGTATTCAGAAGAGCAAGAATATTCTCGAGCGAGTCCCCTAAGGGTGTGAACGTTCGAGGGCACTTTGCATCTCCACCTTTAGGCAATGGAGGGTTTGAAGACTGTGCTTGAAAAGGGGAGTAGTTTCTCCTCTGTCTAGGCATGTTCTGACTGCCTTTTTGACCTTGTAATATCAAGGAAACATCCTCCTCTTTCTTTTTATGGACCCTCTGGGGGTTGTTTCCATAAAATTCGGACTGGATGTGCTCACCAACTGCTTTAAGAGCGGCTAGGTCTTGAATCTTACTGGACTTCAATTCTATCTCTGCCATTTCTCCATGTTTGATCATTTTAGAAAATGGTTTTCCAATACCAGCTAAGACTCTCTCATAGAAAGGAGCTTCCTGTATGTCTGTGAAAGTCATGACCATTTCTGACTGCGTTATGGAAGGAATAACTTGAGCAGCAAGGCGCCTCCACCTTTGAGCATACTCTCTACGAAGACTCATTAGATCGCTTTGACCTTGGTAACTGTACCCGGCCGGAAGCCATCCGAGATTGAAAACTATATTGAGTGAGGAAGACGTGAGCTAGCTCTTCCCAGCTATGGATCTTTGAGTTGTCTAATTTGCTATACCATGAATGGGCTTCTCCAATCAGACTCTTCTTGAACAGCTACATTCTGAGCTTCTCGTTTTCCGCGTAAGATCCAAGTTCTCCAATGAAACACTTCCATGTGTTCCAATCACTTTGAGAGAACGGATAGTTTCTTCCATTTGAAGGACCATCTTCCTGATATCACCGGTGTCTGGATCTCCTTTGAGATGGGTGTTTTCAAGGTCTTTGTTGGTCGTATCCAACTGAGGTTCTGGATTTGTTTTATCCAAACCTTATGTTCCTCCTTGTGTAGAGGATTTTGTATGTGTAGGCATCTTTGAGCCTTGAGTAAACTGATGCAATTCTTGAAGCAGGATAGCCAAATCTGTAATTTGTTGACTTAATCCGTCAAATTCTTCATGAGAAATGAGATTAGGTGGTGGTCGTAAGAAGACATGATTGGTCAGAGGCTCGTGGCCTTTTTAGATTTTGAGCGGGTAACAGGCCCAATTGTTTCCCTACAAAAGACTTATATAGTTTAGTCTTAGGGATAATGTAAATGTTATCATAATATGTCCATTTTAGGAATACCATCTTGCAAAACTGGGTGTTATTTTGATAGCATGTTATGTATGCACAAATATTCTTCATATTTTCCATTTCATAAAGATGAGTATGGAATAAAATTACAAGTAAATGCTTTTATAAGTAATAGAAAATGGAAAGCATGAAGAGACTTTCCTCCGTGTTTGGTTTATCAGAGGCTGACCAATCTTTGGGTTACTCTCGCGGCTTTTTGGCATGAAGGTCCCCAGATCATCGTAATCTATTTGACGGGAAGTTAATCCGGTCTTTCAACTGGAGCGAATTTGGGTGGTGCCTTTCCTGAACCTCGTTGGAATTAGTCTTCCTACAAGTCCAGTAATCAAACACCAACAAGATAGCCTCCTGGTGGAGGAACCACACAACATACATTCACATACAATGTGTCTCACCGTTTATGAAAATGATGACATGTGCGAAGCACTAATATCACAGATAGATATATTACAGTGCAGTAAGTAAAATGCATTCGTACACATTAATTATAAATGTAAATGCAACATTCACACACAAGCATATAACAGTTTTGAAAAGCTTGTAGTAGTGGCTTAAGCCCTCTTACTGGAGTCCCCAGTAGAGTCGCCACCTGTCGACGTCGGGATTTTTATTTGTCCCTTTTTCGTTACTTTTTCTTTGGTGTTCTCATGTTATGTGAGATTTATTTGAAAAAAAAAATTAAAAAAGGTCCGACATGTGTAATGTCGACGATTTGACTGTAAGAGTCACCAGTTGGTGTTTTTAACTGGTTTCACCAACCCAGCTGAGAAAAGGTTTGCACATTGACCCAGTGATGTAACACTGCTAAATGGGTCTGTGAAACCGAGATTCATTTGGGTTTGGGGGCTTTATACTGGAGGAAGGTGTTAGGCACTTCTCGACATCCGTGTTGCCACGGTGACCGCCACTTTTCAAGAAATTGTTATATGAATGTGTGTGTGTGTGTGTGTGTGGATCAATGTGCAATTTATTTGGAAGTACTGTGAGGCCTCGTTCGCACCTATATACAAAGGGTTTGAATTTGTAGAAAAATTCAGTTTTAAACATGATATAGCAGTGAAGTTTTGTAAAAAGAAGCTTTTCAAACCCTGTGCTCAATAGTAATTGAGACCTTTTCATACTTCCATTTTATTATTAAATGTTCAGCTTGTTTGCTTTTATTTTCGAGATGCGAGGCATCTTCGAGAAAATAATATACAATCTTTGAACTCCTCATGGGGCAATGACATACCATCTAAGGAAATTCAAACACTATAAATAATGTACAAGTCGCCATAAATTGAAAATGTCCATCACGGAATCAATCTAGATTCGTAAGATGAATCTGTGATCACATTATTCCTAGGCTCACATGATGCCGCAGTTTATATGAAAAGCAGTAAGCAATTATATATATAAATGTTGTAAATATATATATATATATATATATATATATATATAGACATGATCAACCACCACGAAGTACCTCCATGGGGGATCAAAAATGTAAATAAAGCAATAAATGCGATCAACCGCGACGAAGTAAACTCCAGGCGGGACTAAATGTAAATAAAGCAGTAAAAGATGAACAACCGTCACGAAGTAAACTCCAGGCGAGACTAAATGTAAATAAAATAGTAAAAGGCCTCAAACGTAAACTGTGCCCCGATAGAAATATAATTATATATATATATATATATATATATATATATATAAAGCGAAACGACAGGATGTTTCTCAATCCCTACTCGGTTTATCATTTCAACGATTTGTCGCTAAATATATATAAAAGCAAAGAACGCACTAGGATATAAAATCGTGCTCATCGAATGAGTTCGACAACAATATATATATATATATATATATATATATATATATATATATATATATATATATATATATATATATATATATATATTTGAAGTCCTGGATTTTACACACACACACACACACATATATATATATATAAGCAAGTAAACGCTCCAAACATAAGTCTAGGCTCAATCCAGGCATAACTTGATAATGTTAGTCCATATGTAAATATATACATATATAAATATATATATATATATACAGACAAAAATGAAAACCACTTGGATCAAGTCCAGGCATACACATAATAACACGACTCTCAATGTGAAGAATAGTGTGTGCAAAGATGAAGAGAAAGGCTTTATAGAGTGTAAGAAGGCTTACAGTGGGCTGCCAAGGCAAGCTTCTATGACTCTAGATGGATAAACACTCAGCTCCCGCCGGTAAAATATATCTATATGTGAGCTAACATGTGTTTAAAATGAGAAATCACTCAATATGGGGTGTGTACAAAGCAAATTGGACAGGGCTTCCTCACCTTTTTTCTCTTACAAGTCGCCACCCCAAGCTCTATATTTAAAGTCGGTGGTCAGCAGCGACTACTGCAACCATGAGACATCTTGGTGCCGGGTGCCCCGGGCTCCGTGGGTCCCGCCGTCTCGAAGTACATGCACTTGTGCACTGTGATGTCCGCTCAAACTTGTATAACTTCAATCTGAGCATCCGAACAAGGTATACAAGACCATCTTCAGACTGCTTTTGTCGAGAGTTACGCAATGACATGGAATTAGAGGTTGTACGAAGTCAGGAAGAGGGGACCATGCTCATGGTCTTCAAGCTTCAAATTCTATCCGGTGTGCGGCCACGCGTAATAGTCACTCAGGATTGGAACTCATTAGCTCTTGTAGGACATTGTTGTGTTGAAATGTATATATGAAATGTTGAGACGGTGAGCAGGGATAGAGGTGGCAAGATGACGATTTGACTCCTCACCGGGGTTATCTCCGGTTTGGGCTGATAACAGACGTTGCTCAGGGTTACATCTGAGATTGGACTGCTGCAAGTGTTTGAATTTCGCAAAGTCATCTGTAATTGTGCCTATCTTCCCGGTGTTAGCGCCGGGTCTAAGGGATGAGTGCCTCGACGGGAGGTCTGAGATTGAAGCTGATCGCATGCATTTGAAACAAGAATTTCAGGAGTTATCGTCAGAACTACAATAGCACTCCTTGGGGTTATCTCCAATGACGAAACTCGGGGTTATCACTAAGGTGGGAATTGGTACTCCCGGTGTGTGTTCCGGGTTTGAAACTGAACTTCCGGTAGTATTCGGAATGAATGTGAGCTGTCTTCCAAGGTTATCTCCGAAAGACAAATATGCCCTCCTGCAATGTCAGTAACAAGTGTGTAGAAAATTTCGAGTGTCTACAGCGTCACTATTTGAATGAAAATTTCGTCACTCTATATTATGTTTCGTCATAAAAACTTGGTGCATTAAATGACAAAAATTATTTTTTGTCATTAAATGATATTGTTTTAGTGACGAAAATATGTTACTCTATTTAAATCATCTAATTTTAATGACGACAATATTGTCATATTTATGATTATTCTTTTGTCATGTTATTGTGTTTATCGTCACCAAAAATAAGAAAATAAATGATGACAGAACAATTCGTCACCTAATAATATTTTTAACATGACAATTATTTCGTTGTCATTTCATATTTTAAATAATATTACTAAATAATTTGTCACCAAAGAGCTATTTTTTGGGACACATTTTTTAATGTCACTAATTGAATACTTATGGTGACGATACATCTCGTTGTAGAAAGAGTTATTAATAGTGACAAAATTATTTGTTGTGACTAAATGAATATATAATAGTGATGATATAATTTGTCACCAAAGAGTTACTTTCTATGACACATTAAAAGTTAAACTAAAGTAGTAGTAGTAGTAGTAGTAGTAGTAGTAGTAGTAGTAGTAGTAGTAGTAGTAGTAGTAGTAGTAGTAGTAGTATATTGTACACTCTTCGTTATTCCCATAGGGTGTGTCGGTGGTCATGAAATGTAATAACGTCTTCGCTTCGAAAGAAAAATCGACTTTTCTGAATTAGCCTCGCCACCTGCACCCGTGGCCTTCATTTCTTTGATGCGAAACAAGGCATTGAGCTTGCTTAATTTCTTTGTAAATGACCTCAATAACTTATTATTTGCGGTGGTGTGTCTTAACAAGCTCTCGCTTCATAGAGACATGATCTTTTTCCAAGTCAATCAAATTTCATCCTCATTCTACCTACTTCAAGCTTTAGTTCTCTATTTTCTATTCTCATCGATGCATAATTGTCTCGTGGTGAGATGCACCCACTTCACGCACCTTTTCTGAACAAATTTGAGGGAACTCACTACAAAAAATGGGCCTTTAGCAACGATTTTTTAAGCAACGACTTTATAAGTTATTGCTAAAAGTATATGTTTAGCAACAAAATTTGTCCTCCGTCTGCAGATCAGGTCGAAGCTTTCACTTTTTGCAACGAAATTCATAAGTCGTTGCAAAATTTCGTTGCTAATTCATTGGCGGGAAATTTTTTTGTTAGAAATTTGTTGCAAAATTTTTGGCAACTTGCTTTCTGTAAGACCCCAACTTTTATGAATAAAAATGAATTTTCTATAAATATCATTTTTGAATATTATGGAGTGAATTTGATATAATGTTATAGTTGTGGGTAATATTTATAAATTTTGCAAAGTACATGAAGTTGTTATATAATATTCGATTGGTCTGGGAATATTCGTTTTAATAGGGAATATTCGCATAACCAAGACAATCATTGGTGGACCCCACAACGGAATTATTATCGGATTGAGAAAACGATATAAAATATCTTTTATGAAAATAACGGCTGGAAGTTTTACCGTTAACTATTGAAACACCGGTGTTAAAAGTATGCGAGAATGCGCGCGTGGTTGCATAGTAGCACAATCGTATTGATTATTGATGCTTACGTGAGAAGTTACTCGGTTTTGTTCAATTATTCTCTGAGAATTGTTGACAAGTATCTCACGTTATTTGATTCAATTATTATCGATATTTTATATATTATTAAATCAATAATTGAGATGACAGAGTTATTATATTATTATTATTTGCAATATTAACGATGTCTAGAAGTTCTGCCAAGGAGAGGTTTGGTCACCTAATTGCGCGCCAATAGGAAAAAAATCCTTATTGGAAAGCCCCCTCTTTCCTGGAAACGACCTGGTCGATTAATATTGTGAATTATAATAATGATGATAAATGTTGTTAAAAATATTGAGAAGATTTTTATAAAGTAGTTGTAAATTTTACTTGTTATTTAGACCCCCCATTTACTTATTTTTGAAAACTGTAGGTAGAAGTTATCTCAGTTTTGTTTATATATATTATATAAGTTATTATGATTATTATTATTATTATTATTATTATTATTATTACTATTATTATTATTATTATTATTATTATTATATAAGTGCATGTGTGTACTAGTGTGAATATATATATATGATGGTGATGGAAGTTGAAAATGGGGGAGGGTTCATGGAAGTAAAGAAGAAAAAGAAAAGAAAGAGATGAATTGGGTGGTGGTGTGATGAGGTAGTATTATATATATATATATATATATATATATATATATATATATATATATATATATATATATATAGCATGCAATGATTGACTAATGGGGGGGAAGAACAAAAATGATAATTGGGCACAGGAATGAGTGCTAGTATATATTATATACGCAGGTTGAAATTTTGGCAGGGAGGTGATCACGGGAATGCATCCCGTGAATTTATAATGAGCATGTGTATATATATATAATATATATATATATAATATATATTATAATGTATTTAAAAGTTTTTATTTTATTAGAATATTTTATTGCATAGTATTCTTTCCATTTTTCTATAATTAAATAGAAGCTCATTCCTTCATTATTTCTTACGAATTCACTGAAACTCTAGAGAGAGAAGATTATAGAGAGAAAGAAAAAAAGTGTTATGTTACTTCACTACTCCTATATCCAGTACTCTTCTTTCTAAGGTAAGGGGTATTATTTCTTTTGTATTCATGAAGAGAACTTCTGTTATTCCATTCTTTATTATTCTGTTGGAATAACCTGTATATGCGGACTACCCTATACTTGGTAAAATTCTTCTGTTATTCCATTCTTTATCATTATGTTGGAATAACCTGTCTATGCGAAGTACCGTATACATGGTGAAATTCTTCTGTTATTCCATTCCTTATCATTATGTTGGAATAACCTGTCTATGCGAAGTACCGCATACATGATGAAATTCTTCTGTTATTCCATTCTTTATCATTCTGTTGGAACATCCTGTCTGTGCTTTACGCATGACCTGGTTGCATTATTTATTTTTTTGTTGGAACATCCTGTCTGTGCTTTACGCATGACCTAGTTCCATTATTTACTATTTTATTGGAATATCTTGTCTGTGCGTTTACGCATGACCTGGTTCCGTTATTTATTATTCTGTTGGAATAACCTGTCTGTGCGGTCTATCGCATGCCTGGTGATTTCTTTTGTTATTCCATTCTTTATTTTACTCAGTTGGTTAGAGTTTTGATTTCTATACTCCATGAAATTAGTGAAATATCCTTGATATTTGCACTTCATCCAGTATCTTTTCATGAAAATATTCTTATGAACATTCTTGAATTTTACTCTATAAAGAAGTATCATGTTGACAATTTGGACGTTATTAGTTCCTGGATAAATTAATTCTTGAACTTGTTTTATTGAATTCTTATATCATTTTCATCATCCTCATGTTTATATTATGTTGAAAGTCATCTGTGGCCTGTAGTGCATAGATTGACTTGGTATGATTATGACCAAGGATTATTCGGTATAATCATGACCGTAATGTTACAAATGATGTGGTAAAAGTCCTTATTGGCCCGTAGTGCATTGATGGACAGTTGTTGGCATGATCATGACCATTGATGAATACACGAATATCCTTGGCCCTTAATGCATGGATAATTTGTGGTTGTGATACTAATGAATATCTTTGGCCGTAGTGCAGGGATGATGTGGATTATTTATTAAAGCTGAGTCCCACCGATAAAAATGATGAAAAACCTTTTAAATCATAAAAGATAGTAGATTTTATTCTCTACTTGACTCTTTTAATGGATTATTTGTTTCGCTGCAGTTAAACTTGATGTTGGTTATATTGTATCAGTTTAACACTGTTAAAGGCTAACGATAATTTATTCTACATTATCTTAGTCATAATATTTCTTACTGGGCTAGTTGAGCTCACCCTTTCTTTCACTGTTCTCTTCAGGAAATGAGAATATAGTTAGGACGAGTCGGGGAACGGAGTGATGGTCTAGAGGATAGCATTAGTAGTCCTCGCTATTCTAAAAAATAGTGTGTTAATAAATGTATTGAGGACTTATTTTGAGTTTGAATACAGTCTAGAAGACAATATTTGTATTAAAACTCACAGCTCTTGTTGTATATTTAAGATTATATTTGTATTCTGTACCATGTATTTGGTGACTTAGAATAGGTGATGTATACCTATTTTGGGGGCGTCATAGTTGGTATCAAAGCTTACGGAGATGATCCCTGGCTAAGATGTGAGACAAGAACTAGGATGGGAGAGATGGGGAATTCCTTCGCTAATATGACTTACCTAAGTTTATCTGGTCGGTCAGAGTATAGGGATAATATGTGATATGTTAATTAACTCTTGTTTTGTTGAAGTATTTGAAAATAACATCCGAGAATGTTGAGAACATCAATGGAGCACAGGAGACCGTTGAGTCTCCACAGATCAATAGTCAGGATAATGTGCATCAGAAAGGCGACAATCCTCAGGCAAACAACAACACGGACCAGATGATGAATGATGGAATGTTCAGAGGCTTTATGAAATTCATACAACATCAGGCAAGAGCGACTCCTATCCAAAATGCAGGTGGAAACACTGATAACTCTTGGACGGCCACCGCTAAGCAGTTCAAGGAACTGGGACCACTGGAGTTTTTTGGAGAGCCAAAACCACTTAAGGCGGAGACATGGATTAAGCAGATCAACAAGATATTTGATGTCTTGGGATGCTCCAAGGACCAAAAGGTTCCCTTTGCTACCTTCATGTTGCGGGCAGAGACAGATTACTTGTGGGAATCTGTAAAGCGTACTCAACCTACCGCACTGAAGATGTCTTGGGAGAAGTTCCAAGAACTGTTCAATGACAAGTACTTTCCCGAAAGTATTTGTCACATGAAAGAGGTAGAGTTCATCAAGCTGGAATAAAATAACATGACCGTATCGCAGTACGAAGCCAAGTTTGCCGAGTTATCCCGGTTTGCGTCCCATTTGGTTGATAATGAGGAGAGAATGATGCGAATGTTTTTAAGAGGTTTGAAACTTGAGATACGTCAATATCTTATCTCTCATAAACTATGTTTGTATTCAGATGTTGTTAATAGGGCTTAGTTATTGGAGCGTGATAATGAGTTAACCCAACCAAAAGATAACAGCCGGAAAAATGATAATACTAGTGAGAGCAGTCATCGAAGTGGTGACAACAAGCGTAGAGGGAATCAATAGGTCAGAAATGGTAAACACTTCAGTGGTAATCAGGGCCAAAACAATAAGAATGGACATTTCAAGAAGAGGAGATTCAACAATGATGGAAAGACGTCAGCACCAACACCCGTTGTTAAGGAAGGAGAACGACCACCTATCATATGCTTCAAATGTGGAGGGGAGGGACACATCAGTCCAAACGGCGTGATGTCGTCCAAAGCATGTTATAATTGTGGAAGAGAAGGTCACCTAGCCCGATTTTTTCGTTCACCGAAGACAAGTTCAGCTAGGATGGAGGCACCAAAGGCTGTCCTAGAAAAGTCAAAGCCGGTAGTGTAAGGGAGAGCGTTTGTTGTGACCTCCCAGAAAGCAAGGAACCCGAATGAGGGCATCACGGGTAAGCTTATCATAAACTCTAGCGAAGTCTATACCTTATTTGATACCGGTTCTACCCATTCTTTTATTTCTCCTACTTGCGCTCAACGTTTAAATTTGACTCTGGAGAAATTAGATTTTGACTTATCTGTTGAAACTCCGTTGGGAGAAACCTTCATTACATCCACTATTTATAAGTCTTGTTCAGTTCAAATTGGCACCCGCACGATACCTGTCGATCTTATTTCTTTAAAAATACTTACATTTGATGTGATTCTAGGGATTGATTGGTTAACTACTCATCATGCAAAAATTGATTGTTTTCGTAAGGTTGTTAGCTTTCATATTCCTAACCAACCTATTATGCGAATTCAAGCAACCAAACCATTAAAATCAATCACTATCATCTCAAGCCATAAAGCTATTCATTTATTGAAAAACGAATGTCAAGCTTTCTTAGCTCATGTCACGGATCTAAACAAAAATACGTCAGTTTTGAATGATATTTCTATTGTTAATAAATTTCCTGACGTATTCCCTGAAAAACTTCCTGGCCTACCCCCAGAGCGTGAAATTGAATTTTGTATCAACCTTGAACCTGGTACAAAACCCATTTCTAAAGCCCCATATAGAATGGCTCCTATTGAACTTCAGGAGTTAAAGACCCAACTGTAGGAATTGTTAGACATTGGCTTTATTGGTCGTAGTACTTCTCCTTGGGGTGCTCCTGTTCTATTCGTGAAGAAGAAAGATGGGAGTATGCGACTTTGTATTGATTATTGGGAGTTGAATCATGTCACCATCAAAAATAGGTACCCATTTCCACATATTGATGACATGTTTGACCAGTTGCAAGGAGCCAAATTCTTTTCAAAGATTGATCTTCGTTCCGGATATCACCAATTGAAGATTAGAACCGATGACATTCCAAAGACGGCTTTCAGAACTCGGTACGGGCATTATAAATTTCTAGTCATGTCTTTTGGATTGACTAATGCACCTGCTACCTTCATGGATATGATGAACTGAGTATTCAAGGAATATTTGGATCACTTTGTGGTCGTCTTTATTGATGACATCCTCATATATTCAAAAACCCGTGAAGACCATGAACAACACTTGAGGCTGATACTCCATAAGCTTTGTGAAAACAAGCTTTATGCCAAGTTAAAAAAAATGCGAGTTCTGGCTAGAGGAAGTAGCGTTCCTTGGGCACGTAGTATCAAGTCATGGAATATCTGTTGACCCAGCAAAGATTGAAGCTATTCAAAGCTGTGAGCAACCTAAATCAGTGACTGAAATACGTAGCTTTCTCGGCTTAGCTGGTTATTATCGGAGATTCGTAGAAGGGTTTTCTCGAATCGCTATTCCATTAACTCAGCTAACTCGAAAAGATACAAAATTCGGTTGGAGTGAGGAATGAGAGAAGAGTTTTCCAGAACTCAAGAGGAGACTCATTTCAGCACCTGTTCTGACAATACCATTTGGCTCGGAGGGATTTGTCATCTACAGTGATGTTTCTGGCAAAAGGTTGGGATGTGTTATCATGCAACATGGGAAAGTTATAGCCTATGCCTCACAACAACTCAAAGAATATGAGAGGAATTATCTCACTCATGATCTAGAGTTGGCAGCAGTCGTTTTTGCACTAAAGATTTAGAGGCATTACTTGTATGGGGAGAAAGTGGAGATCTTTACGGATCATAAAAGCCTCAAATATTTCTTCGCTCAAAAGGAACTCAACATGCGACAACGACGTTGGCTTGAACTGTTGAAAGATTATGATCATACCATCCAATACCATCCTAGAAAAGCAAACGTGGTAGCTGACGCATTGTCAACGCAAAGGCCCATTTTGTGTGACTTCCAAAGGATGGAGATAGAGTTAAAGACTCCAGGGAACGGAGTGACGGTCCAGAGGATAGCATTAGTAGTCCTCACTATTCTATAAAATAGTGTGTTAATAAATGTATTGAGGACTTATTTTGAGTTTGAATACAGTCTAGAAGACAATATTTGTATTAAAACTCACAGCTCTTGTTGTATATTTAAGATTGTATTTTTATTCTGTACCATATATTTGGCGAATCAGAATAGGTGATGTATACCTATTTTGGGGGCGTCACACTTTCCTGTCATCGTGGACAACAAAAGTTTTTTTGCTACTAAAAATGGGGATTTAGCAACGATTTTTCAGGCAACGACATTATAAGTCGTTGCCAAAAGTGTATGTTTAGCAATGAAACTTGTCCTTCGTTACAGATTGTGTCGGGCTTTCACTTTTTACAATGAAATTCATAAGTAGTTGCAAAATTTGGAAACAAAATTCGTTAGAAATTCGTTGCAAAATTTCTAACCACTTGATTTTTCCCTCATCACGGCAACGAAAGTTTTTTTTTGCTATATATTTCGTCATATTAATCGGACCACATTCATTGGCAACATTTTTATTTTCTTTGCATATTTTATACAACTTTTTGCAACGACTATTAAAATGTTGCCATTTAAATTAAGATAATAATAATAATAATAATAATAATAATAATAATAATAATAATAATAATAATAATATAATAATAATAATAATAATAATAATAATAATAATAATAATAATAATAATAATAATCATAATAATAATAATAATAATAATAATAATAGTACTAATAATAATAATAATAATAATAATAATAATAATAATTCAAAATATTAATAGTACTAATAATAATAATAATAATAATAATAATAATTATAGTACTACTACTACTACTACTACTACTACTACTACTACTACCTCTAATAATAATAATAATAATAATAATAATAATAATAATAATAATAATAATAATAATAAAACAATAATAAATAATAATAATAATAATAATAATAATAATAATAATAATAATAATAATAATAATAATAATAATAATAATAATAATAATAATAATAATAATAGAATCAAAATATTAATAGTACTAATAATAACAATAACAATAACAATAACAATAACAATAATAATAGTAGTAGTAGTAGTAGTAGTAGTACTACTACTACTACTACTACTACTACTACTACTACTACTAATAATAATAATAATAATAATTGTAGACACTCAAAATTTTCTGCACGCCTGTTATTGACATTGTAGGAGGGCAGATTCGTCTTTTGGAGATAACCCTGGAAGACAGTTCACATCCATTCCGGACACTACCGGAAGTTCAAGCTCAAAACCCGGGACACAGACCGGGAACATCATTTCCAACCCCGGAACACACACCGGAAGGATCATTTCCAACCTCGGAGATAACCCCGAGTTTCGTCCTTGGCGATAACCCCAAGGAATGTTGTTGCAGATCCGGCGATAACTCTGGAAATGTTTGTTTCAAATGCATGCTATCAGCTTCAATCTCAGACCTCCTTCCGAGGCACTCATACCTCAGACTCGGAGCTAACACCGGGAAAACAGGCACACTCACAAGATGACATTGCGGCATATAAACAAGTAGTCCAATCTCAGATGTAACCCTGAGCAACGTCTGCTTTCAACTCAAACCGGCGATAACCCCGGTGAAGAGTCAAACGTCATCTTGCTACCTCAACACCTGCGCGTCGTCTCAACACTTCATACATACATACCTACAATGATGTCCCACAAGAACCGAGGAGTTACAGTCCCGAGTGACTATTATGCATGGCAACACACCGGATAGAATTTGAAGCTTGAAGACCATGGGCATGGTCCCCTCTTCCTGACTTCGTACAACCTCTAATCCATGTCATTGTGTAACTCTCGACACAAGCGGTCCGAAGAAGGTCACATATACCTCGTTCGGATTCTCGGATTGAAGTTCTTCAAGTTTGAGCGGACATTACAGTGCATGAATGCACGTACTTTCAGACGACGGGACCCATTGGCTCGGGGACACCTCTACTACCAAGTAGTATTAATTGTGGTCGCCTTAGCAGTACACCGCGGCCATCAGTCTATAAATATAGATCTTGGGCCAGCCATTTTGAGAGAGAAAAAAAAAGAGAAAGCCGAGGAAGCCCTGTCCAATTTGCTCTATACACACCCATATTGAGTGTTTCCTCATTCTAAACATCTGTTAGCTCACATATAGCTATATTTTTATCCGGCGGGAGCTGAGTGTTTATCTATATAGAGTCATAGAAGTCTACATTGGTAGCCCACTGTAAGCCTTCTCACATTCTATAAAGCCTTTCTTTTCATATTAGCACACACTGTTATACACATTGAGAGTCGTGTTGTGTGCGTTTTCCCGGACTTCGGTCTATTGGTTTCATTTCTGTCTGTAAATATATATACTTATATATGTATATATTTTATATATGAACTAACATTATCGAGTTATGCCTTGATTGAGCCTAGACTTATGTCTGGAGCGTTTACTTGCTTTTATATATATACATATATATATATATATAATTGTTGTCAGACATATCCGACGAGCCTGGATTTTACATCCGGAGCGTTTACTTGCTTTTATATATATAGAGCGTTTATTTTACATCCGAAATATAGAGCGTTTATTTTACATCCAGGCTCGTCGGATATGTCTGACAACAATTATATATATAAGTATATATATATATATATATATATATATTTACATTTTGTCCCGCCTGGAGTTTACTTCGTGGCGGTTGATCGCTTTTACAGCTTTATTTACATTTCGTCCTGCCTAGAGTTTACTTCGTGGCAGTTGATTGAATTTACTGCTTTATTTACTTTTCTGATCCCCCATGGAGTTTCTTCGTGGTGGTTGATCATGTCCATATATATATTTACCTCTTTTATATATTTACATTTCTGATCCCCCATGGAGTTGCTTCGTGGTGGTTGATCATGTCTGTATATATATATATATATTTATAGCTTTTATATATATAACTGCTTACTGTTGTCCATACAAACTGTAGTATCATGTGAGCCTAGGAAATATGTGATCACAGATTCAGTCTACTGAATCTAGATTCGGTTCCCGTGATTGACATTTTCAAATTGTAATGCTTGCTTGTACATTATTTGATGTCTCGAATTTCCTGGATGGTCACATGTATGCCCATGAGGAGTTGACAAGACATCAGATATTGTTTTCTCGAAGATGCTTCGCATCTCAAAAATAAAAGCAAACAAGTCGAACATTTAATAATAAAATGGAAGTATGAAAAGGTCTCAATTCCTATTGAGCACAGGGTTTGAAAAACCTCTTTTTATAAAACTTCATTGATATATCTTGCTTAAAACTGAATTTTCTTATAAATTCAAACCCTTTGTATATAGGTACGAACGAGGCCTCGCACTACTTTCAAATAATTGTACATTGATCCACACACACACATACACACACATTCATACAACAGATTCTTGAAAAGTGGCGGTCACCGTGGCACACGGATGTCGGGGGGTTCCTAACACCTTCCCTCCGCATAATCAAGCCCCCGAACTCACATGAATCTCGGTTTCACAGACCCCTTTAGCAGTATCATATCACTGGGTCAATGTGCAAACCTTTTCAGTTGCGTTGGTGCAACCAGTTAAATATACCAACTGGCGACTCTTAAAGTTAAAAAGTCGACATTATACATGTCGGACCTTTTTCACTTATTTTTCAAACAAATCTAACATTAACATGAGAACACCAAAGAACAAGTAATGAAAAGGGACATTAAAAAATCCCGACTTCGACAGGTGGCGACTCTGCTTGGGACTCCAGTAAGAGGGCTTAAGCCGCTATTACAAGCTTTTCAAAACTGTTGTATGCTTGTGTGTGAATAATACATTTACATTTATGATGAATGTGTACGAATGCATTTTACTTACTGCAATATACGATATCTATCTGTGATATTAGTGCTTCGTACATGTCATCATTTTCATAAATGATGAGACACGTTGTATGTGAATGTATGTTGTGTGGTTCCTCCACCAGGAGGCTATCCTGTCGGTGTTTGATTACTGGACTCGTAGGAAGAATAATTCCAACGGCACTCAGGAAAGGCACCACCCAGATTCGCTCCAGTTGAAAGACTGGATTAACTTCCCATCAAGTAGATTGCGATGATCTGGGAACCGTCATGCCAAAAAGCCATGAGAGTAGCCCTAAGATAGGTCAACCTCTGATAAACCAAACGCGGAGGAAAGTTTCTTCATGCTTTCCATTTTCAATTACTTGTAAAAGCATTTACTTGTAATTTTATTCCATGCTCATCTTTATTGAATGGAAAATATGAAGATTATTTGTGCATACATGTTATCAATTAACACCCGTTTTTGCAGGATAATATTCTTAAAACGGACATATTATGATAACATTTACATTACCCTAAGACTAAACCACATAAGTCTTTTGTAGGGAAATCATTGGGCCTGTTACCCGCTCAAAATCTAAAAAGGCCACGAGCCTACTGACTAATCATGTCTTCGTCGACCGGGCCTAATCTGCTTCTCGTGAAGAATTTGTGATTAAGTCACAAATCAAAAATTTGGTTGTCTTGCTTAAAGAATTGCATCGATCCACTCGTGGTACAAAGATGCCTCCACATACAGAATCCTCTACACAAGGAGGAACACAAGGTCTAGATAAAACAAATCTAGAACCTCCATTGGATACGACCAACAAAGACCCTGAAAGCACCCATCTCAAAGGAGATCTAGACACTGGCAATATCAGGAAGAAAGTACTCCAAATGGAGGAAACTATCCGTGTTCTCAAAGGGATTGGAACACATGAAAGTTTTTCATATGCTGACCTTTGCATCTTCCCTGGTGTTCATTATTCAGAGAAATTCAAAACCCCTGATTTTGAAAAATATGACAGATTAGGGGATCCTTATACACATTTAAAGGTGTTCATTGGAGAACTTGGATCTTACGCGGAAAATGAAAAGCTCGAGAATCGCAATTTGTTTGAGAAAAAGTCCGACTAGAGAAGCTTGGCTTTTACGGTGATACCGATTAGACAACTCAAAGATCCATAGCTAGGAAGAGCTAGCTCATGCCTTCCTCACTCAATACAGTTTTCAATCTTAGATGGCTCCTGACCGGTACCAAATTACCAAGGTCAAGAAATAGTCTAATGAGTCTTTCAGAGAGTATGCTCAAAGGTGGAGGTGCCTTGCTGCTCAAGTTATTCCTTCCATGGCGGAATCAGAAATGGTAATGACATTCATAGATGTACAGGAAGCTCCTTTCTATGAGAGAGTCTTAGCTGGTATTGGCAAACCATTTTCTGAAATGATCAAGCATAGAGAGATGGCTGAGATGGGATTGAAATTCGGTAAAATTCAAGGCCTAGCCGCTCTTAAAGCAGTTGCTGAACACATTAAGTCTGGATCTTATGGAAACAACCCCCTGAGGGTTTATAAAAAGAAAGAGGATGATGTTTCCTTAATACTACAAGGTCAAAAAGGAAGTCAGAATATGCCTATACAGAGGAGAAACTACTCCCCTTTTCAAGCACAATCTTCAAACCCTCCATACTGGACTTGGTTTTATCTTCCGAGGATCATCGGAAGATCTTATTGAAGGTTTTGGAAGAAGCCTATTTGCCAAAATCAGTGGATGTGGAAAAATTTCAACATCTGGTTAATCACATTTTCAACAACAATGTGATATCCTTCACTGATGACGACATACCGCCCAAAGGGACCGGTCATTACAAGTCATTACACATTGCAGTTTTGTCTTTCGGGTGTATGCTAGCTGGAGTTTTGATAGATGGAGGCTCATCTATAAATATCTGTCCTAATGCCACCTTGGTGAAGATGAATGTCAATCTCAAGCGGATCCAAAGTAGCCATACGGTTATCAAGGCTTTTGATGGATCCTGACAAAATTTCATTGGAAAGATTGAGTTGCCAATTGAGATTGGTCCAAATACATTAAATGTATCCTTCCATGTCCTCAAGATAGATTCAGGATACAACCTGCTATTGGGGAGACCAGGGATACACATGGCTGGAGTCGTTCCCTCTACACTACATCAACAACTCAAATACATTGTCAATAACAATCTAGTCACTGTCAATGCTGAGCTAGAATGTCCTGAACAAGGAACTCTACTAATCATCATCTTAAATTCAGAAGTTGAACTGGCCAGTTTTCATGCTCTGGAAGTGAGTACCACGCAATACCATTCTATTAGAGCGCCACTTCCCATACCAAAGATTTCCGCCAAGGTTATGTCGGCCACTCAAGAAATGATGTCATTGGGTCATCAGCTTGGACAAGGGCTTGATAAAGATAAGCAGGTTATTAAGCACCCTATTCAAATGTCCAGTCAAATTGGAATAGCCGGGCTAGGCTATTGTGCCAGTTCCAGTCACAGGAATCCTCTTAAGCACAAGCAGGTTCCTCAGGCTTCCGCCTTACAGCTATTTTCTCTACCTTTACCTCATGAGTTGATATAGTCTCCAGTAAAGGTTCCAGCCCATGTTGTGGCCATGCTGTTTCCTAAACCAGTGCCAATCAAAGCAAAAGAGATGCTGATTCCTGATCCCGAAGTGGAAGAAAAGGAACGAAAATGAAAACATGACACCGCCTTGATGATGTTAGGCATACGCGTCATTGTTCATGATGAACATATAAACAGATATACCCCAGACGATGATTTCCCAGATGACATGGTTATCATTTGGAAGAAGGAGGACAATGACGATCCTTCCATCACTGTAGTCCATCAGGACTTTGCCCTCGACAATTGGAGCAGCACTCCATGCATTGGTCAACGAGGGTAAAATGGGCAGAAAATCCCTCTGCCCTGTAGATAACTTCAATTGATTGTTTTCTTTATAGTACTAGCAATTATTTTATCAAGTACATGCTAACACTTTTGTATGATCAAATAGTTGCATATATTAAGTGAAAGCACACTTTGTTTTAGGACTTTGAATTTAGATGTACATGTACTTGCTGATGAGGTGCCTTCTCTCCATAAGGGTTGTAACTTTGATGCAAAGTTGAACTCAGACTTGATGGATATACAAGAGGACATTGAGACACCTCAAGAGATTAAGGAATGGGTCGCAGAAAAACCTAAACCCAACCTTGACCAAACCATTTCTTTCAATCTTCGAACCTTAGAAAACCCTAAGCTAATCCAAATTGGTTCAGACCTTACCACAAATTAGCGAAATGACATGGTTGCACTATTAACCCAATTCTAGGATGTGTTTGTATGGTCTCATGAAGACATGGTGGGTTTGTCCACTGACATTGTTCTTCATTGCCTTCCCATTAAAGAAGTATTCAAGCTAGTTAGACAAAAACTCAGGCGATTGAAACCTGAGTGGAGTTTAAAGGTTAAAGAAGAAATTGTGAAACAATTTCAAGTTGGCATTATCATGGTGGCTACATATTCGGAGTGGATATCCAACATTGTTCCCGTGCCTAAACCAGGAGGAAAGGTGTGAGTCTCCATGGATTACCGGGATTTGAACAAAGCTTGCCTTAAAGATAGCTTTCACGTTCCCTTTATCCACATTCTTATTGACAACACTACTTAATACGGCATGTATTCCTTTGCTAATTGCTTTGCGGGGTACCATCAAATTATGGTCGCTGAGGAGGACCGTGAGAAAACTACTTTCATCACGCCTTGGGGGACTTTTTACTACAGACAGTTGTCATTCGGTCTCATCAATGCCGGGGCAACCTATCAGCGAGCTATGATGGCTCTTTTCCACGATTTAATACACAAGGAGATAGAGATCTACGTGGATGACATCATTATCAAATTCCGAAGGGAGGAAGACCACTTAGACCATTTCAGAAAGCTTTTCAACAGGTTGCGTAAGTACAACTTGAAGTTGAATCCAGCCAAGTGCTCCTTTGGTGTTAAGTCAGGCAAGTTGCTAGGTTTCCTAGTCAGCCACAAAGGGATTGAACTAGATTCTACCAAAATTAATGACATCAAGGAAATGCCCATTCCTCAAATAGATAAGGAAATACGGGGATTTTTGGGAAGAATCAACTTCATTAGCAGGTTCATTTCTCAACTCATAGCAACCTGCGAGCCCATCTTCAAGCTGTTAAGGAAGAACTCCTCCATGAAATGGAATGATGAGTGTCAGAAAGCCTTCCTTACCATTAAAGATCAGCTGATTAACGCTCCTATTTTGGTACCACCCAGGGATGATGTTCCCCTATTCATGTACCTATCCATAAATGACAATGCCATGGTCTATATGCTGGGGCAAAAAGGCGATAGAGGCCAAGAATGAGCTATCTATTACCTCAACAAAAGATTCAGCATCGGTGAACACAAGTACACTATGATTGAGAAGACTTGGTGTGCTTTAGCATGGGCTTCCATGAGGTTACAACATTACCTCCATGGTCACACAACCCATCTCATATCCCGCGTGGATCCTCTCAAGTATGTGTTCAGTAAACCCATATCGAATTGTCATCGTCCATATGGCGAGTTGATCTTACTGACAATTGACATCGCTCACGTGGACGCAGTAAAAAGTCTCATCAAAGGTCAAGGAATTACGGATCAATCGGCGCGACCTCTGTGGGGACTACAAACCCTTGGAAACATACTTCCCCGATGAAGGGTGTCAAAGTCAGGATTTTTTGGTGTCCCTTTTCGTTACTTATTTTTTGGTGTTCTCATGTTAATGTCAGATTTGTTTGAAAAACAAGTAAAAAAGGTCCGACATGTATAATGTCGACGATTTGACTTTAAGAGTCGCATTGGTTGGTGTATTTAATTTGGTTGCACTAACGTAACCAAAAAAGGTTTGCACATTGACCCAATGATGTGGCTTCGCTTAAATGTGTCCGTGAAGCAAGAGATTCATTTGGGTCCAGGGATTAATTATCTGAAGGAAGGTGTTAGGCACTTCGACATCCGTGTTGCCACGGTGACCGCCAATTTTCAAAGAAACTATTATATGCATGTGTGTGTGTGTGTGTGGATCAATATGCAATTATTTGGAAGTAGTGCTACACCTCGTTCGCACCTATATACAAAGGGTTTAAATTTATTAAAAAATTCAGTTTTAAACAGGATATAGCAATGAAGTTTTATAAAAATAGGTTTTTCAAACCCTGTGCTCAATAGTAATTGAGGCCTTTGATACTTCCATTTTATTATTAAATATTCAGCTTGTTTGCTTTTATTTTCGAGATGCGAAGCATCTTCGAGAAAATAATATACAGTAGTGCCGAACTCCTCATGGGCATGATAGACATCCAAGGAAATTCAAACACTGTAAAATAATATACAAGCTGCTCACAGCTGAAAAAGGTCCATCATGGGAACCGAATCTAGATTCAGTAAATTGAATCTGTGATCACCTGATTTCTAGGCTCACATGATACTTGGTTTGTATATGGAAAGCGAGAAGCGATTATATATATAAAAACTGTAAATATATATATATCTGAGACTTGATCAACCACCACAGAAGCAACTCCATGGGGATCGGAAATGTAAATATATAAAAGCTATAAATATATATATATATATATATGGACATGATCAACCACCACGAAGTAAACTCCAAGCCCGATGGAAATGTATATATATATATATATATATATATATATATATATATATATATATATATATATATATATAAAGTAAAAGCATATGGGATGTAAATTAGGGCTCATGGATATATATAATAACAATTATATATATATATATATATATATATATATATATATATATATATATATATATATATATATATATATATATATATATATTATAAGACCCCAACTTTTATGAATAAGGATTAATTTCTCTTGAAATATATTTTTGAATATTATGGTGTGGATATGATATAATGTTATAGTTGTGGGTAATATTTACCAAATTTGCAAAGTAAGCAAGTGGTTATATAATATTTGATTGGTCGGGGAATACTCATTTTAACAGGGAATATTCGTACGACGGCACAATCATTGGTGGACCCCACAACGAAAGTATTGTCGTAAAATGACAGAATTATCTTTTTATAAAAATAACGGTGGAAGTGTTACCGTTAAAACTGTTGAACTACCCGGTAGTAAAAGTACAGTAATACGCGTGGTTGTATAGTAGCACACGGTATTGATTATTGATGCTTACGTAAGAAGTCACTCAGTTATACTCAATTATTGCTACAGTAATTACTACATCATATCCCTCATATTATTGATTCGATTATTATCACAGTATCATCTACATAATATGATATATTATTAAAACAATAATTGAGACGACAAAGTTGTTCATATTATTAAATTGCAATATTTACAATTTCTAGAAGTTCTGTCAATGAGAGGTTTGGTCACCTAATTGCGCGCCAATAGGGAGAAATCCTTATTGAAAAGCCCCCTCTTTCCTGGGAATGACCTGGTTGTTAAATATTGTGAGTTATAATATTAATGATGAATAAGTTCGTGTTGATTAAAGATGAATTTGATAGTTCCATTGTGTGGGAATTATTTGTGTTAGTGGAAATCGGCTTTTATTTCGATAATAATTAATGTCTGGAGGTTATATTGTTCAATCGGGTATTCGGGACACTTTTTGTGTCGGAGTTACTATTCATGAGTTACTATTCATGGGTTACTATTCACCCAATTACTATTCACTCTAGTATTTTCACTCGGGTATTTGGGACACTTTTTATGTCGGAGTACTATTCACGAGTTACTATTCACCCAGTTACTATTCACTCTAGTATTGTTCACTGGGGTATTTGGGATACTTTTTGTGTTGGGTTACTATTCACGGGGTTACTATTCCTAAAGTACTATTCATGGGGTACTATTCACCCGAAAAATATATTCTTTTCGGTCCAAATCATTTTTGGGTACAATATTATTCCATGAGGAGATGTGTTAATTTTTCGAATAGTTGGTTGAAGTTATAATAGTGAATCAATATGGAGTATTTGGTGGAAAGTTATAATAGTGAATCAATATGGACATTTGGTGGAAAGTTATAATAGTGAATCAATATGGATCGCTGGTTTAAAGTTTTAATAGTAAATCAGTATGGACCGTTGCTTTAAGTTTTAATAGTAAATCAATATGGACCGTCCATTTAAAAGTAAATCAATCTGGACCGTTCATGAATTAGTTACTATTCAGTCCATTCTTCTATAAATAGAAGTTCATTACTTCATTATTTCTTACGAATTCACTAAAACTCTTGAGAGAGAAACTATAGAGAGAAAGAAGAAAAGTATTCTGCTACTTCACTTTTCCAATATCCAGTTTCTTCTAAGATAAGGGGTATTATTCTTTCGTATTAATGAAGAGAATTATTTTCTTTTAATACTCATAAGAGCTGTTATTCCATTCTTCATTATTATGTTGGAATAACATGTTTATGCGAAATACTGCATACATGGTGAAATTCTTATATTATTCCATTCTTTATTATTATGTTAGAATAACCTGTATATGCGAAGTACCGCATACATGGTGAAATTCTACTATTATTCCATTCTTTATTATTCTGTTGGCATATCCTATCGGTGCGTATTATGCCTGACCTGGTTCCATTATTTATTATTCTTTTGGAATAACCTATCTGTGCGGTCTATCGCATGCATGGTGATTTCTGTTGTTATTTCATTCTTTATTATTCTGTTGGAATATCCTGTCGGTGCGTATTAGGTCTGACCTGGTTCCATTATTTATTATTCTATTGGCATAACCTGTATACGCGGATTACTGTATACCTAGTGAATTCTGTTGTTATTCCATTCTTTATTATTCTGTCAGAATATCTTGTCTGTGCGTTTACGCATGACCTAGTTCCATTCTTTATTATTTTGTTGGGAATAACCTGTCTGTGTAGTCTATTACACGCATGGTGAATCCTTCTTTTATTCCATTCTTTATTATTCTGTTGGAATAACCTGTCTATGTGGATTACCACATGCATGGTGAATGATCCTTTGTATTCATTCCTTATTAAATTTTGCAAATAATTTGTATACGTGGATTACCGCATGGCGGACGAAAATCCATTTGCAGTTTCATATATTCTCTTATACTCAGTTGATTAAAGCTTTGACTTCTATACTCCATGAAATTAGTGGAATATCCTTGATATTTGCACTTCATCCAGTATCTTCTCATGGAAATATTCTTCTGAGCATTCTTGAATTTTACTCTACAAAGAAGTATCCTGTTGACAATTTGGACGTTATTGGTTCTTGGATAACTTAATTCTTGAACTTGTTTTATTGAATTATTATGTCATTGTCATCATCCTCATGCTTATATTGTGATTAAAGTCATCTTTGGCTTACGTGCATAGATGGACTTAGTATGATTATGACCAGGGATCATTCGGTATAATCATGACCTGTAATGTTATAAATGATATGGTAAAAGTCCTCGATTGGCTGTCATTGCATTGATGGACGAGTTTTTGGTATGATTATGACCGAGGATTATTCGGTATAGTCATGACCTTTGATGATTTAATGAATATCCTTGGCCGTAAATGCGGGATGATTAGATGATGTGCTTTATTTATTAAGTCGAGTCTCAATGATAAAATTGATGAAAACATTTTAAACCATAGAAGATAGTAGATTTTATTCTCTACTTGACTCTTCTAATGGATTGCTTGTTCATTCTTGATTAAACTTGATGTCTATTGTATTTTACCGGTTTAACATTGTTAAAGACTAATGATAATTTATTACGCATTATCTTAGTCATAATATTTCTTACTAGGCTAGTTGAGCTCACCCTTTCTTTCACTTTGTTCTCTTGTGAAATGAGAATATAGCTAGGATTTAGTCGGGGAGCGGAGTGATGGTCCGAGATGATAGCATTAGTAGTCCTCACTATTACATTAAATAGTATGACAATAAATATAATGAGGACTCCATTGAGTGTGGATATTGTCTAGATGACAATATTCTTATTAAAACTCTCAGTTTATGTTTTGTCGTCTTTTACACGACAGTTGTATTATTAAGTTGTATTTGTATTTTTGTACCATGTATTTGGTGACTCAAGATGGGTAATGTATACCTATTTTGGGGGCATCACATATATATATATAAGCAGATAAATGCTCCGGATGTAAAATCCAGGCTCATTAGATATGTCTAACAACAATTGTATATATATAAGTATATATATATATATATATATATATATAAGCAAATAAACGCTCCAGACATAAGTCTAGGCTCAATCGACGCATAATTCAATAATGTTAGTCCATATATAAAATATATGCATATATAAGTATATATATAGACAGAAATGAAAACCACAGACCGAAGTCCTGGAAAACGCACACAACACGACTCTCAATGTGTATAACAGTCTGTGCTAATATGAGAAGAAGGCTTTATAGAATATGAGAAGGCTTACAGTGGGCTGCCAATGTAAACTTCTATGACTCTATATGGATAAACACTCAGCTCCCACCGAAAAAAAAGATAGCTATATGTGAGCTAACTGATGTTTAGAAGTGAGGAAACACTCAATATGGGTGTGTGCAGAGTAAATTGGACAGGGCTTCCTCGCCTTTTTTTCTCCTCTTTTTTCCCAAATGGCTGATCCCAAGGTCGATATTTATAGACTGATGGTCGTAGGTGTACCTGCGGCTGTTCGAGGTGTCCCCGGGCTTCGCGGGTCCCATCGTCTCAAAGTACGTGCACTTGTGCACTGTAATGTCCGCTCGAACTTGCAGAACTTCAATCCGAGCATCCGAACGAGGTATATGTGACCTTCTTCGAACCGCTTGTGTCGAGAGTTATGCAATGACATGGATTAGAGGTTGAATGAAGTCAAGAAGAGGGGTTCATGCCCATGGTCTTCAAGATTCAAATTCTATCCAAGGTACAGCCACGCGTAATAGTCACTCGAGATTGTAACTCCTCCGTTCTTGTGGGACATCGCCTATTCTGTCGCCAAATATATGGTATAGAATAAAAATACAATCTTAATTATACAACAAGAGAGCTGTGAGTTTAAATACAAATACTGTCTTTTAGATAATATCCATTCTCAGAATAAGTCCTCATTACATTTATTGTCACACTATTTAACAGAATAGTGAGGACTACTAGCTAATACTATCATCAGGACCATCACTCCGCTTCCCGACTCGTCCCATTACGTTCTCATTTCAAGAGAAGAAACGGTGAAAGAATGGGTGAGCGCAACTAGCCCAATAAGAAATATTATGACTAAGATAATGCAGAATAAATTATCATTAGTCTTCAACAATGTTAAACTAATAATATACAATAGACATCAAGTTTAACTGCAGCGGAATAAGCAATTCATTAAAAGAGTCAAGTAGAGAATAAAATCTACTATCTTTTATGATATAAAATGTTTTCATCAATTTTTATAACTGAGACTCAGCTTAATAAATAATCCACATCATCCCTGCACTATGACCAAGGATATTCATTAGGGTCATGACCATAAATTATCCATGCACTACAGGCCAAGGATATTCGTGTATTCATCAATGGTCATGATCATGCCAACAACTCGGCCCATCAATGCACTCACGGGCCAATGAGGACTTTTATCACATCATTTGTAACATTACGGCCATGATTACACCGAATAATCCTCGGTCATAATCATACCAAGTCCATCTATGCACTACAGCCATGATGACTTCAAAAAAATATAAACATGAGGATGATGACAATGATATAAGAATTCAATAAAACAAGTTCACTTAATTAATTTATTCAAGAACTATTAACGTCCAAATTGTCAACATAATATCGCTTTGTAGAGTAAAATTCAAGAATGCTCGTAAGAATATTTCCATGAAAATATTTGGATGAAGCGCAAATATCAAGGATATCCCACTAATTTCATGGATATATAAGTCAAAATTTTAACCAACCGAGTATAATAACTTAATTGAATAACAAAAGAAATCACCATGTATATGCGGTACTGCATAGGTATAAAAGTTATTCCAATGTAATAATAATGTAACCAAGTCGGTGAAATTCACACCAAGCAGGATGTTCCAGAGAATAATAAGTGCGGAATAATAAATAATGGAACCAGTCCTGCGTAAAATGCAGGTATGTGATATTCCAATGTAATAATAACAAAGACGGAACAGTGGGTGTAAAACACATGACATGGATATTCCGACATAATAATAAATAAAGGCGGAACCAGTCCTGTAAAACACACGCATGAGGATATTCCAATGTAATAATAACAAAGGCGGAACCAGTAGGTGTAAAACACATGAGACATGAGGATGTTCAAACGAATAATAAAGATGAATAATAGAAGAATGTCACCAAGTATAGGGTAGTCACAGATATGTGAAGTTATTCCAAATGAACAATAAAGAAATGGAATAATGAAGTTCTCTTCTTGAATACTAAAGAAATAACACCCCTTACCGTAAAAGAACTGGATATAAGAGTAGGGAAGTAGCAGAATACTTTTCTATAGTTTCTCTATAATTTCTCTCTCTGGAGTTTCAGTGAATTTGTAAGAAATAATGAAGGAATGAGCTTCTATTTATAGGAGAATGGAAGTGTACTGTTTATGAACGAATTATTTCTGCAGAATTATTTCTTCAATCAACTAACAACTAAGTCAAAACAACTAACCAATAAGATTTCAACAAAAATTAAAATATAATACATATATATAAACACATGTTTTCAATTTATATATATCAATATTATATATACCACTAGATTTTTTTATCCCCCCATATCCAACATCAATCCCCCACCCTCCCAATAATCACTTTCACTACCCTCTTACACATCACTATCACACTACCACTTTTCCACCATTTTCCACTCACACACACATCACACACCTATCACTTTTACATATCATTTTCTTCCACTATATACTCAAAACACACATATACTTCCATACATATACTCTTCCATTTCCAAAATCATTTCCCAACACATATGGGCCCCACATGTGGCCCCCACATTTGGGCCCCACCTTTAAATAATTTTCTACCGATTATTTTGAAAATGGGTAAATAGGAATCCATAAAATAAGCAAAACTTCATAAAAAAAACACCTTAATAATTTTAACAACATTTATCATCTTTATTATAATTCATAATATTAATCGACCAGGTCGTTCCTAGGAAAGAGGGGGCTTTCCAATAAGGATTTCTCCCTATTGGCGCGCAATTAGGTGACCAAACCTCTCCTTGACAGAACTTCTAGACATCGTTAATATTGCAATTTATAATATTAATAACTCTGTCATTTAAATTATTTATTTAATAATATATAAAATATCGACAATAAATGAATCAAATAACTTGAGATACTATGCAACAATTACTATAGTAATAATTGAACAAAACTGAGTGACTTCTCACGTAAGCATTAATAATCAATACCGTGTGCTACTATGCAACCACGTGTATTATATTACTTTTTACTACTACCGAGTAGTTCAACAAGATTAATTCAGTAAAACTTCCGGCCGAATTATTTTTAATAAAATATTTTTGTCGTTTTCTCAAATCGAGCCAATAATTCCGTTAATGAGGTCCACCAATGATTTTGTCCGCATACGAATATTCCCCGACACAAAGAATATTCCCTGACCAATCGAATATAATACAACAACTTGTATACTTTGCAAAATTTATAAATACTACCCACAACTATAACATTTTATCAAATTCACTCCATAATATTTAAAAAATTATATTTCGAGAAATTTAAATCTTTATTCATAAAAGTGGGTCTCACAATCTCCCTCCTTATAGAATTTCTCACCGAAATTTACGTGCGATACACAGTATGTAAATATGATGAGGACACTTCGTCGATTCTAACTCTTGAGGTATAACCTTTAAGCGTAGGATATATTCCGAGATTTTAACAGTACATCTTCATACGTTAAATCATCCGCTATCTCAAATGGGTTCTAAATCAATAATGGTTCTCGGTCGTCCACATATTTACGTAACATTGATACGTGAAAAATGTTATGAACACGCGACATACTTGGCGGTAAAACGAGTCTATAAGCCACAGTTCCTACTTGATCAAGGATTTCAAAATGGGCCAATTAAATCGAGGGTTAAGATAACGCCTTCTTGAACCTTCTTCTTCACATTCATCAGCTCTGAGTATGTAGCTTGAGCGGCTTTAACTTTATCGATAAAGTCGATTCTACTCGTATATTCGTTATCTTCACGTGGGTTCGTATATTCGCACTTGTAACCGCATACGATCTTCTACTCAATGCGTCAGCTACCATATTCATTTTTTTTACGGATGGTATTGAATGGTACGATCGTAATCTTCAATAGCTCGAGTCAACGTCTTTGGCGTATTATACGTTCGTTTTAGTTGAAGAAATGTTTGAGGGTCTAAGAAATGGGTTTTGTACTGGGGTCAATACAAAATTCGATTTTACGCTCTAGGGTAGGCTAAGAAGTCTTCAAGAATACGTCAGGAATTTTATTAACGTTAGAAATATCATTCAAATCTGTGACCCTCATCCAAGACTTGGATATTACGTCACATTGATACCTATCAACTTGCCATCTTCATTCACGATGTCACCTACAGAAAGTCTGGCTTCGGTGCATTCCACACAAGGAAGTCAACCTTTGAAAGGATCGGGCTCTTTACTTATGGCTTCGATATGACAATGATTGACTTTTAGTGGTTTGGTTACTTTGAATTCGCATAATAAGAGTTGGTTAGAGTATGAAAGCTAACAACCTTACGAAAAGCATGATGAGTATTTAACCAATCGTTTAAAAAATCACATCAAAGGCAAGTATTTTCAAAGAGATAAGATTGACAGGTAACGTAAAAATGTCGATTTGAATCAACAAGATTTATAAATAGTGGAGGTAACGAAGGCTCCTACTAACGAAGTTTCAACCAATAAGTCAAAGTCTAACTTCTCCGGAGTCAAATTTTAACGTTGAACGCAAGCAAGAGAGATAAAATAATAGGTAGAACCGGTATCTTATAAGGTACAGAATTCGTAAGAATTTATAATTAACTAACACGTGCTAACTTCGTTCGGGTTACTCACTTTTTGAGAAGTCACAAAAAACGCTCTCCCTTGAACTACCGGTTTTATCTTTTTTGGAACGGTCTTTGGTGCCTCCATCCTAGCTGAACTTGTCTTGGGTGAACGACAAAATCAGGCTAGGTGACCTTCTTTTCCACAATAATAACATGCTTTGGATGGCATCGCGCAGTTTGGACTGAAATGTGCCTCCCCTCCGTATTTGAAACATATGATAGGTGGTCGTTCTCTTTCCTTAACAACGGGTGCTGGTGCTGACATCTTTCCATCATTGTTGAATTTCCTCTTCTTAAAATGTCCATTCTTATTGTTTTGGCCATGATTACCACTGAAGTGGTTACCATTTCTGGCATGTTGATTCCCTTCACGCTTATTTTCACCGCTTCGATGACTACTATCACTGGTATTATAATTTTACCGGCTGCTCTCTTTTGGTTGGGTTGACTCATTATCACGCTCCAATAACTGAGCCCTATTAACAACATCTGAATACAAACACAGTTTATGAGAGATAAGATATTGACGTATCTCAGGTTTCAAACCTCTTAAAATATTCGCGTCATTCTCTCCTCATTATCAACCAAATGGGACACAAACCAGGACAACTCGGCGAACATAGCTTCGTACTGCGACACGGTCATGTTGTTTTGCTCCAACTTGATAAACTCCACCTCCTTCATATGACGAATACTTTCGGGAAAGTACTTGTCATTGAACAACTTTTGGAACTTCTCCCAAGACATCTTGAGTGCATTAGGCTGGGTACGTTTTACAGATTCCCACCAGTAATCTGCCTCTTCACGCAATATAAAGGTGCCAAATGGAACCTTTTGCTCCTCGGAGCATCCCAAGACATCAAATATCTTAGTCATCTGCTTTAACCATGTCTCCGCCTTAAGTGGTTCTGGCTTTCCCAAAAACTCTGGTGGTCCCAGCTCCTTGAATTGCTAAGTGGTGACCGACCGTGGGTTGCCATTATTTTACACCGCATTATTAGCGAGGAGCCGTCACCTTTGATGTTGCATGAATTCTAAAAGATCCTAAACGCACTGGTGCGTTAAATCGATTGATCGTTGTTGTTGTTTACGGAGGATTATCCCCATCATGTTGCTCATTGTCCTGATTATTGATCTGTGGAGACTCAACGGTCTCCTGTGCTCCATTGATATTCTCAACATTCTCGGATGTCATTTTCAAATATTGCCACAAAACAAGGGTTAAATAACATATCACATATTATCCTATACTCGAATGACCAATTTAAATATCAAATAAACTTAGGTAGGTCATACTAGCGAAGGAATTCCCCGTCTCTCCCCTCCTAGTTCTTGTCTCACATCTTAGCCAGGGATCATATCCCTAAGCTTTGATACCAACTGTGACGCCCCCAAAATAGGAATACGTCACCTATTCTGAGTCGCCAAATACATGGTACAGAATAAAAATACAATCTTAATTATACAACAAGAGAGCTGTGAGTTTAAATACAAATACTTTCTTCTAGACAATATCCACTCTCAGAATAAGTCCTCATTACATTTATTGTCACACTATTTAACAGAATAGTGAGGACTACTAGCTAATACTATCATCCGGACCATTACTCTGTTCCCCGACTCGTCCCAGCTACGTTCTCATTTCCTGAAGAGAACAGTGAAAGAAAGGGTGAGCTCAAGTAGCCCAGTAAGAAATATTATGACTAAGATAATGCAGAATAAATTATCATTAGTCTTCAACAATGTTAAACTGATAATATACAATAGACATCAAGTTTAACTGCAGCGGAATAAGCAATCCATTAAAAGAGTCAAGTAGAGAATAAAATCTACTACCATTTATGATTTAAAACGTTTTCATCAATTTTTATAACTGAGACTCAGCTTAATAAATAATCCACATCATCCCTGCACTACGGCCAAGGATATTCATTAGGGTCACGACCATAAATTATCCATGCACTACAGGCCAAGGATATTCGTGTATTCATCAATGGTCATGATCATGCCAACAACTGTCCATCAATGCACTACGGGCCAATGAAGACTTTTATCACATCATTTGTAACATTACGGTCATGATTACACCGAATAATCCCTGGTCATAATCATACCAAGTCCATCTATTCACTACAGGCCACAGATGACTTTCAAAAAAATATAAACATGAAGATGATGACAATGATATAATAATTCAATAAAACAAGTTCACGAATTAATTTATTCAGGAACTAATAACGTCCAAATTGTCAACATGATACTGCTTTGTAGAGTAAAATTCAAGAATGCTCAGAAGAATATTTCCATGAAAAATACTGGATGAAGCGCAAATATCAAGGATATCCCACTAATTTCATGGAGTATAGAAGTCAAAATTTTAACCAACTGAGTATAATAACGAATGGAATAACAAAAGAAATCACCATACATGCAGTACTTCGCATAACGGAACCAAGTCAGGTGAAAATCACACCGACAGGATGTTCCAACAGAATAATAAGTGCGGAATAATAAATAATGGAACCAGGTCCGGCATAAAACGCACAGACAGGATATTCTGATAGAATAATAAAGATGGAATAATAAATAATTGAACCAGGTCCGGTGTAAAACACACAGACAGGATATTCCAACAAAATAATAACAAAGAAGGCGGAACCGAAGTGGAGGTGTAAAAACACATGCAGCAGGATGTTCCAACAGAATAATAAAGACAAAATAATAAAAGAATGTCACCAAGTATAGGGTAGTCCACGTATACAGGTTATTCCAACAGAACAATGAAGAAATGGAATAACAGAAGTTCTCTTCTTGAATACAAAAGAAATAACACCCCTTACCGTAAAAGAACTGGATATAAGAGTAGGGAAGTAGCAGAATACTATTCTATAGTTTCTCTATAATTTCTCTCTCTGGAGTTTCAGTGAATTTGTAAGAAATAATGAAGGAATGAGCTTCTATTTATAGGAGAATGGAAGTTTACTGTTTATGAACGAATTATTTCTGCAGAATTATTTCTTCAATCAACTAACAACTAAGTCAAAACAACTAACCAATAAGATTTCAACAAAAATTAAAATATAATACATATATATAAACACATGTTTTCAATTTATATATATCAATATTATATATACCACTAGATTTTTTATTCCCCATATCCAACTTCAATCCCCCACCCTCCCAATAATCACTTTCACTACCCTCTTACACATCACTATCACACTACCACTTTTCCACCATTTTTCACTCACACACACATCACACACCTATCACTTTCACATATCATTTTCTTCCACTATATACTCAAAACACACATATACTTCCATACACGTATACTCTTCCATTTCTAAAATCATTTCCCAACACATATGGGCCCCACTTGTGGGCCCCACCTTTAAATAATTTTCACCGATTATTTTGAAAATGGGTAAATAGGAATCCATAAAAATAAGCAAAACTTCATAAAAAAAAATACCTTAATAATTTTAACAATATTTATCATCTTTATTATAATTCACAATATTAATCGACTGTGTCGCTTCTGTGAAAGAGGGGCTTTCAATAAGGATTTCTCCCTATCATGCGCATGCAATTAGGTGACCAAACCTCTCCTTGGCAGAACTTCTAGACATCGTTAATATTGCAATTTTATAAATACTACCCACAACTATAACATTTTATCAAATCCACTCCATAATATTTATAAAAAAATCGAGAAATTTAAATCTTTATTCATAAAAGTTGGGGTCTCACAGATAGGATAAAGAATCCTAGACACTTGAAATGCAGGTAAAGTAAATGTGATGCTATGTGCAGCAACATGATGCAGCTGTGTGATGTATGATGGAAATGATTGTGGGTTCCCTGGTAATCCTGTCGAGATGACAATCAGTGATGGCTTGGACATGCGATCCAAGTCTTCAAGGATGTTGACGTTGGGGCTATCACCAAAGTCTTAAATCCTAGACGCTGGCTTATATTCTATAGAGGTACCTCTTGCGTATAAGAGATCTGTGGGGATAAAGCATTATCTGTTTGAGGATGTGTATAACATATTCCCTCATTCTGTCGGAGTTATTGCCAATAGTCTGTCGCCGTCAGGGTTGCCTGACCTTCATTGATGTGTGTATCACCGGATAGATCCCTGCTGGGTGCATTTTCAAGGTTGCTTGACCTTCATTGATGTATGTGCCAATGGTCGCATTGCGTTGTAACCCCCTCCGGGGATACTTGTATAAGTTGCTTCAATGGGTTTACTTGCCATCGGCTGACATGACATCAAGGTTGCTTGACCTGCATTGATGTGTGTATTAATGGTCGCATTGCCTTGTAACCCCCACCAGGGATACTTGGATGATTGAAGGATGTGCGTTGTGACCCCCGCCAGGGATACGTGGATGATTGAAGGATGTGCGTTGTGACCCCCGCCGGGGATACGTGGATGATTGAAGAATGTGCTTTGTGACCCCCGCCGGTGATACTTCATCAGTTGATAACTTCGGCGTTGTAACCCCCGCCGAGGAGGTTTGGCATTTCGTGGTTTTGCGTTGTAACCCCCGCTGGGGAGGTTTAGTATTTCATGGTTAGGCATTGTAACCCCTGCCGAGGATACTTGGATGAGTTGGATATCGACGTCCTTATGGCAGTGAGAGCTCTCAGGGAGGGTCATACCATTATACCGATGATCATTACAGAGACTCTGAGGTCAGCTACATAATGATGCACTTATCCGGTAGGAGTGTTCACAGGTTGCTCGGTCATGTTGTATGTGTGGTTTATGTCACACTTGAGACCGATTGGCACACTTAGACGGTAGGGGTTTTTTTTCACCCATGATATAGCCATGTCGTACTCCTTTCAGCCTGTGGAGTGTACAGATGTTGCATCTTGGTCAGCTTTCCTAGCAGGGATTAGAGATCTGTTTGCTATATTGCCATGTTCAGGGCTTAGCTCACCCTACAGCTTCATTACTCATGGTCCGGGCATGGATTATCTCCCTCTGGCTGGATTGAGGGGCATGATTACTTACCATCCACTGGCCGTGATGTGTCAGTTTGACCAGTTTCAGGATTTTCACCCTTATGAGGGGGCAATGAGTCAGCACTTTGCTTCACACTGTTTATCAGCTGAATCGTTGACTGGTATGATCAAGACCATTGAATTTACAATTGAATATTTTTAGCTTAAGTGCAAAGGTGAATTGATCAACATGGTTATAATTATGGTTTATATAAATTCTGAAATGATTATGTATTTCTTTGAGATATTAATATCTTTGGCACCGTAGTCTAAAAGATGACTGTTGTTAAAATGTATTTGGCCCAGAATCGCAAAGATGACTGTTGTTGAAATATCTTTGGCTCAGTAGTGCAAAGATGACTGTTGTTGAATATCTTTGGCCCGTAGTGCAAAGATGACATATTCTTTGAATATCTTTGCACGTGGTGCAAAGATGACTGTTAATGAATATCTTTGGCCCGTAGTGCAAAGATGAATTTATTAGTATGATTATGAACAGAAACCGTGATTTGGTATAACCATGATCTTTGATGTTTCAGGTAAAGACAAGTGATAAAAATTATCTTTGTCTTGGATGAGAAGAGGAATTTAGAACTACAATTATGATTATGAGTTATTCATATGATTGTGGAAAGGAACTGTTGATTGATGTTACAAGGATAAAACATTGTTGGTGGACTTTTAACGTGGGGAAGATAATAGACTTTATAATCTATTTGACTTTTCTAATAGATTGCTCGTTTCGCTGCAACTATGGTTGAGAAGTTTTATCATCTACCATATGTTCTAAATCTCTGATTTATTACCGATGAAGGCTATTCTTATTCGGGTAATAAGAGTGTTGTCGGGTCGAGCGGGAATAACAAGGAAATAGTGTGATGCTCCGAGACTATCAAAGTTTCTCAATACATTATAAAACAGCATGACATGCAATATATAATTGTATTGAGGACCTAAGATGTGTGTGTCGTATTTTATACGTCACTTAATAATTGATTTTGGTGAACAACAATAGGGTGATGAGAACCCGACCTTGAAAGCGTCAAAAGTGCCCGCGTTATAATGAAGAGAACAGAAATCTTCTCGTGTCCCTTTGGAGACTTGAAATATTTGTTGTTGTACTTTATATGGCAAGTAATAATTTGAGTATGAATATTGTCGTATTATATATCGTTATAATATTTGTATTAAAACTCACAAATATATATGTTGTTATATTTTACACGACAATTGGAGTAATAAAGTTGTAGTTGTTTTTACGTACCATGTATTTGGTGACTCAAAATGGGTTGGTTGTTGTATACCTATTTTTGGGGTTTCACATTTGGTATCGAGCTTAGGATATGATCTCTGGCGGAGATCAGAGATTAGAACTAGGATGGGAGAGATGAGTAATATCCTTGCTAGTGTGTGTCCTACCAAAGCTTGAATTTTCTTACTTAAGTGGACAAATTATGATAATTTGTCAATTAACCTTTGTTTTGAAGTCGTATTCTAGAATGATATCTCAAATACGGGGAGATGGCAATGGAGAAATCACGATGACAGGGAAGATGGAATCAAGAAATGAAAGCAAGGTATTCTCAACTCTTTGAAATACCAGCACGTAAATTTTGGAGACGAAATTTCATAAGGAGGGGAGATTGTAGGACCCGAATTTTATGAAATAAAAGTATTCAATTTTCTTATTATTCAAGTAAATGGTTAAATTGATAGAAAGTTAAAGTTAAGGGTGATATATGAATTTTTTTTCAAAATAAGCAAGTGGTTATAAAATATTTATTGTTATTGGGGAATATTCGTTTGGTCGTGGAATATTCTTCTTTGTCAGGGAATATTAAATGCGACGGTAGCAACCATTTATGTGCCCCATAATAGAATAATTTTTGTATGAAGAAACGACAAGTTTGAGTTTTGATAAATAACGACGTAATTGTTACCAATTAACACCGTTGGAATACGGTGGTTAAAATATCTGAATACGCTGGCGTGGTCGCAAAAGAAAGATTACCAGACATTACAGTATTTTTGAATTATTGATTCTTACGTAAGAAGGCACTACTCAATAATTGTTACAGTAATTACTGTTCAATATTTTATTTTATTGATTCAATAATTGATGCGTTGATATTTTATATTATTGTTGTTTTAATAATTGTCACTGCACAGTATTTCCCATTATCAGATCAATAATTCATATTATTTGAATAATATTATTAGATAGCATTATTGGCAATGTCTAGAAAGTTCTGTCGAATGAGAGGTTTGGTCACCTAATTGCGCGCTAGTAAGGAGAAATCCTTATCGGAAAGCCCCCTCTTTCCACAGAAGCACTAGTTGTATAATTGTGATTACGTAATATTAGTTGTGAATAATTAATTATTGATTTATATGATAAGTAAATATTTATTTGATGTGGATATAAATGATGGATTTATTTATGTGGTTATAAATGAAGGAATTAATGTTGAGGTGTTTTATAAGTATTTTAGCCGGAATGGAGGTATTGAAAAAATCAAATCGGTATTTTTACGATATATTAAGTGAGTTATAATTTTTAATCCGACCATTGGATCGTGGTGATTTTTGGATATGTTATAAATATATAAGTTGAGTATATGTCCACAAATTTTGAACCGTTAAAAATTAACGTATGATTTGTTATGAATTTTAAGAGGTGGTGATTAGGAAATTAGGTTTATAAATGATTTTGGTGGAAAATTCTAGAATTGAGTGGGCCCCACTTGTGGTTGGTGAAGAAAACTTCAAATGTGGTGGGTGTCAAATGTGGTGGGTGCAATAAAAAGTAAAGCCATTAGGTAGCATGTCAAATGCTTTGCGTCTTTAACATTTTCTTATAAATAGAGTCTTTGAGTTAGAATGGAAAATCTTTGTACGAAACATAAGCTTTCTCTTTCTCTCTATATTATCGAAAAGATGAGTATTTTGATACTTTGAGAGTTGATAATGAGTGAAAGTTTCCTTGATCATATGGTATAACCATAATCTTTGATCTTTTGAGGTAAAGACAAGTGATGTAATTTATCTTCGTCTTGGATGAGAAGAGAATTTAGAATCACAATTATGATTATGAGTTATTCATATGATTGTGGAAAGGAATTGTTGATTGATGTTACATGGATAAAACATTGTTGGTGGACTTTTAACGTGGAGAAGATAATACTTTATAATCTATTTGACTTTATAATATATTTGACTCTTTCAAATGGATTGCTCGTTTGCTTCGCAACTATGGTAATAAGAGTGTTACCGATTGACGGCGGGGATAACAAGGAAATAGTGTGAGACTCCGAGACTATCAAAATTTCTCAATACATTATAAAACGTCATAACAAGCAATATATAATTGTATTGACGACCTAAGTTGTGTGTGTCGTATTTTATACATCACTTAATAATTGATTTTGGTGAACAACAATAGGATCATGAGAACCCGACCTTGAAAGCGTCAAAAGTGCCCGCGTTTTAATGAAGAGAACAGAAATCTTCTCGTGTCCCTTTGAAGACTTGAAATATTTGTTGTTGTACTTTATATGGCATGTAATAATTTGAGTATGAATATTGTCGTATTATATACGTTACAATATTTGTATTTAAACTCTGAGATATGTGTTGTTATATTTTTGCACGACAATTGGAGTAATAAAGTTGTAGTTGTTTTACGTACCATGTATTTGGCGACTCAAAATGGGTTGGATGTTGTATACCTATTTTGGGGCGTCATATTTGGTATCGAGCTTAGGATATGATCTCTGGCGGAGATCGGAGATTAGAACTAGGATGGAGAGAGATAAGGAAATCCTTCCTAGTGTGTGTCCTACCAAAGCTTAATTTTGGTTATCATAATAAGTGGATAAATTATGATATGTCAATTAACCTTTGTTTTGAAGTCGTATTCTAGAATGATATTGAAATACAGGAGATGGGCAATGGAGAAATCACGATGATAGGGAAGATGGAATCGAAATGAAAGCAAGGTATTCTCAACTCTTTGAAATATCAGCACGTAAATTTTGGAGAGATGAAATTTCATAAGGAGGGGAGATTGTAAGACCGAATTTTATGAAATAAAAGTATTCAATTTTTTCTTATTATTAGTAAATGGTTAAATTTATATAAAAAGTTAAAGGTAAGGGTGACATATGAATTTTTTTTTCAAAATAAGCAAGTGGTTATAAAATATTTATTTGTTATGGGGAATATTCGTTTTTGTCGTGGAATATTCTTCTTTGTCGAGGGAATATTCGTAAATACTGACAAGTAAACCATTTATGGGCCCCATAAATGAGAATAATTTTTGTATGAAGAAGGCGACAAAGTTTGAGTTTTGATAAATAACAAGCGTAATTATTACCAATTAACACTTTGTTGGAATATTCCGGTGGTTAAAATCTGATGTCTGGCATTGGTTGCACAAGAAGACACTGCAGATATTACAAAGTATTTTGAATTATTGATCCTTACGTAAGAAGGCACTACTCAATAATTGTTACGGTAATTCTTATTCAATATTTTATTTTATTGATTCAATAATTGTTGCGTTGATATTTTATATTATTGTTGTTTTAATAATTGTCATTCGCACGATATTTTCCATTATCGATCAATAATTCATATTATTTGAATAATATTATTAGATAGCATTATTGGCAATGTCTAGAAAGTTACGTCGAATGAGAGGTTTGGTCACCTAATTACGCGGCGCTAGTAAGGAGAAATCCTTATCGAAAGCCCCTCTTTCCGCGAACTGCTTAGTTGTATAATTGTGATTCTCGTAATATTAGTTGTGAATAATTAATTATTGATTTATATGATAAGTAAATACTTATTTGATGTGGATATAAATGATAGATTTATTTATGTGGCTATAATTGAAGGAATTAATGTTGAGGTGTTTTATAAGTATTTTTGTCGGAATGGAGGTATTAAAAAATCAAATCGATTATTTTTAAAGATATATTGCGTGAGTTATAATTTTTAATCCGACCATTGGATCGTTGTGATTTTTGGATATGTTATAAATATATAAGTTGAGTATATGTCCACAAATTTTGAACCGTTAAAAATTAACGTATGATTTGTTATGAATTTTAAGAGGTGACTGATTAGGAAATTAGGTTTATAAATGATTTTGGTGGAAAATTCTAGAATTAAGTGGGCCTCACTTGTGGTTGGTGAAGAAATATGCTAAATTCTAATTCAAATGTGGTGGGTGGCAATAGTAGCGAGGTAAAGCCCATTAGGTAGCAGGTCAAGTCTGCTTTGGCATGCTAGCATTTTCCTATAAATAGAGTGTTGAGTTAGAATTGAAAAACACACCAAAAACATAAGCTTTCTCTCTTTCTCTCTCTATATTATCGAGCGTATTTTGTGAGTATTTAGATATCTTGAGTGTTGCTATCTGAGTGAAAGTTCCTTGATGTTATATCCGACATTCTAGTCGAAATCTTTGCTCTTTTGAGGTAAATTAGCGAGCTTTTGGCTATATGAAAATAGTAAATGAATTTTAAAAATTCTGAGAAAAATATATGTTCAATATGGGACTATATTCTGCTAAATCTCATAAAAGAAATATATTTGAGACTGATTTGGTATTTTTCATGAAAATAAACTAGTTATGAGTAAATGAATTAAATATGTTATGTAAAGTAACAAAATTGGAAAATAGGATTTTATGGCTTGAGAATCCTATATAAGGTATATGCAGATTTTTGATGATGATTTTAGTTATTGGTGATGAAATTTTATGAGTTTGGCATTTTAGGATGATTAAATGCATTAATTAGTAAAGTATAAATAATTAAAATAAATTATTTATAAGTTTAAGAAATGATTAAGATATTGTGGTAATATTATTGATATTACCACAATATCAAATGGATCTCCAATCCCTGAACACGGTAATATAGCAAACGGATCTCCAATTCCTGCCAGAAAAGCTGACCAAGATGGAGCATCTGTACACTCCGCAGACTTAAAGGAGTATGACATGGCTATATCATGGGTGAAACAAAAGCCCTGCCATCTGAATGTGCCAATCGGTCTCAAGTGTGACATAAACCACACATACAAAGATGACCGAAAGCTACTGTGAACACTCACGGATAAGTACAAAGAAGATGTAGTCGACCTCAAAGTCTCTGCAATGATCATCAGTATAATGGTATGACCCTCCCTGAGAGCTCTCACTGCCATAATGACGTCGATATCCAACTCATCCATGTACCGTGGAATGAAGACGTATGACAATACGCACAATAACAGTACATCCACTCTAGTTGAACATCAATGGTCCTCTGGTGTGGTGAAATCCCCAGAATGTTGTGCATAACTATCCTCAGAGCCAAATCTGTCAAACAGAAAATGCTGGGATATCACATGGTCGGATGTAATCTCGTTATGTACCACTCTACGCCTCAATCCGGTGAGGGTCATGAACTGTCTGCTCATGTCTCCGATAGCCATATGCACGCAAGGTCTGTCCAGCGGTAGCATCGTCAATCGTGCATACTCCTCTAAAGTAGAAGTCAACTCCTGGGTCCCAAATCAAAAAACATGCCTCTCCGATACCCAGTGCTCTAGCATACCCTCTACAAACCCTATGGGGACCTGAAACATCAACAAGGTCATAGTATACTGCAGCAAATCATCTACGGTCACCATAAGCGATGGTGACATACTATCATACCATGAGCAAGATACAGATGCCACCAAAATGGTGGGTATGATCAATACTACTATTAACCGTCAAGAAGACATCTCAGACGGGCCGTGTCATAAGACCATCCAGGGTCAATCTTTGAATATCTCGACATATATACATATGCATAACATAATAACATGCATGATACAATAGATGGAAATATGATATAGGGAATGGAAAAGCAGATATACATTCCTAAGTATATCATCATCTAATACATCTCTGACTGACTAAAATACGGTGGAAATGGGGTGAAGCTACCCAACATCTAATGTAAGCCTATCAAAAAGATATAGCGAGAATGGGGTGAAGCTACCAAAGCAGCCTAAATGAGAGGCCTATCAAAAGAGATAACGATAAATACATCAGAAAAAGTTAATGGTGTCGATGTCTACATCATCGATCCTGTCTACCTGATGTGACTCCTCCTGAGTCACTGGATCTCTATCTACAGGGATGTCAGGCCTATACAAGGGAGGATCTGCACCAGCAAAGCCATATGGGTCACCTGAGGGGCCAACGCCAGAGCTGGAAGGATCAAAAGTATCTACCTCTGAAGAATCTCTGCCCAAATGCCGGATGAAGAGATGTGTCCGGTCCAACTGCCGGGTCAATCTGTCAATCTGTGTCACATGAGTCAGATCTCTGACACAGGCTAGCCAATCCGTCATCATCACGGATCCTGGAACCATATCCCCTATAAATTGTGTGGCGCGGGTCTGAGCTCCAATGGTACGAGGGGTCCACCAATGCTGGAATATCTCTTGAGTGTAGGGGCCCTCTGATAATGTAAAATCGTCAATACCCAACAATGGGATGTCAATGACGGGTGACTGCAAAACAAGCCAATAACGCCTGGCAGGAGGTAAGATCGGCAAGCGAATCTCTCCTGTAGTGCTCCTGATAGCACGCTCTCCTAAATAGAGCTCCCATCCTCCATCTGTGAAGAGAGGAATCCGGCTGGTGGAAATGACGTACTCAACTCCAGTCGGGTACCCATCCTCAAATCCAATGACCAGATGCTCCCCAGAGTAGGGAACCCATGTGATGACATCCACTGTCAACAACTCTTGCTGTAGGCGACAATGAGTGAAACCCTCAGTAACAGGGACATCCGCCAATATGGAATGATGCCATCTTTGTCCTCGTGGATAGGTGTCTAAACCTAGCACGCTCACAAGACGCAAACATGGAAGCCTCTCATAGGCCCAAAACTACTAACACAAAGGCAACATCTACTTTCTCAATACTCTTAACCCGTACATGGGAAAAGACAAGAGAAACACTCACCAGCAGAAATGGGTAGAATCCTAACCACGCCTCGGTCAAGCCCTGCGATCACATGCGCATTCCCCTGAGGAAGTAGGCAAAGGTGTAGGAACCCTAATCATACTCTCCTATACGGTCCACGTGTTGAGTGGCGCTGATCAAAGCGAAGGACACCGTAGAGGAATTATCTGCTATGAAGCAGCCCCTAATGATCATCAGGAACAATCGCCGAAGAATACGATCTCTGACTCTCACATCATCGGGTATAGGCTCACTCAACAACACGCTCATAGCATCTACGCTCAAAGGACATGTACGGACAGTCCTGCCCTTGAGCGCCTCCGCCGGAACTCCCAACAAGGATCTGACGGCAGTAGAGGTAATATCCGCTATGCAAGGCACTAGATCCCCTCCAAACTCCATACCTGTGATAAACCGCCAATCCATCGGCGTCATCATCACCTCATAGTCCAGCAAATGGAGTGACTGAGTCTGGTGAAACCACCTCTCAGACAATGCCCTGAGGTAACCTCAGGGACAGCAATGGAGAAGAATAGAGAAGAACGTCCCAAAGCCCCAGCCATGTACAATCGCTCTATAGTCATCATGCAAAGCCTGATACATAGAGTGGATGCTGAACCAGTTCCCTTGAGGTTGTGTGAACCCGAGAACCTACATCAAATGCAGATCAACATCAGAACCCTTTGCTCCTCATCAATAGGAAAAAGGAAGATTAAAGATCTAACTTCATACCTCGTTTGCGTGCAGGTAGACTGAAGGATGCCTACTCAAGTCACCCAGAAGATCTAGGTTTTCCACTTGAATACCTGGCAAATCCCTACGGGGATCACGTACATCAGGAGCAGGAACCTCAATCGATACGTCCTCCTCCTCGTCCTCAGCATCCGGCACTTCAACCCGGATAGGACATTTCACCGCCTCCACCAAACGTCGAGGTTGTCTAACAGAACGGGGACGAGGAACTTCGAAAGCCCTCCTCTATACATGAAGTGGTCCTGCGGGAACTACTCAGCTGATCCGGAGCTTTTCAAAATGCATTTTATGATTACATGCATGCATTGTTTTAACATACATCTATAGTAGAGTTGAAAATGCATGACTACTCAATGCCTACGTTTTGGAAAAATTTTGCCATAGCCCCCTTTGTAAATGGGACTATCCACATGCACATAGGCATGACTAGGTGGCCATTTAGTAGCACACCTATACACAGTCGCATACATCCTACATGCATTAATCACACCACAGTAAAAAAATCCGTAAGTTTAGTCTAATTACCAGGATTATTTTGCTTGTCTATCTTTACTCATTTGTCCTCAGATAGGATAAGAAATGACAGTAAAAGGTACCAATTAGACTGTGTCAAAAGTTAAATTTTTTTCACATCATTATGTTCAGCATGGTTTAATACTAACATTTCCTATGTTGAATAATTTTTATCAAGTCATATCAGCATGCATATTCAGTACTATGTGTCTAAATGAATTTCATGTGATAAGTCATTTTCTAACGGATAGAAACTGGAAAAAATACATGCATATGTTACCGGAGATGTTGAAGAACGCTTGTACGGTGGCGAGAATGTCACGAAAGTTACCGAACTCAGTGAGATCGAAGAAGTGCTCTTAGATTTCCTTCGCAGCGCAACTTAAAAATGACTTATGAAGATAACCTTTGGGCTTTACATAGCCACGATTGGCTGCAGGATCACCTGCGACACTCTTACGTGGGTCCCACACCTCCGGCTCACTCCAGTTAGAGTTACAAAGGAGGTCTCACAAGCTGAAAAGGCCAAATCAGGAATAAAAATGCCACGCGATTGAGCGGAATAGCCTGGAATCCTGGTTTTGTACGGGTCAGAATTAAACTCCCATCATCTCATTGGCATTCACCTGAATGCAGGGTATACTATACCAATGAGCTCAACTTTCACAAATCATGCTCGATAATACCCCATAAAGGTCTGATGCCATCATTGCAGGGTCACAACCCTAAACTTCCCCGACAGAGGTTACAACGCCGAAGCCACGAAATGCTAAAGTATCCTCGGCGGGGGTTACAATCCCGAAGTTACAAACTAATAAAGTATCCCCGGCGGGGGTTACAACGCAAATCGTTCAAGCATCCACGTATCCCCGGCGGGGGTTACAGCACATTCTCAACCATTGACACACACATCAATGAAGGTCAAGCAACCTTGACATCATATCAGTCGGTGGCAAGTAAACCCATCGGAGCAACTTATACAGTTATCCCTAGCAGGGGTTACAACGCAATGCGACCATTGACACATACATTAATGAAGGTCAAGCAACCTTGACAATGCACCTAGCAGGGATCTATCCGGTGATACACACATTAGCGAAGGTCAGGAAACCATGACAATGTGGTGGTTGCGTAGAATTCAATGAATGAGGGAATATGTTATACACATCCTCAAACAGACAAAGCTTTATCCCCACAGATCTCTTGAATACGAGAGACGCATCTGCAGAATAAAACCAGTGTCTAGGATTCGAGACTTTGGTGATAGCCCCAACGTCAACATCCTTGAAAACTTGGATCGCATGTCCAAGCCATCACTGATTGTCATCCCTGCAGGATTAGCAGGGAACCGACAATCATTTCCATCATGCATCATACATTTGCACATAGCATCATGTTTACCTTACTTGCATTGCATGAATATGATAAAGAGGGGCATCTGTAGACACTCGAAATTTTTTGCACGCCTGTTACTGACATTGCAGGAGGGCAGATTTGTCTTTCGGAGATAAGCCTGGAAGACATCTCACATTCATTCCGGATACTACTGGAAGTTCAAGCTTAAAACCCGGGACACACACCGGGAACATCATTTCCAACCCCAGAACACACACCGGAAGGATCATTTCTAACCTCGGAGATAACCCCGAGTTTCATCCTTGGCGATAACCCCAAGGAATGCTGTTGCAGTTCCGGCGATAACTCCGAAAATGTTTGTTTCAAATGCATGCTATCATCTTCAAGCTCAGACCTCCTTCCGAGGCACTCATACCTCAAACTCGGAGCTAAAACTGAGCAGACAGGCACAATCACAAGATGACATTGCGGCATACCAACAAGTAGTCCAATCTCAGATGTAACCCTGAGCAACGTCTGCTTTCAACTCAAACTAGCAATAACCCCGGTGAAGAGTCAAACGTCATCTTGTTACCTCAACACCTGCGTGTCGTCTCAACACTTCATACATACATACCTACAACGATGTCCCACAAGAACCGAGGAGTTACAGTCCCGAGTGACTAACGCGTGGCAACACACCGGATAGAATTTGAAGCTTGAAGACCATGGGCATGGTCCCCTCTTCCTGACTTCGTACAACCTCTAATCCATGTCATTTGCGTAACTCTTGACACAAATGGCCGGTCGAAGAAGGTCACATATACCTGCGTTCGGATGCTCGGATTGAAGTTCGCAAGTTTGAGCGACGGACATTCTGATTTGCGAGTGCATGTACTTGAGAACTGACGTGACACGCTGACGGGTTTCGGGGACACCTCGACCAACAAGCAGTGTAAAACCCCAAATTTTACTGAATAAAGATTTATTTTTTCAAATATATTTTTTCAAAATTATGATGTGGATTTGAGATAATGTTATAGTTGTGGGTAATTTTTATAAATTTTGAAAAGTATGCAAGTTGTTGTATAATATTCAATTGGTCGGGGAATATTCTTTTTATCAGGGAATAGCCGTACGATGGTACAATCATTGGTGGACCCCACAACAGAATTATTGTCGGATTGAGAAAACGACAAAAATATTTTTATGAAAATAACGGCAGAAGTTTTACTATTAAAACTGTTGAACTACTTGCTAGTAAAAGTACAATAATACGCGTGGTTGCATAGTAGCTCACGGTATTGATTATTGATGCTTACGTGAGAAGTCACTCAGTTTTGTTTAATTATTGCTACAGTAATTGCTGCATAGTATCTCACGTTATTTGATTCAATTATTGTCAATATTTTATATATTATTAAATCTATAATTGAGATGACGAAGTTATTAATATTATTATTTGCAATATTAACGATGTCTAGAAGTTCTGTCAAGGAGAGGTTTGGTCACCTAATTGCGCGCCAATAGGGAAAAATCCTTATTGGAAAGCCCCCTCTTTCTTGGGAACGACCTGGTCGATTAATATTGTGAATTATAATAAAGATGATAAGTTTTATTTTATTATTACTATAAATATAATAAAACAGAAAACTTTTTATATAAAACAGAATACTTTTATAAAGTTATTTGTTTTATTAGACTATAAATAGAATATATAATATTCTATTATGCATAGTGTTTGTATAGTGCTCAGATAGTGTTCAGATAGTAAAATCTTTTTATATAAAATGTAATACTTTTATAAAGTTATTCATTTTATTAGATTATAAATAGAATATATTATATTTTATTTAAAAGATTTTGTTTTATTAGAATATTTTATTAATAATTTGCATAGTAAATCAATATGGACCGTCTGCTTAAAAGTAAATCAACTGGACTGCGTTCATGAATTAGTTACTATTAGGTCCATTCTCCTATAAATAGAAGCTCATTCCTTCATTATTTCTTACGAATTCACTAAAACTCTGTAGAGAAAGAAACTATAGAGAAGAAGAAAGTATTCGCTACTTCACTACTCCTATATCCGCTTTTCTAAGGTAAGGGATATTATTTTTGTATTTGTAAGGGTATTATTTCTTTCAGTATTCATTAAGAGAGCTTCTCGTTATTCCATTCTTTATTATTATCTTGAATAACTTCGTACATCTAATACCGCATACATGGTGAAATTCTTCTGTTATTCCATTCTTTATGATTCTGTTGGAATAACCTGTCTGTAAGGTCTATCGCATGCCTGGTGAAGTCTTTTGTTATTCCATTCTTTATTATTCTGTTGGAATATCCTGTCTATGCATTTACTCATGACCTGGTTCCCTTCTTTATTATTCTGCTGGAACATCCTGTCTGTGCGGTTTAACCATGACCTGGTTCCGTTCTTTATTATTCATGTTGGAACATCACATGCATGCGGATTACGCATGACACTCGGTTTCATTCTTTATTATTACATTGGAATAACATGTAGCCATGCGATCTATCGCATGCATGGTGATTTGTTCTGTTATTCCATTCTTTATTATTCTGTTGGAATAACCTGTCTATGTGGATTATCACATGCATGGTGAATGATCCTTCGTATTCATTTCTTATTAAATTGTGGAAATGATCTGTCTACGTGGATTACCGCATGGCGGGTGAAAATCCATTACAGTTTCATATATTCTATAATACTCATTGGGTTAAAATTTTGACTTTTATACTCCATAAAATTAGTGGAATATCCTTGATATTTGCACTTCATTCAGTATCCTTTTATGGAAATATTCTTCTGAGAATTCTTGAATTTTTACTCCACAAAGCAGTATCATGTTGACAATTTTGACGTTATTGGTTCCTGGATAAATTAATTCTTTAACTTGTTTTATTGAATTATTATGTCATTGTCATCATCCTCATGTTTATATTATGTTGAAAGTCATATGTGGCCTGTAGTGCATAGATGGACTTGGTATGATTATGACCAGGGATTATTTGGTATAATCATGACCGTTATGTTACAAATGATGTGAAAAAAGTCCTCATTGACTCGTAGTGCATTGATGGGATGAGTTTTTGGTATGATTATGGCTATGGCTTCTCTTTGACCAGGGTGCAAAAGATGAATTGTTTTATGGCATGATCAGGACCGTTGATGAAAACACGATTATCTTTGGCCCGTAGTGCATGGATAATTCGTGGTCGTGATATTAAAGAATATCCTTGGCCTGTAGTGTAGGGATGATTTGATGATGTGGATTATTTATTAAGTTGAGTCTCAACGATAAAAGTGATGGAAAACCTTTTAAATCATAAAAGATAGTAGATTTTATTCTCTACTTGACTCTTTTAATGGATTGCTTGTTTTGCAAAAGTTAAACTTGATGTTTGTTATATTGTATCAGTCTAACACTATTGAAGGCTAAGGATAATTTATTCTGCATTATCTTAGTCATAATATTTCTTACTGGGCTAGTTCAGCTCACCCTTTTGCTTTCATTGTTCTCTTCAGGAAATGAGAATGTAGCAGGGACTAGTCGGGGAACGGAGTGACGGTCCAGAGGATAGCATTAGTAGTCCTCACTATTCTGTGAAATAGTGTGATAATAATTGTAATACGATTGAATTTGAGTGTGGATATTGTCTAGAAGACAATATTCGTATTAAAACTCCTAGTTTATGTTTTATCATATTTTACACGACAGTTGTATTAATAAGTTGTATTTGACTTCTGTACCATATATCTGGCGACTCAGAATGGGTGATGTATACCTATTTTGGGGGCGTCACAGTTGGTATCAAAGCTTAGAGATATGATCCCTGGCTGAGATGTGAGACAAGAACTAGGAGGGGAGAGACGGGGAATTCCTTCGCTAGTATGACCTACCTAAGTTTATTTGGTATTTAATTGGTCGGTCAGAGTATAGGGATAATATGTTATATGCTAATTAACCCTTATTTTGTGACAGTGTTTGAAAATGACATCTAAAAATGTTGAGATCAGCAATGAAGCACATGAGACCGTTGAGTCACCAACGATCAATACCCAGGATAATGTGCAACAAAAAGACAATAATCCTCAAGTAAATAACAACACCGATCAAATGATGAACGACAGGATGTTCAGAGGCTTTATGCAATTCATGCAACATCAGGTAAGAGAGACTCCTGTTCAAAATATAGGTGGAAATAATGTCAACCCATCGTCGGTCACCGCTAAGTAGTTCAAGGAGCTAGGACCACCGGAGTTTTTGGGAAAGCCAGAACCACTTAAGGCAGAGACGTGGATAAAGCAGATCACCAAGATATTTGATGTCTTGGAATGCTCAGAGGAGAAAAAGATTCCATTCGCCACCTTTATGTTGCGTGACGAAGCAGATCATTGGTGGGAATCTGTAAAACATACCCAGCCTGACGCACTCAAGATGTATTGGGAGAAGTTCCAAGAATTGTTCAACGACAAGTACTTTTCCGAAAGTATTCGTCACATGAAGGAGGTGGAATTTATTAAGCTGAAGCAAAACAATATGAACGTGTCGCAGTACGAGGCTAAGCTTGCGGAGTTATCCCGATTTGCATCCCATTTGGTAGATAATGAGGAGCGAGTGACGCGAATGTTTCTAAGAGGTTTGAAACCCGAAATACGTCAATACCTCATTTCTCACAAACTTTGTTTATATGCAGATGTTGTGAATAGGGCTCGATTCTTTGGAGCGCGATAATGAGTCAAAGACAACCAAAAGGCATCGACCAACAAAGACGATAATAATCGTACGGTGGCAACGGCCATCGGAGCAATGATAACCATCGTGGGGGAAATTATCATGCCAAGAATGGTAACCACTTCGGTGGTAATCATGGCCAAGATAATAGAAGTGGAAATTTCAAAAAGAGAAGGTTCAACAATGACGTGAAGACGTCGGCACCAACACCCGTTTCAAAGGAAGAAGAACGACCACTGGTCGTATGTTTCAAATGCGCGGGGAGGACACATCCGTCTAAACTGCTATCTGTGACAATCCAAAGCGTGTTTTAATTGCGGAAGAGAAGGTCACCTAGCTCAATTTTGTCGTATGGTGAAGTCAAGTTCAGCTGGGATGGTGATGCCAAAGGATGTCCCAGACAAGTCAAATCTGGTAGTTTAAGTGAGAGCGTTTATTGAGGAACCCGAACGAGGTTATTATGGGTAAGTTAATCATAAACTCTTGCAAAATCTATACCTTATTCTACCCACTTTTGTATTTCACCAAGTTGTGTTCAATGTTTGAACTTAACTCTGGAGAAATTAGACTTTGACTTATCGGTTGAAACTCTGTTTGGAGAAACCTTCGTTACATCCACTGTTTATAAATCTTTTTTAATTCAAATCGACACTTTCACGTTACTTGTCGATCTTATCTCTTTGAAAATACTTGCCATTGATGTGATTTTAGGAATTGATTGGTTAACTACTCATCATGCTTTTCGTAAGGTTATTAGCTTTCATATTCCTAACCAACCTTTTATGTGAATTCAAGCAACCAAACCACTAAAGTCAATCACTGTTATATTAAGCCATAAGTAAAGAGCCCCAAGCCTTTCGCTGATGACTTCCTTGTGTGGAATGCACCGAAGCCAAACTTTCTGTAGGCGACGTTGTGAATGACGATGGCAAGTTGATAGGTATCAATATGACGTACTATCCAAGTCTTGGATGAGAGTCACAGTTTTGAATGATATTTCTATTGTTAATATATTTCCTAACGTATTCTTGAAGACTTCTTAGCTTACCCCTAGAGCGTGAAATCGAATTTTGTATTGACCCCAGTACAAAACCCATTTCTAAAACCCTCAAATATTTCTTTACTTAAAACGAACGTATCATGCACCAAAGACATTGGCTCGAGCTGTTGAAGATTATGATCGTACCATTCAATACCATCGTGGAAAAGCGAACGTGGTAGATGACGTGTTGAGTAGAAGATCGTATGCGTTTACGAGTGTGATGTTGTTAACACAAAGACCCATTTCGTATAACTTACAATGATGAAGATAGAGTTAAAGACTCTAGGAACCTACGTGAAGATAACGAATATACGATTAGAATCGACTTTAATTGATAAAGTTAAAGCCGCTCAAGCTACATACTCAGAGCTGATGAATGTGAAGAAGAAGGTTCAAGAGGGCGTTATTCTAGAAGCAAGAATTGACGAAGAGAGAAAATCTCAACCCCCGATTTAATTGGCCGATTTGAAATCCTCGATCGAGTAGGAATTGTGGCCTATAGACTCGTTTTACCGCCAAGTATGTTGCGTGTTCATAACGTTTTTTTTACGTATCAATGTTACGTAAATATTTGGACGACCCAAACCACATTATTAATTTAGAACCGAACGAGATAGCAGAAGATTTAACGTATGAGGAGATACGCGTTAAAATCTTGGATAAGAAGGATCGAATTCAACACTCAAAGGTTATACCTCAAGAGTTAGAATCTGAAATGAAGTCAAGGTATCCTCATCATACCAGGTACGTACGTAAATTTTGAGGGCAAAATTTTATAAGGAGGGGAGATTGTAAAACCCCAAATTTTACGAATAAAGATTTAATTTTCTCAAAATATTTTTTTCAAAATTATGATGTGGATTTGAGATAATGTTATAGTTGTGGGTAATATTTATAAATTTTGAAAAGTATGCAAGTTGTTGTATAATATTCGATTGGTCGGGGAATATTCTTTTTATCGGGGAATATCCATAACAATGATACAATCATTGGTGCACCCTAACAACGGAATTATTATTGCCGGATTGAAAAGCGACAAAAATATTTTTATGAAAATAACGGCGAAAGTTTTTATCGTTAAAACCATTGAACTACTCGGTAGTAAAAGTACGATATGCCTATGAGTGGTTGCATAGTAGCACGGTATTGATTATTGATGCTTACGTGAGAAGTCACTCAGTTTTGTTCAATTATTACTACAGTAATTGCTGCATAGTATCTCACGTTATTTGATTCAATTATAGTCAATATTTTATATATTATTAAGTCAATAATTGAGATGACGAAGTTATTAATATTATTATTTTCAATATTAACGATGTCTAGAAGTTCTGTTAAGGAGACATTTGGTCACCTAATTGCGCGTCAATAGAGAGAAATCCTTATTGGAAAGCCCCTTCTTTCCTGGGAACGACCTGGTCGATTAATATTATGAATTATAATAAAGGTGATAAGTTTTGTTTTATTATTATTATAAATGTAATAAAAGCAGAAAACTTTTATATAACATGAATACTTTTATAAAGTTATTTGTTTTATTAGACTATAAATAGAATATATAATATTCTATTATGCATAGTGTTTGCATAGTGTATGCATAAGTAGTGTTTGCATAGTAAAATCTTTTTATATAAAAAGCAGAATACTTTTATAAAGTTATTTTTTATTAGACTATAAATAGAATATAATATTCTATTATGCATAGTATTTGCATAGTGCTGCATAGTGTTTGCATAAAAAAATCTTTTTTTGAGAATACTTTTATAAAGTTATTCGTTTTATTAGATTATAAATAGAATATATTATATTTTATTTCAAAGATTTTGTTTTATTAGAATATTTTATTTATCTTTGCATAGTAAATTAATATGGACCGTCCAGTTTAAAAAGTAAATCAATCTGGATCGTTTATGAATTAGTTACTATTAGGTCCATTCTCCTATAAAAAGAAGCTCATTCCTTCATTATTTCTTTAATTCTTTGAAACTCTGAGAGAAAGAAAAAAAAGTTCTTCGCTACTTCACTACTCCTATATCAGGTTTCTTCTAAAGTAAGGGATATTATTTGTTGTATTCGTACGGGGTATTATTTCTTTCGTATTCATGAAGAGAGCTTCTGTTATTCCATTCTTTATTATTATGTTGGAATAACCTGTCTATGCAAAGTACCGCATACATGGTAAAATTCTTATGTTATTCCATTCTTTATGATTCTGTTGGAATAACCTGTCTGTGCGGTCTATCGCATGCCTGGTGAAGTCTTTTGTTATTCCATTCTTTATTATTCTGTTGGAATATCCTGTCTATGCATTTACTCATGACCTGGTTCCCTTCTTTATTATTCTGCTGGAACATCCTGTCTGTGCGGTTTAACCATGACCTGGTTCCGTTCTTTATTATTCTGTTGGAACATCCTGTCTGTGCGGATTACGCATGACCTGGTTTCATTCTTTATTATTCTGTTGGAATAACATGTCTGTGCGGTCTATCGCATGCATGGTGATTTGTTCTGTTATTCCATTCTTTATTATTCTGTTGGAATAACCTGTCTATGTGGATTATCACATGCATGGTGAATGATCCTTCGTATTCATTTCTTATTAAATTGTGGAAATGATCTGTCTACGTGGATTACCGCATGGGTGATGTATTCCATTCTATATTATTCTGTTGGAATTTCCTGTCTGTGCGTTTACGCATGACCTGGTTCCCTTCTTTATTATTCTGTTGGAACATCACATGCATGCGGTTTACGCATGACCGGTTTCGTTCTTTATTATTACATTGGAACATCATCCTGCATGCGGATTACACAATACACGGTTTCATTCTTTATTATTACGTTGGAATAAACTTTTATGCATGCGATCTATCGCATGCATGGTGATTTCTTCGTTATTCCATTCTTTATTATTACATTGGAATAACTCGTCATATGGATTATCACATGCATGGTGAATGATCCTTCGTATTCATTTCTTATTAAATTGTGGAAATGATCTGTCTACGTGGATTACCGCATGGCGGGTGAAAATCCATTGCAATTTCATATATTCTATGATACTTATTGGGTTAAAATTTTGACTTCTATACTCCATGAAATTAGTGGAATATCCTTGATATTTGCGCTTCATTCAGTATCTTTTCATGAAAATATTCTTCTGAGCATTCTTGAATTTTTACTCCACAAAGCAGTATCATGTTGACAATTTTAACGTTATTGGTTCCTGGATAAATTAATTCTTGAACTTGTTTTATTGAATTATTATGTCATTGTCATCATCATCATGTTTATATTATGTTGAAAGTCATCTGTGGCCTGTAGTGCATAGAAGGACTTGGTATGATTATGACCAGGGATTATTTGGTATAATCATGACCGTAATATTATAAATGATGTAGAAAAGTCCTCATTGGCCCGTAGTGCATTGATGGAAAGTTTTTGTTATGATTATGGTTATGGATTCTCTTCGGCCAAAGGTGCAAAGAAGAATTGTTTTATGGCATGATCAGGACCGTTGATGAAAACACGATTATCTTTGGCCCGTAGTGCATGGATAATTTGTGGTCGTGATACTAAAGAATATCCTTGGCCTGTTGTGTAGGGATGATTTGATGATGTGGATTATTTATTAAGCTGAGTCTCAACGATAAAAGTGATGAAAAACCTTTTAAATCATAAAAGATAGTAGATTTTATTCTCTACTTGACTCTTTTAATGGATTGTTTGTTCCGCAAAAGTTAAACTTGATGTTTGTTATATTGTATCAGTTTAACACTATTGAAGGCTAAGGATAATTTATTCTGCATTATCTTAGTCATAATATTTCTTACTGGGCTAGTTCAGCTCACCCTTTTGCTTTCATTGTTCTCTTCAGGAAATGAGAACGTAGCAGGGACTAGTCGGGGAACGGAGTGACGGTCCAGAGGATAGCATTAGTAGTCCTCACTATTCTGTGAAATAGTGTGATAATAATTGTAATAAGATTGAATTTGAGTGTAGATATTGTCTAGAAGACAATATTCGTATTAAAACTCCTAGTTTATGTTTTGTCGTATTTTACACGACAGTTGTATTATTAAGTTGTATTTGAATTCTGTACCATGTATCTGGTGACTCAGAATGGGTGATGTAAACCTATTTTGGGGGGCGCCACAAAGAGGTGTAATCTACATTTGTCAGCAGTACACTGCGACCATCGATCTATAAATATAGACCTTGGGCCAGCCATTTTGAGAGAGAAAAAAAAAGAGAAAGGAGAGGAAGCCCTGTCCAATTTGCTCTGGACACACCCATATTGAGTGTTTCCTCATTCTAAACATCTATTAGTTCACATATAGCTATATTTTTATCCGGCGGGAACTGAGTGTTTATCCATATAGAGTCATAGAAGTCTACATTGGCAGCCCACCGTAAGCCTTCTCACATTCTATAAAGCCTTTCTTTTCATATTAGCACACATTGTTATACACATTGAGAGTTGTGTTGTGTGCGTTTGCCCGGACTTCGGTCTGTGGTTTTCATTTTTGTCTATAAATATATACTTATATATGTATATATTTTATATATGGACTAACATTATCGAGTTATGCCTCAATTGAGCCTAGACTTATGTCTGGAGGCGTTTGCTTATATATATATATATATATATATATATATAATCTGTTATCGTATATATCGATGAGCCCGGATTTTATATCGGATATTTACTCGCTTATATATATATATATATATATATATATATATATATATATATATATATATATATATATATATATATATATATATTTACATGTTGTCACTTTGGAGTTTACTTGTGGCGGTTGATCGCTTATACACTTTTTTTTACATTTTGTCCTCGCTCGAGTTTACTTTCGTGGCAGTTGATTGCATTTACTGCTTTATTTACTTTTCTGATCCCCCATGGAGTTGCTTCGTGGTGGTTGATCATGTCCATATATATATATATTTACCGCTTTTATATATTTACATTTCCGATCCCCCATGGAGTTGCTTCGTGGTGGTTGATCATGTCCGTATATATATATATATTTACAACTTTTATATATATAACTGCTTACTGCTTTCCATACAAACTGCAGTATCATGTGAGCCTAGGAATCATGTGATCACAGATTCAGTCTACTGAATCTAGATTCGGTTCCCATGATGGTCATTTTCGGTGTAGCTTGACTTGTACAATATTCTGATGTCATAATTTCCTTTGATCGTTGTCATGCCCATGAGGAGTTCGGCACTGCTGTATATTATTTTCTCGAAGATGCTTCGCATCTCAAAAATAAAAGCAAACAAGTCGAACATTTAATAATAAAATGGAAGTATGAAAAGGTCTCAATTCCTATTGAGCACAGAGTTTGAAAAACCTCTTTTTATAAAACTTCATTAATATATCTTGCTTAAAATTGAATTTTTCTATAAATTCAAACCCTTTGTATATAGGTACGAACTAGGCCTCGCACTACTTACAAATAATTTCACATTGATCCACACACACACACACACACACACATTCATACAACAGTTTCTTGAAAAGTGGCGGTCACCGTGGTAACACGGATGTCGGGAGGTGCCTAACACCTTCCCTCCGCATAATCAATCCCCCAAACTCAAATGAATCTCGATTTTACAGACCCGTTTAGCAGTGTCATATCACTAGGTCAATGTGCAAACCTTTTCGGTTGCATTGGTGCAACCAGTTAAATACACCAACTGGCGACTCTTAAAGTCAAAAGTCGACATTATACATGTCGGACCTTTTTCACTTGTTTTTTCAAACAAATCTCACATTAACATGAGAACACCAAAGAACAAGTAACGAAAAGGGACATTAAAAAATCCCGACGTCGACAATAATAATAATAATAATAATAATAATAATAATAATAATAATAATAATAATAATAATAACAATAATAACAATAAGTAATAATAATAGTAGTAGTAGTAGTACTACTACTACTACTACTACTACTACTACTACTACTACTAATAATAATAATAATAATAATAATAATAATAATAATAATAATAATAATAATAATAATAATAGTACTAATAATAATAATAATATAATACTAATAATAATAATAATAATAATAATAATAATAATAATAATATTCCAAATTCAAGGTCTTGGGTTCGAATCTATGCATCAACATATTTTTTGGAATAAAGTTCAATATTCACCACGTCAAATTCCATCCATATATATATATATATATATATATATATATATATTCTTTTCAAAAAAATTTATCAAACTAAATAAAATATTAAACAAATCTCAACATTAAACTAAATATATATAAAGTAACTATGAATATTTTTTATATATATATATATATATATATATGTAAACAAGTATTCATATATATATATTTATAAATTTATCTCTAAATATTCATATAAATATTTATAACAAATATTCATAACTAAATTTTATAAATTTTAGATGAAATATTTATAAATTTATAAGTAAATATTTGTTTATAAATTTTAAAGATAAATTTATATGAATATTTAGGCCAATGATGCCGGCATAGACTAGACCTGGCAATATAGTTAGTTAACTGTTGGGTCAAACTATATTAATTGGAACCAAATGGGTTGGTTAACCATTTTTTAATTTAGGTTGGTTAAAGTTTGGACCCATATTTTTTTAAAAAAATATAGTTGTGAACCGGTTGTAAGACCCCAACTTATAATAAATAAAATTGAATTTTCTCTATTTATTATCTTGAAATAATAAGGTGATAACTTGATAAAATACTTTGGTTATGGGTGAAATGTGCAAATTTTGCAAAATAAACAAGTGGTTATAAAATATTGATTGTTATCAGGGAATATTCGTTTGGTCGTGGAATATTCTTGTTGTCGGGAATATTTAAATTTAATGAGTGCGACCATTTGTAAGCCCCATAACGGAATAAGCTTCGGATGAAGAAAATGACAAAGTTTGAGTTTTATAAATAAGCGGCGTAATTGTTTACCATTAACACCGTTGGAATACACGGTGGTTAAAATACGATGTCTGGCGTGGTTGTTGCGAAGAGCTTTACCGGTATTACTGATTGTTGAATTATTGATTCTTACGTAAAAAGGCACTACTCAATAATTATTACGATAATTATTGTTCAATATTTTATTTTATTGATTCAATAATTGTTGCGTTGATATTTTATATTATTGTTGTTTCAATAATTGTCACTGCACAGTATTTCCCATTATCAGATCAATAATTCATATTATTTGAATAATATTATTAGATAACATTATTGGCAATGTCTAGAAAGTTATGTCAAGGAGAGGTTTGGTCACCTAATTTTGCGCCAGTAAGGAGAAATCCTTATCGAAAAGCCCCATCTTTCCTGGGAACTGCCTCGTTGTCATTATTATGATTCTGTAATATTATTTGTGAATAATTAATTATTGATTTATATGATAAGAAAATATTTATTTGATGTATAATTGATGGATATATTTATTTTATGTGGTTATAAATAAAGAAATTAATGCTGAGGTGTTTTATCAGTATTTTGTTGGAATGGAGGTATTAAATATCATCCGTTTGTGGATTACGGATATTTTTTGTTTAGAATTTGAAAAAACTTAAAGCTACAAAGTTGTAGAGAAATCGATTTCGTGTGGAATGGACATCAAATTCGTATTTTTCTGATAAAAGGGCTATTTTCTATGAATTACTGAAGTATCAAAAAATAAAATGAGTTTTATTAAAATTGGGTGGGACCCACTTTTGGTTGGTGTTGAATACATGTGCTGAATTGATTTTCAAGTGTGGTAGGCTACCATTTTGTCAAATGGCATGCATAGAAAAATTAAATGATTATTTTATTAATTTAGTCTCCTATGACATTCTAGCATTTTCCTATAAATAGGCGCTTAGGTTAGAATTGAAAATCAAACCAGAATCAAGTTTTCTTTCTCTCTATATTGTCGAGCATATTTTTGTGAGTATTTAGATACTTTGAGAGTTGTTGTTCGGTACAAGCTTCCTTCGACATTATATCCGATATTCTGATCAAAAGTATCGTTATTTTGAGGTAAAGAATGTTATTTTCTTCGTAAATGGTATTATTTCTTTCAATATTATTATGCCGAAATATTGGTCTAAACTTTTTATCAAATTTGGAAACTTTTTGTGTTGGGGTTACTATTCACGTATACAGCACTATTCACGTATACGGCACTATTCACCAAAAAGTAAATTTTTTTCCTTTTTGTCCAAGATATCTATTATGGTTACTATCTTTGATTGTATCCATGTTTTGATCTTTATTTTTGAATTCTACTTCACAATTGGTTATTATGGAGTATTATTGAATTTGGATAAACCGAAATACGAATCCCTAATATTTGTCCTTCTATCTCACTGGATTCGTTCTCTAAAATGTTTTTCATCATCCTCGGTCCTTAATAGGTGATACTGGATGAATATCTTTGGCCTGTAGTGCAAAGATGAATTATTATCTGATGAATATCTTTGGCCCATAGTGCAAAGATGAACAGTGTTGAGATGAACATGAATTTGGTGATGATACAAATGAATATCTTTGGCCCGTAGTGCAAAGATAAATATTTGATGCAAGATGTATATTGATTGATGTTATAGGGATAAAATATTGATGATAGATTTTTAAATCTTAGAAGATAGTAGAATTCATTCTCTACGTGACTCTTCTAATGGATTGTTGTTTTCGCTGCATTTGTTGATCTAAAACTTGTTGTCTATTATATTTTATCAGATTTTTCCCTGTTGAAGACTAATGATAATTTGTTGTATATTGTCTTAGTCATAATATTCTTTACTAGGCTAGTTGAGCTCACCATTTTTCTTTTTGTTCCATTTTTCTTCTCAAGAAGCGAAAACATAGCGGGAAGTAGTCGGGGTGTGGAATGATGGTTATAGACAGTTGTTTAGCAGTCCTTACTATTTTGTAAAATAGTGTGTCAATAATTGTAATGAGGACTTTATTTGAGTGTGGATATTGTCTAGAAGACAATATTTGTATTTAAACTCACAGTATGTGTTATCGTATTTTGCACGACAATTGTAATAATAAAGTTGTAGTTGTTTTCTGTACCATGTATTTGGCGACTCAGAATGGGTGTTGTATACATATTTTAGGGGCGTCACAGTTGGTATCAGAGCTTAGGGATATGGTCTCTGGCGGAGATCGGGGAATAAAACTAGGAGGGGAGAGATGTAATTCGCTAGTATGTCCTATCTAAGCTTATTTGTTGGTTGGTCATAATATAGGGATATTATGTGATATGTTAATTTGTTTAATTAACCCTTATTTTATGGCAGTATTTAAGAATGACAGCTGAGAATGTTAACAATGGAGTGTATGAGACTGTAGAACAACCTTTAGTCACAAACCAGGAGAACGTGCAACAGGAAGGCAATATTCCTCCTGTAAACAACACTACCGAGCAAATGATGAATGATGGAATGTTTAGGAGCTTTTTGCAGTTCATGCAAAATCAGACGAGGGAGACTCGTGTACAAAATATGGGTGGAAATGATAGCAACGCGCAGTTTTTCACAGCCAGGCAGTTCAAGGAGTTTGGACCACCAGAATTCTTTGAAAAGCCAGATCTGATTAAGGCGGAAACATGGGTCAAGCAAATTACCAAGATATTCGACGTCTTGGGATGCACGGAGGAACAGAAGGTTCCATTCGCCACCTTTATGTTCCATGCTGAGGCAGATTACTAGTGGGAATCCGTGAAGCGTACCCAGCCAGCCGCACTCAACATGTCTTGGGAAAAATTTTAGAAACTGTTCAATAACAAGTACTTTTCTGAAAGTATTCGTCATATGAAGGAGGTAGACTTTATTAGACTGAAATAGAATAACATGACGGTGTCTCAGTACGAGGTGAAGTTCGCGGAGTTATCCAGGTTTGCACCTCATTTGGTAGAGAATGAGGAACGTATGACGCAGATGTTTCTGAGAGGTCTAAAACCAGAGATTCGTCAATACCTTATCTCTCATAAATTTTCTCTGTATTCAGATGTTGTCAACAGGGCTCAATTATTAGAGCAAGATAGTGAATATGTTCAACCGAAGGACCACAACTAGGGTCATACCGGTGATAGCAATCATCGGAGCGATGATAACTAGCGAGGAGGGAAAAATACGGACAAAAGCGGTAACCACTCGGGTGGTAATCGTGGCCATGATAATAGGAGAGGTGAGTCAAGTGGAAATTTCAAAAAGAGGAGATTCAACAATGACGGAAAGACATCAACAATGAAGCATCAAAGATGTTGCTGCTGGGGAGGAGAACGACCACCGGTCGTGTGTTATAAATGCGGGAAAGAGGGACATATCAGCCCAAACTGCCCACAAAAATCCAAGGTATGTTATAACTGTGGAAACAAGGGCCATATAGCTCGAGACTATTCTGTAGCAAAACCAAGTTCAGCAAGGATGGTGACTCCAAAGGCTGTCCCGGATAAGTCAAAATCAGCGGTTCTTGGAAGAGCATTTGTCGTGACTGGCCAAAACGCGAGAAACCCGAACGAGATGATCACGGGTAAGCTTATCATAAACTCTTGTAAAGTTTATACCTTATTAGATACCGGTTCTACACATTCTTTTATCTCCCCTGCTTGTGCTCAACGTTTAAACTTGACTTCGGAGAAATTAGACTTTGATTTATCAGTGGAGACTCCGTTAGGAGAAACTTTCGTTACATCCACTATTTATAAATCTTGCTTAATCCAAGTTGGCACCATCACATTACCTGTGGATCTTATCTCTTTAAAGATACTTGCTTTTGAAGTGATTTTAGGTATTGATTGGTTAACCACTCATCATGCCAAAATTGATTAATTTCGTAAGGTTGTGAGTTTTCATATTCCTAACCAATCTGTTATACGAATTCAAGCAACTAAACCACTAAAATCAGTCATTGTCATATCAAGCCATAAAACTATTCGTTTATTGAAAAATGGATGTCAAGCTTTCTTAGCCCATGTTATGGACTTGAACAAAAACACGTCAGATTTGAATAATATTTTTGTTGTCGGTGAATTTTCTGGCGTATTTCCAAAAGAACTTCCTGGTCTACCCCCAGAACGTGAAGTTGAATTCTTTACTGATCTTGAACCGGGTACAAAGCCCATTTCTAAAACCCCATATCGAATGGCTCCTATTAAACTTCAGGAGTTAAAAGTCCAACTACAGGAATTGTTAGACATCGGTTTCATTCGTCCTAGTACATCTCCTTGGGGTGCTCCTATTTTATTCGTAAAGAAGAAAGATGGGAGTATGCGACTTTGTATTGACTACCGAGAATTGAACCATGTCACCATCAAGAATAGGTATCCGCTACCTCGCATTGATGACATGTTTAACCAGTTGCAAGGAGCACAATTCTTTTCAAAGATCGACCTTCGTTCTGGATATCATCAGCTGAAGATTAAAACTGAGGATATTCCAAAGACTGCCTTCAGAACTCAGTACGGGCATTATGAATTCTTAGTCATGTCTTTTGGATTGACTAATGCTCCTGATGCTTTCATGGATATGATGAACAGTGTATTCAAGGAATATTTGGATCAGTTCATTGTTGTCTTTATTGATGACATCCTCATCTATTCCAAAAGTCGTGAAGATCATGAGCACCATTTGAAGCTAATACTTCAAAGACTTCGTGATTACAAGCTTTATGCCAATCTGAATAAATGCGAGTTCAGGCTTAAGGAAGTAGCATTCCTTGGGCACGTGGTGTCAAAACATGGAGTATCTGTTGACCCGGCGAAGATTGAAGCAATACAAAGTTGGGAACAACCGAAGTCGGTAACTAAAATACGTAGCTTTCTAGGCTTAGCTGGTTATTATCTGAGATTCATGGAAGGATTTTCTCGAATCGCTACCCCGTTAACTCAGCTAACTCGTAAAGATACAAAATTCGTATGGAGCGAAGAGTGCGAGAAGAGTTTCCAAGAGCTCAAGAGGAGACTCATTTTGGCACTTGTTCTGGCAATACCATCTGGTTCGGATGGATTTGTTATCTACAACGATGCTTCAGGCAAAGGGTTAGGATGTGTTCTCATGCAACATGGGAAAGTCATAGCCTATGCCTCACGACAACTCAAAGAATATGAGAGGAATTATCCTACTCATGATCTAGAGTTGGCAGCAGTCGTTTTTGCGTTAAAAATCTGGAGACATTATGTGACGCCCCCAATATAGTTATACAACACCCATTTTGAGTCGCCAAATATATGGTACAGAAAGAAAACTACAACTTCATTATTATAATTGTCGTGCAAAATACGACAACACATACTGTGAGTTTAAATACAATATTGTCTTCTAGAAAATATCTATACCCAAATAAAGTCCTCATTACAATTATTGATGCATTATTCTACAAAATAGTGAGGACTACTAAAACAGCTATCCTGAATCATCACTTCATACCCCGGCTAGTCCCTACTAAATTCTCACCTCCGGAGAAGAAAAATGGAACAAAATGGAAAAGGGTGAGCTCAACTAGCCCAGTAAAGAATATTATGACTAAGATAATATACAACAAATTATTCTTAGTCTTCAACAGGGAAAAATCTGATAGAATACAATACGAATCCAGTGAGACAGAAGGACAAATATTAGGGATTCGTATTTCGATTTATCCAAATTCAATAATACTTCATAATAATCAAGTGTGAAGAAGAATTCAAAAATAAAGATCAAAACATGGATACAATCAAAGATAGTAACCATAAAAGACATCTGGGACGAAAAAGAGAAAATTTCATTTTTCAGTGAATAGTGTCGTATTTGTGAATAGTGTCGTATACGTGAATAGTAACCCCGACACAAAAAGGTAGAAATTCCACAATAAAATTCATAACAATATCTCAGCATAATGATATTGAAGAAAATAATATCATTTAAGAAGAAAATAATATCCCTTACCTCAAAAAGACAGTACTTCTAACTAGAATAGTGTATATAGTGCTGAAGGAACTTGCACCGTATAGCAACACTCAAAGTATCAAAATACTCACAAGAATATGCTCGATAATATAGAGAGAGAAAGAGAGAAAGCTTATATTTCTGGTGTGATTTTCAATTCTAACTTAGCCCTCTATTTATAGGAAAATGTTAACACACCAAAGCAAACTTGACCTACTACCTGATGGCTTTACCTGCTACTATTGCCATCCACCACATTTGAAATAAAATTCAGCACATTTCTTCACCAACCACAAGTGGGGCCCACTTAATTCTAGAATTTTCCACCAAAATCATTTATAAATCTAATTTCCGAATCAGTCACCTCTTAAAATTCATAACAAGTCATACGTTCATTTTTAACGGTTCAAAATTTGTGGACATATACTCAACTTATATATGTATAACATATCCAAAAATCACAACGATCCAACGGTCGGATCAAAATTATAACTCACACAATATATCTCAAGAAACTTTGGTTTGATCTTTTAATACCTCCAATCGGCAAAATCTTGATAAAACACCTCAACATTAATTCCTTCATTTATAACCACATAAATAAATCCATCATTTATATCCACATCAAATAAATATTTCCTTATCATATAAATCAATAATTAATTATTCATAAATAATATTACGAATCACAATTATGACAACCGGTAGTTCTCTCAGAAAGAGGGGCTTGACCATAAGGATTTCTCCTTCTGGGCGCCGCAATTAGGTGACCAAACCTCTCCTCGATGTGAACTTTCTAGACATTGCCAATAATGCTATCTAATAATATTATTCAAATAATATGAATTATTGATCCGATAATGGAAAATATTCATGCGATGACAATTATTGAAACAACAATAATATAAAATATCAACGCGACAATTATTGAATCAATAAAATAAAATATTGAGCAATAATTCATTGTAATAATTATTGAGTAGTTCCTTCTACGTAAGGATCAATAATTCAAAAATCTTTTGCAATACCGTGCTCTATACAACCACGCATATTACTGTATTTTTAACCACCGGGTATTCCAACAGTGTTAACGGTAACAACTACGCCGTTATTTATAAAAACTCAAACTTGTCATTTTCTTCATCCGACAGTTATTTCGTTGTTGGGATCAGAATTAGTACGCATGACTACAAAAAATATCCAAATGATTCGACAACGTATTCAAACCTCACAAGATCGACAAAAGAGTTATGTTGGTCTTCATCGAAAGGACGTGGAATTTAATATTGGAGATCATGTACTGTTACGTATTGCTCCATGGAAGGGCGTTACAAGATTTAGAAAGAGAGGAAAGCTCAATCCGCGATTTGTTGGTCCATTTGAGATTCTTGACCGAATAGGAAATGTGGCATATAGACTCGCATTACCTCCAAGCATTTGTTTATAATATTTTTCATATATCTATGCTTCGTAAATATGTGAAAGACCCAAACCATATTATTGCGTTAGAACTAGACGAGATAGCTGAAGATTTAACGTACGAAGAGGTACCTGTTAAGATCTTGGATAGGAAAGAGCATGTCCTACGCACCAAGGTTATACCACAAGTTAAAGTTTTGTGGAGGAACCATGCTATTGAGGAAATGACCTGGGAGTTGGAATCGGAAATGAAAGCGAGGTACCTCACCTTTTGAAACACACAGTACGTCGTCAATTTCGAGGACGAAATTTCATAAGGAGGGGAGGTTGTAAGACCCCAACTTATTATAAATAAAATTGAATTTTCTCTATTTATTATCTTGAAATAATAAGGTGATAACTTAATAAAATACTTTGGTTGTGAGACCCCAAATTTTATGAATAAAGATTTAAATTTCTCGAAATATTTTTTTGAATATTATGGAATGAATTTGATATAATGTTATAGTTGTGGGTAATATTTATAAATTTTGAAAAGTATGCAAGTTGTTGAATTATATTCAACTGGTCGGGGAATATTCTTTTTTTTGGGAAATATCCGTACGACGATATAATCATTGGTGGACCCCACAACGGAATTATTGTCGGATTGAGAAAACGACAAAAATATTTTTATGAAAATAACGGCAGAAGTTTTACCGTTAAAACTGTTGAACTACTCGTTAGTAAAAGTACAGTAATACACGTGGTTGCATAGTAGCACACAGTATTGATTATTGATGCTTATGTGAGAAGTCACTCAGTTTTGTTCAATTATTGCTACAGTAATTTCTGCATAGTATCTCATGTTATTTTATTCAATTATTGTCAATATTTTATATTATATTAAATCAATAATTGAGACGACAAAGTTATGAATATTATTATTTGCAATATTAACGATGTCTAGAAGTTCTGTCAAGGAGAGATTTGGTCACCTAATTGCGCCCCAATAGGGAGAAATCCTTATTAAAAAGTCCCCCTCTTTCCTGGGAACGACCTGGTCGATTAATATTGTGAATTATAATAAAGGTGATAAATTTTGTTTTATTATTATTATAAATGTAATAAAACATAAAACTTTTTATATAAAACAGAATACTTTTATAAAGTTATTTGTTTTATTAGACTATAAATAGAATATATAATATTCTATTATGCATAGTGTTTGCATAGTGCCTGCATAGTGTTTGCATAGTAAAATTTTTTTATATAAAACAGAATACTTTTATAAAGTTATTTGTTTTATTATACTATAAATAGAATATATAATATTCTATTATGCATAGTGTTTGCATAGTGTCTGCATGGTGTTTGCATTGTAAAATCTTTTTATATAAAACAGAATACTTTTATAAAGTTATTCGTTTTATTAGATTATAAATAGAATATATTATATTTTATTTAAAAGATTTTGTTTTATTAGAATATTTTATTAATATTTCATAGTAAATTAATATGGACCGTCCGTTTAAAAGTAAATCAATCTGTATCGTTCATGATTTAATTACTATTTAGTCCATTCTCCTATAAATAGAAGCTCATTCCTTTATTATTTCTTACGAATTCACTGAAACTCTAGAGAGAGAAAGAAGAAAAGTATTCTGCTACTTCACTACTCATATATCCAGTTTCTTCTAAGGTAAGGGATATTATTTGTTGTACTCATAAGGGATATTATTTTTTGTACTCGTAAGGGGTATTATTTCTTTCGTCTTCATAAAGAAAACTTATGTTATTTCATTCTTTATTATTCTGTTGGAATAACCTGTATATGCGGACTACCCTATACTTGGTGAAATTCTTTTGTTATTCCATTATTTATTATTCTGTTGGAATATCCTATCTGTGCGGATTACTGAAACACAGTTCCATTCTTTATTATTACATTCGAATAACTTTTCATGCTATCTATTGCATGCATGGTGATTTCTTCATTATTCCATTCTTTATTATTACATTGGAATAACTTTGTCTATGTGGATTATCACATGCATGGTGAATGATCCTTTGTATTCATTCCTTATTAAATTGTGGAAATGATCATGCAAGTGGATTACCGCATGGTGGACGAAAAATTTATTTGTAGTTTCATATATTCTCTTATACTCAGTTAGTTAAAGCTTTGACTTCTATACTCCATGAAATTAGTGGAATATCCTTGATATATGCGCTTCATGCAGTATCTTTTCATGGAAATATTCTTCTAAGCATTCTTGAATTTTACTCCACAAAGAAGTATCATGTTGACAATTTGGACGTTATTGGTTCCTGGATAAATTAATTCTTGAACTTGTTTTATTGAATTCTTATATCATTGTCATCATCCTCATGTTTATATTATGTTGAAAGTCATCTGTGGCCTGTAGTGCATAGATGGACTTGGTATGATTATGACCGAGGATTATTCGGTATAATCATAGTAGTAATGTTACAAATGATGTGGAAAAAGTCCTCGTTGGCCCGTAGTGCATTGATGGACGCTTTTTGGTATGATTATGGCTATGGATTCTCTTCGGCCAAGGCTGTAAAGATGAATTATTTTATGACATGATCATGACCATTGATGAATACTCGAATATCCTTGGCCCGTAGTGCATGGATAATTTGTGGTTGTGATACTAATGAATATCCTTGGCTGTAGTTCAGGGATGATGTGGATTATTTATTAAGTTGAGTCTCAGCGATAAAAATGATCAAAAAACTTTTAAAACATAGAAGATAGTAGATATTACACATGACCTGGTTCCATTCTTTATTATTTTGTTGGAATATCCTGTCTGTACGAATTACGCATGACCTAGTTTCATTCTTTATTATTCTGTTAGAATATCTTGTCTGTGCGGATTACGCAAGACCTGGTTCCATTCTTTATTATTCTGTTCGAATAACATGTCTATGCGGTCTATTGCATGCATGGTGATTTCTTCTGTTATTCCATTCTTTATTATTCTGTTGGAATAACATGTCTATGTGGATTATCACATGCATGGTGAATGATCCTTTGTATTCATTCCTTATTAAATTGTGGAAATGATCTGTCTAAGTGGATTACCGCATGGTGGACGAAAATTTATTTGTAGTTTCATATATTCTCTTATACTCAGTTAGTTAAAGCTTTGACTTCTATACTCCATGAAATTAGTGGAATATCCTTGATATATGCGCTTCATGTAGTATCTTTTCATGGAAATATTCTTCTAAGCATTCTTGAATTTTACTCCACAAAGAAGTATCATGTTGACAATTTGGACGTTATTGGTTCCTGGATAAATTAATTCTTGAACTTGTTTTATTGAATTCTTATATCATTGTCATCATCCTCATATTTTATATTATGTTGAAAGTCATACATGGCACTGTGGTGCATAGATGGACTTGGTATGATTATGACCGAGGATTATTCGGTATAATCATGGCCGTAATGTTACAAATGATGTGGAAAAAGTCCTCGTTGGCCCGTAGTGCATTGATGGGACGGTTTTTGGTATGATTATGGCTATGGATTCTCTTTGACCGAGAAATTTGTAGAAGATGAATTGTTTTATGGCATGATCATGACCATTGATGAATACTCGAATATTCTTGGCCCGTAGTGCATGGATAATTTGTGGTTGTGATACTAATGAATATCCTTGGCTGTAGTTCAGGGATGATGTGGATTATTTATTAAGTTGAGTCTCAGCGATAAAAATGATCAAAAAACTTTTAAAACATAGAAGATAGTAGATTTTATTCTTTACTTGACTCTTCTAATAGATTGCTTGTTCCGCTGCAGTTAAACTTGATGTTTGTTATATTGTATCAGTTTAACATTGTTGAAGGCTAACGATAATTTATTCTGCATTATCTTAGTCATAATATTTCTTACTGGGCTAGTTGAGCTCACCCTTTTGTTTTCATTGTTCTCTTCAGGAAATGAGAACTTAGCAGGGACTAGTCGGGGAACGGAGTAATGGTCCGAGATGGTGTCATAGTAGTCCTCACTATTCTATAAAATAGTGTGATAATAAATGTAATGAGGACTCCATTAAGTGTGGATATTGTCTAGATGAAAATATTCGTATTAAAACTCTCAGTTTATGTTTTATCGTATTTTACACGACAATTGTATTATTATGTTGTATTTGAATTCTGTACCATGTATTTGGCGACTCAAGATGGGTGATGTATACCTATTTTGGGGGTGTCACAGTTGGTATCAAAGCTCAGGGATATGATCCTTGGCTGAGATGTGAGACAAGAACTAGGAGGGGAGAGATGGGGAATTCCTTCGCTAGTATGACCTACCTAAGTTTATTTGGTATTTAATTGGTCGGTCAGAGTATATGGATAATACGTGATATGTTAATTAACCCTTGTTTTGTGGCAGTATTTGAAAATGGCAGCTTAAAATGTTAACAATGGAGTGAATAAGACCGTTGTGACACCTTTAAACACTAATCAGGTTAATGTGATGTCAGACGAAGAAGAAATTAGAGATATCTACGTGGTGAATGAAGAACTAATAGTTGCACTCGAGCTAATTGCAGAAGTTGCAGCTGAGAGCGAGGAAGAAGAGGAACCTGAGGAGAATTTATTAGAAGAATTTTATGACCGAAACTTAGAATTACAAAATCGTATTCATGAGTTAGAAGAGCAGGCTGAAGAATGGCAGGCGATCGTGGAGCAAAGAGATGTAACAATTCAAAATTGTGTTACCCGATGTGATGCTTGAACAGAAGCACTCTTTGGCAGAGTATAAGATATTAGAGCTGGAATCTGAGAATGCTATAATCAAAGTTCTGATGAAAGAAGAAACAACTAAACGAAGGAGAATACATGATGCATGGGTAAAAGCCGCACGACACGTAGATATTGTAGAAAAAGATGTCCGATTCAATAAGGCCAAAATAGATGAAATGGATTTTTCTTTTTGGACAACAATTGGGAGAATCCAACATCGAATTTGGAATTAACCTGTGCAGAGCGGTCAAACCCAATTCGATATGGATCGGAGAGTAATGATTCAAATCAGGGATCAGGAATGTGACGAAGCAATTAAGGGTGGAATGTACTCTACAGCAAAGTTAAGTCCAACTGGGATGTCCCAGACAAGTCAAAATCGGTAGTTAAGAGAGAGTGTTTTTCATGACGAGGAACCTAAACAAAGTTATCACGGGTAAGTTAATCATAAACTCTTACGAAGTCTATACCTTGTTAGATACCGGTTCTACCCACTCTTTTTTTTCACCTAGTTGTGTTCAATGTTTGAACTTAACTCCGGAGAAATTAGAATTTGATTTATCTGTTGAAACTCCGTTGGGAGAAACCTTCATTACATCCACTATTTATAAATCTTGTTTAATGCAAATCGACACTTTCACGTTACCTGTCGATCATATCTCTTTGAAAATACTTGTCTTTGATGTGATTTTAAGAATTGATTGGTTAACTACTCATCATGCTTTTCGTAAGGTTGTTAGCTTTCATATTCCTAACCAACCTGTTATGCGAATTCAAGTAACCAAACCACTAAAGTCAATCATTGTCATATCAAGCCATAAGTAAAGAGCCCTGAGCCTTTTGCTGGTGACTTCCAAGTCTTGGAATGCACCGAAGCTAGAATATCCATAGGGGACATCGTGAATGACGATGGCAAGTCGATAGGTATCAATGTGACGTACTATCCAAGTCTTGGATGAGGGTCACAGTTTTTAAATGATATTTCTATTGTTAATAAATTTCCTAACGTATTCTTGAAGACTTCTTAGCCTACCCCTAGAGCGTGAAATCGAATTTTGTATTAACCCCAATACAAAACTCCATTTCTAAAATCCTTAAATATTTCTTCAACTAAAACGAATGTAACATGCGCCAAAGACGTTGGCTCGAGCTGTTAAAGATTACGATCGTACCATTCAATACCATCGTGGAAAAGCGAACGTGGTAGCTGACGCGTTGAGTAGAAGATCATATGCATTTATGAGTGCGAATATACGAACCTACGTGAAGATAACGAATATATGATTAGAACCGACTTTAGTCGATAATGTTAAAGCTGCTAAAGCTACAGACCCGGAGCTGATAAATACGAAGAAGAAGGTTCAAGAGGGCGTTATTTTAAAAGCAAGAGTTGCTGAAGAGAGGAAATCTCAACCCTCAATTTAATTGGCTCATTTGAAATCCTCGATCGAGTAAAACCTGTGGCCTATAGACTCGTTTTACTGCTAAGTATGTTGCATGTTCATAACGGGTTTTTTTTACGTATCGATGTTATGTAAATATGTGGATGACCCGAACCACATAATTGATTTAGAACCGGACGAGATAGCAGAAGATTTAACGTATGAGGAGATACGTGTTAAAATCTTGGATAAGAAGGATCGAATTCAACACTCAAAGGTTATACCTCAAGAGTTAGAATCTGAAATGAAGTCAAGGTATCCTCATCATACCAACTACATACGTAAATTTTGAGAGCGATATTTCATAAGGAGGGGAGATTGTGAGACCCCAAATTTTATGAATAAAGATTTAAATTTCTCGAAATATTTTTTTGAATATTATGGAATGAATTTGATATAATGTTATAGTTGTGGTTAATATTTATAAATTTTGAAAAGTATGCAAGTTGTTGTATAATATTCCATTGGTCGGAGAATATTCTTTTTGTCGGAGAATATCTGTACAAAGGTACAATCATTGGTGGACCCCATAACGGAATTATTATCGGATTGAGAAAATGACAAATATTTTTATGAAAATAACGGCGGAAGTTTTACTGTTAAAACTGTTGAACTACTCGTTAGTAAAAGTATAATGTCTGGCGTGGTTGCATAGTAGCTTTACGGTATTGATTATTGATGCTTATGTGAGAAGTCACTCAGTTTTGTTCAATTATTGCTACAGTAATTTCTGCATAGTATCTCACGGTATTTGATTCAATTATTGTCAATATTTTATATATTATTAAATCAATAATTGAGACGACGAAGTTATTAATATTATTATTTGCAATATTAACGATGTCTAGAAGTTCTGTCAAGGAGAGATTTGGTCACCTAATTGCGCACCAATAGGGAGAAATCCTTATTGAAAAGCCCCCTCTTTCCTAGGAATGACCTGGTCGATTAATATTGTGAATTATAATAAAGGTGATAAGTTTTGTTTTATTATTATTATAAATGTAATAAAACATAAAACTTTTTATATAAAAAAGAATACTTTTATAAATTTATTTGTTTTATTAGACTATAAATAGAATATATAATATTCTATTATGCATATTGTTTACATAGTGCCTGCATAGTATTTGCTTAGTAAAATCTTTTTATATAAAACGGAATACTTTTATAAAGTTATTTGTTTTATTAGACTATAAATAGAATATATAATATTCTATTATGCATAGTGTTTGTATAGTGCATGCATAGTGTTTTCATAGTAAAATCTTTTTTATATAAAAGCAGAATACTTTTATAAAGTTATTCGTTTATTAGATTATAAATAGAATATATTATATTTTATTTAAAAGATTTTATTTTATTAATCTTGCATAGTAAATTAATATGGATAAATCTATTTAAAAGTAAATCAATCTAGACTAGTTCATGAATTAAGTTCTTATTCAGGTCCATTCTCCTATAAATAGAAGCTCATTCCTTCATTATTTCTTACTTAATTCTTTGAAACTCTAGAGAGAGAAACTATAGAGAGAAAGAAGAAAAAGTATTCTCGCTACTTCACTATTCCTATATCCAGTTTCTTCTAAGGTAAGGGATATTATTTGTTGTCCTCGTAAGGAATATTATTTGTTGTACTCGTAAGGGGTATTATTTCTTTCGTCTTCATGAAGAGAACTTCTGTTATTCCATTCTTTATTATTCTGTTGGAATAACTTTGTATATCTTCGACTACTACCCTATACTTGGTGAAATTCTTCTTTTATTCCATTATTTATTATTACATTTGGAATATCACATGCATGCATATTACGCATGACTGGTTCCATTCTTTATTATTATTCGTTAGAATATCACCGCATCTGCGGATTACGCATGACACAGTTCCATTCTCTATTATTACGTTGGAATATCACATGCATGCGGATTCTGCATGACCTAGTTCCATTCTTTATTATTTTGTTCGAATAACCTGTCTGTGTTGTCTATCGCATGCATGGTGATTTCTTCTGTTATTCCATTCTTTATTATTATGTTGGAATAACATGTCTATGTGGATTATCACATGTATGGTGAATGATCCTTTGTATTCATTTCTTATTAAATTGTGGAAATGATCTGTCTAAGTGGATTATCGCATGGCGGACAAAAATCCATTTGCAGTTTCATATATTCTCTTATACTCAGTTGGTTAAAGCTTTGACTTCTATACTCCATGAAATTAGTGGAATATTCTTGATATTTGCGCTTCATCCAGTATCTTTTTATGGAAATATTCTTCTGAGCATTCTTGAATTTTACTCCACAAAGAAGTATCATGTTGACAATTTGGACGTTATTGGTTCCTGGATAAATTAATTCTTGAACTTGTTTTATTGAATTCTTATATCATTGTCATCATCCTCATGTTTATATTATGTTGAAAGTCACTGTGGCTCATGTAGTGCATAGATGGACTTGGTATGATTATGACCGAGGATTATTCGGTATAATCATGACCGTAATGTTACAAATGATGTGGAAAAAGTCCTTATTGGCCCGTAGTGCATTGATGGGATGATTTTGGTATGATTATGGCTATGGATTCTCTTGACCAAGGTAAAGATGAATTGTTTTATGGCATGATCATGACCATTGATGAATACTCGAATATCCTTGGCCCGTAGTGCATGGATAATTTATGGTTGTGATACTAATGAATATCCTTGGCCATAGTGCAGGGATGATGTGGATTATTTATTAATTTGAGTCTCTCGTGATAAAAATGATGAAAAACCTTTTAAAACATAGAAGATAGTAGATTTTATTCTCTACTTGACTCTTCTAATGGATTCTTATTATTACCGCATGATTAAACTTGATGTTTGTTATATTGTATCAGTTTAACATTGTTGAAGGCTAACGATAATTTATTCTGCATTATCTTTGTCATAATATTTCTTACTGGGCTAGTTGAGCTCACCTTTTTTGCTTTCATTGTTCTCTTCAGGAAATGAGAACGTAGCAGGGACTAGTCGGGGAACGGAGTAATGGTCCGAGATGGTGTCATAGTAGTCCTCACTATTCTATAAAATAGTGTGATAATAAATGTAATGAGGACTCCATTGAGTGTGGATATTGTCTAGATGACAATATTCGTACTAAAACTCTCAGTTTATGTTTTGTCATATTTTACATGACAGTTGTATTATTATATTGTATTTGAATTCTATACCGTGTATTTGGCGACTCAAGATGGGTGATGTATACCTATTTTGGGGGCGTCACATTGGTTATGGGTGAAATGTGCAAATTTTGCAAAATAAGTAAGAGGTTATAAATATTCATTGTTGTCGGAGAATATTCATTTGGTCGTGGAATATTCTTGTTGTCGTAGAATATTAAATGCAATGGCCGGTAGCGATCATTGTGGGCCCCATGCTTGGAATAAGCGGCTTCGGATGAAGAAAGCGACAAAGTTTGAGTTTTATAAATAATAACGTAATTATTACAATTAACACCTTTGTTGGAATACCTAATGGTTAAAAATACGATGTCTGGCGTGGTTGCACAATAGCAGCAGTACGGTATTACCGCAGTAAAGATTATTGAATTATTGATTCTTACTTAAGAAGGCACTACTCAATAATTATTACGATAATTCTTGTTCAATATTTTATTTTATTGATTCAATAATTGTTGCGTTGATATTTTATATTATTGTTATTTCAATAATTGTCATTTACTGATGTATTTCCCATTATCGGATCAATACTTCATATTATTTGAATAATATTATTAGATAACATTATTGGCGATGTCTAGAAAGTTACATCGAGGAGAGGTTTGGTCACCTAATTTATGCGCGATGAAGGAGAAATCCTTATCGAAAGTCCCTCTTTCCAGGAGCGCACTGGTTGTCATTATTGTGATTACGTAATATTATTTGTGAATAATTAATTATTGATTTATATGATAAAGAAATATTTATTTGATGTGGATATAAATGATGGATTTATTTATGTGGTTATAAATGAAGGAATTAATGTTGAGGTGTTTTATCAGTATTTTATCGGATTGGAGGTATTAAAAGATCAAACCAGTGTTCTTGAGATATATTGTGTGAGTTATAATTTTTGATCCGTAGTTGGATCGTTGTGATTTTTGGATATATTATACATATATAAGTTGAGTATATGTCCACAAATTTTGAACCGTTAAAATGAGCGTATGATTTGTTATGAATTTTAAGAGGTGGTGATTCGGAAATTAGGTTTATAAATGATTTTGGTGGAAAATTCTAGAATTGAGTGGGCCCCACTTGTGGTTGGTGAAGAAATGTGCTGAATTTTATTTCAAATGTGGTGGATGACAATAGTAGCAAGTAAAGCCATTAGGTAGCATTATTGGCAATATCTAGAAAGTTCTGTCAATGAGAGGTTTAGTCACCTAATTGCGCGCTAGTAAGGAGAAATCCTTATCAAAAAGCCCCATCTTTCCTGGGAACTGCCTCGTTGTCATTATTATGATTCTGTAATATAATTTGTGAATAATTAATTATTGATTTATATGATAAGGAAATATTTATTTGATGTATAATTGATGGATATATTTATTTTATGTGGTTATAAATGATGGAATTAATGCTGAGGTATTTTATCAGTATTTTGTTGGAATGGAGGTATTAAAAATCATCCGTTTGTGGATTTCGGATATTTTCTGTTTGGAATTTGGAAAAACTTAAAGCTACAAAGTTGTAGAGAATTTGATTTCGTGTGGAATGGACATAAAATTCGTATTTTTCTGATAAAAGGGCTATTTTCTATGAATTACTGAAGTTTCAGAAAATAAAATGATTTTTATTAAAATTGGGTGGGACCCACTTTTGGTTGGTGTTGAATACATGTGCTGAATTGATTTTCAAGTGTGGTAGGTTGCCATTTTGTCAAATGGCATGCGTAGAAAAATTAAATGATTATTTTATTAATTTAGTCTCCTATGGCGTTCTAGCATTTTCCTATAAATAGGCGCTTAGGTTAGAATTGAAAATCACACTAGAATCAAGTTTTCTTTCTCTCTATATTGTCGAGCATATTTTTGTGAGTATTTAGATACTTTGAGAGTTGTTCAGTACAAGCTTTCTTCGGCTTTATATCTGATATTCCGATCAAAAGTACCGTTATTTTGAGGTAAGGGATGTTATTTTCTTCGTCAATGGTATTATTTCTTTCAATATCATTATGCCAAAATATTGGTCTGAACTTTTTACCAAATTTAAAAACTTTTTCTGTCGGGGTTACTATTCATGTATACGGCACTATTCACTGAAAAATAAATTTTTTCCCTTTTTGTCTAAGATGTCTATTATGGTTACTATCTTTGATTGTATCCATGTGTTGATCTTTATTTTTGAATTCTACTTCACAATTGGTTATTATGGAGTATTATTGAATTTGGATAAATCGAAATACGAATCCCTAATATTTGTCCTTACGTCTCTTTGGATTCGTTCTCTAAAATATTTTTCATCATCCTCGAGTCCTTAATAGGTGATCTTTGGATGAATATCTTTGGCTTTGTAGTGCAAAGATGAATTATTATCGATGAATATCTTTGGCCCGTAGTGCAAAGATGAACAGGTGTTGAGATAAACATGACCAACTGATGATACAAATGAATATCTTTTGCCCGTAGTGCAAAGATGAATATTTGATGCAAGATATATATTGATTGATGTTACAGGGATAAAATATTGATGATGGATTTTTAAATCTTAGAAGATAGTAGAATTCATTCTCTACGTGACTCTTCTAATGGATTGTTGTTTCCGCTGCATTTGTTAATCTAAAACTTGTTGTCTATTATATTTTATCATATTTTTCCCTGTTGAAGACTAATGATAATTTGTTGTATATTATTTTAGTTATAATATTTTTTACTGGGCTAGTTGGGCTCACCCTTTTCCTTTTTGTTCCATTTTTCTTCTCAGGAAGCGAGAACATAGCGGGAAGTAGTCGGGGTGTGGAATGATGGTTCTAGACAGTTGTTTAGCAGTCTTCACTATTTTGTAAAATAGTGTGTCAATAATTGTAATGAGGACTTTATTTGAGTGTGGATATTGTCTAGAAGACAATATTTGTATTTAAACTCACAGTATGTGTTGTCGTATTTTGCACGACAATTGTAATAATAAAGTTGTAGTTGTTTTCTGTACCATGTAATTGGCGACTCAGAATAGGTGTTATATACCTATTTTGGGGGCATCACACCGGTTAACCATTTTTCAACCTATATTTCATTCAATCACACTCCTCTTCCGGACTGCATAACCAGAAACTGCATAACCATTATTTTTGAAAAGCCATAGTACTAAAAATATTCATCTGTTGTCAAATTAAGTGAATAAATATATATTATTGATAATTTTTTAAACAAATATTATATATTATGTAATATTTTGGATTAATTTCTTCTCTCGTTCAAATTATAATTTAATACAAAAGTTTTCGTACACAAAATTTTTTTGTATTTCACTTAATTTGGTACAAAACTTTCATAATATTGTAAAATCATAAAATGTTTATATTTAATTTTCATGTCTCAAATTTATTTGTAAGAAAAAGGTCAAACAAAAAGTTTCCTAATGTTAGGCAAGGTGATATTGAGCTATTAAGCTACTACTGAGCCATTCTAATTTATTAGTTAATAATAACAGTCATAATAATAATAGCACTAATAATAATAATAATAATAATAATAATAATAATAATAATAATAATAACAGTCATAATAATAATAGTACAAATAATAATAATAATAATATATAATAATAATAATAATAATAATAATAATAATAATAACAGTCATAATAATAATAATAATAATAATAGTAAATATTAATCCTTGCAAAATAATAGCAATTAGGCCCAGGTGCTCGGGTGGTCATTGGATCAATATTCTAAACTGGAGGTATTGGGTTAGAATATGTGCATTAACATATTTTTTGGGATAAAGTTCAATATTCGCCAAGTCAGCCCATCCACATATTCAATATTCGCCACGTCAGCCCATCCACATATGATATATATATATATATATATATATATATATATGTGTATATATATATATATATATATACATATTCTTTTCAAAAAAATTTACCAAACTAAATAAAATACTAAATAAATCTCAATATTAAACTAAATATCTATAAAGTAACTATGAATATTTTATATATATATATATATATATACAAATATTCATATCTAAGTTTTATAAATTTTAGATAAATTTATAAATTTATAAATAAATATTTATTTATAAATTTTAATGATAAATTTATATGAATATTTGTTTATAAATATTTATATGAATATTTAGAGATAAATTTATAAATATATATATATATATATATACATATATATATTTATACATATTTATATATATATATATATATTAAAATATTCATAATTACGTTATATAAATTTTCATAGTTACTTTATATATATTTAGTTTCATTGTTAAACCTCAACAACCTTAATAAATAAACCCAAATTCATATAATAAATAAAGTAAAAGAAGAACAAAACAATTCAGAATTAAACAGATGATATAAACAAATTTTTTAATGTTAGGCAAGATGAGGATCTGTGTAGTATTTTAATTTTTTGGGGGAAATAAAATGTTTTGATATAAAGATTAATCCTTGCAAAATATTAATAGTTGATCTAGTTGCTCAATGATTATGTGACCAAAGTTTCAAATGTGAGGTTCATGAGTTCAAATGAACAAAATATAACATAAGAAGCAAAAATATCATAAATATATGTTTGGTGTAAGAACCTTAATTTTCATAGATTATTAAAATAAGAATTGGAACCTATATATATATATATATATATATATATATATATATATATATATATTAATAAATTATATTAAATAATTATATATATATATATATAAATTATATATATATATAGGTATTAGCTTGTTACAAATTTTGTACTTTCAAAATTTACTTGCGATAACGAGGAGGCAATAATAATGGATAATATAATTTTATTATTAAAATGTGTTAGAGTTCAAATTAATTTAGAATTAATGAACTATACTTTAAAATTTATTATTTTTTCTTATTCTATTTATAATTGTAATTAGAGCATTCATTTTAAAATTAAAATTTAGAATTTCAAAAATAATAAAAAAAGTTATTTGAATTGTAATTTAGATTATTGATTATTGTATTTATTCAAAATAAATAAATTAATATTCATTCATTAATACTATACTTTAAAACTCATTATTTTTTTTTTCTTATTCTACCTATAGTTGTAATTAAAGTATTCATTTTAAAATTTAATATTTCAAAATGATAAAAAACTTACTCAAATTATAATTTAAAACATTAATTATTATATTTAGGAAATGAAACTGGTTTGAGCAAATTTGATTCGGTGTAAAGATGAATCTGGTTAGAGATCGATACATATAATCCTAAGTACATATAGGGTTTTCGGGATCGATTTCGGTAGGCTATTTGGCTTGATCGGTATATGTCGAACCGAACCGATTGTATCGGTTTATTTAATAATATTAAAAAAAAGATATCTCAGTATTTGACTTCACTTCAGTCTTCCCTTTGTTTATTCCTAAACACGCCAAACCTTTCTCTCCCAGACCCATCTCGAACAGACCAGTCGAACGCGAAGTCGCGAACCCAGACCCAGTCCTCTCCTTCTCGAACAGTCGAACGAACCCAGTCCATCCATCTCGATTCTCGAAGTCTCCACCTCGACGATCCATCAATTCTTCTCCCACCGGCCAACCTCCGACTCGCTAGTTGCCGCATCGCAGTCGCCTCTCCAACTCTAGTCTCTAGATTCCAGAATCTTCCTTTTTCTTAGGTAATTTTGAGTTTATTTTGAGATTTAGTTAATTGATTTCTCCCTATTTATGTCGATTTGTCTATATATGGCAGAGTGTTACACTATTACTTGTTACTTTGTTAGGGCTTTTTTTTCTGGTGGGTTTTGTTTATTTTGGTGGTCATGGCTCATGGGATGTAACTGATGGAAATAATCTTGGGCCTCTTGGACATTCGGTAGAGTTTTAGTTTCATCTTCCTCTGGTATTGTGCATCTGGTATTATGTAATGGAAGGATTTCTAAAATCAAATTTGAGCATGTTTAATGGTCACTTTTTTAAGATTACTGCTTTATGTTAATGACTGCACTGCCTATTGATATTATGGGATGAGTCTAATGACTGCACTGCCTTCATGCCTTGTGTTAATGACTGCACTGCCTATTGAGTATTATGTAATGAGTCTAATGATTACCTTTGCCTTGTGTTAAATGCCTATTCTTATTCCTCCGGTATTGTGCATAATGATATCGCCTTCGCTTTGTGTATTATGTAATGTCCTTGTCTAGCTTTAAGGTTATTGCTTTGTGTTAATGATTGCACTGCCTATTGAGTGATATTTTGAACTCTCTGTCATTTTAGCTGCATCTAAAATGATTAGCTTGCTTGAATCTTGTTAATGACCGCCTTCTTCACTGCTATTGAGTGATTATATTGCTTGAAGATGGATCAGTAGTTTAAAATAATCTTGTGTTCTCATCATAATTCAGTGTTTTGATTGCATTAAATTCCCTTGTACATTTGAATCTTTATTGTGAACTGATTGAAAATATTTTATTGTGGACTGATTGGAACTGAATGGAACTAATTTTAACCTAGTCATTCCCTATCAAAGCTAGCTTAGCATGTCCAGTCTGTGTTTCATTTCTCTTTGTAGATGAGATAAAATTGCACTTTAAGATAGCTTAACATGTCCAATTTATGCACTATCACTATTATTAATCTTTAGGAAGCAAAATTTTTGTTATCCGATCAAATTAGATTGGCAGAACAAATGAAGGCAGCGAGTAATACACAAATGAAGGTAAAGGTTGTATGCTGGGAAAAAAATTTTAAATTGGCATAAATCAATGCTCAGTAATGCGTTTGACCATTATGAGTAGTCATTTTCATAGTTCTTTTTTAGATCTTGAAGATGAAATAGTTAAAAAGGATGTCATGAAAACGGATATATAAGAAAAAAGCATTTTGAAATTGTGTGTCATAATGCAAAAACTTTAAACTGTCATCACTTTGCCCTCGGATGTCCGATTGAGGTGGGTTTTTTTTAAATTGGGTATCTTTTCGAGATCTATATGTCTGAAACAGCCAAAGGTGATTTTGGGCATCATTTTTCCTAAAAAGGGCCTATTTTCTAAACATTTTTAGATTATATGAATAAGGTGGAGTGTGGACACCACTTTAACTGCAATTTTCTCAATCATAGGGTGGACAACTTTAATTATATTCATAGGGTCTTGTGGCTCAGATGATTTTTTTTCCTATCAAAGTTGTATTACATTTCTGGTTGTATTGCATTTACTTTTTTGGCAAAGTCCAACTATATTTACTCTTTAATTATTTATAAGTATTTGGAATTTATAGCTGTGTTTGTACACTATTCGATAATATTGTTGTCTTGATACTTGGATAATATTGTTGTCTTGATACTTGGATTGCTGCAAATATGGATTAAGCGCATGTACACCTTTTTGACCCAATTTTTTGATTTGATTTATAATATTTACCTATAAGAGATTTGGATTTAGAATCTCTCCTCTTTATTTTGAAAATACATCATGATGTGCTTTTTTCAATTTGCAACTTTCATGTGCTTGATGAAGCAGAAAGATCTTTGCACGATGCCTTGTGTGTCTTTGTCTCGCATACGATAAATGACAATAGGGTGTTGTTTGGAGGTGGATGCTTTGAGATGGTGATGGCAAAGGTAGTTGATGAGTTGGCATGGAAGACTCACAGGAAGAAGTCTCATCTATTATTGATGCTTACTCAAGGGCACTTATTGCAATTCCAACTACAATTTGCGCATAATGTTGGATTAGACGATCTTTGAGTTGATTGCACAACTCCGCAAGAAAGCACCACAAGGAAGAAAGCAATGCGGGGATTGATGTCATTGTTGAACCTGTAAGTAGTAGATTAAGTTGAGCGGTGTAAAAGTGTTGTTGTTTATAATTTGATATTTTGAAATCTGTACTATTTTATTTAATTGTTGGTTTTTTTTCAAGTTGGAGATATGGTGGCGTTGGGAATATCTCGAGGCTTTCAAGGTCAAGCGAGGTTGTATTGCTTTTCTCAATTGAAAGCTTGAGATGATTCTCGAGAGTTAACAAAATCATCACTTGTGCCCCAAGGAGAGAGAGAAGATAGAATGTGAGAAGACACTAGAAAAAAAATAGGGCGTGTAATGATTGTTGTAATGCAATCTAGTCTATGATCAAACATTTATGATGGGGTTGCATGTTTTGAAGCGAACACCAAGAAATGTGTGGTTTTGTAATTGTTTTACTTTTTTGAGATGATTTTTCCTATATGCTTGTTAGGGTTAATGGTAGGTTGAGATTTACGTATGATTTTCGATTTATTGCATCCTTTTTATATATATGAAATCAAGGCATGACCAACTCATCATTCACAAATGCCCGATTTCAACAAACTGTCTTTAGAATTTTTAAGCTGTTAAGTTAGCCATATTGGTTGTATGGATCTCGTCATAATGTTTGTGGCATTGCTTTGCCATAAAGTTGAGAAGCATCACTAGATGTGAGCGACGCGATGCGATGCGTGTATGTGCATGTGCCTTGCGGGCTCATTATAGGGAGTGGGATAAAAGGTGTAATGGGAGGATCAATGAAAATGGAAACTCATGTAGTATTTTCTATCTAAAGTTGATATGTGAGATGTGGATGATGAGTTAATAAGCGACATGCAATACATAGAGATTACTATATGATTCGTATTTTTGTATGTAAACTTGCATGGATAATATTGGTCATTCAAGTATTTTTGATGTCCTAAGTCCCAACAATAAAGTAGGAGGGTGGCTTTCTCTTTGTATTCGGTTTATATATATAAGCGCACTTGGGATATTTCTTACCTTGTTGTGTTTCACTCTGTGGCTTGATAATGTTGCTTTGCTAGTAGTTAGAATCAGTATCTGAGGTGCCTATTGGTATCATGCATTGAATAATGAACAAATCATTACTTGATGTGCGAGAGGCAAGCAATTCTTTTTTACTCGCTACTCGACCAAGAAGGTTTGACATCCTCAAATTAGATACTTGTTATTAAATTTTCTACAGGTTGAAACATAATTTTTGTTTTTAACTTAAAATATTGTGTGAAAATCAAATTAGTTTTTTATTTCTATTATTATTATCTGAAGGACTTAGTTGATTTGAATCACTCTTGTTCTTTTGCCAGAGTTGCGAGATCTTGCACGCTTATCCTTGAAAGATCACATCTACGTTGGCGTAGATGATGAGAGGAAGAGGGTAAAGACTAAAGAAAAACAGTGAAAATAACTTTTTATATTAATTAAAGCGTAATTTGATTCCCATATGACAACATTTGATGCACCGCAGGTCACTAATGAAGGCTTGGAGCAAGGGGTATTATGTTGTGCCCTGTGCCAAAAGATTTATTCTTCTCTATTCCTTTCTAAAGCGGCATCAATCATAGAAAGTGATGGTCTTCTTCTCTTTAGTTAACTCGGTTAAATTTCACTCGTAACTACTCAAGTACATTCACGTGGATTGCTTCGACATTCATGGGCGTGAAAAGCAGTAAACGAACCTCTACCTTCTTTTGATTATCGTAAAAGCGAGAAAAAGGCATATTGTTATGTATCGATGTTCTTTGCTTTCATGACCTTGATATTCCTTACGTGGTATGCTTTTCTTGTTTCTTGATAGTCTTAAATTTTGCAAGCATCATGGTTGCAAACTTTCATGAATTAATAATTATTCAATTAGAAGTGAAAACTTCAGTGTCAAATATAAGATTTGTAACACATCATTTTTCTTTGACATGAACACGGTCTAATTTATGGTACTTGTCAAAATCACCTCTATCCATTTCAATTTTAGCGTAGAAGTATCCAAACAGTTGGATTAATATGTATGTGTGAGGATAATATTATACTCCCTCTGTCCAATTGCTAAGAAATATAGTCATACTGCTATTTATCTAGTTTTAAGGAAATTAATTTTATCATTTTTAAATAAAATATTTGAGTAATGTAACATACCTTACCTGACCTGAACCCTATTGAGTTTTCAGTTTACTTCCAAACCCATCCCATTAGAGGCGGGGCGTGCTCCGATGAGTCGGGGAGGAGGAATTACCATGCTTAAGTTTAAGAGTAAAGATCTTGAAAGTGAGAAGTCCTAGATTTAGACGGAATTTGGTTTCGGGGTTTTACATGCTATCAATTGTACAAGTCACTGCCAGATTGTACATTTCATGATTCCTTTGAATGCTAGAAAATATTTTCTTTTCTATTATCGCATGGTGCTTATTAAAAGTGTCCCAAAGTTGGACATCTTAACCACGATGCTCTGAGGACATGCAAACACATGAGGAGTTAAGGTTCATGAAATGGTCGATTAAGATTCCATTTTTTCTTGTAACTGAGCAATCATATAGTCGCACTGAAGGTTCTTTTTCTATTTGGATTTGTAGCAAATGATATTGTGATTGCCTATTTGTCTTTTCTGCTTATGAGCAATACGGTGTACATTAGTACCATGTAGCAACTCTATTGTCTTTGTGTATTGATTTTAGCACTAAGTGTATCTGGTGATCTATTTGCTTCATTTTCCTGACTTGCTATTATTTTAAAATATGTGAAGGAAGACTGCTTCTACGACCTACCTTACAATACTGGGTATCAAATTTTCGTGCTACGTTTACGGAAGACAAAGGACAAAATTATGAAGTGTACTCTCTCTATATATGTAGATATATACTTTGATTGAAGAACTGTGGTAGCTTTAGATGGTTAATTGTAAAAATAATGAATGATTATTTAGTGGATGATTTTATTAAGTTAATAATATTTTAGTTTTTTATATTTTTGCCATTATTTGCTATAGGGACATTAAGCCAGTCAGGTACACAAAAAGAATGTCAAATTTTGATTTGGTAACAATATAATTCGTTACCAAAGCATTGAACAAGTTTTAATATAGCAATAATTTTGTATACATTTAGCAATAAATTTTCGTTGTTAATGGCATTAAAAATATAATATTTGCCAACGAAAAATTAACCTAATAACAACGGAGAGGATATTGTTGCTAATACTAACATAAAAGGCAATATTTTTTATCATTGCAAATCATATTAACTTTCGTTGCACATATAAAAAGCGGTAACATATAATGTCGTTCTTAATCGACGACTTTTCGTTCTTATTGAAAAATAACCAAACAATAAACATTTTTTTCTTTGATTCAAAGATAATGTCGTTGCCAAATAATATAATCAGAGAACGAAAATCGTTGCTAAAAAATTTACATTCCGCAAAGAAAGCAAGCTTAGGCAACAATTTTCATAATTTACTGCAACGAAAAATGTCGTTGCAAAATAGTGTCAATTACAACGAAAATACATGGTCGTTGCAAAAAAAAAGAGTTCATTTCATTGCCAATTAGCAGGCTTTTGTAACGAAATGGGGGTTTTAGCAATGAAATTTTAATTATTCTGCAATAATACAGTTTGTTGCTAAAGGATTAATGTATCTGTACGAAAGCCAAATTTCATTGCAAAATGTATTACTTTTGGCAACGAAAAAAATACGTTTGTTGCAGAACAATTAGCAACGCTCATTGCGCAACGAAAGACGCAACGACAGTAAAGTCGTTGCCAAAAACCTTTAGTAACGAAATTTGGCACCTTTAGCAATGAAAATCGGTTGTTGCTGAAGCCCCATTTTTTGTAGTGATTGGGAGATAGTTTACGCAATCTATGGTTTTGCATAGTTAATAACATTTCGTAATCCTTGATATTTGGATGCACTCGCTGAGGCAAACACTGATGGCTAAGAAACCCTCGTAGATCCGGTGATAAATCATAGCATAGTATTCTTGTTGAGAAAGTTATAGATGTCATAAGCAACTTAAATATTTATTGCATGTGATAATGATAGAATTGCTTACCTTGAGAAAGATATCCACCGCTCTGTATAATCCAGTGCGTTCACTAAAGTGCGAGCATGGTCCTAAGTAATTTACCAACGATATAAACTTTGATGGAGGCATGTAACAATTGAATTTCAAATTGTAATTTTAAATATTTATTGAAATATAAATATTTATTTGAGGTGTTTATTGTTAAATAAATATTTTATTGATGTAATGGTTGTTGGTAAATATTTATGAATCTAAATTTATTAGATAATAATCTAAATTAAATTAATTTATAATTTAGAGAGTTGTAATATAACATGAGATGTCATATTGTTGTTTTGATTTAATAATTTAAATGGTATATTAAATTATTAAATAAAATTATAATGAAATTATAATTTTATGTTATTTGTTTAAATGGTATATTTAATTAAAATATAGTATGTGATTAATTTAATTGGTTAATGTTGGATATGGAGATTCAAATAAATAATATGTGATTATAAATTATAAACTAAATTGTTTAATAAAATAAACAATAAAGGAGTTTAATTTAGTTTTGCCAAACAAGGCTTAAATATATTATGTCTTTAAAATTTAAAGGGTTTTGCCGAACAAAGCCTTATTGCTTTTGGATTTTTAATATTTGAATTATAAATAAAATAAACTAAATAATAAATATATTATATTTATAACCTAAGCGTTATATTGGTAACTGATATTATAATTAGTAAACGTATTAAGGTGTATCAGTTTACTTCTTACGCTTGATTAGTATCAGTTTGGTTTTTACGCTTAAGTTAGCCTATGTTTTGATACTGAGAAAAGAGAGAAGAGAATTAAGAGAGAGCTTGACAGAGAACTTGAGAGATTGAGAGAAAACTTAAGCAATTTTAGTGTTTAGCAAGGGATTATTAAGCATATTGAAGGTATTTTCACAACCTTAGTATTACATATACATATATGTTTTAATATGATTTACGACATGAATTTTCTATTCTCTGTGAATTCAAATTCTCTTGAATTGTTGTATAAACAGAATTGTTGCAATTGTAAGTGTAATGCTAGAGTTTATGTTTAGATAGGGAATTGCATGCTAATTTCATTCAAATAGTAGGAAAAATAATGATAGTGTATATATTTTGTATATGGCTTATGTAAGTACCGAATTTAGTGGTTAGTTTGTATGTTAAACTGCAAATTGAAGCTTGTTTATGCTAATTCATTAAGAAACGAAGATAGTGTAGTTTGAACGAAGTGATTTAGTGAAGAATTGAAATCACATTGTTGATTTGTGTATCAGGAACTCAAAAATGAAGTTTTATATGAAAATATGGAATTTGAGGAAATTAAACTAGTATAATCGTTGTTAAATTGTTCTATATTGAGGAATATGTTGGCAAACATATTTATGATAGTTTTATATTAATTGTTTGTGTTAATATTATTGTCTAGTGGGTGAAATTCGTGTTTGTTGGGATAAAGTTAGCATCGTTCATAACTTAGTCTCGCCTCCTCTGAAAGTACGAGCACCGGTAAAATTATCTTAAGTGTGTCGAGGCAAAAATCAAGAATTGCTTGGCCTTGTATGAATTGCACCGGTCCCAAGCTTGTGTATAGCGCAGCTGTGTCATACCCTTATTTGGGATAGTGACTTCTGCTATTACTGCAGACCTGGGATAGCAACATAACATGGTTTAAGGTTATGTTAGCATGTAAAACACATAACAACAAGGTTAAAACAGAGTTGTGTTATATGGTTAGTAAATTCAAAGTTTCAAATGATTAGTAAGTAATGAACGTGGCATATTAGACTTAGTGAACATGATGAATAGTAACCAGGTGTTGTGAAGGTTAACACACTTGAAATTTATGATATTTGTATAGTAGCATAAGACTTGTGCTAAAATGATAAGTTTAGCTAGAAATGTACATGTTATGGTATGTTAGCATATCTAATAGGTATTGTGGTTCTAAACCTATGTGTAGGTAAACGTGAGTTTAATATTATAGCTTATGCTCGAGGCAAGTTTTCTAACTCTACATTTACGTTAAGCAAGTTTCTGAACTTATCTTTTTACATTGAGCAAGTTCTCTAATTCTACTTTACATTTGAGCAAGTTCTTGTACCTAGTTTGTTTATGATTTCTAAATCTAGATCTTATTCTGATATTGAACAAGTTATTCTTGTCTTTAACTTGTTATCTAGCATGCAATTTTACATATTCTAATATACTCATGTTGAACAAATTTTATCATTTAAAGTACTATTTGTTATGCATGCTTAATATTCAATTTTAAATAACCTTGGCTTAATATTGTTCAAGCAAGGTACGTTATGATTATTCGATGTTTATGTTATTAGTTTATTCCTAAAGCATGATCTTAATTTACAATGTCGGTTCAGTTATGATTATTCCATAGCATGACATTATCAATATTGTATTCAACTAATCCTTAGTTGATGACCGTTGAATTCTAAATTACCCTTGAAATGTATCCAAACCAAACTTACTTTGGTGCGAACTTGTACTCTAAATACTGAGATGAACAACCCTATTATTAGGGGATAATTTACGCTTAGCGTTGAAATATTTGTGCACAATACATTATACGAAGGGTTGATCCCCCTAAGTACGAGGAGTCCTTATAGTCTTATGACTGTTAAAGTTGAAGTTGAAAGATTACTTACAACTGTGGACTTAGTTCTTGGTCTTATGACCCTCGGATATATATTCCATATTTTGATTCCGATGATTTGGTTCTCATTGATAGAGTATTATTCAGGTTTTGATGAGCCTATTCATTGGAAGTTAGGCAAGTTTGAATCTAATGATGCAACTTCTGCAAGATAATTGTCCAATAATTTTGACACCTTAAGGATCGAGCTTTGTTTTGGAGATCCAGGGCTGTCAAAGTCATAAACCTTAAGGATCATTTTGTTTTGGAGATCAAAGTCATAAACCATATGCTTTCATCCTATATGGTTATCATCCTCATCATCATCCTCGTCCAAATTCAAGAAAATGGAAAAGATCTTCAAGATTGAGTCTGTGTCATAGATTGGACTATAATTGTTTCCATGTGAATTTGCAGGAATAAGGATATCTTCAAGAATTGCTTGGTCCAATTGCAAACCAATTCACCTCTCCAGATCAGATCTGCAGTAAGTAGTTGCTAATGATGTTATTGCAGATTTTAACAAACTTGAAAGAAATGCCATCGAAACTGTGCTCTTCCTTGATTGGGTCGGTAGTAAACCAACTATTTCTTCAACAATGACCCTTTATTTCTTCTGTAGTTCTATGTCAGATAAACTTCCTCTGACTAATTGAGGATCCCTCATGACAAGGCCTAGTAGAGAATTATGGGCATAGTTTATTAAAATTCTGCAGATCATATTTTGATTCAGACCTTTTGTTTTTACTATAGAAAGAACCCTTTGGAAGAAATCAAGACTAAGCACTGTTAGTGAATTTCCCCACCAGTCTGAGGGTATTTTTGTTTCCATGTTTGGTATGGATTTTGAAGGGTAGTTGTGATCTAGTTTAGACAAGCCAGATGTGAGCTGCTCTTTACATGCATTATTTGCTATTGCACTGATAATTCTACTGACCAGGTTGATCTCTTCTGATATTGATTGGAATGTTTCACAATGGTGAAGAACAGATATTGAGTCTGATATGCTTGGGAGTGCCGTTTCCTTTAAATATACTTCAGTTCGGGGTGCTAGGTTCTTCTCAAAAAAATCTTCAGTCATTTCCAGGAAATGGGCAACACAATGTAGCATAGCAACATTTGATAGTGTTATCTCAATGTTCACTCCATAGCAGAACTTTGCAACAAGCTCAAATGCCTCTGCTCCACCAGGAACACCTGTGAGATTCAGTCGACAATTTTTTGCATCTTTTGCTTCCAACAGCAGCTTTTGAATTTTTCCACTTCGAGAAACTAGAGGGGACTGCGAGGGAGCTGTTATCAGATTAAAAAAAGTCGTACTAAAGGTTTTACTTCCTTGTTCTATAACATTATCTATCCCTTACCACTGCAACATATCAAAGCTTTACGTATTTACATCTTCATCGAATATTTTAAGTACAGTTTTGCTCAATTATGAGCTTGCATTAATCTCACACACACGTGTCTAAATCACTAATTGGGTTTGGAATATCTTTCATTTATATTTGCCATTCTTCTCATGTTTCAGTGTTACTTCAGAAGTATGCATGGGTACAGTTCAACCAAAACCAAAAGTTGACTATTTTAATAACTAGACAGTAAAAGCAGACATGTTTATATAACTGCTGACTGCAATCAAGTTCCTGGATATACTTGGTTAAGTCCAAGTCTCCAATACTTAATAAGTTGAAACATGGGAAACATATATCTCCTTACTTTGTGAAGTGCAAAACTTTTAGCTCCTACTTCAATCGTAAGATCGCTAGAAACATCAGATATTAGCCTATAATGTGAAACAATCGCAAAATTGGTATCACCATGAGACAATAATTTCCAAAACAAAGATCTTCAAACACAACTCCTGTTCATACACTGAACAACTCACACCTATGGACAGTGTGATCCATCTTGTTACTAATAAAGGGCCCCGGATGATAACGAAGTATTCATTAAGACAATAACAACATAATGGGTGGGACTAGTCTAGCAGAATTGCAGGAGATAGGGCTATAGTTTTTTATGGTAACATTCTCCATAAATATTGTTCCTTCGGTTTATTCTATGTAAAACTTGAAGATGTGTCATAATCAACTAGTTATGGTACAATATTTTGTTCTTTGATTGAGGGACTCTAGATGGTAAAATTGAAGAAATTATTGATGATAAACAATAGATTAATGGCAGTTTACAAAATTTATGGCTCCGGTTGAAACAAGGACATTAGCCTTGTGCAGTAGTCAATCGAGTTCGAGTTTTGCTTAAGGTCATTGTCAAATGTTTATTATGTGATGTAGTATATTGACAAAAATTATAAGAGCTTAGGAATAGTTTCTTTTGAGTCTTATGTAATGAGAATAAAAATTAAATTAGGTTTATGAAATTAATTACAGTATATTAAGAGTAACATAAATTAAGTTATTCAAGTCCTAGTATAAATTGTTTATGTAAACATTTGGTTTCTATTATTAGAGTTTTACTTTACCCCCATTATACTTGATAGGATTATTCGGTCAGTTGCCAGTTAGTCAGATCTAGTATGGATCGTACATAGACGGTAGTTAGAGTCCACGGCTCAAGTTGTTTTTCTTTTTGTCTTGCTCATCCTCATCTCTAAGTCTTGGTTTTTCTATATTAGTATTGTAAATCACCACAAATTTAACTAGAGAGTTGAATTGGGAAAAGACTTTATATGCCTTTGTAGCCTTCTGGTAGGCTACTTCTCCCTTGTCACAGCTGTGTATCACTAGGTGTTGGTTTTTTATTTTAATTATAGAGGAACTACAGTTGAGGATGGAACTGCACAAAACTCCTACAAAATCTGTATTTATGGGGTTAACCTATCATATTCTCTTGAAAATTTGGGTTTAGAACATGTTCTAGTACTTGTAAAGTTTCAGATAGTACTCAAAATGCAAGTACTATTAGAATGGAGCTCCTAAATGAATATAATGTCACAATGGTATTGAAAACTTGAGTCAGTAATTCAATTATAATTAAAAGCTCTGCTCTGTAAGATGATGGCCTCAACTATTTACACATTGATCTCTCTATTATCAAATTCCTCCGGGATATTAGTTAAACTGTTAAAGTACCTTAAAATTACTCTGAATACCCTTTAGGAGATGGGAATAATCTAAAATTGTGAGTATAAGACAACATTTATGAAAATGGGAAAACATTTAGAAATAATCTTTTTTAAGTTAAATTTACCAAGTACCAAGTTGCAAGATGAAGAAGAAGAATACCATTCAGTGAAATTTTGTGTGCTTGCGCTTGGAAGAAAAGTCCTCTTCCCTGAGATGCTTGGCTTCAATTCCCCAACTGTAACAACTCCCATATTAGAGCAATACAATTTAATCATAAGTAATACATGTCAAAAGACATATACACACACACGTACATATTATCAGTTGGAGTTCTATTACATCTGATAAGATTTATATGAAAACATAGAAAACAAACAGTCATAAAATGTCAGGGAATACAAGTGCATTTACTACTAATGAATATTTTTTTCATGCTCATACATTAACAGAGAGGTAGTCATAGAGACCTTGGTATATGATGATTTTCCATTGGGATTTATGAATATTGCTTAATTCACACCAATTCACAGTAGATCATCAGACCAGGGGAAAAGGGGACAAGCAAATCAGCAATTAAAATTATAACCGAAAGGTTGAATGTGAAACACATTCTTTCTCGGGAATTGCTCAGATTCTTCTCCCCCAATGAGATAGGACATGAAACCTCCTTCTATAAAAGTAGGTACCCCCCCTTCCATGAAGAGAGAGGCTAAACTAGTGTTGAATGGTTAGGCATCATAAACATGCAGGCAGCAACACATGTAAGCTAGCAAGCCAGCACCTGTTTGATAGCTAAAATATGAAAGGGATATTTTATCGAACACTTCATAAGCCTAAATTTATGCATTCTGTTCTTAGTACAGACTACAGAGTGAGACATTTTATCAAACACTTTATGTGCATTATACACACAAACACTTCATTTCAAAATACTCAAGACCATAAACATGAAATTGACCTCTACAAACATGAAATCCGCCACAAACGGATGATTATTATGATATAAGAAAACTAAAAAAGTTTACTAAAATCTATTAGGTATCTTCAATTGAGGTTTTTATCGTAGTCTATTTCTACAATTCATGAGCCATGTATTCTTATTTCAGTACAATTCATGCATATTTTTAAATTGCCTATAGACATGTTCAAACCCTAGCCTTAATTCGTGGAATGAAGAACAAACAACCAAAACAATTGATGTACCAATAGTCAGTAGAACGGAGGCGGAGACGCAGAGAGGCTGGAGGTGGAGACGCGATTGGGCAGGTAGAGAGTGATGCAATTTGGGGTTTAGGCACTGCAGAGAATGAGACTGGGAGTATCGATTGAATGATTTGGTTTGCCTCTGTACTGTTTTAACTTTTAAACCGCTCAATTAATTTTCTGATTCGTTTTGAAACACCTGTGCATGAACCTCTCTAATTGAAACATTCGTACGAATTTTTGGTTAAGGTAGTGAGCAGAAACCTAAATTGGTGTTTGTGAATTCTATTTCAAAAAAGAGTTTAATTTTAATTTGTAACATTATTATTTCAAAAACTTAAATAAATTTTAATTTTAAGATGTCGTAAATTAGTTAATGATAAACTAAAATAATACTCTTTTGTGGAACGAAAAAGTAATTATTAGTTAATTTAACACATCTGTTCCACAAAAAGAGTCTTAATTATTATAATTTTTATTACCAATTTATAATATTTTAAAATTTGAATCATTGTAACTTAATATTTTAATTAATAAAATATTTAATATTATAAATTATTTAAAAAGTATTATTAATAATAAAATTCTATTTTAAAAACTAATTACATTACAATTTGAGTTGTATGATATCATTAATTAACTAAGAATAAACGAAAACTTAATTATTTTGCCGAGAATAGATGAGTAATTTTTAGCATTTGTGGTCTATTTAGGAGAAGAGCCATATCTTTTTTATTTTTTTCATGCTCAAAAGTTTAAATTATTATAAATTTATTTATTTTGATTAAAGAAATAATAGATATTGTAAGTTATTTAAAAATAATTTTGTTACTGTAAAACATTAAATGTATTTATATTATAATTTATATTCACCACAATTAATTTTAAAAAAAATATTTAGAACAAAACAATGACTAATTTTATCTCTCGCAAAAAACATTTGAACAATAATATATAGTGAATAATAATTCTTTCATTAATAATTTTTTTCCTCACAAATTTTTATCATAAATTAGTGCCAAATATCCTTCCACCACCGCAATTTTGCGAAAGAAAAAATTTAAATTGTGAAATATGTTTCTTTCGCTAATAACTATATGTCACTGCATTTTTTTTCCTTCACAATTCATTCGCTAAAAAACTCCTAATGTGAATGAATGAATTCCTTCAAAAAATTTCATTCACTACATCCATAATTTCTTGTAATGCATTCTATGATGTCGATTCACTACACTTACTAATCAAATCTATGAAGTTGCTTCGTCAAAAATTTAAACCAAATACTGATTTAGATTATCAAAATTGTACAAGTTCATCAACAACGATTGCAACCATCAACAACAATGACATGAAATCATTTCAAAATCGTAGTTGTTCAATTAGAACAACTACTAATCAATTCAAATCAAAATCTAGAAACATACCTAAAATGTCAAATAATTTCTGCCTTCAAATTGGGATTATTGAAAATTGATAATGAAGGTTCTTAATTAAATCGAAGATGCCAATGATAAAAGGAAGATCGGTGACGTCGCTTGGATACAAGTTTGTTTGGAAATTTTTTTGCCTCCATATAAAAATGTGACGCCATTGCATATTTTGTCACTAAATATAAGACTTTATGACGAACCAATGTTGTCACGTATCCACTCATCTAATTAGTGACTTACTATTATATCTAAATCATATAAAATTGGTATTTGTGACAATAAAAATTGTCATAATTTATTAATTTTTCGTCTTTACAAAATTTGCCTCCAAAATTTCTTAAAAATTTTTGCCTCCAAATAAAATTGTGATGTTATTAAGTACTTTGTCACTAAATATAAGAATATATGACGAACCATTTTTGTCACTTATCCACTCGTCTAATTAGTGACGAACTATTATCTCGCCATATAAAATTGGTATTTATGACAATACAAATTGTCATAAATTATTATTTTTTCGTCTTTAAACAATTTCCCTCCAAAAAAATTCAGAAAATTTTTGCCACCAAATAAAATTGTGACGATATTACGTACTTTGTCACTAAATATAAGAATTTATGACGAACCATTTTTGTCACTTATCCACTCATCTAATTAGTGATGAACTATTGTCTCGTCATATAAAATTGGTATTTATGACAATCCATAAATTATTATTTTTACGTCTTTAAAAAATTTCCCTCCAAAATATTGCTGAATAATTTTGCCTCCAAATAAAATTGTGATGAATTTGAATTTGGCGTCACTAAATGTGAACATTAGTGACGAAAGCACATTGTCACTAAATTTTATAAATAATTAATGACATACTATTATGTTGTCATCGAAAGAAATATTTGGTGACAATAAATACTGTCATCAATTATTATAAAATGTCACTAAAAGGTTTCCCTCCAAAATTTTAGTGCGAAATTCTACCTCCAAAATAACTTGTGACGAAATTTTGTTAATCGTCATCAAATGTGTAAATTAGTGACGATATAAATGATTAATAGTAACAAAAATAAAGGTCGTCACAAAAACAAAAGTTTTAGTGATGATTATAAATTTCGTAATTATTAATTAACAAATTGTGACAAAATTTTATGCGTGGCAAAAAATTCGTCATAAAATGTGTGATTTCTTGTAGTGCTTGTTACTCCTTATGATACATACACCACCAATTTCACTTCTTTACTAAATCAAACTAGAAAAGAGAAGGAAGATAAGTGGTTGTTACATTTTTACTTCTTGCGTTCTTGGCGTTCTTGAGTTTTAACTAACTCTTTTTCCTATTTGATCACTTGTAAATGCTCTCTTTTATCTCTTAATATATTTCTCTAAGTGTTGGTGAAATCAAACAACCAACAAATGAAACCAATTCTCTCTTATTTATAGAATTGCAAAGTAGGGGAAAAATGGTCAATTAGTCCCACCTCCTTTTGGCCAGCTATGACTAACTATGGGGGCCCATATGGGTTGTCCCATGAGTTTTACCCATCCAGTGACCCAACGGTTCGATCCACGAGTTCGGTTCTTGGTTCGGACTTAAGTTTAATTCAATTCGGGCCTAACCTTAGGCTTGAATTAAATTATCTTTGCGCCTTGATTAATTTTGTCATTGGGCCTAAATCATCTTTTATTTACGCTTGCCAAAGTTCACATTCAAGCTATACTAGTCCATTAATAATAGTTTGTGCTTTTAATGTATAATTCTCATATTTTTCTCGTATACTAGTCGTATAACATTCATCTTATATGTTGTATTATCTTTCGTATATACTTGTACAATACCTTGTATTATACTCATATTCTTTCCCCGTATAATATCTTTCCTATTATAAAAACCATCAATTATTCAAATCTTCACTTTCCCTAATATTCTTAAATTGAGTATGCAGGCGAAAAACTGCGTTTGCCATAACTGAATTATTATTAGATAATCTATCTTTCCTTAAAATTCTATCATTACATATTTCCCGGAAGTCCAAAAAAATTCCCGAGCAGAAATGGATGAATAATATTTTTCAGAGAATTTCTCGGAAAGCTTTTATTTTCGTCTTGTAAATTCACACACTTTATTTCTAGCACTTAGCCAGAATACTACGATCATACATCTCTTCTAGGGTATAGAATGACCTTCATCTTGCTTACTCGTTATAATAAACATATAATATAATTTTATTCAATATATATTCAAATAAAATTAATTTACATTGTAATCCGATTTTCTCAATTGTTACACACAAAGCTGTGATGCTTGGGCATTCGCATTAGGTAAGACGGGCGTGCAATATGAACGTCAAAATGAAGAGTCAAGTGTTAATTAAAGAATATTCTGATTTTAATGAAACAAACCTTATAAGAACTAGAATAGAGTTAATGTAAACCAAAATTGGTGTCTTTATGTGACTGATGGTTGTGTGAATATGCACTTAAATGTGTAGGACATTTGAAGGACGATTATCGTCGAGTTTAAAGAACGCTTAAGGCAAGTGTTCTAACTCCATTCAATCTTCATATATTAAATGTGCTATGAGAAGTTTTAAAATTAAATTCACGCAATGCTTATATAATTGTATGAATTTTATATATATGCAAATCTTTTGATTTTTGTATAACTGTTCAAGCTGTTTTATGATATAAATTATTTAAGGTTTAAAGTTTGATATTCATGAACTATTTAAGAAGTAAGTCTATGCCATTTGATTTCGGTTAGACGACATGTGAAATATTTTATCGATTTCTGTATATAAATCTTTCAAATATTGTTGATGTTAAGTAGAGCTATCCAAATCAAATTATTTTGGTGCGGATTCAGAAGTAAGTATAATAATGAACAACCCTATTATTAAGGAAAGTTTTTAGTCGAATAATCCGACAGACCCCGAAAGTGGTCACATCAAACGCGTATAGTCGTTTACCATATAGTGTTAATCAACGCAGGGTATAAATGGCTGATCACACAACGTGCTCGTAAGTTATGACAATTTACAGTTGAATTACTGTTAAACCTTTTCAAATGAATTAAAAAAAAGTTTTTGGTCTTATGACCGCTCAGTATGAAGTCAGTATGTTGTTTCAAAAATATTTTAAGCGAAAGGAAGTTATTATTCTTGTTGTTCGAGATTACTTCATAGCTATTGTTCAGTTGTTGAAGAGTTAAGAGTATTAATGTATGATTCTAGATTTTGTTGTTAATTCAATTGTTATACTTGTTGGGCATATAAATGCTCATTCTTGCTATAAAATTAAATATTTTTAGTGAAGTCCAAACGTGTAGAAGGTTCCGATAAAGATAAAGGGAAGAGCAAGATAAACGAGTAGAAGATATGGAACACTATTTGTAATAGTTAAAACTATTGTAATATTTATTATGAAAATTATCATGTTTAAAAATTTAAAGATCATTGAATGTGGGATTGTAAGAATATATCTCAAAATTACATATGTATACAAAATAAATTACAGGACCAATTTTAGAGGCTTTGGGACGAGCGTATAGCTGAGCTGGAGGCTATTAGGAGGGGTTCTGAGCCGTTAGATTCTGCCACCCCTCTTACCGATATTGTATTAGATCGGGATAAGGAGCTAAAACTATGGGTCGTGTCTCAGGATCCCCTACTAGCGATCTTAGGTGAGATATCGAAAGTGTGTCCGCCTTAGAGGATACCCGCATATACACTTCCTGGAGGTAATATTTTTTATGTTTCATGAAATTATCTAAATTTACCACATTATATAAATTATTATTAGTAATCAAATCTGTATCTTTTTATAGGCTCTAGTCAGTGTACGTCGTCAGAAACACATGTCGGACCATCTTATCTGGTATTTGGTGTAATAACTTGAGATTTTCTATATAAAATAATTAAGAAATTTTTTGCGTATAAAATTTTTTTTTTTTTTGACAAGAATAAGTAAGTGTCAGTAATGTGAGCGATAAATATGAATATATTTATTACTTGAAAAATTAGAAATAATTTTGGAATAATTAATTACTACAAATTATAATTAATTTATATAAGCGAAATGTTTTTATTAATTATTTTTCCATGATAACATGATTGGAAATAATATATGAAGTGATAATTAGAACTTATATAATATATATTTTATTATATGAATTGTTCGAATATTTAAATCAAGTATTTTAACTTGATATGCGAAAGAGAAGTCGATATGAGATCAAACCCCGAATTGGGATTGTGATCAAGAGATGAGAATAATAATATTATATTATTGTTATAATGATTTTCAAAGACAATAATTATGTATCGTTGTGTATGTGTGACATGAGATAATATTGAAAGAATGACGATCGATTAGGTCATAGCATATTACCGTCTTTGTGAAACCCTAATTATTAAACTTAGTTATGAGAAATGACCGAGTAGTATTTGTGTATATGAAGGATTTTTGTGTATAAGATGTCGGTAATTAGAAGAAAACCTAATTCTTTGTTGTTGTATGTCGATAATTCAGACAAACCCTAATTATTACAACCCTAATCGGTTGAAGTTAGAAATCGTAATGAGCGTGTTAGAACATACATGAGATAATTAGAGAACCTAATGGTCAATTAGAAACCCTAATTGATGGCGTTAAGAAACCCTAATTAGAAAATCCTAATTTTACATAGAAAACCCTAATTTAAAATTATCGGGTTTAATTACGATGTTAATGTATAAAAGTTTTAATTTACCAAAGGATAGAATTAATTGGTAAATAATAAGAATTACCATCTAATGGTTAAATATTACATTTAATTGCCATGTACAAGAATGCCCATGAAATTATATGCAAAATTACCAAAATGCCCTTTTGGTTTTTAGTGTATTATTAGTAGCATTGTTGCTAGAATCTTTGCAAAAGCTAGCCAACCACCACCTTCTAGAATTCCCTCATGCTACTATACCATTACACCTCAATTATACCAACCAATTTAGCATCCAAGGCAATTAATTTGGCTTATAAATAGATTGGAAAGTTAACATTATTTTGCACACTAAAATTTCACAAACTCTCTAGACACACTCTCTCAACCTCTAGCAAACGAATTTGCCTTTCCCATAAGCTCCTAATCAAAGCCCAACCACCACAAACAACAAATCGGAAGCATCAAAGGATCAAAATCAAGAAATCAAAGTTTAGAAAAGGTAAAACCCTAAATTCTAGAAATCCTTGATTCGATGTTAATTGATGCAATTGATTGTTTAAAGTTGTGTAATAAGGAGTCTATTAATGTGCAGGTTGTAAAAACACGGACCCATAACATCAAAGTGCACGAATTTGAAGATTTGAGCAAGTTGGAAAAACAAGAATTACTGTGATTTTTGGGCAAATGTCAAGACTTATATCTCTGTGATTATTTTTGTTTTTGTTGTTTAAAAGTTGTTAGGTGTAGCTTGTTATGTGTTCTTTAAACTCCAAAAGGAATCAGGTCTATATCTATTGTAGATCGGGATTTATAATTTGTCAAAGTGGGTTGGCCAAGCATTGGCCATTTATTTTTCAAACCCAGAAAATATTCTAAGTGTCCAGAATTTTTTTTTTGGAAAATGTCAGGCCTTATATCTCGGTCATCTTTAATGTGTTTTGTGTTCTAAAGGTTGATATGTGTAGCTTGTTATGTGGTATTTAACCTCCAAAACGAATCAGGTCCATATATATTACGGATTAAGAGTTATTTAAGGTCAAAGTGGGTTGACCGGCATTGACCAGAAAATTCTGGGCAGCCCAGAATTTTCTAAGTGTTAATTTTTCTGACAAGGTTTGACCATACTTTAGATGCTTGATTTCTTGTTGTTATGATGATGTTAAGTGTTAGAGTTGTAGTCCTACATGTTGTCTACACACTGGAATTGATAGATCACATAAGCGTTACACGATCATCAAGTTATAGAGGTCCAAAGTAGGCACCTCGAATCTGTTCTTCGTGAAGAAAACGACTTTGGTAGCTACTTTGATGGCTGATTTATCCCAGATCTGATGTTTGTTTAGAGGTTATGATTGTTGGATCTTGTAGTCTTGTATTTCCTCTACAAGAATCAATTTATAGATTGTCCAAATTCGTTAAGATGAGAGAGTTATTCACGGTCAAAGTAGGCCACTCGGTTACGCCTTATGAAGATCTGGGTAGGCTTAAGAACACCTATAGCGACACTTACATCACTATAGGGGCCTTTAGCGACGATTTTAATTATTTTAATTTTGATTTTAGGAAATTAATTTAAAAATTAGAAAAATTAGTTTTAATTATTAAAAATACCAAATAAATTATAAAAAATTATTTTAAAGTACGAAAAATAGTTTTAATTATTTTGAGTATATTTCATAAATATTTATTATTTTTGAAATATAAAAGGTATTTATTTATTTAATTATAATATTAAATAAATGATTTAAAAATAGTTTTAATTCATGAAAAATCATGAAAAATTATTTTATGGTATAAGAAAATATTTTGAGTTATTTTCCATGACTTTTAATATTTTGTGATGTATTTTATTAATTAATTAATATTAATGATATTAAAGTTATTTAATGATTATATTAAATAATTTAGTTTAAAATGATTTTAATATTATAAAAATCATTTTAAATGAAATTAAAGTATTTAAAAATATTTTAAGTTATAAAATATAACTTTTAATATTTAAAGGATAATTTCATTAATAATTTAATATTAATGATATTAAGATAATATTAGTGATATTTAGTTTATTTAATAATTATTATTAAATAAATAGTTTAAAAATGGTTTTATTATTTAAAATCATTTAAAGAGGATATTAAGGATTTAAAAATATTTTAAGTTATAATTAATGACTTTTAATATTTGGATGAATAGTACATTAATATTTATATATTAATGGTGATTATTTAAAAATAATTTTAATTGTTTTAAAAATCATTTAAAGGGTAATATAAATGTTTTAAAATAGTTTGAGTTATTATAAATAACTTTTATATTTTGGCAATGGTTTCATTAATAATTTAATATTAATGATAATAGAATTGTTTGATGTTTAAATCATTTAATTATGATTCGATGTCTAAAAATGCATGATAAATTATTATAAATGCTTTAAAATTATTTTAAGTCATTTAAAAATAAAATGGTGATGTTGAGATATGAGAATAAGAGTCTTAGACTCGATTATTTACCCGATAAAGTCGTTTGAGACAGCAAACAAATGCCGAATTCTATAATAGAAAAAAAAAGGCTCTTTGTAAGAACATGGATGAGATATTTGAAAAATGTATAAAAGTATAGAATAGAAAGTATGATCAACTGCGATTATGTGATGACGTGATTAGACTATGTCTTCGTATTGTAATAAGCGATGACTATGTGTTATGATATATTGTTCTAATCGAAGCGAATGATCCGATTATTGATAGGTTGTGATAAAGAGATAAAACCTAAGTTGAGATTTGTAATCAATGAATCAAAAGTATCCTACCTTTGCATTTTCTTTATGCAATGGACATGAGTAAGAAGTTTGTAATTATTCTATTCCTGCATGCATTATATACGCTTTGATTATCAACATGTTAGCTCGGATATATATTACATTCATTGATTTCTAAATGGTTATACAAGTGTTCCCACTTGGATAATCATAGCATTTATTCACATGTTGATACACTTTTCAATTACCCGTATACATATATGTTGAATTACATATTATTGTTGAAGCAAGATTAAAACCTTCGGGGTTTGGAACCGAGCATGTATGAACATCCCGATAATGGGAAAATTTTTATGCGCTTTAGGACAAAGGGTGAAGCGATGAATTTCGTTCAAGTTATGTAGTATTGATCAATACACAGGTACAATGTGAAGTGATCACCCTCGCGTGCCGTAAGTTATGACGGTTTTGCGGATGAATTTCTGCTAAACCTTTTCGAAAATGAAAAGAATGTTCATAGTATGATTCTTAAACCCTATTCATGGGTAGAGCCAGAGCCAAATTTAAATAATTTGGAAGAGAGTTGTTATGTGAATGTTTTATCAGTACAGATTACTTCAATACTTTCGATTCGTTGTAGAAGTGTTATGTAAAGAGAATACTTATATTCTTTCAGCTTATATTTATAATTGCTATTACTTGCTGGGCACTCAAATGCTCATCCTTGCTTAAACTAAATGTTTTCGATTCACAGACGATCGATTCAAGGCTCGGGGAAAAGAAAAGTCATTCGAATGAGATTTAGTATGAGTTAATGGTTATAGTTAGTAAGACAATGGAATCTATTGTCAGGTATTGTAAGGAATGTATTTGAAGGTCACGTACCTGGGGAAGTAAACTTTGATGTATGTAAATTAAGTTCGAATTATATTATTATTTAGTATTATTCAAACTTAAAGAAATGGTATCGTGGAGAGCAGAGTTAGGGTTTCAAGTACACGGATTTGGGGTCGCCACGAGGTTGGTATCAAAGTCATGAGGTTATAAGCGTTAGAATGCTAAAACCTAGGTTATAACCTTAGTAGAATGGATAACGAAAGTTAAGATAGATATTCAATGGACGAAGAACTACGGTGAAGAGTTATAATCTTAGTAGAATGGAGGACGAAAGTTAAGATAAATATTCAATTGAACCGAGAGGCGAAGTACTCGGTGAGAAGTTATAGGATATGATGAGTTGAAGAGATTCATCGAGTTTTAGTGGTACTAAATAAAATATTACTTCATTTTAATGATGAATATATTTTATTTCATAATGATGTTGTCTCGTTTATTGTGGTCATAGGATGGATGACGAAAGTCAAAATAGTAATTCCTTGACCCAAGAGGCGATGGACTCTAGCGAGGAGTACATGCAGACGGTGAGATGATAAGAGATTTGATAGTTAGGAGCAGCGACTTAAGGGTTAGAGGTGGCGGTGAGATCTGTAATCGTACTCTCCATTTTGGAACAATGATACAAGGCCTGACGCTCACCGAACATGAGATGGAGTTAGCAGAGTTCTGAAGGAGGTTGGAGCGAGAGGAGATATAGATAGAGGCGAGTTGAAGGTTTGATAGAAGCCAAAGACACCGGGATATATACCTTGGAGCGAGCTTTAGACATCGCCTTTATGCGATTCGATGCAGAGTGGATGGAGCGCTTTTCGGCGAGAGAAAGATGGCGTTGATGAGAATTGAATAATTCATCGTCAAAATAAGAGACAACGTATATAAAACTCTTGATTCTTTGTGTATATATATCTTAATCGGGGTAACTTATGTATGTAGATGTCGGGGTGAGAAAGATATGTGGAATAAGAAGGATCGAGATCCATACCCCAAGCTAATATCGAGGCCGATAAGCGGGAATAGAAGCTCAAAAGGAGAGAATGACAGATAATGATTCGGACACTAAAGTTGAAGGCTGCTCAAGCCTCAGCGGAGGTGCGAGGATCCGGAGAACAAGGTTCTACGTTGGAAAGGTGTGGGAGAGATAGAGCGTTGCTTAATATCCAACTGCGCGTCAAGCATTCTTTGGAAACAATGAAAAAGCGAGGATAAGCTCAAAATCCAAATTGATCGGATGGGAGCCTCAAGCAACACTCCGTGTGCGACTCGAGAGGTAAAGGAAAAAAGAAAGATAGAAGACCACGAGGTAGGAAAACACGATAAGAAGAAAGGGAAGAAGATATGTTATGTTTGCGGACGTGAGGGACATACCTCTCATTATTGTCCTTATTTAGAACCCGAGGTTCATGTTTTGTTTGTAAGAGGAAAGGCCATCAAGCGAAAAGATGTCCAAGAAAAGATTTAGGTTATGTTGAGTAGATGTAATGTGTATGATAAGTGATGAACTATTTTCAACTTTTATGTTGGTCAAGATTTTAAATCCAGAGCTTTCGTAGTCACAAAGGGATGGTGATGTTTAAAGCAATATGTCTTTATGGTATGTTAAGTTCTATTAATGTGAGGTGCTTATGGTTGGAAGTACCATGAGTGTAACAAGTTGGATTAATGAAGTAAGTTGTTATAAAGATAGCAAATATTTATCTGAATATTGGTTAATATAGTAAACCAAGTTTCAAAATTTAATATTTTGGAATACATGATTATTTGAGTAGAAAATTTTGTGTTATATGTCGAACGTATACGATGAGGCTTAGAATGTAAGGAAATGAAGAATAATTTACGATTATGTCACCAAGACGAAAACGAAAATGCAGAAAATCAACGGATAATCGAACAACGAACGCCAAAGACTTTAAGGCAATCTTGTTGCTAGGGTATAAAGGATTAGGTGACTAAGTAGAAGCGTTTATGATAGTTAGGATAACGGAAAGGGCAAAAGATAACTTTTATCAATTATACGATAAAAGGGAAATGAGATAAAGAGAAAGTTTGTGGGCAGAAGAGACATATCTCTTCCAATTGTCTCAATTCAAGAATGTATAGCGAATGTTTTATTTGTGAATCAATGGATTATAAGGTGAAAGATTTTTCAAGAAGGAGAAGTGAGATAAGGAATGTGAATACGAGAAATAGCAAGAAGATATAAGCGACAACGAAATAAACCGTAAGTGTCTTCATTATGGTCGTTCGAATATATCGTAGCGATTGAGGATCTTGTGGCATTTGGAAATGGAACTCCGTGTTCTATTGAATAACTTAAATATTTTATATGATTTTCCTATATAAAATATAGCTATATAGATAGTAAATTATTTCATAAAGAAATTTTGAAGGAGGAATTTTGGTTTTCTTAATCAAAATTTTGTTTATCAGAAAGACATGCGTTATGGAGAATAGTTAAAGAACAGTTCGATCAAGTATTGATCGAGGTCTATGTGCAAGGATTATATGTGTTATGTACTCTTCAGTGTATGAGTTTTAGAGCGGTGATTCCGGGGACGGAATCCTTATAAGGGAGGGTGAATGTAATAACCCGAGATTTTCTATATAAAATAATTAAGAAATTTTTTGCGTATAAAATTTTTTTTTTTTTTGACAAGAATAAGTGTCTAGTAATGTGAACGATAAATATGAATATATTTATTACTTGAAAAATTAGAAATAATTTTGGAATAATTAATTACTACAAATTATAATTAATTTATGTAAGCAGAAATGTTTTTATTAATTATTTTTCCATGATAACATGATTGGAAATAATATATGAAGTGATAATTAGAACTTATATAATATATATTTTATTATATGAATTGTTCAGAATATTTAAATCAAGTATTTTAACTTGATATGCGAAAGAGAAGTCAGATATGAGATCCAAACCCTGAATTGGGATTGTGATCAAGAGATGAGAATAATAATATTATATTATTGTTATAATGATTTTACTGAGACAATAATTATGTATTGTGTATATGTAGTGAGATAATATTGAAAAGATAGCGAGTCAATTAGGTCATAAGATATTACCGTCTTTGTGAAACCCTAATTATTAAACTTAGTTATGAGAAATGGTGAGTAGTGATTTGTGTATATGAAGGTTCTTTGTGTATAAGATGTCGGTAATTAGAAGAAAACCCTAATTACTGTTGTATGTCGATAATTAGGACAAACCCTAATTATTACAACCCTAATCGGTTGAAGTTAGAAATCGTAATGACTGTGTTAGAACATACACAGATAATTAGAGAACCCTAATGGTCAATTAGAAACCCTAATTGATGACGTTAAGAAACCCTAATTAGAAAATCCTAATTTTCTATAGAAAACCCTAATTTAAAATTATCGGGTTTAATTACGATGTTAATGTATAAAAGTTTTAATTTACCAAAGGATAGAATTAATTGGTAAATAATAAGAATTACCATCTAATGGTTAAATATTACATTTAATTGCCATGTACAAGAATGCCCATGAAATTATATGCAAAATTACCAAAATGCCCTTTTGGTTTATTAGTGTATTATTAGTAGCATTGTTGCTAGAATCTTTGCAAAAGCTAGCCAACCACCACCTTCTAGAATTCCCTCATGCTACTATACCATTAAACCTCAATTATACCAACCAATTTAGCATCCAAGGCAATTAATTTGGCTTATAAATAGATTGGAAAGTTAACATTATTTTGCACACTAAAATTTCACAAACTCTCTAGACACACTCTCTCAACCTCTAGCAAACGAATTTGCCTTTCCCATAAGCTCCTAATCAAAGCCCAGCCACCACAAACAACAAATCAGAAGCATCAAAGGATCAAAATCAAGAAATCAAAGCTAGAAAAGGTAAAAACCCTAAATTCTAGAAATCCTTCGATTCGATGTTAATTGATGCAATTAATTGTTTAAAGTTGTGTAATAAGGAGTCTATTAATGTTCTGAGTTGTAAAAACACAGACCCATAACATCAAAGTGCACGAATTTGAAGATTTGAGCAAGTTGGAAAAACCGAATTCTGTGATTTTTGGGCAAATGTCAAGACTTATATCTCTGTGATTATTTATTGTTTTTGTTGTTTAAAAGTTGTTAGGTGTAGCTTGTTATGTGTTCTTTAAACTCCAAAAGGAATCAGGTCTATATCTATTGTAGATCGGGATTTATAAGTCATCAAAGTGGGTTGGCCAAGGCATTGGCCATTTGTTTTTCAAACCCCAGAAAATATTCTAAGTGTCCGAGAATTTTTTTTTGGAAAATGTCGGGCCTTATATCTCGGTCATCTTTAATGTGTTTTGTGTTCTAAAGGTTGATATGTGTAGCTTGTTATGTGGTATTTAACCTCCAAAACGAATCAGGTCCATATATATTACGGATTAAGAGTTATTTAAGGTCAAAGTGGGTTGACCAAGGCATTGACGTGAAAAATTCAGGCGGCGAGAATTTTCTAAGTGTTAATTTTTCCCGACAAGGTTTGACCATACTTTAGATGCTTGATTTCTTGTTGTTATGATGATGTTAAGTGTTAGAGTTGTAGTCCTACATGTTGTCTACACACACTGGAATTGATAGATCACATAAACGCGTTACACGATCATCAAGTTATAGAGGTCCAAAGTAGGCACCTCGAATCATTCTTCGTGAAGAAACGACTTTGGTAGCTACTTTGATGGCTGATTTATCCAGATCTGATGTTTGTTTAGAGGTTATGATTGTTGGATCTTGTAGTCTTGTATTTCCTCTACAAGAATCAATTTATAGATTGTCCAAATTCGTTAAGATGAGAGAGTTATTCACGGTCAAAGTAGGCTACCTTCGGTTACGCCTTATGAAGATCTGCAGGTAGGCTTAAGAACACCTATAGCGACACTTACGTCACTATAGGGGCCTTTATGACATTTTAATTATTTTAATTTACGATTTTAGGAAATTAATTTAAAAATTAGAAAAATTAGTTTTTAATTATTAAAAATACCAAATAAATTATAAAAAATTATTTTAAAGTCCGAAAAATAGTTTTTAATTATTTTGAGTATATTTCATAAATATTTATTATTTTTGAAATATAAAAGGTATTTATTTATTTAATTATAATATTAAATAAATGATTTAAAAATAGTTTTAATTCATGAAAAATCATGAAAAATTATTTTATGGTATAAGAAAATATTTTGAGTTATTTTCCATGACTTTTAATATTTTGTGATGTATTTTATTAATTAATTAATATTAATGATATTAAAGTTATTTAATGATTATATTAAATAATTTAGTTTAAAAATGATTTTAATATTATAAAAATCATTTTAAATGAAATTAAAGTATTTAAAAATATTTTAAGTTATAAAATATAACTTTTAATATTTAAAGGATAATTTCATTAATAATTTAATATTAATGATATTAAGATAATATTAGTGATATTTAGTTTATTTAATAATTATTATTAAATAAATAGTTTAAAAATGGTTTTATTATTTAAAAATCATTTAAAGAGGATATTAAGGATTTAAAAATATTTTAAGTTATAATTAATGACTTTTAATATTTGGATGAATAGTACATTAATATTTATATATTAATGGTGATTATTTAAAATAATTTTAATTGTTTTAAAAATCATTTAAGGGTAATATAAATGTTTTAAAAATAGTTTGAGTTATTATAAATAACTTTTATATTTTGGCAATGGTTTCATTAATAATTTAATATTAATGATAATAGAATTGTTTGATGTTTAAATCATTTAATTATGATTAGATGTCAAAAATGCATGATAAATTATTATAAATGCTTTAAAATTATTTTAAGTCATTTAAAAATAAAATGGTGATGTTGAGATACGAATAAGAGTCTTAGACTCGAGTATTTACCCGATAAAAAGCAGCTTGATGCAATCACAAATGCGAATGTAATTCTATAATAGAAAGAAAAGGCTCTTTGTAAGAACATGGATGAGATATTTGAAAAATGTATAAAAGTATAGAATAGAAAGTATGATCACTGCGATTATGTGATGACGTGATTAGACTATGTCTTCAATTGTAATAAAGCGATACTATGTGTTATGATATATTGTTCTAATCGAGCGAATGATCGATTATTGATAGGTTGTGATAAAGAGATAAAACCTAAGTTGAGATTTGTAATCGTGAATCGGCAAGTATCCTACCTTTGCATTTTCTTTATGCAATGGACATGAGTAAGAAGTTTTGAATTATTCTATTCTGTCATGCATTATATACGCTTTGATTATCAACATGTTAGCTCGGATATATATTACATTCATTGATTTCTAAATGGTTATACAAGTGTTCCCACTTGGATAATCATGGCATTTATTCACATGTTGATACACTTTTTCAATTACCCGTATACATATATATGTTGAATTACATATTATTGTTGAGCAAGATTAAAACCTTCGGGTTTGGAACCGTGCATGTATGAACATCCCGATAATGGGAAAAATTTTTTATGCTTTTACGGACAAAGGGTGAGCGATGAATTTCGTTCAAGTTATGTAGTATTGATCAATCTGAGGTACAATCTGGTGATCACCCTCGCGTTAGTAAGTAAGTTATGACGGTTTTTTGGATGAATTTCTCGCTAAACCTTTTCGAAAATGAAAAGAATGTTCATAGTATGATTCTTAAACCCTATTCATGGGTAGAGCCAGAGCCAAATTTAAATAATTTGGAAGAGAGTTGTTATGTGAATGTTTTATCAGTACAGATTACTTCAATACTTTCGATTCGTTGTAGAAGTGTTATGTAAAGAGAATACTTATATTCTTTCAGCTTATATTTATAATTGCTATTACTTGCTGGGCACTCAAATGCTCATCCTTGCTTAAACTAAATGTTTTCAATTACGTACGATCGACCTGAAGGCTCAGGAAAAGAAAAGCTGTTCGAATGAGATTTAGTATGAGTTAATGGTTATAGTTAGTAAGACAATAGAATCTATTGTCAGGTATTGTAAGGAATGTATTTGAAGGTCACGTACCTGGGGAAGTAAACTTTGATGTATGTAAATTAAGTTCGAATTATATTATTATTTAGTATTATTCAGCTTAAAGAAATGGTATCGTGAAGAACCGAGTTCGGGTTTCAAGTACCTAGATTTGGGGTCGCCACAGCTGGCTTGGATGTCGAGATCTTTCGGCGGCTGATAGGGGCCGTGTCAGATAGGTTCCGTATCGATCCGGTCTTTCGGCGTCAGCAGTTGCCTACAAGTTCTCATCTTCACCAGTTTGCTCAGGATATTATAGCAGGGGCCTCCGCAGAGAGTAAGGGATTACCGTGGGAGCAGTTCGACGCTTTCAGCGGTGAGATGCTCCGGATGGTGATTACCCTCTTGGAGGAGGCTTTTCGTCTGCCCCCGCCTACTCAGATATTTTTATTGTTTATATTTTTTTCAATTAAGTCTAGCTTGTTAATTCTCATATATATATATATATATATATATATATATATATATATATATATATATATATACGGACTAATGATTTATATTTTTGATTCTATCAACAGGGTGGCGATGGCGAGTATACTGACGATGACGAGTAGGCGGACGACACTGATTTCCATACACTAGAGCAGCATCGTTCACCTCCGCCCGATGATGATACTTTTACTAGTTTATAGTTCATTTATATTCATGTTATTGTAGAATATTTGTATATATTGTAGTGTCCAATTGCGTCTGTATAAGTATTGTAGAACATTTGTATATATTGTAGTGTCTAATTGCGTCTGTATAAGTATTGTAAATTATATTGTTTATCATTTATGGAACATTAGCTTATATTTGTAATTGTTAGCTCAGTAGTGTTGATGATAATTAGTTAGTAGATTACGTTTTGCTGGATATGTTGCTATCGTTTTTAGCGCTAAGTTGAATATTTGAATGTGAGATACAGGTTTATATTAATGTGTATTGGGTTGTGACAGGTTACAGGTACATAAATGAGTTTAAACACCTGGAAACTACACTTTTTAAATCTGTATTTAAAAAAACAGTTAATTCCGACGGAATAAGGTATTTTCGACAGAAATTCCGTCGGATTTAATAATTAGCCATTTTTTAATAAATACCGGTATATTTAAATTTTCAGTCGGAAATAGGTTAATTCTGAGGGAATCTTTCTATCGAAAATAAGAAATATTATACTCGATGAAAAGTTTCGTCCTATTTATTCAGTCGTAAATAGCTTATTTTCGACGAAATTGTGTCGGAGATAAATTCGTCGAAGATAAGATAGGTACGACAGAATTTGTGACAAATGGTATCTTCGACGCGTATATATACGACCGAATTTCTGATGGAATATTATGTCGAAAATAACTTATTTTTGACTGAATAGGCTTATTTTTGAGGAAAAAATCCGTCAGAAATAAGACTTTTTCTTGTAGTTTAATATCTAGTAACTACTTTTATGTTATCAAGGTAGTATAGATATGTGGATGTTTAGTACTGTATAGCACTATATCTTGAGTTTAAAAGGTACTCGAATTTGAGGACGTTGTAGTTGTTTCTTACCAATTAATTTTTATAGATAAGTTAATTTAAATTACTATTTTTATAAATTTTTTTGAATAATTACAAAAGATCTCTCGCATGAAAAGTAAATTAATTTCATACTCATGCATGTGAGATCGGGGGATCCTAGAACTATCAAAATATTTGTAAAATGGTAACATTTTAAATTATTTGACTCAATTATTTTTATAGATGGATAATTCATGCAAGGCACGAGCATATACATGCATGTCGATTATATATATATATATATATATACGGTCCGGATTAAGAGCATACCCCTTATTCAACTCACCCGAGCTCACCCTCTGGCAGCGGACGGCGATGGATGGTTGGTCGTATATATAATAAATGCCTATACTTTTTAGCGACGCTTATATGTTGTCCGTCGCTTAAAAAGTATAGACGACGGTTGTATGATCGAACCATCATCGCCGTCCGTCGCTAAAGGGGGGTGAGTTCGGATGAGTTAGATAAGGGATGAGCTCTTGATCCTTGCTCTCTCTCTCTATATATATATTGTTATACATGTATGCATGTAAGTACTTAAAATTGATATATTTACATGATACGAAGAGTTTCGTAAGATTAAATTATTGTATATACATGCATGTTCATACTTAGGAATGATAAATCCACAAGTTACGAAGAGTTTTGCGTGAATGTATACATGACATAAGTACATTGTATTAGCAAAACTTTTCAATATTAGAAAGAAAATGGCAAAATTAATAAAATACTCATTGTAATTGGAAAATTTTACTGATTATACAATTGAATTTTTAATTTTTTAAATTATCCTACTAAACTAATTATTATTTTAAAATTAGATCATTCCGTTAAAAAAAAATAAACGGACGTTAATTTTTTATCTACAAAACTAATGAATTGTCCACTGTACTTGACACGTTTTACTGATTATACAATTGAACTTTTAATTTTTTAAATTACCCTATTAAACTAATTAAAAAATAATTATTTTAAATATTTTTAAAAATAATTATTATTTTAGTAAAAATATTAGAAACTTTAATTTTTTCCATAAAATGAGTAAAGTTTCATAAAATATAGATTTAAAAAAAATTAAAGTTTTATGAAACCTCTTGATTTTTAAAAAAATCTATTTTTTCTTTTGAAAATAAAGTTTATTTTTTGAATCTATATTTTATAAAATTTTACTCATTTTTATAAAATATGAAAAATTTCAATTTTTTTCTTTAAAATAATATTTATTTATAAAATTATTAATTTCTTTTTTGAAAAAATTGAATCAGTTTTTTAATTTATCTTTTCTTTTTTTTTTAAATTTTTATTTTATTTTTTAAAAAATTTCTAATATTAAGAATGGGTAATTACATTAAAAATTAATTAGACATTAATTTAATTTAAAATCACTTTAATTTTTTTGAATCTATATTTTATGAAACTACTCATTTTATTAAAAAAAATATTCTAATATTTTTTACTTAAAATAATAATTATTTTTAAAAATATTTAAAATAATAATTTTTAATTAGTTTGATTGGGTAATTTGAAAAATTAAAAGTTCAATGGTGTAATCAATAAAATGTGACAACTACAGTGGGTAATTCATTAGTTTTGTAGATAAAAAATTAAAGTCCGTTTGTTTTTTTTTTAGCGGAATGACCTAATTTTAAAATAATAATTAGTTTAGTGAAGTAATTTAAAAAATTAAAAGTTTAATGGTATAATCAGTAAAACATGCCAACTACAGTATGTATTTTATTAGTTTTGTCGAAAAAATATAATAAAATTATTTAATAATTAATTCAGAATTAACTTTTGACCAACTAAAATGACTGTCAATTTATAAAATTATTACAAATCGACTCAGGATAAAATTACCCAACGCCCTGTTATATTTAGTTATTGATTATAATTGTATTAAATTAACGTTTTCTAACTTTTGACCATTTTGATTGGAGTTGAACAAACATTTGTTTTTCGTTGAAATTATAATTTCAAATATGATGTAGAATATTTTATATATTAATTTTTTCTTTTACCAAGTATTGAACTTTAAAGTTTGGTTTTTTGAACCTAGCTAGCTTACCTTTAAATTTTACAAATTAATCAAAAACCTATGGGTTTACAAGTATATATAATTTTCTTAATACTTAATTTTAGAGTCAGAAAAAAATTGGTAGTAAGAATACACGTTGAAGTTTAAAATGGGGGAAATTTTTTTCCTAGGTTTACCAACAACTTTCATTTACTCATCTTTGACAATTCGATAATAATTTGTGTTTGATTGCATTTAACAGTCCATCTCTTAATGTCTCTTAAAAATTCACATATTTATATTAAGAAATTACCTAAATAGTTAAGATACAAAGGGTTGGGGCGATCAAGGTGCACCTTAATGGCCAGACCACATCTGTCCGGTGCGATCATTATTTTATTTATTTATTTTTTTAACCACAATTATGAGAATAAAAAATAAAAAATAATAGAGCAAGTTTGAACAAAAAACTGTAAAAGGAAGTGAACAAATGTACTTCCTTTTACAGTTTTTTGTTCAAACTTGCTCTATTATTTTTTATTTTTTATTTTTTATTCTCATAATTGTGGTTAAAAAAAAAATTTAAAAAAATAATATTGCACCGGACGGTACCGATCATTAAGGTGTACCGGACGCCCCCCCCAATTTAGATATAAATATGAGTCTAAACTATTCAGAGGAACTCTTAATACAAAAATGTGAATTCTTAACGGTTATTAAAAAGTAAACTGTTAACATGCATTAAGATACAATCAAACATCAATATCTTAGTCCGCAATAGGTGTTGAATCCATTCTCTAAACAATAATAATTAAGATTATCTTCACTTATCATAAAAAAGATTATAATTAAATAATTAATATATCAATAAATTTATAACAAAATTAAATTACGATTAACTTAAAAATTTATGGAATTATTACCTATTTTATATATATAATACATTATAATTATAGCAAAACTCGTTCATATATACAAATCAGATTTCACATATTTTAACGTGAGACTGGTATTAGAATTCAAAACCCCTTCTTAAGCATGCAAATTAGAGCGCGTGAGTAACATAGTTCCATTATGTAAACATGTGGGGGCTGCTTGTGTATATAATTCATGTCCGTATTATGAGACCCCCTCTTTCTTCTTTTTCGACCTTTTGCTTTCTCTTCCCTCCTATTCTTTCTCTCTCCTCTCTCTACTTCTTTTTTTCCCTCCCTGGATCTCTGACTCTATTGTCTCTGATCATCAACACCACCTTCACACCTTCTTCATCCTTCATCAAACAATTCATTTTCACCCCTAAATTTATCAAAAATTGTACAAAGATCCCTCCAGTTCCACTGTTTTTGCATAGATCTACATATATTCATATCTATTTCTATTCCTCTAGTAGGACCACTATATATATAAATATCTCAAACTCTATCTACCAAACAATCTAGTTATTTCAACTAGAGAAAATTTGTTCATCAACTTATATATATATATATATATATATATATATATATATAGCTGGTGGGTATTAATCAGAAAGAAAGAAGAAAAACAAGATGACTCCAGCAAATTTAGCCGGGCAATTTGGAGATACAACTTACACAAAAGTGTTTGTTGGGGGTTTGGCTTGGGAGACTCAGAAAGAAACCATGAAGAAGTATTTTGAACAGTTTGGTGAGATCTTGGAAGCTGTTGTCATCACTGATAAAATCACTGGAAGATCCAAAGGCTATGGATTTGTATGTGTGTGTATATATATATTTTCAGCTTAATTTATCTTTATGTTTTTCTTTTTCATATATTGGTAGGAATGAATTAATGAATGATTATTTTATTCTGATAGCTAGATTTTCTCTTGAGTTTTCATAAGATCTTACAGAAAATGTAAGATCTAAATTATGGATTTTCTCTGTAAATTTTTAAGTTTTTTTTTTAATATTGTTTTTTTTTTTTTTTAAGGTTTGGATAGTGGTTGAGTTATTATTGTTGTTATTTATTTCCAAATTAGGTAACTTTTCGAGAACCAGATGCTGCCATGAGAGCATGCGTTGATGCTGCTCCTGTGATTGATGGAAGGAGAGCTAATTGTAACCTTGCTTCTTTGGGCGTTCAAAGATCTAAGCCCTCCACTCCAAAACATGGTACTATTCATTCATTTCAATCATACCTTTTGTTTTTTCCTTTTTTTATAATTTTTAAATTATCTTCTTTTCTTTTTTTTTTGGGTACAATTACTAACAACTCTAAATTCTCCCCTTCGTAACACTTGGTTGTGACATTAAAATAAAATTTTCAATTTATAAGATCTAGCAGCGAAATTTTCAATTCAATTTATGATTTGCTTTTCACTGCAAAGAAATATACATTTTGCATGTAAAAATTATATATAATCATTATCACAACACAATTGATAAAGTTTCATCCTGAAATTATATATATATATATATATATATATATATATATATATTCCTTTGTTAAATTTGATATTAAATGTTGTTTTTTGGTATAATTTCTTCAAAATTATTTGCTAAGTACATTAACAAATCCATGCAGCTAGCTAGCATGAATATTCCTCCAATTATGGAATTGGAAAAGTTGTATCCTCTCTAGTGTTTGGTTCTAACGAATGAGAATGAGTGACAGCCCATTTTGCCTAAGAATTGCTTTACAACCACAAATATACTTGGACCGGAAGATATGTTGTAGAAAAGCATGACAGCTCATTTCTACTGTTTAAGAAAAACACTTTTTTCTTTCTTTGGGCAACTAAACTCATCTAATTAACTAGTACTACTGCTTAAGGACTTGGACACTAATTAATTAACTACTCTTCTTCCTCTAGTCCGAGTTCTTAATTAGATATCAAGGGATTTAAATTATAAACAGTTCGAATTGATAATTAATTTGAGCAGTCTTATAAAAATAAGTTGCATACTAGTAGAGAATTGCATTCGTTTGTAACAAAAAAATTAACGCTACTCTGCTATATAAATACAAATTATTTCAATAATATGTCCAGTTAAATTGTCTATTTATACTGAATCAAAAGTTCATTCATTGTTAGATCATCAGAAATATATATGTATATATATATATATATATATGTATACATATTATGTGTATATATTTAACAGTAATGAAATGATTAGCAGGAGGAGGAGGTGGCCGGAACTTTAGGGTAATGAGCAATTTTCAGGCAGCAGGGTTTCAAGGTGGAATGGGAACAGCTTTTCCTTCTGCAGCAACCTTCCCTCATTATGCCATCCAACAAGGGATACCTTACAATCTTTATGGGTACTTATTTATATATAATTAATCTTTTATTTTATTTTCATCACTCTCTCTCTCACTCTCTCTCTCTCTCTCTCGCTCTCTCTCTCCTTCTCTCTCTCTCTGCACGTGCATCGCCAACTCATGCACACCCAACTCATTAAACTTGATTTTCTGTACAAAAGCCTGCTTATCCCCCACAAGGAACCAATCATAATTTTACAATACACATGATTATTTGCGTGTATCCCATGCATTCAATAATTTTATTACATTTGAAGTATGGTTATATATCAGAAACGTTGATCCCTATTAAATAAAATAAGATACAACATATTTAATTTTCATATCACAATTCAAATTGATAGTATTCAATACATAGAATACAAGATGATAAGAGCTTCCGTTATTTAAACATAGCAATAAGTAAATTTTTATTATAACAAAAATAAAAACGTTGTCATCTCTTTCTCTTTCTCTCTACATTGAGTTTTCTAATTAATTAGAAGTATAGTCTTAAAGTACAAATTTGGAAATATGAATTTTCTAGTGTAAAATTAACTATTTTTCAATATATTGTACAATTATATATATATATATGCAATATAATTATGTCAATATCGCATTATTTACATTAAAATTAAAAATTTTGCATTCCAATATAGTTCCCGAAGATTAGTATTTCTCTCTCTCTCTCTAGATCTGTCTCTGACAGAGTGACAGTGGTCAAACTAGCCTATAGAATTGGACCATTTTAAATAGTAATATTAAAATGTACAGCTCATACTTACAGAAAAGTTGATCCCTTTGGACACATGGTGTGCGGCCATTTCTTGTACAAAAAGTATTCATGCATGCTCGCGCATTGCAGTTTACATGTTACTGCATTACTGCGTTTGTAATAACTTATCTAACAAGTCTCCTAAAAATCATTTTTCTTTTTTACACTTCTTCTTTCTTTTAATTTGTTTTCCTTAAAAATTTGCAGGTACTCCCCATATTCGCCAGATTACACATATCCTACGGTTTGTAATTATCTTTTCTGTTATTGAGACTTGGTTTATGATTTGTTGATATATATATATATATATATATATATATATGTTGGACAGTTCTAATCTAGAAAATGTTTAATACAAAATTAATAAACAATTTTCGTACACAATGATGAATTATGTGAGGGCTGGTAAAATTTCCCTTTGTTCAGAAATGAGAGTTTCGCTTTCGTTTTTTTGTATCCTAAAATTTGATAATTTATTTTTTAAAATAAACTAAAATGTGACTTAGTGGTCAAATTTACCTGAAGTATAGGTTATGTTAGTTTGTAACAACTTTTAGAGGATTATTACAATCCTATATACTATATTCTTAGTATTATTATATAATTCTAGTATGATTTATTGATTTGATTCCTTTTAACAAAATAAACATGTTTATCTTGAGCTAAGAATTGAGAATTGTTCTTATTGACATGAATTTAAAATTTTAAAAAAAGGATTTCTCCTTTGTGGACAAAGGCCGTATGTTTTCTGTTCTAAAGTTGTGCAGTAAATTTATTGACTAAAATGCAAAATTCTCTACTGTATTTTTGTTCATGCGATGTTTTTCTTTTCAATTTGACTAATTAACAAATTCAATTCTTCCTTCCAAGTACAATTATTAGTGTAAAATTCTATCTTTTATTGTATAATTAACTGTACAAAACTGATACAATTAAAATGTATAATTTTGAATTATTAATCGTACCATGCATGAGAGTTAATTACTATATTATAAAATCATATATTATATTTTCACAAAATGATAAACTCCGTTACATTTTTGCATTTTAGTCAATTTTATTTGTATAGATTACTCTTTCCTGGTCAATAATGCATAATTTCTTAATTTATTTCTAAATTTTTCATGGTCATTTTTTGGTGCAGAATTACTATAGTGTGTATGGAGGGGCAACTGCTCAATATCCCATGTACGGCACAACTGGTGCCGGTGGAATGATCACCGGAGCAGCGGCAGCGGCAGCCGCCTTCTACCCCTACCTGAACTTTGGGGAAGGAACTACAGCAGCCGGAGGAACTGCCGGCAGCGCCTACACCGGTGGACAGGGCTATGGTTATCAGTACCCGCACGGCGGCCACCACCACCTCTATCAGTATTCAGCCCTTAACTCAGCCGCCGCTTACCAGCAGCATTATGGTGCCCCCATGTCTCTTGCAACTACTCCCGGAATGCAATCAGGTTTGTACATTCATATAAACTTAGTACTCCTTCAATTCCATTTTATGTGGCCACCTTTCTATTTGGAATGTCCTAAAAAGACAAATGCAAATATGTCACTTCAATTGATTCGAGGTTTTTATCCCTGAATTTAGGTATTAGCCAAAATTCTCTTTTAAAATATAATTAATAGTGCAAAATTACACTTTTTAGATCAATATTACACTTTTAAAGGTATAGTTTTATACTAAAAATAAAATCATAGTATGATGAGTTTTCCAATTAGCTGGTCAAATTTAAAAACGAAAATATCACATGAGCAAATGACAATTTTGCCCAAACTGTTAGTCATGTTTTTCAAAATCAAAGTACTTTAGTTTCGATGAGAATAGCATATATTACCGCCTTTATGTAAACTTATGTTTGAAAACTATCTATACATTTTTACTTTTTAACTTAATTTCTGAAATTTTAACAATTTTAAATTGATACAATTTTATATATTTTAGTACTAACTAAATATATCGTAAATAAACTAAAAGCTGGAGTTCAGATCTTCTGTTTCATTTTATTTCTCATCTCATGTCCCATGTTAGGCATATATTGTTGCCAAGTGTAATGTATATAATTACATTTTTTTAATTAATTTTTTTATATAAATAAGTATTACATAACACCAATACATAAAAATTACATTAACTAATTACTATATTTGTTATTTTTTAAATTTAAATGAATTCATTTCTTAAAGAAAGAGAACTATATATATGGAACACAATGCTGAATTGTTATTTCCTTAAAATATGACCTAATTTAAAGTGGGCACATAAAATGGGACAAAGGGGGTAGTTATTTATTTGTGTGTATATTCTTATAGCCTGTGTTTTATTCTTCTTTGCTCTTTGGCCCTAGCATAGTAGAAAAGATCTTTTCATGCAGGATTTGCAATTAAACTGCCTGCATAAAAGTCTGAGACATGCATCATGGTGTTGATTTATTGCGCACACAAAGCATAAACTTATAATGATGTACTACAATTTATGTCACCCCAATTTTACACTACTTTAACAGCGAGCATATCTATAGTGCGTAGGCTATTTTAAGCAGCAATAAATTAATTTGAATGCAGTAACAGTTGCAGTTATACAATAAAAAGACCAATCGACACATTGGGAGAAAATAAATTTACAGCAGAAAAAAAAAAAGTCTTTTGATTCTAGCTACTATATAAGTAGTATAATATATAGTGGGTACAATGTAGGGCCTGCAAGACTATGATGATCACTTAACTACATAATTGATGATCATGATGCTGAAACAATAAATATTCTAACCTAGTAAATAATCTCTTTACCTACTAGTCAAAAGTTTAAATTAATGGAGACTTTTAAAAATTATTTTGAAATATTTTTAAATTTAAAATTGATATAATGTATCAAAAAATTATGAAATAATAAAAATATTATAATTAGTAGTACTTTTTAGATAGTGTACGGTATTTATCATAGTACATTGATTAAAATTAAATGTAATTTTGTCAATTTTGAATTTAAAAATATCTCATATTAATTTTAAAAAATCAAACTTAATCTTATAATTTGATTTTGAAATACCAGAAAAAATGTAACGAGTGCCAAATAGGAACCCCTTACCATCCCTGGCTGTACGTACCTGTAAATCTGTATGTGTATTTGTTACTTGAATTCTTTTATTTATTTGAAAATATAGTACTTCCTTCTGCAAATGATAGTCCTACATTTTATGTTGATTATTCTTATTTTTGAAAAAAATAAACATTGATATGTATTCGGGAAAAAACGGTCAATAAAATAAAGTTTCATATATATAGTTTGTTTTTAAGATCGAGACACTAATATTTTTGACAGTTTGTTTTGCTGTGCCACAGGCGTGACAATGGCTCTCCAAGCACCAGTGCCTCATCGTTAAGAGATTCATTCATCTCAACTCTCCCTCCTCAGAAGCATAATTCTGAAAAAAGACCTTTGGCCTAACCATGGTTCTCCCTCTTTTTCTCTCTCCTCTTTCTCTCACGAGGGAGGCCCGGCCCTGCCCATGCGCGGCGTTCGAGTCTTCCCAAAATAGAAAACCCCCCATAGGGGTTACCATCAGAGTTTGGAGAAAAAATTCTCCATCTTTGTTTCTTTTTACAGGAATAAGGGTTTCCTAAAAGAGAAACAAAAGCATGCATATGCATCTCACCAACTTTAGCAATCTAAAAGAGCTAAGTTGGATCATCAAATGTGTTTAACCTCAGTTTAATTAGCCGCGGAACGGCTAGTTAATCAAACAGCCCATTTTAAAAAAAAAATGCAAATTCAACTGGTGGCGCGAAAAAAATGATACATTTCACAACTTCACCGTGTTGATCTTGGTATGGCTGATTTTTCTCAACTTAATTTTTTCTTTTTCCTCTTTTTTTAAAGCTAATTCATCCATCTTGTAGTCTTAGTAGTTTAGGCAAATCCCGGGCATATGGGTTATATATGCCCCAATTTTTATTTTTATTTTTGTGGTAATTTCAACTCTAGTTTTAAGATTTTAAAACTGTGACTAGCTTTTTATTTTTATTTTTTTCTTTTTGTTTCTATTAAATCTTTTTTTAATATTTAGTTTTTAAATCTTTTACAGTCTTGGTCTAACAAAACCATTCATCTCTTCTTCGGGTTAAGGGGAGATGATGGATTCCACTAACTCCTGCATTTGTATCTCTTTAGTTTGTAAATTTACTGGGGCTAAACTACGGGAGTTATAGCCAAAATCACCACAATAATAGGTGGGGATTTTTTTGTCTTTTTGCATTTAGCAGTACTCATCCTTTTACATGTAGGAGCTCCATTAATGGCTATGGAGCTCAGATGCATCCAAAAGTAACCCTTGGAAGATATTTTTAGTCTCTTGGGTTTTTCTCCTCTAGTATATCAACCATGGTTAGGACTCTGGTCAATCAATCTCATCCTCACATCTCTCTCCCTTTCTACTTTCTCTCTCTTAAGTACCTTGAGATGTATTAATTAGCCTATGGCGTTTGTATTGTAACTAGGATTTAATTGATGTTGCTGAAAAAAAAGACTTCATTCTCTGTTCATGTTGTGACATGAGAATGAATAAAACTCTACTCACTCCTTAATTTGCTTAAGTAATTAATTTAGAGACTTCTATTATGCTTATTGTATTTGATCCTTTCATTGTTCATGCCGAGGTCATTTTGATGGTTCAAGCTATTAAAATTGGTTGCATAGATAATATTTAGCGCTATTAATATTTAATTATATATCTCGTGTATTGCCAAGAACAGTACTTCTAGGGCAACCGGTCCTACCGACATTGCTAGCGATCGGGTTTTTTTTTACAGTTTCAATATATATCTCGTGTATTATTTGTACAAACATATTTTTTACATGTATTTAAAATGATATTCAAATTATTTTATTCTGTAAAAATTTCAGTTTCAATAAATTTTATAAATTATTTGGGAGATATTTAAAAAAAAAAAAAAAACGATCGCTAGCAATGTCGCTAGGACCGGTCGCCTTAGACTTTTTCTGTCAAGAAATGCATGGCAATGATGATGTTTGTCTCAACTTTTTGTTTTTTTAATTTTTCATTGTTTTTATCTTTCTTGTTCGTTAAAATATTTATAAGCTGTTTTTATATTTTTATATTTTTAATTTTTTTGAGGTCGTGGAATTCAGTACATTTACATTTATGGACAGAGGTGGCAAACGAGCGGGTGGGCGCGGGCCGAGCCGGGCCGGGCCAAAACGACCTGAGTTTTCACGGGCCAAAAAATGTAAGCCCAAAGCCCGCGGGCCGAAAGTGTTTTATGCCTATTTTTTATAATTTTTTGGGCCCAAAATTGAACGGATCGGGCCGGGTTTTGAACGGGCCGGGCAAAAAAGGTCCGGGTTTACGTGGACTAAAACCTACGATTCAAAGCTTGCTTTTTGGTGGGATGAATGAAAGCCGCCCACAGGCCAGTCTGCTTTGCAGTCTATTTATGGATGCTTAATTCGACGTTTAGATCAAAATGAAGAAAAAAGAAGGGATATGAAAATAAAGTGGTTTTCTTTTTTTTACTCCTTCCATCCCTTAATATAAGACGTCTTAGAGAAATTTTTTTGTCACTTAATATATGACGTTTTAGAATTGACTTGTACTAATAGCATGGTTAGACCTGGACCGGACCGACGGTTGAATCAGTAAAAACAAAATCGGTCGACCTTCTGGTCCGATTTGAACCAATGAACCATTTTTGTCTAAAAATTGTTCAAATCTGGCGAACCGGCGATTAAACTGCCTGACCCAACGAACTAGTGGCTGATTTGCGAGTTAGACCAGTTCAACACTTCAACCTTCAGAGTTCATTTTCTACGTTGCCCGAAATTTTTCTCATCGCCTATTTCGCGAACTTCAACCAAATACAGTACAAAATACAACCAAAATATAGTACAAGTTCTTCCGTCTTAAACTCCTAATTTATAGTACAAGTTGTATTTTAATTCCGCCAAATACAATATCAAAATAGGTTTATTTACCTTATTTTTCCCTAACTGAAAACTCTCTTTATACGTCTTCTTTGCCCTTGACTAGGCCTGGCAAAATATGGTTATGGGTTGGTTTTGATTTTGAAAATATGGTTATGATTCCATTTAAGAACTAAAACCATATTAACCATTTTTAATATGGATAATGTGGGTTGAAACTGTGACGCCCCCAAAATAGGTATACATCACCCATTCTGAGTCGCTAAATACATGGTACAGAAACAACTACAATTTTTATTATTACAATTGTCGTGCAAAATACGACAACACACATGCTGTAAGTTTAAATACAAATATTGTCTTCTAGACAATATCCACACTCAAATAAGTTCTCATTACATTTATTGATACACTATTTTACAAAAATAATGAGGACTGCTAAAACAACTGTCTATAACCATCACTCTTTACCCCGACTGGTTCCTGCTATATTCTCACCTCCTGAGAAGAAAAATGGAACAAAAAGGAAAAGGGTGAGCTCAACTAGCCCAGTAAAAAATATTATGACTAAGATAAAGAACAATAATTTATCGTTAGCCTTCAACAAATCGAGATAAAATATAATGGATTTACAGTTTTAGATCAATATTTAATGGAAATAACAATTCAGTAGAAGGGTTAAGTAGAGAATCAAATCTACTATCATCTATGAATTTAAAAGTCCGTCATCAATATTTTATCCCTGTAACATCAATCAATATACATCTTGCATCAATTATTCATCTTTGCACTACGGCCAAAGATATTCATTTGTATCACCAGTTGGTCATGTTCATATCAACACCTGTTCATATTTGCACTACGGGCCAAAGATATTCATCAGGTAATCATTCATCTTTGCACTACAGGCCAAAGATATTCATCAAGTATCACCATTAAAGACTGAGGATGATGAAAAATATTTTAGAGAACGAATCCAGTGAGATAGAAGAACAAGGATTAGGAATTCGTACTTTAGATGAACCAAGTTCAAAAATGCTCCATAATAAATCATAGTGAAGATAAAAACATGGATTCAATTTTAAGAATAAGGGTCACAACAGATAACTTGAAAGGAAGAGAAAAAAATATTTTTTTGTGAACATTACCCGTGAATAGTACCGTGAGTAAAAGATTACTGACGTGAGCGATGGCGTGAAACAAGATGTCCATCATGAAAAGTTCTAAATTTGATTAAAAGTTCAGAACAATATTCTTATGAAATGATATTAGATGAAGCAAAATTTCTAATCATTTCAGGAATTATAGAAGCAATACTTACCATAGTAAGTTCAAATTTAGGAATACGAGATGAAATAATATCGCTTACATAATATGGAGTATGAAAGAAAATAATATTTCTCACGAGTATTGCAATAAAATAATATCATTTACCTTGGTAGAAACTAGATTTGACTGGAGAAAATCTTGCAGAAAAACTACGCTCAAAGTATTCTTATACTCAAGAAAACTCACAATACTTTAGAATATGAATTTCTGAATTGAAAGTGGTGTGTTGAGGAAGGAGGGTTATCCCTCTATTTATAGTGCAGGACGGAGGAAAAATCAAACGAGGCTGTCTAATTTTTCTCCGCCCACCTGCCTAACCTCTCCTTTCTTTTGCCTAACTCTTTAATTTGTCAATAGTTGGGCCCACAATTTGGCAACTTGTTTGCAGGAGAATTTTCCCACTAATTTAGAGAGCATCTTTGCAGGAAGAGTTTGAAATGAATTGCTCATTTGGAAGGCCCACTCTTGGAAATGCTTTGCATGAAATGCAAAAAATATGAAATAGCCATCCACCAAAGACAAAGCAATAATATGTAGGGAAATTCTTCTGCCCGCCAACTTAGAAAAGCATGCAAGAATTTAATTCATATCTGTCCCTTTTTATCACATGCAAATATACATATAATAATATTATTATTTATAATATATTTGAATGAATATTTTATCAGAGAAAATAATTGCCAAACTTTCCAACAAAAAAAAAAATACCAAACCTTCAACAATTAATTCATGCTAGAATTCCTTCATTTATAACCACATAAATAAATCCATCATTTATATCCGCATCAAATAAATATTTATCATATAAATCAATAGTTAATTATTCACAAATAATATTACAGAATCACAATAATGACAACCAGGCAGTTCCCAGGAAAGAGGGGGCTTTTCGATAAGGATTTCTCCTTACTGGCGCGCAATTAGGTGACCAAAGACATTGCCAATAATGCTATCTAATAATATTATTCAAATAATATGAATTATTGATCTGATAATGAAAAATATTGTGCGAAGAATAATTATTGAAACAACAATAATATAAAATATCAACGCAAGCAATTATTGAATCAATAAAATAAAATATTAAGCAAGAATTATTGTAATAATTATCGAGTAGTGCCTTCTTACGTAAGAATCAATAATTCAACAATCTTTATGCAATACCTAAGTGTCTTCTTTTGTGCAACCACACGTGACATCGTATTTTAACCACCGGGTAATCCAACGTTGTTAATTGTGAACGATTATTACCGTTATTTATAAAAACTCAAATTTGTCGTTTTCTTCATTCGACCGCTTATTACGTTATGGGGCCCATAAATGACTACGCTGTCAGTCATGCGAATATTCCCGACAAAAAGAATATTCCCCGACCAAACGAATATTCCCCGACAACAATGATTATTTTATAACCACTTGCTTATTTTGTAAAATTTGCACATTTCACCCATAACCAAAGTATTATATCAGTTAACACCTTTTTTATTTCAAAATAATGAATATAGGAAATTCAATTTTATTTATAAAAAGTTGGGGTCTTACAACCTCCCCTCCTTATGAAATTTCGTTCTCGAAATTGACGTACGTACCTGGTGTTTCAAAAAGGTGAGGGTACCTCGCTTTCATTTTTGATTCCAACTCCCAGGTCATTTCTTCAATAGCATGGTTTCTCCACAAAACCTTAACTTGTGGTATAACCTTGGTGCGTAGGACATGCTCTTTTCTATCCAAGATCTTAACAGGTACCTCCTCATACGTTAAATCTTCGGCTATCTCATCTGGTTCTAACACAATAATGTGGTTCGGGTCTTTCACATATTTACGAAGCATAGATATATGAAAAACATTATGAACACGAGACATACTTGGAGGTAATGCGAGTCTATAGGCCACATTTCCTATTCGGTCAAGAATCTTAAATGGACCAACAAATCGCGGATTGAGCTTTCCTCTCTTTCTAAATCTTGTAACGCCCTTCCATGGAGCAATACGTAACAGTACATGATCTCCAATATTAAATTCCACGTCCTTTCGATGAAGACCAGCATAACTCTTTTGTCGATCTTGTGAGGTTTGAATACGTTGTCGAATCATTTGGATCTTTTCTGTAGTCATGCGTACTAATTCTGATCCCAACAACATTGCTTCTCCCACCTCGCCCCAAAGCATACCGAGAAACGACACTTTCGTCCCATACAACGCCTCGAATGGAGCCATGCCTATACTTGCTTGATAACTGTTGTTGTAAGAGAATTCCACCAGTGGCAAGTACTTATCCCAACTTCCTTTGAAATCTAGGACACAGAGTCTTAATAGATCTTCCAGGGTTTGAATAGTCCTTTTTGATTGCCCGTCTGTTTGAGGATGATATGCTGAACTGAATCGTAAATTCGTGCCCATAGCTTTCTGCAAGCTAACCCAAAATCGTGAAGTAAATCTTGAGTCACGATCCGAAACTATGGATATTGGCATGCCATGAAATCTCACAATCTCATTCACGTACATACGAGCAAGACGTTCAAGGGAAAAAGTCTCACGTATCAGCAAGAAATGAGCAGACTTGGTTAATCTATCAATAATAACCCAAATCGCATCTATGCCTTGTTAAACCTTGGGAAGACCTATAATAAAATCCATGGTAATGTGTTCCCACTTCCATTTCGGAATCTCAAGTGGTTACAATGGACCCTTTGGCACTTGATGCTCCGCCTTTACACGTTGACATGTTAAACACCTCGAGATAAACTCCGCTATCTCTCTCTTCATATTGCTCCACCAAAATGTATGTCGAAGATCGTGATACATTTTGGTACTCCCAGGATGGATTGCAAATGGTGTGTTGTGTGCCTCCATCATGATTCTATGCTTCAAGTCAGAGTCGTTAGGAACGCAAAGTCTGGAGTTGACTCGAAGTATTCCCTCTTCATCGATTTTCGCTTCCGGAATAGTACATTCTTGCACTTTCTTCGTCATACGTATCATCTCTGGGTCTGTGGCTTGAGCAGCTTTAACTCTATCGATTAAAGTTGGTTCTACTCGTATGTTTGATATCATCACGTGGGTACTTGGAGCCTTTAACTCTATCTTCATCCTTTGTAAGTCATACAAAATTTCCCTTTGTGTTAACAACATTGCACTCGTACCCGTATATGATCTTCTACTCAATGCGTCAGCTACAACGTTTGCTTTTCCTAGATGATATTGAATGCTATGGTCGTAATCTTTTAACAGCTCGAGCCAACGTCGTTGCCGCATGTTGAGTTCCTTTTGGGTGAAGAAATATTTGAGGCTTTTATGATCCGTATAAATCTCCACTTTCTCCCCATACAGGTAGTGTCTCCAGATTTTCAACGCAAAAACGACTGCTGCCAACTCCAGATCATGAGTAGGATAATTCCTCTCATATTCTTTGAGTTGTCGCGAGGCATAGGCTATGACTTTCTCATGTTGCATGAGAACACATCCTAACCCTTTGCCTGAAGCATCGCTGTAGATAACAAATCCGTCTGAACCAGATGGTATTGTCAGAACATGTGCCGAAATGAGTCTCCTCTTGAGCTCTTGGAAACTCTTCTCGCATTCCTCGCTCCATATGAATTTTGTATCTTTCCGAGTCAGCTGAGTTAACGGAGTAGCGATTCGAGAAAATTCTTCCACGAATCTCCGATAATAACCAGCTAAGCCCAAAAAGCTATGCACTTCGGTCACCGACTTCGGTTGCTCCCAACTTTGTATTGCTTCAATCTTTGTCGAGTCAACAGATACTCCATGTTTTGACACCACATGCCCAAGGAATGCTACTTTCTTAAGCCAGAACTCGCATTTCCTCAGCTTGGCATATAGCTTGTTGTCACAAAGTCTTTGAAGTACCAGCTTCAAATGGTGCTCATGATCTTCACGGCTTTTGGAATAGATGAGGATGTCATCAATAAAGACAACAAAGAACTGATCCAAATATTCCTTGAATACACGGTTCATCATATCCATGAAAGCAGCAGGAGTATTAGTCAACCCAAAAGACATGACTAAGAATTCAAAATGCCCGCATCGAAGTTCAAGGCGTTTTGGAATATCCTCGATTTTAATCTTGGTGATGATATCCGAGCGAAGATCGATCTTTGAAAAGAATTGTGCTCCTTGTTGTTCGTCAAACAGGTCATCAATGAGAGGTAGGGGATACTGTTCTTGATGGTGACATGGTTTAATTCCGTTAGTCAATATGAAAGTCGCATACTCTGTCTTTCTTCTTTACAAATAAAAGCAGAGCACCCCAAGGAGATGTACTAGGACTTAATGAAACCGATATCTAACAATTCTGTAGTTGGACTTTTAACTCGAAGTTCAATAGGAGCCATTCGATATAGGGTTTTAGAAATGGGCTTTGTGCGATTCAAGATCAATAAAGAATTCAACTTCACGTTCCGGGTAGACCAGAAGTTCTTTGAAATCGTCGGAAATTCACTAACAATGAAATATTATTCAAATCTGACGTGTTTTTGTTCAAGTCCATAACATGGGCTAAGAAAGCTTGACATCCGTTTTTCAATAAACGAATAGCTTTATGGCTTGATATGAGAGTGACTGATTTTAGTGGTTTAGTTATTTGAATTCGTATGACAAGTTGGTTAGGAATATGAAAACTAACAACATTACGAAAACAATCAATTTTGGCATGATGAGTAGTTAACCAATCAATCCCTAAAATCACATCAAATGCAAGGATCTTTAAAGAAATAAGATCAACATGTAATGTGATTGTGCCAACTTGGATCAAGAAAGATTTATAAACTGTAGATGTAACGAAGGTTTCACCCAACGGAGTTTCAACAGATAAGTTAAAGTCCAATTTCTCCGGAGTCAAGTTTAAACGTTGAGCACAAGCAGGAGAGATAAAAGAATGGGTAGAACCGGTATCTAGTAAGGTATAAACTTCGCAAGAGTTCAAGATTAGCTTACCCGTGATCACCTCGTTCAGATTTCTCGCATTTTGGCCAGTCACGACAAACGCCCTTCCTTGAACCACTTTGTTTTGTCTGTAGTCGCCGTCCAAGTTGGACTTGACTTTGCTACCTGACAAAATTGGGCTATGTGACCGTCTTTTCCATAATTAAAACACACCTTGGAAGGCTGTGAACAGTTTGGACTTATGTGTCCCTCCTCTCCGCATCTGTAGCATCTAACTGGCGGTCGTTCTCCTCCCCTAGAATTTGTTGTTGGTCTTTGGTCTTTGGTCTTTGATGTCTTTTCCGTCATTATTGAATCTCCTCTTTTTGAAATTTCCACTTGACTCACCTCTCCTATTGTCATGGCCACGATGACCACCTGAGTGGTTACCGCTTTTGTCCGTATTTTCCCATCCTCGCTGGTTATCATCACTCCGATGACTACTGTCACTAGTATGACCCTGGTTGTGGTCCCTTGGTTGAACATACTCGTTATCACGCTCTAATAATTGAGCCCTGTTTACAACATCTGTGATGATTGGGTAATATACCCATGAATTAATTACGTTTAACCTTAATTTGTTGTGTGTTCGAAGCGTTTTAGAATTATTTTACTTGTTTTAGTGTGTTATGGCAGGATTGTGCGTTGTTAGAGCAATTGGGAGCAATTGGGCTAAAAAAGGCAAGAGTGGGTTTCCTTTCAGCAATGTGGGCGCTTATTCTTAAGTTACTAAAACAGTAGCTTGTATGCTTAATCGTCATTGACAGGAAAGGGCTTGGCGTGTGGAACAGGCGTGGGACTTTACTTTGACTTGCTGTTGACTTTATTTTATGTGTTTTGGAAGTCTAATTGGATTGGGATTGTTGGAATTGGACAGAAAAATATAAATTGATTTATTTTTATTGAATTGGGGGAAATTCTACACAATTAGAGATTGGAGCAAGGAGGGAGGCGGATCTGAAGGCTCAACTTGGAGTTTTCTTCTCTCTTTTCTCTTTTAAATTGTGTAACTTCTTAAGGATGATTTATCAATTAATTGTGGTGTTTATTTCTATCATGAACTAATTCTTTTTATTAAGATTCCAATGGAACCTTTTATGGTGATGGATTGATTATTTAATTTATTCCAATTATTTATGTTGAAGTGAATTATTCATCATGCCTTGTATTTATTGATTAATTATCTGGCCAATAATTACCGTGTTACTCTAGAAGGAATTGAGAAAGGAATTCTAGGGTTAAAATCGGGCATGGTGACATGTGACTTAGTTATTTGCATGATGAATAAGTAGGTTTGTGAATAGAATGAGAATATCTATTTTCTTTGCATGTAATACATAAGGAATTGGGATTATAATGAGTTTAATTCAATTGTTTTGCATAGAGATATAGCAAAAATTAATCTGGGTTAAATAGAAGGTAATTGATCACTCGAGAGAGGGCTTTTGGCATTTGAGAATTCTCATTAACAATTCAAAGAGACATAATAATTGGGATAATTGAATAATTGATTTAGTAATCATAATTGGGGAAATTGGAGTCTTAATTATCATTCATCTGCATTCAAATAATTTTTAATTTGTTCTTGTTTTCTTTTAGCATAATTTCTTGGTTATATTTACAATTAGTTTTCTTAACTTTAAATATCACAATTTTTGGGTTGTTTAAATAAAATTGGATTGATACAATACTAGTAGTTGGAATTTATTAATTAGAATTCTCTGAGGTATCGATACTCTAATTTATCACTATATTACTTGTTGATCGTGTATACTTGCACGTTTGCTTTGATTGTGAAATCAACCAACAAGTTTTTGGCATCTTTGCCGGGGAATTCTTTTGTTAATATTAATTCCATATTAGTTATAATCAATTCGGTCTTAATTTAAACGTTACTTAATTTTTCTTCATGTTTTCGCAGGAATTCTTTGCAAGTGTATGCACACTAGATCAAGGGCACGAAGGGAACTTTTTCCTTATATCGATTTAGATTGAAAGGAAATTCGGAAAGGCAATCGACTAGTGCTTGGTAACACGAGGAAGAAGAAGCTGGCGGATCAAGAAATTCCGTGAACATGGCAGGGAACGATCGAAATCACTTAGGGACTATGCCATCTTAGAATGTTACGGATACTCTGATTGAGCATTAGGAGACCAAAGAATCAATGCTAACAATTTTGAGATCAAACCAGCTACCATTCAAATGCTTCAGAATCAATGTCAGTTTGGGGGTGGTCCATTAGATGATCCGAATGAGCATATCTTGAGCTTCTTGGAAGTTTGCGACACCTTCAAATTCAACAATGTGTCGGAAGATGCTACAAGGTTGAGAATGTTCCCATTTACTTTGAAAGACAAAGCACGCAGTTGGTTATACGCTCAGCCTCCTGACTCAATCTACACTTGGGACGACTTGGCTCAAAAATTTCTAGCTAAGTTTTTCCCGCCAGCTAAATCAGCAAAACTACGAAATGACATTCATACATTCGCTCAGTTTGATGCGGAATCGTTGTATGAGGCATGGGAGAGGTTTAAGGATATGCTCCGCAAGTGCCCATACCATGGAATTACAGTGGATGCAATTAGCGATATTTTGCGATGGTTTAAGAGCATCCACAAGGGCAATTATTGACGCAGCAGCAGGAGGAGCGATTATGTCTAAAAACCTTGAAGATGCATTTCAGTTGTTAGAGACGATGGACACCAACAATTATCAGTGGCCCATGACAAGGTCTAATCCTCCAAAAGCAGCGGGAAAGTATGATGTGGATGCGATAACATCTTTACAATTGCAAATGTCCGCAATGGCTAAGCAGATAGAATTAATGCGCCCACAATCCACTCAGCAGGTAGCTATGGTTTGTGAAATTTGTGCTGGGGGTCATACTATGGATCAATGTGCCATCAATGCTGAAGCAGCACAATATGTGGGGAGTTATAGTAGAACTACTCAGCCTTATCCGAACCAAAATACATATAATCCGGGGTGGAGAAATCATCCTGGGTTCTCATGGAGCAACAACCAAGCTGCAGAACAAGCACCGAGACAGCAAAACAATTCCGGGTTTTAAAACCAAACACAACAACCTGTGCGGAAAGCAAGCTGGGAAGAAGCTTTGGAAAGATTTGTTAAGGCAACTGAGAAAAGGTACGATGAGAGTGATAAAAGATTGAATCAAGTGGAGCTGAGTATACAAAGTCAGACTGCATCAATAAAAAACTTAGAAAATCAATTGGGACAAATGGCACATGCATTGAATAACCGATCACTTGGAACACTACCAAGCGACACCGAGAAAAACCCGGGCAGAGATGAGCATTGTAAAGCAGTAACTCTACGAAGTGGGAAAGAATTACAAGCTCGGTCACAGATAAGGAAAAGGAGGACAAGGCACAAATTGAAATAGAGAAAGTGGTGGATACCGAAAAGCATCAAGATGAGATCTCACAGTAGAAAAATTCGGAACCAACCAGTACAATGCCTCCCATACCGTATCCGCAGAGATTTCAGAAATCCAAGTTAGATAAGCAGTTCTCACGATTTTTGGATATCTTCAAGAAATTGCACATCAACATCCCCTTCGCCGAAGCCTTGGAACGGATGCCGAGTTATGCGAACTTTATGAAGGAGGTTTTGTCAAAGAAGAGGAAATTGGGGGAATTTGAGACCGTAGCATTGACAGAAGAATGTAGTGCTATCATTCAGAATAAGTTACCGCCAAAGCTCAAGGACCCAGGTAGTTTTAATATACCGTGCGAGATTGGAAATCAGTTTTCTGGACGAGCCTTATGTGATTTGGGGGCCAGTATTAATTTAATGCCATTATCCGTGTATATCCAGTTCGGACTTCAGGCTCCACGCCCAACAAATATCAGTTTACAGCTAGCGGATAGATCGGTTACGTATCCACGAGGTATAGTTGAAGATGTATTAGTAAAAGTGGATAAATTTATCTTCCCCGCGAATTTCTTTATTCTGGATTGTGAAGTGGACAGTGAGATTCCGATCATTCTTGGGCGACCATTTTTGGCAACAGGCAGAACACTGATTGATGTTCAAAAAGGTGAATTGATAATGCGAGTTGAAGATCAACATGTCACCTTTAACGTCTTCAAGTCAATGTCGTATCCTAAAGAAAAAGGCGAATGTATGCGGGTTGATATTATGGAGGAATTGGTGAATCATAAACTTAGCACAACTTTTTCGGAGGACTCACTTGAATCTATTTTGCTCGGGGCAGACGAATATAGTAGTGAAGAAAATATCGAATACGTCAAATGGCTAGACACACCAGCAGTTTTCCGGAAAAGCACTCAACCCTTCGACACCATAGAGAGGCCCGTAAGTGAAGGTAAACAGTTCAAACCATCAATAGAAGAGCCACCGGTGCTAGAGTTAAAGCCATTACCACCCCATCTGCAATATGCTTATTTGGGAAAAGACGAGACCCTACCAGTTATTGTTTCCACAGAATTGGACCGTCTGTGAAAAGGAAAAAGCTGCTACGGGTTTTGCGAGAATTCAAAACAGCAATTGGGTGGACTATAGCGGACATTCGAGGTATTAGCCCATCATTCTGCATGCATAAAATCTTAATGGAGGAAGGGGCGAAACCAACCATCGAGATGCAAAGAAGGCTAAATCCCATCACGAAGGAGGTGGTGAAAAAGGAAATAATAAAGTGGTTGGATGCTGGGATTATTTACCCGATCTCAGATAGTTCATGGGTAAGTCCTGTACAATGTGTACCAAAGAAAGGGGGTATGACAATGGTGAAGAATGAAGTGAATGAGCTCATCCCTACTCGAACAGTTACAGGATGGAGAGTGTGCATGGACTACCGCACAAATAAAGCCACACGTAAGGATTACTTTCCCTTACCATTCATTGATCAGATGTTGGACAGGCTAGCGGGACATCAGTTCTATTGTCTCTTGGATGGTTATTCGGGATATAATCAAATCGCTATTGCACCGGAGGATCAAGAGAAAACGACATTCACATGCCCATACGGTACGTTTGCATTTCGGCGAATGTCTTTTGGTTTATGCAACGCACCAAAGAACCTTCCGTGTGCATGATGGCGATATTCTCCGATATGGTCGAGAAAAATTTGGAGGTATTTATGGACGATTTTTCCGTGTTTGGTGATAGCTTTGATTTGTGCTTGCAAAATCTAATATTAGTATTGAAACGATACGTGGAGACTAATCTGGTTCTTAACTGGGAAAAATGTCACTTTATGGTGAAAGAAGGGATTATTCTCGGGCATAGGGTTTCTGCGGTAGGACTAGAGGTGGATAAAGCAAAGATTGAGACTATTGAGAAATTACCACCTCCATCATTAGTGAAAGGGAATCCAAGAGCTTTTTGGGACATGCGGGTTTCTATCGACGTTTCATCAAAGATTTTTCAAAAATCTCAAAACCCTTGTGTTCCTTGTTAGAGAAAGATGTGACTTTCAAAATAGATCAGTCATGTATCGGGGCATTCGAGATTCTAAAGAAGAAGCTAGTATCTGCTCCAATCATTGTGGCGCCCGATTGGTCTCTACCATTTGAATTGATGTGCGACACCAGCGACTATGCAGTGGGAGCAGTTTTGGGTCAACGTCTCAACAAAATTTTCCATATAATCTATTACTCAAGCAAGACGTTGACAGATGCTAAGGTGAACTATACCACCACCGAAAAAGAACTACTTGCAGTTGTGTTTGCCTTCGACAAATTCTGAGCATATCTCATCGGAACCAAGGTTATTGTCTACACAGATCATTCTGCAATAAAATATTTGATCGAGAAGACGGATGCCACACCAAGGTTAATCCGTTGGGTGTTACTGCTGCAGGAGTTTGATTTGGAGATCCGGGATAGAAAGGGTAAGGAAAATCAAGTAGCGGATCATCTTTCGCGGCTGAAAAATGATGAGGTGCAGAGGAAAGATAATGAATTGATTAACGAGAAATTTCCGGATGAACAACTTCTACGAGTGACCACAACATTGCCTTGGTATGTTGATTATGTGAACTATGTGGTTGCTAAGGTGTTACCTCCGGATTTGAACTCGTAGCAACGAAAGAAATTCCTCCATGACGTGAAGCAATACTATTGGGATGAACCGTTCTTGTTTAAAGCCTGCGCGGATCAAATGATTAGACGTTGTATACCTCATGAACAGATGGACAGTATCTTAGGTCATTGCCATTCATCCGACTATGGAGGACATTATTCTGGAGATCGAACTGCGGCCAAGATATTACAATCTGGATTTTACTAGCCTTCGTTATTCAAGGATGCATATCTTTATGTGCTAAAGTGTGACAGATGCCAACGCGTTGGTAATATCTCCAAGCGAAATGAGATGCCACTCAACTCTATTTTGGAGGTAGAATTGTTCGACGTTTGGGGCATTGATTTCATGGGACCGTTCCCCTCATCTTTCAATAATCAGTATATTCTGTTGGCAGTGGATTATGTCTCCAAGTGGGTAGAAGCCGCAGCTTTACCCACAAACGATGCTAACGTCGTCCTGCGATTTTTAAAGAAAAATATTTTCACGCGATTTGGGACTCCACGGGCAATAATAAGTGATGAGGAACACATTTTTGCAACAAGCGATTCACAAAGTTCTTTGGTGAAGTATGGGGTTCGCTATAAAATCACAGCTGCGTATCACCCCCAAACCAATGGCAAGCCGAGGTTTGAATAGGAGGTCAAGAGAATTTTGGAAAAGGTGGTCAATCCGTCTCAAAAGATTGGTCTTTACATCTTGACGATGCTCTATGGGCATATAAATGAAAGATACAAGAATCCGATCGGTATGTCACCTTATCGAATGGTTTACGAAAAAGCATGTCACCTCCTAGTCGAGCTAGAACATAGTGCACACTGGGCCATTTGGAAGCTTAATTTTGATGAACAAGCAACAAGTGAGAAAAGGTTACTGCAGTTGAACGAGATGGATGAATTCCGCTTCAACGCTTACGAAAACGCAAAACTCTACAAGGAGAAAGTCAAGGCTTGGCATGATAAGAAAATTCTCGATAAAACATTTGAACCAGGCCAACAAGTCTTTCTTTTCAACTCGAGATTGCGTTTATTTCCAGGAAAACTGAAATCGCGTTGGTCAGCCCCTTTTACAGTCGTGTCTGTTGCACCACATGGTAATATCGAGATATAGAAACCAAATTCAAACAGCCCATTCAAGGTTAACGGCCAAAGACTCAAACATTACTGGAGTGGACCTATTGAAAGGCAAACTACAGTCATATATCTCTCCGACCCCGTGAACAATTGAGCAACTTAGCAAAGTCGGGCCGTCGATAGTAAACCAAGCGCTTATTGGGAGGCAACCCAATCAATTTTCATTTATTTTATTTTATTTCTTAGAGTATTTTATCTTATTCTTTTTATCTTTTGCATAAATTGTCTCTATTTTTAGTATTAGAGAGTAGAGTTACTCTTCATGGTGGGTGGTTAATTAAATATCTTGTTGCAGGTGAACAGAAGTGTGAACAAGGAATTGTTGAAGATTCTGCCTACGAGCGCCCCGACGCTGTTTGTACGTACAAAAATAGTGCCCCGGCACTAGAGCGTTCATGAGTATTCTGCTTAATAGTGCCCCGGCGCTGTATTCCTAGGCTTAAATAGCGCCCTGACGCTAAGGGCCTCCTGAACCTACTGCCTAAGAGCGCCCTGGCGCTGTTTGCAAGTACAAAAATAGCACCCCGACGCTAAAGCGTTAATGAACCTTCACTTTATGGCGCCATTGCTTCCCCATATAAAAAATAGTGCCCATTGGCCAGAGGTCGACAAGAGTCCTAATTTGGTTATAACTGCTGAACGGTTACACTTCTTCCTTTTATTAGCACACGTCTCCTTCCCCTCCATCTCCTACACAATCACTTTCTCTCTCACTTGGATACATCAAAAATTGTAAGGCTTCTTATTAAATTCTAGGGTTCAATCCTCCAGTAGTGACACAATTCTCGTCTACCAAGGTATGTTGAATGTTTTAAGTCTATTTTTGTGCAACAAGCATGGGTATTGATTTATTTGGTAAGTGTTCTATATCCGGATGTGTATCTCATCTAGAGATAAGAGTTTTTTGTTCTATCTTGCATAATGGCCATAAATTGCTTACTTGAAAGCAGAGATTGTATCAATGGGATATTTTTGATTACTAAGTAGTATGAATTGACAGTACCTTAGTGCAAATCTAAGTAATTGATGCATTGCCTCTTAGATGTTTGATGGATTACCTGAGTGAAGGATCCTTTCCACATGCACACTTATCACTATGTCTAAGCACTATCACTCTAGACCCATGTGCCACCACAATGAGTTCAATCTACTGTAGCACTTGTTCTTGGTTTCCATCACACATAGTGAATTAGAGTGGGGATGGTATATATATTGATCTATGCATGTCTTTTACTGCACTCTATAATCACTCTTTTGGGCATCTCTTGTGTTGCATGTACAACTCTATAAGCAGTTGAGCCCATGACTCCATCAAGACACTTGTGCCTATTATCGGTGTTGTTCTTGTGTCAAACAAAGACCCCCATAAATGTGCTCAATGTCCATATATTTTTCAAAGTTTGGGGTTGAGTCATTAATCAATTTATTGAAATTCCAAAATCATTCAATACTAATATATATATGCTTGTACTTGCAGATTCACTATATGGCATCGAAGCGTCGGCGTGGTGAAGGATCGGGGACCGCCCGACTCCACTTCCAAGATTTGTATTGTGGAATTTGTCGGTCTTGCTGACTCGGAAAGATACAATGAGAATGGCTACTCGGTCATTGGTTAGGAGCGTGGGTTGAGTCCGGATCCAAAGAAAGGATGGCGACATACGGCGATCATGATAAGCGAGAGAAATTGGTTCACACTCACCGCATGACCCGATCCATGATAATTGCGGTGGTGAAAGAATTTTACGCCAGCGTGCTCGCATGATCATTATCTGAGATTCGCCGTGGGAAAAAGCGGTGGAAATTGGCGAAGAAGACTTCAATGAGTGTTATCAAGCGCCCGGTAGAAGGTTTTCAAGATGAGTATGCTAGGTTTGTGAGTGATGGGCCAGATTACGAGCAAATAATTCGTGAGCTTTGTCAGCCGGGCACCACATAGACGGTCCAGGAACGCGAAAACATGACTTTCCCATTAACGAATCTCAGCTTATATGGGAAGGCATGGTATGCGTTCATTTGCGCAAAACTCATGCTATTCACCCATGTGAGTCATGTTACTAGGGAACGTGCAGCGCTTCTATACTCAATCATCAAAGGATTTAAAATTGATGTGGGCCATCTCATCTTGCAATCTGTCCTCCGAGCATCTCGTGGGAGTACCACTGGAGGATTACCACATCCGTCTCTCATCTGCATGTTATGTGACAAGTTCGGCGTCAAATGGAAGTTCGACGAGATGATCCAAAAGCCTATGCGGTGTTGGACCACAAGTTGATCGGTAGGCATACAAAGTATGGATTTGGTGGAGCAAACCACCCTAGAGGGATTGGGTTTCATAATTCCCCCTGTTGAACAATCTCAAGCTCTCTACCGTCCAGGCTCCATCTACATACGGTCCCTTGTGCTGCGTATAGAGGTGTGGTTCAGAAGTTATTCCAAGAGAAATCAATGGTTGGTTCTACAATCTTGAAGCCCAAAATGTCACTTTGTCTGAAAGCGCCAAGATGTTATCTTTAAGTATTTGGTTGACGGTTTCTTGCATTGAACGCGATGAATGCCCAAACAATTTCCAAATGTTAGTCTCGGTCGGTTTCCATCTGCTCAAGATCTTGCCGCTTTTTTCCCGTCCGATCTAGAAATGGCGAGGATGATGATGATCCGGTGACGCTTAAGCTCATTAGGGAGTCTCTCATTTTATTTTGTTTTATCTTTCGCATGAGGACATTGCTCTAGATTAGTTTGGGGGTGGTTGTTAAGTTTTATTTTTCTTAGTTGCATGAGTAAACTTGTTTTTAGTTTTTTTTTATGTTGCAGTTAGGATTGCATGTTAATTCCAGCTTTTGATAGTGAGTATATTTGAAGGCCAATGATGAACTTAAAATTGCATGAACAAGTCTAGTAAAGATTGTTGAGTCAGTAATATGATGTTCTTGACATGATTTGAATCCCTATCTGTTTGACACTGATGTTTCAAGGATAACACATTTGGAAAGATGACCATGTTAGTTATGATAGTTTAAATGGATAGATAGTAGAGTTCTAAAGGATGAATGCTATTGAAATGAAGGAACAAGTTAAGTAGCTAGTGAAGACTGAATTTAGATTTGAACTTAAGTTTGGGAAAAATATATGGAGTATACAAGCTTTGAGCTAGTGAATAAAAAAATAAAAAAATTAAAAAAATATAATAATATATATCGTGACTAGTCTTGTTTCGGGGCCTTTGTTACTTGAGTAAGTACGCCCGAAGGGGTATCTTAAAACCTAGCGCCCTAAGGTCTTATATGGTCTGGGAGTCGTTGGTCGAAAGCTCGCTAAGAGGTAGCACTGCTAGCCTAATGAAATGAGACATTGCACAGTCATGGTTAAAAAACAAAAAAAAACGAGAAAAGAGCAAAATGCCCCCGTTTAGCAAAAACAAGCATAAGTATTCCATGTTGAATCTTGAACTTTGGTGATTGTTTAATTTCAGTTGAATCTAGTTTATTTGATGCGTTCTTCGGTTGAACTGTATGAATCTTATTAAGAACTTTATTATCTTTCAGATTTTTGCTTGTCATTGGTCAGTATGGTTGATTGAACACACTCACAATATCAGTAATAACATATTTTGATTTATTTGATTGTTGGGATCTTGTTGATCTGTTTTAACATGAGGTATTAACATGTTTTTGTGATTTTTCTGAGGCCTATGGATATTCGTTAACTATTGAATTGCTGGAATTAAGATCCTTTAGTTAGTTTGCATTTGCATGATGTTTAGTTAATCGTGTTTCGTGTTTTGTGTTTTGTTGCCTGAGGACACGCAACGATTTAAGTTTGGGGGTTTTGATGATTGGGTAATATACCCATGAATTAATTACGTTTAACCTTAATTTGTTGTGTGTTCGAAGCGTTTTAGAATTATTTTACTTGTTTTAGTGTGTTATGGCAGGATTGTGCGTTGTTAGAGCAATTGGGAGCAATTGGGCTAAAAAAGGGGAACAGAAGTTAGTTTACGCTCAGCAACGAAGCGGGCGCTATTGCTAAACTTACAAAATAAGCGCTTATGCTTGATCGTCTGTCAATGACACGGAAAGGGCGGCGTGTGGAGCAGCGTGGGACTTTACTTTGACTTGCTGTTGACTTTATTTTATGTGTTTTAGAAGTCTAATTGGACTGGGATTGTTGGAATTGGACAGAAAAATATAAATTGATTTATTTTTATTGAATTGGGGGGAATTCTACACAATTAGAGATTGGAGCAAGGAGGAAGGGCAGATCTGAAGGCTACAACTTGGAGTTTTTCTTCTCCTTTTCCCTTTTAAATTGTGTAACTTCTTAAGGATGATTTATCAATTAATTGTGGTGTTTATTTCTATCATGAACTAATTCTTTTTATTAAGATTCCAATGGAACCTTTTATGGTGATGGATTGATTATTTAATTTATTCCAATTATTTATGTTGAAGTGAATTGTTCATCATGCCTTGTATTTATTAATTAATTATCTGGCCAATAATTACAGTGTTACTCTAGAAGGAATTGAGAAAGGAATTCTAGGGTTAGAACTGGGCATGGTGACATGTGACTTAGTTATTTGCACAGTGAATAAGTAGGTTTGTGAATAGAATGAGAATATCTATTTACCGCATGTAACACTTAAGGAATTGGGATTGTAATGAGTTTAATTCAATTGTTTTGCATAGAGATATAGCAAAATTAATCTGGGTTAAATAAGGCAATTGATCACTCGAGAGAGGGCTTTTGGCATTTGAGAATTCTCATTAACAATTGATGAGACATAATAATTAGGATAATTGAATAATTGATTTAGTAATCATAATTGGGGAAATTGGAGTCTTAATTATCATTCATCTGCATTCAAATAATTTTTAATCTGTTCTTGTTTTCTTTTAGCATAATTTCTTGGTTATATTTACAATTAGTTTTCTTAACTTTAAATATCACAATTTTTGGGTTGTTTAAATAAAATTGGATTGATACAGTACTAGTAGTTGGAATTTATTAATTAGAATTCTCTGAGGGATCGATACTCTAATTTATCATTATATTACTTGTTGATCGTGTATACTTGCACGTTTGCTTTGATTGTGAAATCAACCAACAATCTGAATATAAAGAAAATTTATGAGAGATAAGATATTGTCGAATCTCGGGTTTTAGACCTCTCAGAAACATCCGCGTCATCGTTCCTCATTTTCTACCAAATGAGGTGCAAACTGGATAACTCGCATGAACTTCGCCTCGTCTTTGGGACACCGTCATCATTTTTTACTGTTCTAGTCTAATAAACTCTACCTCCTTCATATAACGAATACTTTCAGGAAAGTACTTGTCATTGAACAGTTTCTGAAATTTTTCCCAAGACATGTTGAGTGCGAACTTCTTTGGCACGCTTCACAGACTCCACCGATGTCTGCCTCACCACGGAACATAAAGGTGGCGAATGGAACCTTCTGTTCCTCCGTGCATCCCAAGACATCGAATATCTTGGTAATTTGCTTAACCCACATTTCTGCCTTAATCGGATCGGGCTTTCCCTAGAAATCTGGTGGTCCCAACTCCTTGAAGCGCTTGGTTGCATGATGCATCAAGCGTTCTTTATCATTTCCACACAGTATTTTGTACACGAGTCTCCTAAATGCGATTTTGCATGAACTGCAAAAAGCTTCTAAACATCGCATCATTCATCGATTGCTCGGTAGTGTTATTTACAGGAGAAATATTACCTTCCTGTTGCACGTTCTCTTAGTGGTAATCAAAGGTTGTTCCACTGTCTCATAGACTCCATTGTTAACGTTCTCAGCTGCCATTCTTAAAAACTGCCATAAAATAGGGGTTAATTAAACAAATTAATATATCACATAATATCCCTATATTATGACCGACCAACAAATAAGCTTAGGTAGGACACACTAGCGAAGGATTTACTCGTCTCTCCCCTCCTAGTTCTATTCCCCGATCTCCGCTAGAGATCATATCCCTAAGCTCTAATACCAACTGTGACGCCCCCAAAATAGGTATACATCACCCATTCTGAGTCGCCAAATACATGGTACAGAAACAACTACAACTTTTATTATTATAATTGTCGTGCAAAATACGACAACACACATCTTCATAAGTTTAAATATAAATATTGTCTTCAGACAATATCCACACTCAAATAAGTTCTCATTATATTTATTGATACTTTATTTTACAAAAATAGTGAGGATCGCTAAAACAATATCTATGACCATCTCTCTTTACCCCGATTGGTTCTCTGCTATATTCTCACCTCACGAGAAGAAAAATGGAACAAAAGGAAAAGGGTGAGCTCAACTAGCCCGATAAAAATATTATGACTAAGATAAAGAACAACAATTTATCGTTAGCCTTCAACAAATCAGATAAAATATAATGGACAACAGTTTTAGATCAATATTCGCAGCGGAAATAACAATTCAGTAGAAGGGTTAAGTAGAGAATCAAATCTACTATCATCTATGAATTTAAAAGTCCGTCATCAATATTTTATCCCTGTAACATCAATCAATATACATCTTGCATCAATTATTCATACGGCCAAAGATATTCATTTGTATCACCAGTTGGTCATGTTCATCTCAACACCTGTTCATATTTACACTACGGGCCAAAGATATTCATCAGGTAATCATTCATCTTTTACTTCTGAGCCAAAGATATTCATCAAGTATCACCATTAAAGACTGAGGATGATGAAAAATATTTTAGAGAACAAATCCAGTGAGATAGAAGAACAAGGATTAGGAATTCGTACTTTAGATGAACCAAGTTCAAAAATGCTCCATAATAAATCATAGTGAAGATAAAAACATGGATTCAATTTTAAGAATAAGGGTCACTGACGAGATAACTTGAAAGGAAGAGAAAAAAATATATTTTTTGTGAGCGATGACAAGTGAAGCGATTACCCGTGAGCGATGCGTGAGTGAGCGATTGCTGGTCGTGAAAAAGTTCCAAATTTGATTAAAAATTCAGAACAATATTCCTATGAAATGATATTAGATGAAGCAAAATTTTTAATCATTTCAGGAATTATAGAAGCAATACTTACCATAGTAAGTTCAAATTTAGGAATACGAGATGAAATAATATCGCTTACATAATATGGAGTATGAAAGAAAATAATATTTCTCACGAGTATTGTAATAAAATAATATCCTTTACCTTGGTAGAAACTAGATTTGACTGGAGAAAATCTTGCAGAAAAACTACGCTCAAAGTATTCTTATACTCAAGAAAACTCACAATACTTTAGAATATGAATTTCTGAATTGAAAGTGGTGTGTTGAGGAAGGAGGTTATCCTCTATTTATAGTCTGCGAGACGGAGGAAAAATCAAGCGAAGGTACATCTAATTTTTCTCCACCCACCTGCCTAACCTCTCCTTTTCTTTTGCCTAACTCTTTAATTTGTCAATAGTTGGGCCCACAATTTGGCAACTTGTTTGCAGGAGAATTTGCCCACTAATTTAGAAAGCATCTTTGCAGGAAGAGTTTGAAATGAATTGCTCATTTGGAGGGCCCACTCTTGGAAATGCTTTGCATGAAATGCAGAAGATATGAAATAGCCATCCACCAAAGACAAAGCATACGTATGTAGGGAAATTCTTAGCCCTTGACTTAGAAAAGCATGCAAGAATTTAATTCATATCCGTCCCTTTTTATCACATGCAAATATACATATAATAATATTATTATTTATAATATATTTGAATGAATATTTTATCGGAGAAAATAATTGTCAAACTTTCCAACAAAAAAAAATATATCAAACCTTCAACAATTAATTCATGCTAGAATTCCTTCATTTATAACCACATAAATAAATCCATCATTTATATCCGTATCAAATAAATATTTATCATATAAATCAATAGTTAATTATTCACAAATAATATTACAGAATCAAAATAATGACAACCATGCAGTTCCCAGGAAAGAGGGGACTTTTCGATAAGGATTTCTCTTCTTGCGTGCGCAATGATTAGGTGACCAAACCTCTCCTGTGATGAACTTTCTAGACATTGCCAATAATGATATCTAATAATATTATTCAAATAATATGAATTATTGATCGATAATGAAAAATATTATGCGATAATAATTATTGAAACAACAATAATATAAAATATCAACGCATGACAATTATTGAATCAATAAAATAAAATATTAAGTAGTAATTCTTTGTAACAATTATTGAGTAGTGCCTTCTTACGTAAGAATCAATAATTCAACAATCTCATGCAATCTGGGTGTCTTTCGCATGCGACCATAGCGTATTCGTATTTTAACCACGGAGTAATCCAACGATTGTTAGCGGTAACAATTACTGTAATTATTTATAAAAACTCAAATTTATCATTTTCTTCATCCGATCGCTATTCTGTTATGGGGCCCATAAATGACTGCGTCGTAGTACGAATATTCCCGATAAAAAGAATATTCTCCGACCAAACAAATATTCCCCGACAATAATGATTATTTTATAACCACTTGCTTATTTTGTAAAATTTGCATATTTCACCCATAACCAAAGTATTATATCAATTAATACCTTTTTTATTTCAAAATAATGAATATAAGAAATTCATTTTTATTTATAAAAAGTTGGGGTCTTACAAGAACTATATGGTTATGGTTAAAAACCATATTAACCATTTTAATATTGTTATGGGTTTCATGAAGACCTGATTTAACACTAATATTATGTGATTATGTATACCCCACCCCACCCCACCCCACCCCACCCCACCCCACCCCACCCCACCCCCAACCCCAACCCCACCCCCAACCCCAACCCCATTAAAAAAGATAATATTATGTGATTATGTATATACCCCCTTACCCCCACTCCTACCTACCCACCCACCCCATCCAACCCCACCCCACCCCCACCCACATCCCCACCCCACCCCACCCCACCCCACCCCACCACTCTCTTCCAAAATAAATTAATATTAAGCAATTATGTATACACCACCCACCAATGTATGCAGCAATTATTGAATCGATAAAATAAAATATTAAGCGAGTAATTCTTGTAACAATTATTGAGTAGTGCCTTTTACGTAAGAATCAATAATTTAACAATCTTGTGCAATATCTGGTGTGCTTTCTCTTGTGCAACCACAGCGTATTCATCGTATTTTAACCACCGAGGTAATCCAACGGTGTTAGCAGTAGCGATTACTGTAATTATTTATAAAAACTCAAATTTGTCATTTTCTTCATCCAAGTAGCTATTTTTGTTATGGGGCCCATAAATGAAGCTGCGTCGTAAATCTGAATATTAAGATAAAAGAATATTCTCAGGCCAAACAAATATTCTCAAACTGATAATGATTATTTTATAACCACTTGTTTATTTTGTAAAATTTGCATTTCACCCATAACAAAAGTATTATATCAATTAATACCTTTTTTATTTCAAAATAATGAATATAAGAAATTCATTTTTATTTATAAAAAGTTGGTGTCTTCTGAGGAACTATATGGTTATGGTTAAAACCATATTAACCATTTTAATATTGTTATGGGTTTTCATGAAGACACGATTTAACACTAATATTATGTGATTATGTATATACCTCTTACCCTCACCCTCACCCCACCCCACCCCACCCCACCCCACCCCACCCCACCCTCAACCCCAACCCCAACCCCATTAAAAAAATAATATTATGTGATTATGTATATACCCTTACCCACCACTCCTACCCCTACCCCCACCTCCACCCCAACCCCACCTACTTACCCACCCACCCCACCCTTACCCCCACCCCATCCCCACCCCACCCCACCCCACCCCCCCCACTCTCTTCCAAAATAAATTAATATTAAGCGATTATGTATACACCACCCACCAACGTGAGAATTATTGAATCAATAAAATAAAATATTAAGTAATAACATTATGTAACAATTATTGAGTAGTGCCTTCTTAGTTAAGAATCAATAATTTAATAATCTTGCATGCAATACAGGTGGTGTCTTTCTTGTGCAACCACGCGTATTCTTCGTATTTTAACCACCGAGTAATTCAATGATGTCATTAATTGATAACGATTACTGCAGATTATTTATAAAAACTCAAATTTGTCTTTTTCTTCATCAAAATTATTACATTATGGGGCCCATAAATGACTGCTATTGCGTCGTAAATGCGAATATTCAGATAAAAAGAATATTCTCCGACCAAACAAATATTCTCCGACAATAATGATTATTTTATAACCACTTGCTTATTTTGTAAAATTTGCACATTTCACCCATAACAAAAGTATTATATCAATTAATACCTTTTTTATTTCAAAATAATGAATATAAGAAATTCATTTTTATTTATAAAAAATTGGGGTCTTACAGGAACTATATGGTTATGGTTAAAAACCATATTAACCATTTTAATATTGTTATGGATTTCATGAAGACCTGATTTAACACTAATATTATGTGATTATGTATATACCCCTTACCCTCACCCCACCCCACCCCACCCCACCCCACCCTCAACCCCAACCCCAACCCCATTAAAAAAAATAATATTATGTGATTATGTATATACCCCTTACCCCCACTCCTACCCCCATCCCTACCCCCACCTACCTACCCACCCACCCCACCCCACCCACCCCACCCCACCACTCTCTTCCAAAATAAATTAATATTAAGCGATTATGTATGCACCACCCACCCTCTACCCTATCCACCCAAAAAAAAATAATCGTATTTAGTGCGGTTATTGAGAGAGAGAGGAGTGCAATTGAATACAATATGAGTTGAAAAATAGTTAACCAGTTAATTAACTATATTTATTTTAAAAATATGGATTCAAACTTTAACCAACCTGAATAAATAAAAATGGTTAACCGACTCATTTGATTCCAGTTAATATGGTTTGACCCCACCGTTAACTACTTATATTGTCAGGTCTACCCTTGACCTTGATTGTTTACAACACTTTGATTTTCATTGAGGATTGATTGAAAGTTTTATTATTCAGAATTTTATCCGACAAAAATTGGGTTTGATTTGGGGAAGGAAAAATAAATTATTTTTAATTTTATAAATTTGATTTGGGAAAGGAAATGACGATAGTAGAGAAAGCTAAGGAGAGAGAGCATCTTACGGAAATGGCGGTTGATCTGGGCGATGGAAGAAAATGGCGATAGTGGGGAAATAGATCTGGACGATAGAGGAGAGAGAGCATCTAACAGAAAGCTGAGGAGAGAGCATCCGAGGAAAAGGCTTTTGAGCCTTTTTGTGTATTTTAAGTTATAACCTCTAAAATATTTATTTATTAAAAAACAAAAAACAAAAAACAAAAAAATAATAATAAAAAAATTCATGGTTCAAATAGATTTAACTTTTTAAAATAAATTAATTAATTTTATATATTTACTAAATATTATATATATAATAATATAATATATAATAATAATTTATATATTTAACGGTTCAACACTGGTTGGACGAGTTACCCTTCCACCCAATATTTTTCATGAACTGTGTCTGAAAACCTTGACTAATAGTATATTAAACAGTATAAAACCAAAGACATACTTGTATTTCTCTACAAAATGAAGAAGAAAGGGAAACAAATTGAAATAACACAAGTATAAATAACATTAAACATAAAATCAAAATCGATGCATTCCATCTTTCATCAACTGAAAACCCAGAAAAACTTCCAAACTCAAAACATAAATAACACACTGTATCTTCTTCCCCAACCAAAATATCACCAAACAAAATAATAAAATCATCAACAAAATCAATTTCGTATGTTTTCTTCCATCTTCTTATTCCTCAATTTTGGCCACTTCCATCTTTTTTTTTTCCTTATATCAAACCCTAATTTCGTAAAAAAAAACAAATCAATGGATTCATGATGAAATTCCTAGTCAAAACGCTTAGTATACCAACCTAAAAACAAATTTGACATCAAAAGTCCCAAATAAGCGGAATATAAACATAAGGATTAATTACATATATTAGTACCTTTTAAAAAAATAATTACAAAATAAAACACCCATAAAATAATTACAAAAATATTACATTTTTTTAATTTTATTTACAATATTATTATAATTATGAGTCCTTAATTAAAGGGATTAATAATATTAATGGGGCATATTTTTTTAAAATGCGTGATATGCTTATAAATCTATTATACATGTAGGACTCTTCGTTTTTTCGTATACTACCTTTTACCTTTGAAACCCCTCTTTCTCTCTCCTAGTGTTTTGACATTCTCCATTGATCGTTATCGAAGTTAGCAATTTCGTTCTCGTCACCATCATTTCTACTTGTTTTTCGTGATTACACGGTGTTCATTGAAACCTCTTATCTCTTTCATTCGTGTTTGATATTCTCCATTTGTTTGTTATCGAAGTTCATAGTCATTTCGTTTTAGATTACGTATTCGTCACCATCGTTGTTATCTTTTTCGTGATTTACGGTGTTTCGGTTGGTTTATTATTCTTGATATCGATTACGGTTGTGTATATTTTGGTCGAGTTATTTTGAAATAATTTAACGTATTATATATATTAATGTAGTTTATCGATCGAATGTAGTATTGATTGTTGTGTGGGTTTGTGTTATTTTTTTATGTTTTGTATAGAATGGTTGATCTGAAGAAGAAGGATGGGAAGAGAAGAGAATATCGGGCGTGAGTGCATCGAGGGCGTGAAGAAGTTTCTTGTGGATAGGAAGGGGGAAGGAAAAGGATGTATGTCGAAAATCGAGTAAGAATGAAAATAAATTTGGTGATCTGCGGTGATATCAAGCATTCTCAAGTGCGAGTTAGATTACGAGCTTGGCGTTCACGTAGTTAAGGCCAAAGGTCAAGTGCTTATCGAATATAATTCCAACACGAGAGAAATTTAAAGGTGTGTTATTTTAATTTTCTTATAGTTACCATTATATAATTATTTGGTTAGTTATTAGTATGTATTTGGAGTCTTTGTAAACTTTTAATGATTTGGTTACTTAGTAGTATGTATTTAGTTCTTTGTGATATTATATTCTTGTCTTTACTTTTATGGGTTGGTTACTTATTAGTATGTATTTAGTTCTTGTGAATTTTTTTATTAGTATGTATTTAGTTCTTTGTAAAATAATAATTATTTGGTTACTTATTTTTATGTATTTAGTTCTTTGTAAACTTTTAATGTTTTGGTTACTTATTAGTATGTTTGTGGTTACTTTGATTTTATAGTTTGAGTTCTTTGTTATATCGATTTTGAGTTCTTTGTCGTATTACTGGTTTAGTTCTTATTTTGTATTTTTATGCTTAATATGTTTTTGCCTAGTATCATGTTTTAATAAATTGAGTTTAGTGTATAGGTTGTTTATGTATTGGTTACCATTAAAAGATGGTTTGGGTACCATCATAGAATTATTTGGTTACTTTTTAGTATGTATTTAGTTCTTTGGATTTAGTGTATAACACTATTTTTTGTATAAATTTTGTTATATTAGTTCTTAATAGCATTTGATTACGGTTTTGTGTATTTCTGAGTTATGGGATCTTTCTTATGAGGAATCTGATAGAAAATTCCTTTGGAAAAGTAATATATTGGTGTGACATGGAAGTCCCATAATTATTGCCAAGAAATTGAATAAAAAGTCAATTTGGAGAAGTTTAGGGCATGACATGTTTTGGAAACTTTTTGGAGTTTGGTGAGCATCAAATGTATTCACAGATTATTCACCATGCTCTTGTAAGGGAGGTTCACCAAAGGGATGATGGTGAGATGTGGTTTTGTTTGGGGGAAAAGGGTTAGGTTTGAAATTTTTTTGAGTTTTTTTATGCGATTTACGGGTTGAGATGGCAAAATGATGATGATATAAGTGCATATAAAGGTATGCAAAATCGATTATTGAAAAAAATATTTTGGGGGCGAAGTTGTTACTCGTAATAGTATAGGTAGGATATTAGGAAGGTAGTTTTTGATAGCGATGATGAAATTTATTAGGATGTCATTGATTTTTTGGTGTTTAATTTTATTCTTTCAGCGGTTTACGAAAATTTTGTTGATGGGGCGATGGTCGATTTTTATGTTATGGTGATGTTAGCGGTTTTCCTTGGGGAAAGTTGCGTTTGAAATGACAAAGTACTCTTTGTCAAATGCTTTGAAAGGGCATATAAAGAAAGGAAGGAGTGGTGGTTCAACATATAATTTCTACAAAGACCATTATATTAAATTGTATAAGTTGAATGGTCTTCCGTATGTATTTCAAGTATTTATGTTTGAAACCATTTCAACTTTCAAAGCTTGCGGTATATCTGACGACGAGCATCATCGGATGTCGTTTATGTAGATGGAAGGAGCTAGTGAAGCCCCCTTGAATAATGAGTTGAATGATACGGTATTTTGTTACGGGCGCGGTATGCGGTGTCTTACTAAGAATGCGATTGGTTACCTTTAGTTAATTATTTGATTCTTGATTATTTTTGTGAAGTTTACTATTAACATAGTAGTTAGTTACCTTTATATACTAATTTAATTCTTGATTATATTATGTGTATGTTTAACAATAAAAATGTTGTTGGTTCTTAGAATATACAAAGTTTGGTTACCTTTATACATTTAGTTAGTTCTTGATTTATATATATTTGGTTACCGGTATATATGTTTTTTTGTTCTTGATTATGTTTTATGATTCTTTATTTTATCTTTTTGTTATTGTAATTGTATAATGTTTGTCGGATGTTATCTTTGAAGTGTCTTATTGTTTTTTAAATTTGAGGGTAAAAGTTTGATTCCCACGGTGAGGAGAATGAGCGACTTGATTTGGGCGGGTTTCACTTTTTCAATGGGAAGGATCTTGACAAAAGGTTGAAAAAAAAGGTGAAGGATGACAACATTGGATTTGATATATCGGACATTAAAGATCTGATTGATACTGAGTTACGGTAGTTGGAGAAAAAAGTTTACGAAATTAAGAAAGGCGTTGTAAAATTGCGGTGATATTAAGGATGAGATCTGATTTTACGTTCGGATATCTGAGACTTTAGGTTAATTATTAGAGATGAGTTCTGGCGGGTTCAAAGATGGTGGGGTTAAAGAAGTTGATAGTGATTGATGATGATTGATTGATTACGATTACGATTACGATTACGATGAGGTGGTGATCTTGATGATGATGATGATGAAAAGCGATGATGATTACGATGAAGATGATGATGTTGTTGATCGACATCTTTGGTGAGGTTGGTGATGATGGTTTGAAAGATGATGAGAAGAAGGATGAATTTGTAAATGAAAATTTGGAAATGAAGGTGATGATGTTATGCTTGAAGGCCAAGTCGTGTTGTTGAGGATGTTAAGGATGTTATGGTTGAAAAGCCGTCGTGTTGTTGAGGATGTTGTTGAGGAGGTTGTTGAGGATGTTATGGTTGAAGCCGTCATTTTGTTGAAGATGTTGTTGAGGATGTTGGTGATGTGTGTGATTTTGTTAAGAAGAAGGATGGTAATGAATCGAGTATGGTAATGAAGTTGAACTTGATGGTATGGTTGAAGAACATCATGAAATAATAAGTAATGTTGTTCGAGAAATTAAGGTTAGACTTTTTTTTTTGTTTGTTTTGTTTTGTGTTAGATGTCTTTTTTTCATTTTTTAAAGATCGATTGATTGTTTTGTATTTTGAGCAATTTATTAAGAATGATGTTGACATACTGACTTTTGACATTTTAAGCCGATGTCTGGGGAAAGAAATTGTTGTTTATGTTCTTCTTTGAGGTTAGTGTTATTACGATATACTTGACTTTTTTTTTACATGCTTTAGGTTTTGAGTTCTTTGTTTTACCATTACATCTTAAGTTTTGATTCTTGTTTCAATTTTACTCGATTATCGACTCATAAATATATAGTAACCATTACAATGTTTCATAGTAACAAAAGCGACATTAGTTAGTAACAAGTATAATGTTTCATAGTAACCGATAATGCATTAGAGCGATAACTAATTTAGCATTAGGCGGTATAATGTTACCAATACATAATTAGTTAGTAACAAGTATAATGTTTCATAGTAACCATTCTGACATTAGGCGATAACCAATCTGACATGATTTTTATGTGAAAATATAATTGTTTTCGTTACATTTTACATCATTTGTAAAAGGGAAAAAAGTTTGAGGCGGAAAGCAAATCTGTATTGGATGAGATGGTTACGACTACCGAGGATATAGTCGATGTGATGAATTGGAGAAAAGCGTCGATAAGTCGATTGGCGGACACATGCGTGAACATTTAAAAAGTCTTTGTTCTCGGTCTCCATATCTCTGAGAACATTTGGATCAATTTGGGTTATCGTCTAATGCATCGGTCTAGTCGAAAGAGTTCTTTGTTATTTACGCATTTCCCAAAGGTTTGCATGGATATCGTCCAAATTTGAAGAGGCATTGTTTGAGCAGTGGTTTAAAATAGGACTTAACAACGGGAAAAGGTTTGTTTTTCTTTATTAACAATCTTTATAGTTTTTTATGAAACAAATAAATTTGCTTTTTTTGGGTAGTGTGTATATTAACATGGTGATTGTTAATGTCAGCGTGTATACTAATATGTTTTTATATTGAAGGGACGGACAAATTTCACAGGAAGAATGACATTATCGAACACTGCTTTTGTATTTGGGTCTATCGATTTCATCTAAAATGTGGTTTTATAAATTAAAGACTCTCTGGGCAATGGTTGAGCGATGATGTGAGTGAGTTTTTTTTTTTTTAAATTATGTTTCTATATTTATGGTTACATTATTTATTTGTTTAAGTAAATAGCTTTATGGTGTTGATTCTTTGTCATATATATACATTTTATTCTTTGTCATATATTTGTTTTATTCTTATTATATTCTTGTTTTATTCTTATCATCATACAACTATTTAGTTCTTATTATATAATTATTTGGTTCTTATCATAAATGTTTTATATATATATTGGTTACCATCATATAAAATGATATGTTAATATTTAAGCATGTTTTGGTTCTTTATGATATAAGTGGTTGATTCTTTGTCATATATATGTTTTGTTATTATTATATTCTTTGTTTGGTTACTAGTATACAACTATTTGTTTACTATTATATAATTATGCAGTTCTTATGATATATGTTTTTTATATATGTTTTGGTTTTTGACATATAAATTGATATATTCTTATATAAACATGTTTTGGTTCTTTATGATATAAGTGGTTAGTTCTTTGTCATATAACTATTTTGTTATTGTCATATACTGTTTTATTCTTATCATATTCTTTGTTTTGTTAATATCGTACAACTTTTTGGTTCTTATTATATAATTTTTTAGTTCTTATCATATATATTTCTATATATGTTTTTGTTACCATCATATAAATGATATGTTGATATATAAACATGTTTTAGTTCTTTATGATATAAGTGGTTAATTCTTGTCATATATTTATTTTATTCTTGTCATATAAGCATGTTTTTGTTCTTATTATATTCTTTGTTTGGTTACTATGTTACAATTTGTTTGGTTCTTATTATATAATTGTTTGATTCTTATCATGTATGTTCTATATATGTTTTTGTTACCATCATATAAAATGATATGTTGATATATAAACATGTTTTAGTTCTTATGATAAAAGTTGTTGGTTACTTATCATATAAGCTTTTTTTATTCTTGTCATATAATTTGTTTTTATTACTATCATATTCTTTGTTTGGTTACTATATTACAAATTTGTTTGATTACTATTATATAATTGTTTAGTTCTTATATATATATATATATATGTGTGTGTGTGTGTGTGTTAGTTAGCATCATACATGTTTTATGTTTTTTTTAAATTATGTTTTTATAGTTATGGTTACATTATTTAGATGTTTAAGTAACTAGCGTTAACAGTGTTGGTTACATTGATTACATAATGTTATTTTTCAACACTATTAATATTATTTTTTTTGTTTAGCATATCAATGTTGCATTATATTACTTAGTAAATTGGCGGACATTACGATCTTTGTACATATAAAGAACAACGACTACGGATTGTTGGTTCCATGCCAAGATGACCTCTCTTTTTGAAGAGTATACAAGTAAAAAATGAGATAAGAGTGTGTTATGCAGGGAGGGTGATGTTCTTTGAGTACATTCATGGAATTTGTTTATGGATGTCGACACACCATGGAAAAATGTTGACTATGTTTTGTTCCCCATACATATGTCATCAGGACCATTGGTTTTTGTTAACGTTTGATGTGCATCGTGAGCGTCTAGCATTTATAATTCTCTGCTGACCCGAAAAAGAAAATCCATGCAAACAAAAATCATGGATGTTTGTGAACCTTATATATTTATTCTTTCCATTTTATTGCATAAGATTGGATTTTGGAGGGATAGGAGTGACATTGACTTTAGCGATGAGCAAGTATCATGATAAGGAGGAAGATGACATAATTGAGTTAGAATTTGCGAGTCGGTTCTGAACAAGTGGATGGGTAAGGGTTACATTGTTTTCAATTTTGAATTATTATATTTAATTATTTTGATTCTTGTCGTATAATTGTTTTGGTTTACTATGTTGTAAATGTTTGAGTTCTTGTATAAAGCTGAAATGTGTTATATATAGGTTGATTCTAGTATTGATTTTGGTTATCTTTTGTGCATTTATACGGTGATTGCGGGTTGTTCACAATTTTTTTTTGCGAGCATGTCATTCATCGGAAGATTGATAAAATTCTATTCCATTCCCATTTCATGATATCGGAAGAAGTTATGCACAAACCTATATATGCATGGAAGGAACAAACAATTGGAGGGATATGAGGTGGCGAGAGAATTTTCGGGAAGATTTGTTCAGATTTTGATTAGTTCGAGATATTGTTGTGTTGTCGATTATGAATTGTGTTACGTATTTTATTTTTAATATACACAACAATTTTGTATGGTTCATTAAAGATGATTCTTGAATCTTATATAGATGGGATTTCATATGTTATTATAATATCGGTTTTGGAATTAATTTTGTGTGTTGTTGGTATTTGATTCGTTTTAGGTTATGTTTCTTTACATTATATTGAAATGTCTGAGTTGGTAACCAAATATATATAAAAGGGTAACTTGACTAATGTTTTGATAGTAAGCGAGAGATATCTGATATTGTTTTGGGACATATAAGCATTGTTAAATGTATCGGGACATATAATTATTGTTAAATGTATAGGTGAGAGTATACATTAGTTAACAAAAAAATTTGTTTTGGTGATTGTTATCTAAATATTTGGTTACTATTTGTTATATTTTGTTTATTGTTATAACAAATAAGTAACCAAATAGTTTCTCTTATAGTCACCATATTATGTTTATACAAGTAAACAAATTGTAATAAAATTGATAAAAAAATCATTATATATCGATTAACATAAATATATATTAACAATATTTATTTTAGTTTGTATCAAGCACATTTATAAATTTGTATCACGAATGTTATGAATTATTAAATGTATGTGTTTTTTTGTAGTGTATCATCATGATGGAAACACATTAATTTTAATTAAGAATTCCATTTTATATATGATGGTCATTTGTATAACTATCATATTAAATTAAATATATTTTGAGATGTTGGTTGGTATCAAATTGTTATATAAGAGTAACCATTTGACTTTATGTTAGTAACCAAATAATTTACAATTTATATTTGGAATAATTTTCAAGTAAACAGTGTACTTTTGTGGGTTCCCAATTGTATTGGCAACTCATAATGAATTCAGAAATCAAATGCTTTAATCAATAAAAATGTTGGTTATTGTACAAAATCAAAAATGTTACCATCTATGTGGTTTATGGTTAATGATAGTAAACAATTATATATACATGTATCTACACTCTTAATGTAAATGCATTATATCGGAGTTTTTGGTCTTAAAAGCAAATTGGATTATTGCGAGAGTTTTCTGTTGTGTCCTTTCTCTTGCTTTTCTTTGCATTTGTTTTGAATTTTGATTTGGATCAGAGTGTTTGTACCTCCCTACTTTTGGTCTTCAATTTGGTCTTCTTGTGTTCGGTGGTTTTCTGACCATGTGTTTCTTACTTCTTACGAGTACATCCAGTTTTCTTTGTCATCTAACGGCATGATTGAAATTTGAATAATATGTCGACCAAAGTTGTTTTATAGTATTTTTTGAGCAAAAATCATATGACTCAAATTTAAACACTTTCATAACTTAATGACATGACGGACATGGCATCTCGTAGTCTTTGAAATTTTCCACATGTGCATGTTCTTTGGTCGATGTCCACAATATATTGTTTGGCGACATCGTAAGCAGATAAAAATCACTAAGTTTGATGTCTCGACCTACATCACAAATTAAGCATTGTTAGAATAAAGTACAAGCTGGAATCATTTTCATTATCGAAAAAAGAATACATATTAAATTAAACAACTTAATGTTATAATTACAAAACAAGTAACTAAGCATTAACTTGACTTAGCGATAACATTATAATTATCGAGTAACCAAATAAGCATCGAGTTAGTAACCAATATAATGATCTTATCGATAACTTGACTCAATAGTAACATTTTAATTATTAAGAGTAACAAACAAGTATCACTTAGTAACCGATATAATGATACATAGTAACTTGACTTCGTGATGAGTCGGTAACCATTGTAATGATATGCATTAAGCAATTAAGTATTAATTGACAACCAATATAATGTTTCATAGTAACCAAGTTACCATTAGCCAGTACACAAGTTATTATTAGTTAGTAAATATTACAGTGTAGCACAGTAACCAAATCAGCATTAGACAGTAAACAATTCAACATTAATTAGTAATATTATGCAGTAAGAAAGCAGTATTAATAAGTAACCAGTACAATGATACACAGTAACCAACTCAAAGTGTCAAGTAACCATTATAATGTTTTGCAATAAGCAATTAGGTATTGGTTAGTAACCAATATAATATTACATAGTAACCAAGTTATCATTAATCAGTAAACAAGTCAGTATTAGTCAGTAAACATTATAGTTTAACAGAGTAACTAAGTCAGCATTAGTCAGTAAACAATTCAACATTAATTAGTAATATTATGCAGTAATCAAGACAGCATTAGTCAGTAACAAATACAATATAAAAATTAATGCAATAAATTATAATTTGTATTTGTTACCTTAAGTTTCCTTGATTTAATGATATTAGATTGCAATCTTTCTTCAGCTGTTGTGGAAAGTGTTGTGAATGTTGATAGAGTTGCTTGTTTGTTTGTGAAATACCATCTTTGAACCGAACAGCGTAGGCATTCAATCATTGATGCTGTTGGAAGATCCCTAATCATATTAATTGCGTTGTTAATAGATTGGCGGTGTTTGAAGTCATTGTTGAGTATCTTCTTTAGTCCCGTGGAGCTGGTGCACTTTTCAACTTGACCTCTTCCTCCAAATATGTCCTTATTCGAGGATCAATGGCATCAAGTTGACCATGTGTTTGTTGAATTGTTCGATGTTGTATGCTCTACATGCCCGTTGTAAGCTTGTTTAAGTTCTTCTCTCTCTTTTTGAATCTATTTTTATATTTTTTGATTATATGGTATATGCGGGAAGCATGCATGACATCGGAAACACATAATTCGATCCTTGTATTATTGCTTCATGTCTATCTGAAACAATGCATTGGCCTTCCCTTACTCTCCTGGCGGTTCTTAAATTCATGAAAAACCATCTCCAAGATAATTCGTTTTATTTGTCGACCGCTGCAAAAGCAATCGGAACAATGTTTGGTTTGCATCTTGTGTGCTTCTTATCGATGAGTGTCCCTCAAGTAAGTTGATTGTATGAATGTGCCATCGATTACAATAATTGGAAAGCAATGATGCCATGCTTGAATGGATGCTCGATGGCAAAGAATAAATATTTGAAAGCGAGCATTTGTTTCCAACTCGAGAAGGTGTGTGGAACTTTGTTATGAAACATCAACATTATCAATAGAATTATAAGTAGTATAATCTTTACAAAGTAACAAAACTGACATTAGGCGGTAACAAATTATTGTCATACGATAACAAAACGACATTGGACAATATAATTTTATCGATAAACAAAACAAGAGTGAAGCGGTAACCAATGTATTTAATGTCGATTATCCAAGTCGACATTAATCGATGACAATTATCAAACATTAAGCGATAACCAAAAGCGATAAGGAATATATTGTTATCTGATAACAATCGATAACAATATATTGTTACCACAATCGATAACCAATATCTTGTTACGATAACTAATCTAACATTAGTCGGTAACGATAAAACATTAGGCGGTATAATGTTACAAAGTAACCAAGATAGCATTAGGCGATAACCAACATATTTCTTTACGATAACCAATCTGACATTAGATAGTATAATGTTTTTTGATAACCAAAACTGACATTATCGATAAGTGACATATTTCTATCTGATTACCAAGATATCATTATCACGATAACCAACGATTTACGTGACGATAACAAGATAGCATTTAAGCGATAACCAACATATTGTCTTCTGATAACAAAACTGACATTAGATAGTATAATGTTTTTTGATAACAAAACTGACATTATCGATAAACAACATATTCTTTATCTGATAACAAGATATCATTAAGCGATAACAAGCGGTTGCATTACAATAACCAATGTATTTCTTTGAGTAAACATTAATATAAAAATCGGTAGAACTCATTTAAAATTATAAATATGAGGTAGGTAACCAATGCACATTATAGCAACCAAATCGGTTGAATTGAGTAATAAACTAATCATGAAAAATAATAATGTGTTTTAAATTGTTACTGGATTTGTTTTACATAGCATGTATGTAACCATGATGGGATCGATGAGTAGTCGTGTGGATTTCCTCTTACCTTTTCTAACGCTTTCTCCTTGATCTCCATGCTTTTTGGTAAGAGATAGACACATTATATTTTGTCATCATGTCCTCGACAATATCGGTTGGTGTGTGATATTTTCTTCAAATTTGTTAATTTATGCATTATGCATTATTTGACCAACTCACTTATTTTTATGCGTGGTCTCCGGCAATCGTTATTTGAACACGTGTGAATGTCATTGAATTCCCTCACCTTGAGCAATTTGGTTTTTGAATACTTGATGCTCTCATCTTCCATTTGCAATTTTTTTCATCATGTCGCGCTTTACTAGCTTACAAAGTCTACATGACACATTCGTTGAACTTTGTGTTGTCATTTTTCTTGATTGAATCGACCTCATTGATTGTGATAGGATTTTTTGTCTTTGTAGGTTTGATGTAATTTTACTTCACGTTCATTCGGATCTGTTATTACATCATCATATCGTTCTCACATGTATGATTTGTCATGTTATCATCTCGTTGTTGTTCCATAATTTTCATTGCAAAATGTGATCGGCATATTGCGTTCCAATTTGGCAATCTTGTGTTCTTTAGTGGAACTAGTCTTTGAATTCTCTTGTGTTGATCGATTGGCGTTACATCGTGAACAATGATTCTTCTATATTTGTCGAGTTATGCTGAAGATTGTTGTGCGGCCGCTTCTTTTTCAATATCTATAATCGGTGGGAATTTTCCTTGTTCATGATTTTTCTGACTTGATAAAGAATCTCGAGGTTGCTTCATCGATATCTGAGATCGGTGGAATGTTGATTCTAATGTGAAATTTGATCGACAATGTTGTTTTGTTTGTGTCTATATCGTAATGAAATGCATATTATGTTTTGCATTTTACGACGATCGAACAAGTTGATGGAACTAGTATATGCGGTAACTTCAAAGTTGGTGTATTAGTTCTTATCGGTCCATGTCTTAGATTGAAATAAAAGCACAACGAGAATCATCTCCATTATGCGCGAAAAGCAGAATAAGTCTTGTAAAGTAACCAAATCAATGTTAACGATAACAAATTATATAATGTTAGTAACGAGAGAATGAAACACATTAGTACATTCATTTTACAATGGAAACAATCGGTTTAATGTTATTTGTTTAGCAATTAAATTATGATAGTTGTATAAAGGTAACCAATGTAGCCAATTAGTTTCCATCGTAATAAAACAAACCAATATAAATTAATCAAATATTTGCGATAATCATAACAACATTATCTGATAACAAAAATCAATGTGAAGCGATAACTTGACACATGTTTAGTTAGTAACCATAAGATAAAAAATCATCCATTTAATTGTTATAGTGAAAAACAACGATTATAGAGGTTTGTGGGCGGTTAAAAATAATTATTGTAACGATGTAGTTAACAAGTAAACATTAATATAACCAATGTAGTTAACAAGTAACCATTAATATAAAAATATAAGTATAAGTATAATTAGATTAATGCAGTAACCAGTTCAGCATTAATGAGTATCCATTATATTTTTACATAGTATCCAAATCAGTATTATTCAGTAACCAAAATAATGTTAAACAGTAACCAACTCAGCATTAGTCAGTAAACATATACATATAATTGTTCATACATAGGTAACTATATACATTTAATTGTTCATTAACCATATATAACCATAGGAATTTGTAGTAACCATAGGTAAATATATACATATAATTTTTATACTGATACACCTCAATATTGAGCGATAACCAATCTGATGTAGTCGATGAGTAACCTCAAATATATAATAATATAAATTTGTAATCTTTACGATGTCAATTAAACCTTATCAGTATCCGTTATAGTTTTATATAGTAACCAAATCGAATTAGTTAGTAACCAATATATCAAAATCGACATTAATCGATAACTAATTCATCATTTTCATTAACAATTCGGTATTGTTCGGTAATATTATATAGTAACCATTATAATTTTAAGCAACAACGGATCGATGATATCACAGTAACCACAATAAAGTTACCCGATAATCAAATCATCATGAATCGATAACTTGATATATTGTTACATAGTAACCTAGGAAGCATTAGGCGATAACTAAGCTTATCATTAGATATTATAATGTTACAAAGTAACAAAACATCATTAGAGCGATAACCAACATAGCTTAAATACGATAACGAAGACAACATTAGACAATATAATATTTACAAAGTAACCAAAACTGACATTAAGCGATAACTTGACATATTGTAAATACGATAAACAAAGATATCATTAGGCGATAACCAAGACATGACCTTTGAACAATATAATAATATCGATAACCAAAACAACAATGAGCGGTAACCAACGATTTGCATAAAAGCGGTAACCAATGTTTATGATGAGTAACCATTAATATAAAAATTCAGTAGAACTCGTTTGAAAATTATAAATTAATCAAATAAACAGTTAGTGAACAGTTTATATTTATTTAGTAACCATAATCTAAAACATATGAATGAATCAACCAAATATTTATAGGAATTTGTAGTAACCATTTTAATTGTGAAAAACTTAATAAAGGTAACCAATATACATACGAATCTAGTAGTAACCATAGGTAACTATATGCATCTGAACTTTAAACTCACGTACCTCGGAGTTGATTTGTATCGAAGTTCTTTGTGATATTGTTTTTAGAAATTCTTGAACTTGAAGTTGATGATGATTTTGTATTCTATTTAAGCTTCTGTAGATCTTAGATATTGAATTTAGAAATTGAACTTGAAGTTCTTTGTGATCTTAGTTGTTGATGATGATTTTGTATGTCGCGATCTCGGAGGTTAGTCGAAGGAAGCGTCGACTTTCTTAAAGAAGATTTAGATTTGTCAGATATCGATGTTGCGAGGTTGTGTTCGATTGCTTGAATTTAGGAGGCGGTTAGTGTTAGATAGGGCGATCGGTAACTACGTGTGTGTGATGTTAGTAATTTTATTATTGGGTTTGTTTTTTTTTGTAATTATTTTGTGTGTGTTTTATTTTTGTAATTATTTTTTCTAATTGTTGTATATTAGTGTTAAGTGTTACAACATTTATTTTAACTTATTTTTTTAAATTTATGGCTTAAATAAGATTTTTTACCCTAAACTATTTTATATTCCACTTGGTGATTAAAGCTTTTCAATTTTGTCGATTAGATGATTAAAATATTAATTTTTTCACTTGGTCAATTTAAGTTGCCACGTCATAAATTGATGATGTGGCGTCTTTGACTAAGTAAACTAATGCCTATGTGTAATTAAAAAATATTATTTTTATTAAATTTTCTAAACATCAAGGTAAATATGTCATCAAACCAAATAATAATAAATCACATTTAATTAATAAAAAAAAAAAAATAATCGAGTTATTAATAAAAAAATTTTGAGTTATTAATAAAAAAAAAGCGATTTTTATTATTTTAATTATAATAAATCGAAATTTTTTAAAAAAAACATAACAAATGAGTTATTAATAAAAAAAAATCATAGTTTATATTATTATATAAATAATATAATAATTATTTTAATTAAACATAATTATTTTTATTAAAAAATTGCATTTTATTTTTATTTTTATTAAACATAATTATTTTTATTAAAACAATTTTTAATAAAAATAATTATGTTTAATAATAATAAAAATAAAGCATAATTTTTAATAAAAATAATTATTTTAATAAAATAATTATTATATTATTTATATAATAATATAAATCATGATTTTTTTAATAATCGATTTCTTTGCGTTTTTTTTTTAATACTGCGATTTATTATAATTAAAATAATAAATCAATTTTCTTTTATTAATAATTCAGTTTTTTTATTAATAACTCAGTTTGCTGCATTTTTTTTATTAATTAAAACTGCAATTTATTATTATTTGGTTTGATGACATATTTATCCTTGATGTTTAGAAAATATAATTAAATAATATTTTTTAATTACACAAAGGAATTAGTTTGCTTAGTCAGCGCGCCACATCATCAATTTATGACGTGGCAACTTAAATTGGACCGAAGTGAAAAAAATTAATAGTTTAACCATCTAATTGACAAAATTGAAAGGTGAATCACTGAAGTGGAATATGGTCTATAGTTTAGGGTAGTAAATCATATTTAAGCCTAAATTTATTAAAAATAGTTTTAAAATTTAAACTGTTTTTGAAATTAATTTTTTTTTAAAATTTAACAGTTTAAAAATTTGTTTTAGAAAATTAACAGTTTAAATTTTAAAATTTATTTTAAAATTTGTTACAACATTTATTTTAACTTATTTTTTTAAAATTTATAAAAAGCAGTTTAAAATTTTGTTTTAAAATTTAAACTATTTTTGAAATTTAAAAAATTTAATGATTTAAAAATTTGTTTTAGAAAGTTGACATCACCAAACAAATTTATTTTAAAATTTGTTACAACATTTATTTTAACTTATTTTTTTAAATTTATTAAAAACAGTTTAAATTTTGTTTTAAAATTTAAACTGCTTTTTGAAATTTAAAAATTTAACAGATTTAAAAATTTGTTTTAGAAAGTTGACATCACCAAACAAATTTATTTTAAAATTTGTTACAACATTTATTTTAACTTATTTTTTAAAATTTATTAAAAAAACAGTTTAAAATTTTGTTTTAAAATTTAAACTGTTTTTGAAATTTAAATTTTTTAAAATTTAACAGTTTAAAAATTTGTTTAGAAAGTTGACATCACCAAACAAATTTATTTTAAAATTTGTTACAACATTTATTTTAACTTATTTTTTTAAAATTTATTAAAAATAGTTTAAAAATTTGTTTTAAAATTTAAACTATTTTTGAAATTTAAATTTTTAAAATTTAACAGTTTAAAAATTTGTTTTAGAAAGTTGACATCACCAAACAAATTTATTTTAAAATTTGTTACAACATTTATTTTAACTTATTTTTTTAAAATTTATTAAAAACAGTTTAAAAATTTGTTTTAAAATTTAAACTGTTTTTGAAATTTAATTTTTTAAAAAAATTTAACAGTTTAAAATTTTGTTTTAGAAAGTTGACATCACCAAACAAATTTATTTTAAAATTTGTTACAACATTTATTTTAGATTTTTTTTTAAAATTTATTAAAAACTATTTAAAAATTTATTTTAAAATTTAAACAGTTTTTGAAATTTAAAATTTTTTAAAAATTTAATAGTTTAAAATTTTGTTTTAGAAAGTTGACATCACCAAACAAATTTATTTTTGTAAAAAAATTCTATTTTTGTATAAACTGCTTTTGAAATTTTAAAATTCTATTTTTAAAATAGAATTTGTTTTTTAAAATTTTGTTTTGTAAAATTTGTTTTAAAATTCATTTGGAACAGAATATTTTGTAAAAATTTGTTTTAAAAAAAATTTACATTTTAAAAAAATTCTATTTTTGTAAAAATTATTTTTGAAATTTTAAAATTTAAAAAACATAATTTACTCAAAATTCTATTTTTTGTTTTTGAATTGTATGGTCATTGTATAGTAACTATTTTAAAATTCTTATATTTAAAATTATTTTATTTTATTTAAAATTAATTATTTTTGTCAATTTTTAAGATTAAAAGATAATTTGCACCCCAAACTTGTGTTACCGCCTTACTCGGTCACTTTTGACCGGTTAAGTGAAGAAAGTTTGCGTTTTGTTACGTATAATGAAGTTTGGGGTGTATTTAGACACCTTTTTAAGTTTGGGGTGCAAACGTAAATAAAAAATAAAGTTTGGGGTGCAAATTGTCTTTTAGTCTAAATTTATAGAACAAAGATAGTTAAGAGACGCAATTTTAAACGATGTGGGACTTTCTTATAACTATAAGAACAATATTACATACAATATGTGATGCCCCCAAAATAGATATACATCACTTATTTTGAGTCATAAAATATATGATACAGAATTCAAATACAAATTTAATTATACAATACGACCAAAAGCATAACTGAGAGTTTTTACACGAATATTGTCTCCTAGACATATCAAAACTCAAATTCAATATTATTATATTTATTTTCTCACTATTTTACAAAATAGTGAGAATTACTAATGCAAACATCTGGACTGTCACTCCGTTTCCCGACTAGTCCCAACTACGTTCTTATTTCTTAAAGAGGACAATGAAAGCAAAAAGGGTGAGCTCAACTAGCCTAGTAAGAAATATTATGACTAAAATAATGCAGAATAATTTATCGTTAGCCTTCAACAGTGTTAAACTGATAAAATACAATAGACATCAAGTTTAACTGCAGCGGAACAAACAATCCATTAGAAGAGTCAAGTAGAGCATGAAATCTACTATTTTCTATGATTTAAAAAGTTTATCATCAATTTTATCGCTGTGACTCAGCTTAATAAATAATCCACATCGTCGAATCATCCCTGCACTACGACCAATTATATTCATTAGTATCACAACCACAAATTATCTATGCGCTACGGGCCAAGGATATTCGTGTTTTCATCAATGGTCATGATCATGCCAACAACTATCCATCAATGCACTACGGGCCAATGAGGACTTTTACCACATCATTTATAACATTACGGTCATGATTATACCGAATAATCCCTGGTCATAATCATACCAAGTCCATCTATGCACTACGGGCCACAGATGACTTTCATCATAATATAAAAATGAGGATGATGACAATGATATAAGAATTCAATTAAAAGAAAACAAAGGATAAATTTTTAAAGATTTATAATTTAATTTATCCAGAATTCAATAATGTCCAAATTGTCAACATGATACTGCTTTGTGAAGTAAAATTCAAGAATAATATTCCATCAAAAATGATTTGGACCGAAAAGAAATCAATTTTTGTCATGAATAGTGTCCCAGGTGAATAGTACCCGAGTGAATAGTATCCTGTGAATAGTACTTTGGGAATAGTAATCCCGTGAATAGTACTTCGACATGAAAAAGTTAAAACTTATCAAGAATGCTCAGAATAATATTTCCATGAAAAGATACTGGATGAAGTGCAAATATCAAGGATATTATACTAATTTCATGGAGTATAGAAGCCAAAACTTTAACAAAATGAGTGTAGAATTCAAAATTTGAAACGAAATAATATTACTTACATACTACAGAGTATGGAAGAAAATAGTATTTCATATGAATACTGAACAAAAATAATATCCCTTACCTTAAAAAGAAGAGTATTTCAACTGGTATAGCAGGGATATTCTTGAAGAAAACTTGAACTATTTTCTACACTCAAAGCTTCCTAAAACTCGAAAGAAATACACTCAATATTATAGAAGAAGAATTCTCTGATTCTGGTGTGATTTTTAATTTTAACTAAGCATCCTATTTATAGGAGAATGGAAATGATACTATTTGAAAATAAATTCACAGCAAACGGCAGAAAGCTAATTAAGACGAAAACTCACGGTAGCCGGTGGTGATATCACAAGATTCACTATGCAGACACTATGCAAACACTATGCATAATAAAATATAATATATTCTATTTTTCATAAAAAATAAAACTTATAAAATATATATTTATATATATACATTACCTGCCATTCCTTCCATTACATCCATTTCCCCCGTGACAAACCAAATAATCCCCGCCAAAGACTTTTTACACACGTGGACCCCATCCGTAGCCCCCACCTCTTAAAATAACTTTTTATCGATTATTTTAAAAAATAGATAAATGGGGGTCCATATAATAAGCAAAATTTACAACAAATACTTCATAAAAATCCCTCAATATTTTTAACAACCTTTATTCATATTATTATAACTCGCAATATTAATAACCAGATCGTTCCCAGGAAAGAGAGGGCTTTTCGATAAGGATTTCTCCCTATTGGCGCGCAATTAGATGACCAAACCCCTTTCCTCGACAAAACTTTCTAGACATTTTTAATTATGCAAATAATAATATGAATAACTTGTCATCTCAATTATTGATTTAATAATATAAAATATTATAACAATAATTGAATCAAATAACGTGAGATACTATGAAGCAATTACTGTAGCAATAATTAAATAAGATTGATTGACTTCTTACGTAAGCATCAATAGTCAATACCGTGTGCTACTATGCAACCACGCGTATTATTGTACTTTTATCACTGGGAAATTCAACAGTTAACGGTAAAACTTTCGTCGTTATTTTTATAAAAAGATATTTCTGTCATTTTCTAACTCTGACAATAATTCCGCTGTGGGGTCCACCAATGATTATGTCGTCGTACGAATATTCCCTGTTAAAATGAATATTTCCCGATCAATCGAATATTTTATGACAACTTGCATACTTTACAAAATTTATAAATACTACCCACAACTATAATATTATATCATATCCACACCATAATATTAAAAAATATATTTCGAGAAAAATTAATCTTTATTCATAAAAGTTGGGGGGCAAAAAGCACTTTTTCACCACTGTGGTTGTAGTGTTTTAAGCAATTAGTCACTGTGCTTTTAAAATATTCAATTAGCCCACTGTACTTTTTAAAAATGTTCAATCAACCCATTCTGTCCAATTTCTTGTAGGGACGTTAAAAAATTGCGTCAATTTTCCTACATGGCTTTTGAAAAAAAGGTAAAAATAAGTTATTTCCTACGTGGCAAGCTAGTCAGCCAAATTCTTAATACGATTAAGCCACTGCACTTTAAAAAAAAATGTAATTGGCCCACTATGATTTTAAAAATATTTTTATGTTTTATTTTTTTTCTTTTTCTTTACCTAAATATTTATAACATATATAATATTAATAAAATTAATATTATAATATTTATAATATGTATGTTTTATTTTAAAATAAAATAAAATAAAAAATACTTTTATGTTTTTAAAATACTTATAAAATTTTAAAAATAAAAATATTTTTATGTTTTATTTTCTTTCTTTTTCTTTACCTAAATATTTATAACATGTATAATATTAATAAAAATTAATATTATAATATTTATAATATATATGTTTTATTTTAAAAATAAAAATAAAAATAAAAATACTTTTATGTTTTAAAATACTTATAAAATTTTTAAAAATAAAATATTTTTATTTTTTATTTTCTTTCTTTTAATTTACCTAAATATTTATAACATGTATAATATTAATAAAAATTAATATTATAATATTTATAATATGTATGTATTTTATTTAAAAATAAAATAAAAATACTTTTATGTTTTAAAATACTTATAAAATTTTTAAAAATAAAAATATTTTTATGTTTTATTTTCTTTCTTTTCTTTACCTAAATATTTATAACATATATAATATTAATAAAAATTAATATTAAAATATTTATAATATGTATGTTTTATTTTAAAATAAAAATAAAAATACTTTTATGTTTTAAAATACTTATAAAATTTTAAAAATAAAAATTTTTTATGTTTTATTTTCTTTCTTTTCTTTACCTAAATATTTATAATATGTATAATATTAATAAAAATTAATATTATAATATTTATAATATGTATGTTTTATTTAAAAAATAAAAAATAAAACTCAAACTCAATCAGATAAAATGGAAGCTTAGAAACTCAATACACGATTGACTGTTCTCTCTCCTCCACCACTGATACACTCAATCCACGATGGAAGCTCAAAAACTCAATTAGATAAAAATAAAACGAATGATCAGGTACATTCATCGACTTTTCTCTCTCCTCCACCATTGAAACTCAATCCACTCATCACCATTCCTTCAATGGAAGCTCAGAGACGAATACAAACTAACCCGACTGAAATTGCTCGATCTATCTATCTAAATCTCTAATCTGGATGAAATTGGTCGATCTAAAATTCCAGGGTTTCAATGAGGAAGAAGATGAATAGTTTGAGTTTGAATTATTTTAGGCTTATTTATTTATTTTGAAGGAGAGAGAAAATATTTAATGAATTAAAATATTTATTTTAATTTTATTATTATTTTAATTATTTTTTGCCACATAATCAATGATTTTATTTTATTATTTTTTTTGTGTTGCCACATCAGAAAATAATGATTTTTTGATTTTTTTTTCAATGCCACGTGTGTAATTATTTAACGCCCGTCCAAGAAATTGGACGGAATGGGTTGATTGAATATTTTTAAAAAGTACAGTGGGCTAATTGAATATTTTAAAAGCACAGTGGCTAATTGCTTAAAACACTACAACCACAGTGGTGAAAAAGTGCTTTTTGCCAAAGTTGGGGTCTTACAACCTCCCATTCTTATGAAATTTTGCCCTCAAAATTAGGGTACGTACCTGGTATGTCGAAGAGGTGAGGATACCTTGATTTCATTTCAGATTCTAACTCCCAGGTCATTTCCTCAACATCGTGGTTAATTTCTCCACAAAAATTTGACTTGAGGTAAAACCTTGGAGTGTAGAATATGTTCCTTCTTATCTAAGATTTTAACAGGTACTGCTTCATACGTTAAATCTTCCGCTATTTCTTCCGGTTCTAACTCAATAATATGGTTCGGGTCTTCCACATATTTACGTAACATAGATATGTGAAAAACGTTATGAACACGAGACATACTTGGCGGTAAGGCGAGTCTATAGACCACAGTTCCTACTCGATCAAGGATTTAAAATGGGCCACTGAATCGAGGATTGAGCTTTCCTCTCTTTCCAAATCTCGTAACTCCCTTCCATGGAGCAAAATGCAACAACACATGTTCTACAACATTGAATTCCACGTCCTTCCGACGAAGATCAGCATAACTCTTTTGTCGATCTTGTGAGGATTTTATATGTTGCCGGATCATTTAAATCTTTTTCGCAGTCATGCGTACCAATTTCTGTCCTAACAACGTTGCTTCACCCACCTTGTCCCAGCATATTAGAGAACGACACTTTCTTCCATACAACGCCTCAAATGGAGCCATGCCAATACTTGCTTGATAACTGTTATTGTAAGAGAATTCCACCAATGTTAAGAACTTGTCCCAACTTCCTTTGAAGTCAAGGACACTGTGTCCTTAATAGATCCTCCAGAGTTTGAATAGTCCTTTACGACTACCCGTCCGTCTAAGGATGATATGCCGAACTGAATCACAAATTCGTGCACATAGCTTTATGCAAACTAACCCAAAACCGTGAAATGAATCTTGGGTCTCAATCAGAAACTATGGATACTGGTATACCATGCAGTCTTACAATCCCTTTTATGTACATACGAGCAAGACGTTCAAGTGTATAAGTTTCTCGTATATGTAAGAAATGAGCATACTTGGTCAATCTATCAACAATGACCCAAATCGCATCTATGCCTTGAGAAACCTTGGGAAGACCAGTAATGAAATCCATGGTAATGTACTCCCACTTCCATTCTGGAATTTCAAGTGGTTGCAATGGACCTTTTGGCACTTGATGTTCCGCCTTGACTCATTGACAAGTTAGACACCTTGAGATAAACTCTGCTATCTCTCTCTTCATATTGCTCCACCAAAATGTATGTCGAAGATCATGATACATTTTGGTACTCCCAGGATGGATTGCAAACGGTGTGTTGTGCGCCTCCATCATGATTTTATACTTTAAATCAGGGTCGTTAGGAACACAAAGTCTAGAGTTGACTCATAGTATTCCTTCTTCATCAATTCTTGCTTCTGGGATAACACCTTCTTGTACTTTCTTCCTCATACGCATCAGCTCTAGGTCTGTAGCTTGAGCAGCTTTAACTTTATCGATTAAAGTCGATTCTACTCATATATTGCCATCATCACGTGGGTCCCTGGAGTCTTTAACTCTATCTCCATCCTTTGCAAGTCATATAAAATGGGCCTTTGCGTTGACAATATCGCACTCGTACCCGCATATGATCTTCTACTTAATGCGTTAGCTATCACGTTCGCTTTTCCAAGATGGTATTGAATAGTATGATCATAATCTTTCAACAGTTTGAGCCAACGTCGTTGTCGCATGTTAAGTTCCTTTTGAGTGAAGAAATATTTGAGGCTTTTATGATCCATATAGATCTCCACTTTCTCCCCATATAGGTAATGCCTCCAAATTTGAAGTGTGAAGACAACAGCTGCCAACTCTAGATCATGAGTAGGATAATTCCTCTCATATTCTTTGAGTTGTCGAGAGGCATAGGCTATGACTTTCCCATGTTGCATGAGAACACATCCTAACCCTTTGCCAAGCATCATTTGTAGATGATAAATCCCTCCGAGCGGATGGTATTTTGAACATGTCTTTGAAATGAGTCTTCTCTTGAGTTCTTGAAAACTCTTCTCACATTCCTCACTCCAACTGAATTTGTATCTTTCCGAGTCATCTGAGTTAATGGAGTAGTAATTCTAGAAAATACTTCTACGAATCTCCGATAATAACCAGATTGTTTTAGAAAGCTACGCACTTGATCATTGACTTAGGGTTGCTCGACTTTGTATTGCTTCAATCTTTCTTTTGGGTCGGCGGATATTCTGTGATTTGATATCACGTGCCCAAGGAATGCTACTTCCTCAAGCCAAAACTTGCATTTCTTTAACTTGGTATAAAGCTTATTTTCACGAAGCTTTTAGAGTATCAGCCTCAAGTGTTGCTCATGATCTTCACGGCTTTTGAAATAAATGAGGATGTCATCAATAAAGACGACCACAAAGTGATCCAAATATTCTTTGAATACAAGGTTCATCATATCCATGAAGGCAGTAGGAGCATTAGTCAATCTAAAAGACATAACTAGGAATTCATAATGCCCGTACCAAGTTCTGAAAGCCGTCTTTGGAATGTCATCAGTTTTAATCTTTAACTGAGGATATCCGGAATGAAGATCGATCTTTGAAAAGAATTTAGCGCCTTGCAACTGATCAAACAGGTCATCAATACGAGGCGACGGGTACCTATTTTTGACAGTGACATGGTTCAACTCCCGATAATAAATACAAAGTCGCATACTCCCATCTTTCTTATTCACGAATGTAGCAGAGCACCCAAGGAGACGCGTCTTAGGACGAATGAAACCGATGTCTAACAATTCCAGATTCGGTCTTTAACTCCCGAAGTTTAATAGGAGCCATTCGATATGGGGCTTTGGAAATGGGTTTTGTATCGGGTTCAAGGTCGATACAAAATTTAATTTCACGCTCTGGGTGTAAGACCCCCTTTTTTTTTTTTTAATAAAGATAATTTTTCTATAAATATCATTTTTAAATATTATGGAGCTAATTTGATATAATGTTATATTTGTGGGTAATATTTATAAATTTTGCAAAAGCACATAAGTTGTTATATAATATTCGATTGGTGGGGAATATTCATTTTAACATGGAATATTCGTATAACCAAGACAATCATTAGTGGACCCTACAATGTAATTATTGTCGGATTGAGAAAATGACAAAAATATTTTATAAAAATAACGGTAGGAAGTTTTACGTTAACTCGTTAAAACACCCGGTGTTAAAAATACTGAGAATACGCGTCGGTTGATAGTATTACCGCGGTATTGATTATTGATGCTTACGTGAGAAGTCACTTAGTTTTGTTCAATTATTGCTTGAGAATTGTTGCATATTATCTCACGTTAATTGATTCAATTATTGTTGATATTTTATATATTATTAAATCAATAATTGAGATGACAAAGTTATTAATATTATTATTTGTAATATTGACGATGTTCAGAAGTTACGCCGAGGAGAGGTTTGGTCACCTAATTGCGGCATAATAGGGAGAAATCCTTATTGAAAAACCTCTCTTTCACGAAGGCTGTAATAACCCGAGATTTCCTATATAAAATAAATAAGAAATTTTGCATATAATTTTTTTTTATTATTTAATAGCGAGAATAAATGTCTAGTAATGTGAGCGATAGATACAAATATATTTATTACTTGAAAAATTAGAAATAATTTTGGAGTAATTAATTATTACAAATTATATTGTTATGGTAATTAATTCACGTAGTAGAAATGTTTTTATTAATTATTTTCCATGAAAACATGGTTGGAAATAATATATGAAGTGACAATTAGATTTATATAATAAATATTTTATTATATGAATTGTTGAATATATTAAAGTTAATTATTTTAACTTGATTATTGATGTTGTGTAAGAAAGAGAAGTGGATATGAGATCCAAACCACGAATTGGGATTGTGATCAAGAGATGAGAATAATAATATTATATTATTGTTATAATGATTTTCTGAAGACAATAATTATGTACTGTGTGTATATGTGGACAGAATAATATTGAGCAATGGCGGTTGATTAGGTCATATACGACAATGATGTGCTATGAAACCCTAATTATTAAACTCAGTTATGAGAAATGACTGAGTGGTGACTGTGCATATGAAGTTACTGTGTACACAAATGTCGGTAATTAGAAGAAAACCCTAATTACTATTTTTACGCTGATAATTAGGACAAACCCTAATTATTATAACCTTAATCGGTTGAAGTTAGAGATTGTAATGACTGTGTTAGTAACATACACAGATAATTAGAGAACCCTAATGGTCAATTAGAAACTCTAATTGATGGCGTTAAGAAACCCTAATTATAGAACCCTTATTTTTAAATCGAAAACCCTAATTTTAAATTACCGGGTTAAATTATGATGTTAATGAACAAGTATTTTAATTTACCAAAGATAGAAAGTAATTGGTAAATGATAAGAATTACCATCTAGTGATTAAATACTACATTTAATTGCTATATACAAAAATGCCCTTGAAATTATATGCGAAATTACCAAAATGCCCTTTTTGGCTTATTAGTGTATTATTAGTGTATTATTGGAGGAATCTTGCTAGCAAAGCATGGCAAACATGATTACCCTACCAATTGAGCATCCAATACTCAATTATGCACACTCAATCAACCATTGCTTAGCATCCAATGCATTTGAAATGATCTATAAATAGAGATTGAGGGAGAAAATCCTCATTTTACACTAACATTTTTCCAAAGTCTCTAGCTACACTCTCTCTAGACCAAACCTCGAAATTATCTTGCCCATAACCTCATAATCAAAGCCCGACCATTACAAACAACAAATCGAACATCAAAAAAAAAATCGAAATCGAAGCTAGAAAAGGTATGAAATTCCCTAATTTTGAAATCTTTCGATTCTATGTTAATTGATACAATTGATTGTTTAAAGTAGTGTAATAGGAGTCTATTAATGTTCTTGGTTGTAAAACACACGGACCCATAACATCAAAGTGCGAATTTGAAGATTTAAGCAAGTTGGAAAAAGCAAGATTCTGTGATTTTTCATCAAATGTCGAGGCTTATAACTCTTTTTGGTCGATCATGAGTTTTGTTGTTTAAAAGTTGTTATATGTAGCACGACATGTGGTCTTTAATATGAAAAATGAATCAAGTTCATAGATATTGTAGATCGGGATTTATAAGCAGGGGTCAAAATGGGTTGGCCGGTATTAATAACATGTTCTTCAAACCCGGAAAATATTCTAAGTGTCGGAAAATATTTTTTGGAAAATGTCGAAGCCTTATATCTCGAGTTATCTTTAATGTGTTTTGTGTTTTGAAAGTTGATATGTGTAGTCATTATGTGGTGCATAGCGTAAAGAAAGAATCAGTCCATATCTATTATGGATTAAGAGTTATTCATGGTCAAAATCGTTGGCGAAAGCATTTGAAGAACACGAACCCGATTTTGAAGAACAAATTACGTGGTCAACTTTTTGACCGGCTAGATCTTTGCTCATGTTATGATGTTTTAATGTTATGAAGCTTTTAAGTTGTAGTCCTACATGTTGTCTGTACACCTTTGGAATTGATATATCACACAAAACATACATAGATTTCAAGTTAAAAGGATCCAAAAGTTGGCACCTCATTTGTTCATCGGTTGAAGAAACGGTCTTGTCGGACTTTTTGATGGCTAATAACTCTTAGATCGATGTTTTTTAGCCATGATGTTTTGTTGGTAATTGTAGTCTTACATGAGTACTACAAGATGTATGTCTTAGATTTCCCCGAAACATCACGATCGGATCCGAAATAAATGGTCAAACTACTAGCACCTTGAAGTTGCCTTGTCAGTGTTCTTGAAGCTCAAGAACACCTAAGGCAACAGATAAGCGTAGCTAAAGCCTTTAGCGACAGTTTTGATTTATTTTAAAATTTTCAATTTCTGAAAATTCCGAAAATGATTTAAAAATTAGAAAAATTAGATTTTAATTATTAAAATACTTAATAAATTCAAAAAAAAATTATTTTAAAGTCCAAAAATAATATTTAATTATTTTGAGTATATTTCATAAATATTTAATATTTTTGGAATATAAAAGGTATTTATTTATTTAATTATAATATTAAATAAATGATTTAAAAATAGTTTTAATTCATGAAAAATCATGAAAAATTATTTTATGGTATAAGAAAATATTTTAAGTTATTTGTGATGACTTTTAATATTTTGTGATGAATTTCATTAATTAATTAATATTAATGATATTAAAGTTAGTTATTAGTTTAAAAATGATTTTAATATTTTAAAAATCATTTTAGATGAAAATAAAGTATTTAAAGATATTTTGAGTTATAAAATATAACTTTTAATATTTAGATGATAATTTCATTAATAATTATATATTAATGATATTTAGTTAATGATTTGTGATATTAAGTTTATTTAATATTTATATTAAATAAATAGTTTAAAAATGGTTTTATTTATTTAAAAATCATTTAAAGAGGATATTAAGGATTTAAAAATATTTTAAGTTATAATTAATGACTTTTAAAATTTGGATAAATAGTACATTAATATTTAAATATTAATGGTAATTATTAAAATGATTTTAATTATTTTAAAAATCATTTTAAAGGTAATATAAATGTTTTAAAAATAGTTTGAGTTATTATAAATAACTTTTATATTTTAGCAATGGTTTCATTAATAATTTAATATTAATTAATTATTAATGATAATAGAATTATTTAATGTTTAAATCATTTAATTATGATTTCGATGTTTGAAAGTTATAATGGCCAAACTATTTGACTTGAGAACCGATTATAAAGTTACGAATTTGAAGAAGAACACCTATAATAATGATTATATCACTATAAGCCAATTAGTAATGATTTGAATTATTTTAAAATTTTTAATTTCTGGAAATTTCGAAAATGATTAAAAATAAAGTGTCTGATATTTATAGATGTTGAAGTGCAAAATAAGAGTCTTAGACTCAGTAATTACCCGATAAAGCTGTCGGTACGCCTACAAATGTCAGACCTTATAAAAGAAAGAAAAGGCTACTGTAAAAACATGGATGAGATATTTGAAAAATATATAAAAATATTTCAAATACAGAATATGAACTAAAAGTATGATCACTGCGATTATGTGATGACGTGATTAGACTATGTCTTTGTTGTAATAGACAATACTATGTGTTATGATATATTGTTCTAATCGAAGCGAATGATCGATTATTGATAGGTTGTGATAAAGAGATAAAACCTAAGTTGAGATTTGTAATAAACCAAATCGGCAAGATATCCTACCTTTACATTTTCTTTATACAATGGACATGAGTAAGAAGTTTGAATTATTCTATTCACTGTCTGATTATATACGCTTTGATTATCAACATGTTAGCTAAGATATATATTACATTAAGTTGATTTCTAAATGGTTATACAAGTGTCCCCACTTGGATAATCATGACATTTATTCACATGTTGATACACCTTTGTCAATTACCCGTATATATATATGTTGAATTACATATTATTGTTGAGAAAGATTAAAACCTTCGGGTTTGGAACCCGAGCATGTATGAACATCCCTATATGGGAAGATTTTTGCTTTGAAGTGAGATGAATAAAATGATGAATTTCGTTCGAGTTATGTAGTATTGATCAATCTGACAGGTACAATCTGAAGTGATCACCCTCCGTGCCGTAAGTTATGACGGTTTGCTTGGATGGATTTCGCTAAACCTTTTTTGAAAATGAAAAGAATGTTCATAGTATGTTTCTTAAACCCTATTCATGGGTGGAGCCTAATTTCAAGAAATTGAAAGAGAGTTGTTATGTGAATTTTTTATCAGTACAGATTACTTCACAACTTTCGATTCGTTGTAGAAGTGTTATGTAAAAAAGAATACTTATATTCTTTCAAACTTATATATATAATTGCTATTACTTTCTTTGGGCACTCAAATGCTCATCCTTGCTTAAATTAAATGTTTTCGATTATGTATGTATGAGCAACCTAAAGGCTCGAGCACGAACAAGAGGAAAGGAAAGGCATTAAGAATGAGTTTATATTATGAGTTAATGGTTATAGTTGTATTGGTATCTATTCAAGTATTGTAAGGAATGTATTTGAAGGTCTGCGTACAGGGAAGTAAACTTTGATGTATGTAAATTAAGTTGAATGTATTATTATTTAGTATTATTCAAATTTTAAAGAAATGGTATCGTGGAGAACTTGAGTTAGGGTTGTAAGTACCGGATTTGGGGTCGCATGTGAGAACTAATTTTGTCGATTAATATTGTTAATTATAATAATAATGATAAATGTTGTTAAATATATTGAGAAGTTTATATATATATATATATTATATAAATTCTATTTTATTAGTATTATTAATGTAATAAAACAGAAAAGCTTTTTATATAAAACAAAATACTTTTATAAAGTTATTTGTTTTATTAGACTATAAATAAAATATATAATATTCTATTATGCATAGTATTTGCATAGTGCTGCATATAGTGTTTGCATAGTAAAATCTTTTTATATAAAATGTAATACTTTTATAAAGTTATTCGTTTTATTAGATTATAAATAGAATATATTATATTTTATTTAAAAGATTTTATTTTATTAGAATATTTTATTAATAATTGCATAGTAAATCAATATGGATCGTCGCTTAAAAGTAAATCAATTTGGACCGTTCATGAATTAGTTCTTATTCAGGTCCATTCTCCTATAAATAGAAGCTCATTCCTTTATTATTTCTTACGAATTCACTTTGAAACTCTAGAGAGAGAAACTATAGAGTGAAAGAAGAAAAGTATTCTCGCTACTTCACTACTCCTATATCCATTTCTTCTAAGGTAAAGGGTATTATTTTTTCGTATTCATGAAGAGAACTTCGTTATTCCATTCTTTATTATTCATTGGAATAACTCAGATCACTGTGAGCTACCCTATACTTGGTGAATTTCTTACGTTATTCCATTCTTTATCATTATGTTGGAATAACTTTGTACATACAAGCATCGTATACATGGGAAATTCTTACGTTATTCATTTCTTTATTATTTCGTTAGAACATCATATCCGCAATGCGTTCTGCATGACCTAGTTTCATTATTTATTATTACATTTGGAATCTCATGCATACGTTTACGCATGACTGGTTCCATTATTTATTTTTCTCGTTGGAATATCCACGTCTGTACGTGCTTACGCATGACCGTTCGATTATTTATTATTCATTGGAATAACTTTATGCATACGGTCTCATCGCATGTCTAGTGATTTCTTTTGTTATTCCATTCTTTATTATACTCGATTGGTTAAAGTTTTGACTTCTATACTCCATGAAATTAGTGGAATATCCTTGATATTTGCGCTTCATCTAGTATCTTTTCATAGAAATATTATTATGAGCATTCTTGAATTTTACTCTACAAAGAAGTATCATGTTGACAATTTGGACGTTATTAGTTCCTGGATAAATTAATTCTTGAACTTGTTTTATTGAGTTCTTATATCATTGTCATCATCCTCATGTTTATATTATGTTGAAAGTCATCTGTGGCCTGTAGTGCATAGATGGACTTGGTATGATTATGACCATGGATTAATCGGTATAATCATGACCGTAATATTACAAATAATGTGATAAAAGTCCTCATTGGCCCGTAGTGCATTGATGGAGATGATTGTTGGCATGATCATGACCATTGATGAATACACGAATATCCTTGGCCCGTAGTGCATGAATAATTTGTGGTTGTGATACTAATGAATATCCTTGGTCATAGTGCATGAATGATGTGGATTATTTATTAATTTGAGTCCCAAATGATAAAAGTGATGAAAAACCTTTTAAATCATAAAAGATAGTAGATTTTATTCTCTACTTGACTCTTTTAATGGATTGCTTGTTTGTTAGATTGCTTGATTAAACTTGATGTTTGTTATATTTTATCGGTTTAACATCTTTGTTGAAGGCTAACGATAATTTATTCTGCATTATCTTAGTCATAATATTTCTTACTGGCTAGTTGAGCTCACCCTTTTACTTTTATTGTTCTCTTTAGCAAATGAGAACGTAACAGGGACTAGTCGGGGAACGGAGTGACGGTCTAGATGATAGCATTAGTAGTCCTCACTATTCTATGAAATAATGTGATAATAAATGTATTGAGGACTTATTTTGAGTTTGAATTTTGTCTAGAAGATAATATTTGTATTAAAACTCACAGCTCATGTTGTATATTTAAGATTGTATTTGTATTCTGTACCATGTATTTGGCGACTCAAAATAGGTGATGTATACCTATTTTGGGGGCGTCACTGTTGGTATCAGAGCTTAGGGATATTCTGACGAAAAAGTTGTTTGAATTGTGATTCTGAGGACAGAATCCTTGTAAGGAGGGAATGATATAACATTCTAGAATTTTTTTAAAATTGTTATATTAAATATTTATTGAATTATATAAGTATTAAATGGATCTGCTTATTGTTGAATAAATAATTGTTCAAATTTGATTCAATTTGGTTAATTATTTGTTAAATAAATAATTAAGGAAGTTAATTATTATATTATATTCTAATTTAATTTAATTATTAAGTTAGAGAGTTTTGATTAAATGAATTATTATATTTTAATTTGAATTGGTAATTAAAAGGATGTGTTAGTTGATTAAATAAAGTTATAATTATATAGAAAATTATAATTTTGTGGTATTGATTTATGTGTTAAAGTAATTTAATAAATTGTTTTTAGAATTAATTTAATTGATTATTGAAAAATTTAATTAAATAAAAGTGTGACAAATAACCTTTTATAAAGGAGTTATTAAAATAACTTAAAGGAGTTTAATTCAGTTTTGCCAAACAAGGCTTAATGCATATTAAGTCTTTATTTTAAATGTGTTTTACCAAACAAGGTGTAAGAATTAATGGATTATTTTTAGTTAGTTAGCCAAACAAGCCTTATGGCTTTTGAGTTTAAAAAAAAAAATTGATGTCAGTTAATTGATATAATTATTTATACAATTATTACATATTATATTATATACGTTATATTTTTGTTAGTACGTTAGTTAGAGTTAGGAAGAAAGACTCAGAGGAAGAAGAAGAAGAGAAGAAGAAAAGTGAGAGAAAAACTTGAGAGAATCCTGGAGAATTTGAGAGTGAAGTTGGAGAAAAACTTGTTGATCAAGGAGAAAAGTATCATCTTCTAAAACAAGGTATCATCCTACCTTTTAAGTTTTTAAAATTTTTGAAATTCAGATAAGGCACACTTAGAAGGGGGGGTTGAATAAGTGTGGATACAAACTATGACTAATTTAAATACTTTAAACCAAATTATTGAATGTAGTCAATTATATTGATGAATGCGACTTCTTTGAATGAATATGGTTCATAGAATTAAATTTTGTTTTAAGAAAATATCTTGGTGTTTTTTGTAAGTTAAATAAAATATTTAATGATAACAAAAATTCTCACGATTAAATTTTGTTTATTTAGCAAATCAATTAACTTGAGTGAAATTAAGTTAAATCAAGTAATAAAAATAACACCAAGATTTTTACGTGGTTTGGCTATTACCCTCTATAATAATAGCCTACTCCACGTCCAATACCAACTAGTATTAGAGACTCACTTTTATTTCTTTAAAAGACTTGTGTTACAATACAGATTCTATAAAATCAAATTACATTAATTCACTTGAGCACTCTTACTACTTGTGCACCACTGCACCCCTTAAGCACCTATGCTTCCTTGAACCTGTTTGCAAACAAACCTTAATCCACTTGGATTAAATCTCCTTAGACAACACTTAGTCTAAAAACTTAGATTACAATAATAGAGGTCTAATGATCAAAGCAAATAAGCAATTTGACAATGCAAGGCTCAACTAATGAATGCAATGATCAAGTAGTAAGAGTAAAAGATATCACCAATATTATGGCCACGAAAATTTACTGAAAATATCAATTGATCAACAGCTCAAAATTTGCACCAAGAATAGAATAGATTTCAAAGTATGTGAGTGCAAAATATTAATTCAAGTGTTGTAAGTGTTGTGTTTTCTACTGAAAATAATTCTTCTTTTTATAGCCCAATTTATATATTACCATTGCAAAATAAATGTTTATGTTGTACATAAAGATGCAACGTTCCAAAGATATTCTGTTTGAAGATAATCATAACAAATCCAATAACCTTCGGAACTAAAATATATGTAGGACTCTATCAAAAATAATCTAGAAAAAGACCAAGTCAAAAAGGACTAGACCTGTAGCAATTAAAAACAAACTGCCGCCGCTTATATAACAATTGTTTTAAGAGATATTACTGGCTTTCAAAAGATAATGGAGTGTTAACTTTGTAAATATAAGAAAGTGTAACTTCACACAACTCTCCAGGATAATCATTATCTTGTATTCCCAAGACTTAGGCATTTAACTCAACCAACAGATAATGATCACATCTTTACCACCACAAGCTTTTGTACTTCCAACAAATTACACATGTTATACAATTTATATAGAATCAGAACTCTCTTAAACCAAACAATAATTATCAACATTAATTTTGCGCTTGCATAACTACTAACAACAATAAATCTTGTAATAACAGTTAACATAGATTTAAGCATGCACGAAACATCATCTGAAATGCACACATAAAATGTCCTAGAGCCTTGAATTGAAAAATCAAATATTTGCAATGACCTTACATATTTTCCTTAAGACTCAAAGCATCTTCATTCTTCTTGAATAATCCATCAAACAATTCTTGAAACAATTTCCTGAAATTCAAAATTAAAGAATTTAGTACCAATAACCAAGTCATCATCAAAACATTAGGCTAGAACGTGACATAATCAACATTCTCCCCCTTTTTGATGATGACAACATAAATAAATGAAACTCCCCCTAAATTCATGCATATAACTTATTTCAGGAAAAAAAATTTCATAACCTGCATATGTTAGTATCATACTAAATCAAAGATCAGATCATAATATTATCAAAATGAAGATGAAAACATCAATCTTAGCATGCAACAAAAAAAAACCATCAGTCTTAATCATCCAGGCAAACATGCCTACCAAAAACCAAGTAAAACCATAGTCTTAAAACAGAACATGAAATGATACCAAATGCCAAATGAAATTTTGGAAATTCTCCCCCTTTGTCATCATACAAAAAGAGAAGACCTCAATCAATCAATATCTTCGAGATTGGCCCGCTATTCAGCACGAGTGGTAAAGTATGGTCGATGACGAAGGCGATGAAGACGCTCTTCCAAAGTGTAATCGTTTGTAAGTCGAGGTGGTCGAGGAATAAAGGTTGCAGGAGGAAGTTCCCTATCTAGAAAGTCACCCTTGTATTCAACCATCCAATTGTTTATTAGCCATTCGGGAATTGGAGAATACATTGCTGGAACATGAAACCTTTGGCCTATATCATTAAACCTGGTGGCCATAAAATCTGCAATCTCCCCGAGTTGATAACTGACAAATTTCACCTCTTGACTTAACTGACATGTGTTCCGATTAAATTTTCGTTGGAGTGCTTCAACCATAGCCATCTCAAAACCTGCCTGAAGAATAATAAATTCATCTTCAACCCGATGATATAGTTTATTGATTTCTGGAGCATCCATCGGTAGCTTCCCTTTCTCAAGAATCATAAGCTGATTTCTTATTTCAACCAAATCATCTTTAACAAAATTTTGATTTTGTAAAATCTCATTCAAAACATTCATAATATCAGACCCATGAGAATTGGCAAAGAAGATGAGAATGAGTCAGGAGTATGAGAAATAGGAGGAGAAGAGGTAATAGGAGGATCAGGGAGAAGACGAACAAATTCACCAGCATGAAAAGTAATGTGAGATTTTGTCAAATTGGCAGTGTCAATAAGCTCATGATTTGTGACAGAAATTTCATCATCAAACGAGATCTTAAAATGTTGAAAAAGTTTTGTTAAAAACTTGCTGTAAGGAAGACACACTTTGCTTTGATTTAATGCCACTTTGCATATGAGATAACATCATTTGAGAAAAATTAAAAACCTTTCCTTTGAGAATCATAGCCACAACATCCAAATCCTGATAAGTAAAATCGGCCCCACCACTAAGTCGGGGAAACAGATTATACCGAACCAACTTATGTAACACACATGCAGTAGGACACACACTTACAGTTTTTGGAAGAAATAAAGAAGTGAGAGAAAAATCATTCATAACAATATGAAGCTGTTCCAAGGGATGAAAAGGGATATTAGCAGCACCTTTAAGAGTAAAAGGACAAGGTCTAGCAGAAGAAATACCAAGAATGCTACCAAAGTCAATACTAGTGAAGAATAATGACTTACCCTTAACAAATGTTGTATAACAATCCCTATTGCATTCAAGATTAGTGTAAAATTGTTGAACTAACCGAGGATAAGCAATATTAGGAGGAAGCAGCATAGAAGAAATATTGCAATCAGTGAAGAGTTTTTCCAAAACAGAGTGTTTTAGATAAAATAGATCGAGAGATTTTTCATACACAAATTGCTTTGTAGCAATGAAGTTTTTAAAATGAGTTTCGAAACTAGGTCCTTTAAAGAAATTTTCTTGCATATCAAAGGAGGATGAAAATGGATTTACCAGATTAGAAGGAGACTCAGGCTGTGAGAAAAACTGTTCTTCATCAACTGGCTGCTTCATCTTGTCCCGGTGAGACAGTTTAACTTTGGAGGTTTTTAAGAAAGAAAAACTAGAATCTGAGTTGTCGGACAAAATTGTAGCATCAGACAACACATGCATAGAGGATTTCTTATGTACGCACTTGGATTTCATCTTTGTTCTTGTAATGTTCTACAACGAAGAACCTTCGTCGGTTGATTTTCCAGTAGATCGCTTGCTAGCTCTTGTTTTCATGGTGTTATCGACTCGTAAAGATGAAAGAAAGGGTTTTGGATAGATAATGGATGTGAAAGATCTGATTTAAGAAGAAAATTGAAACCATAAGAAATAGAAATTAATTAGAACTCTGTCACCGTAAGACGTGTGTCTTTTCAACTTTCAAAAAATCTGTTCAGCTACTGTTCCGTATCTCAAGGCATAAACCTTTACATTTCCCAATGACATCCGGCGATATTAATAGGGATATGTATCTAGAACATAATTTGAGCAGATAAGGAATGGCAAACAGATATATATTTTATCAGATATCATACAAAAAAGAAATGATACATATATGTATAAAATATAATCTGCATGTCATAAAATTTTAAGCACAATTATATCATGCACATTCCAAGTTCTCTCCTTAGCATACAAAATCTTTCCTCACTCAAGGGTTTAGTAAAAATATCAGCTAATTGTTTTTCGGTAGGAATAAAAACCAATTTAACTAACCCTTTTGAAACATTATCCCTTAAAAAATGATGTCTTACCTCTATATGTTTTGTACGTGAATGCAAAACAGGATTCTTTGATATGTCAATAGCACTAGAATTATCACAATATATAGGCACATTATTGCAAATTATGTCAAAATCACATAGAGTTTGGTTCATCCATAATATTTGAGAGCAACAACTCCCTGCAGCTAAATATTCACCCTCAGTGGTTGATAAAGCAACCGAAGTTTGCTTCTTACTATGCCACGAAATAAGACTTTGTCCCAAAAATGTACAAGGACCACTTGTACTTTTTCTATCAATTTGAAACCCTGCATAGTCAGCATCTGAATAACCCATTAGTTCAAAATGATTACTTATCGGATAAAATAACCCTAAATTTATAGTACTACTTAAATATTTAAAAATTCTTTTAACTACTTATAAGTGGGATTCTTTGGTTTTTGCTTGAAATCGAGCACAAAGACATACACTATACATTATATCAGGTCTAGATGCAGTTAAATATAGCAAAGAACCAATCATACCTCGATATTTAGTTACCTCTACATCTATACCTTTATCATCTGAAGTGAGCTTAATAGATGTACTCATTGGTGTAGCCTTTGAGTTGGTTCCTTCAAATTCGAATCTTTTGAGTAACTCTTTTGTGTACTTGGTTTGATGAATATAGACCCCTTCCCTTGTTTGCTTAATTTGAAGTCCCAAAAAGTAATTTAGCTCTCCCATTAAGCTCATATCAAATTCCTTATGCATACACTTTGAAAACCACTCACAAAAAAAATCATTAGTAGCACCAAATATTATATCATCTACATATAGTTGAACAATGATTATTTCTTGTTTTTCATGTTTAATAAATAAGGTAGAATCTATTTTACCTCTAGTGAAACCACTTGAAATAATATACTTACTCAACCTCTCGTACCAAGCCCTTGGAACTTGTTTGAGACCATAGAGAGCTTTCTTTAGCTTAAAGACATGAGTTGGATATTTCTCATATTCAAATCCAGGAGGTTGTTTGACATAGACTTCTTCATTGATGTATCCATTAAGAAACACACTTTTTACATCCATTTGATAAAGCTTGAATTTCTTATAACAGCAAATGCCAACAAGATTCGAATAGACTCTAGTCTTGCAACTGGAGCATAAGTTTCTTCATAGTCGATCCCTTCTTGTTGATTGTAACCTTGAGCCACTAGCCTTGCTTTGTTGCGAGTGATTGTTCCATGCTCATCAAGCTTATTTTTAAACACCCATTTTGTTCCAATGACAGACGATCTTTAGGAGGAGGCATTAATTCCCAAACTTGACATCGTTCAAATTGTTGTAGTTCCTCTTGCATTGCTAGCAACCAATTTTCATCAAGTATAGCTTCCTTAGCATTTTTTGGCTCAACTTGTGATAGAAATGCAGAAAACACGCATTGATTCTGTAGGTTTCTCCGTGTAGTAACTCCTTTGTTTATATCTCCAATGATATTTTCCGATTGGATGATCCTTGAGATATTTTCTTTGTCTTTCGCATTTGAACATGTGTATTACCTCTTCTTGTTGAAGAAAATTTTCTTGTGTTCTTTCTTGTTCATTTTCATGTGGATCGCTCAATTCAAATTTTGTTGAGTTTGTCCATTCGGTTTCTTTGAATGGTTCTCTTCGGTTTGCTAAATTTGTAAAAATCTCCAAATTTCCTGCATCCTCTTCTCTTTCTTTTAGAAGATCATTGTTAGTCTCATTGAAAATTATATGAATTGATTCTTCAACACATAACTTGTAAATATTAAATACACGATATGCCTTGCTGTTATGTGAATAACCAATAATAATACCTTCATAGGATTTAGCATCAAATTTTCCCAAGTTATCACTAGTATTTAATATAAAACATTTAGACCCAAATACTTTGAAATAACTTATATTAGGAATTTTATTATTCAAAAGCTCATAAGGAGTTTTCAAAATAATAGGACGAATAAGAACTCTATTTAACACATAACATGAAGTATTAACAGCTTCAGCCCAAAATTTCTTTGGAAGTTTGGTTTCTTGTAAAAGTGTTCTAGCTGTTTCTTGAAGTGTTCTATTTTTTCTTTCCACTACTCCATTTTGTTGAGGGGTTCTAGGAGCTGAAAACTCATGGCTTATACCTTTTTGATCACAAAATGTAATAAAGTCTTTTTGAAATTCGATACCATGATCACTTCTAATTTTTATCAGTTTAAAACTATACTTATTCTCTAAATTTCTTATCAATTTCTCAAACTCTTTAAATGCTTCATCTTTGGTTCTTAAGAATAATACCCATGTATATCTAAAAAAATCATCAACTATGACAAATGCCTAAAATTTACCATTAATACTAGCATGCCTTTTTGGGCCAAATAAATCAAGATGAAGTAATTGTAAAGGAGTAGAGGTTGATACCATATTCTTTGCACTGAATGATGTCCTTACTTGTTTTCCAAGTTGGCAAGGGACACATATTCCCTTCTTTTTATATTTTATCTTTGGCAAACCTTTGACAAGATTCTTTGAGGACAATTTCTTGATTAGATCCATGTGAACATGTCCCATCCTCTTGTGCCACAGATTAGCCTCATCTTGCACAGATGCAAGACATAATTCTTCATCATGTTCCTCAAAGTCAATAGTATATATATTTCCTTCTCTTTGTGCAACTAGAGAAACATTATTAGTACTATGAGAAATAATTCATTTTTCTTTATCAAAACTGACTTGGTGACCATTGTCCATTAATTGACTTATACTAATAAGATTAAATTCAAGACCGTTAACAAGATGAACATTATCGATGTTAACCTTACCATTACCGATTTTACCTTTTCCAACAATCTCACAAGTTCGATTATCTCCGAATGTGACCGTTCCATTTTTCTTCTTGATTTTTAGTTCCACGAACTTTGATTTGTCACCAGTCATGTGACGAGAGCATCCACTATCAAGAATCCACTTTTGAGATGGAACCTTCGCCTTGAAACATACCTGTCAAGAAAAATTGATTTATCTTTTTGGTACCCACATCTTTTTGGGTCCTTTAGGGTTAGTTACAAGTAAATCAACCTTTTTATCCCATACCTTTTTAATCTTATTTTTCTTAAAACAATTTATGTCCAAGTGACCTTTAATACCACAGTTTTTGCATGTTGTGAAAGGAGAACAATAATTCAATTTGAAACGTGACTTGGATCTAAGCACATTCACATTACCGATTTTATGAGTGGGATTATAACCTATTCATTGTCTATCAAAACTAGGTTTTTGCTTTCCTAACATGACAGTTAGATTATCTTCTCCTTGAACGAATCTAGCAAGAGATATTTTTAATGAATCTACTTCCTTTTGAAGTTCATTAGTATGAATGGGTTTAGACTGAGATTTATTACCAAAAGCATCAATACACACGTCTAACATTTTCAGTTCATTTGTCAATTTTTCAACTTCATTGTTCAAGTAAGTCACTTTGTTGAAAAGAACTTTGTTATAATTCTCAAGAAAATTATTTTTAGCAATCAAAACTTTTTCTTCTTTACATATAGATTCCTTTTCAATATTTTTCTTTTCATCTATCAAAGATTCTACTTCACCCATTAATGTGTTAACTAAGTCTTTCAAATATGCATTCTTTTCTTTCAATTTCTCATTTTCTTGTTTCAAGGAAATATTTTCAAAAATAGATACCTCATTTGATTCACCTTCTATTCCCATGAAGCATACTTAAGCTATCTCATCCTTGGCGTCGACCTCAACTTCAAATTCTTCTTCATCACTCCAAGTGACCAGTGCCTTGTTCTTCTTATTATCCTTGAAGCCTGTTTTTCCTTTATTCTTTAGTTGAAAACAATCTTTCTTAAAGTCCCCTGGACGTCCACATTCAAAACACGTTTCTTCAGTTTGCTTTCCTTTGCCTTTGAAGGTATTCTTTCGTTTATTCTTTCTTTGTAGAAGTCCTTTGAGTCTCCATGACATCATAGCTATCTCTTCGTCAGAATCATCATCAAGCTCTTCTTCATTTCGCATTAAGAGCTAAACCCTTTCGCGAGAGAGTTTCCTCCTCATCATCATACCTCTTTAACTGATGTTCATATTCCTCAAGTTCACCAAAAAGGGTTAGTGTATCCATAGTAGATATAGTAGAGGAATCTTGAAGAGTAGTAATCTTAGATGCAAACCTCTTAGGCGTAGCCCGAAGTAACTTACGATTAATCTCACTTTGTGGAATTGATTTGTCCAGTTGCTTTAAAGAGTTCAGAAGAACAAGGAATCTTGCTTGAGCCATCTTTATAGTTTCATCTTTCTCAAGTTTGAACATCTCATAGTCATGCATAAGCATGCTTAGTTTAACTTCTCAAACTTTTGATGTTCCTTCATGACTCACCACTAGAGTATACCAAATTTCCTTAGCTGTGTTGCATGAGGATACTTTGTCAATCTCGGACTGCACCATGCCGCTTAATAGAGTATTCATTGCCCTTGAGTCATAGGAGACCATGAAGGTTTCAATTGAATCCATCTCTAGCAAAGTCTTTGGAGTACCATCATCTTTCCTTAGAATAACTGGTCCATTCTCCACAACCCACCATTCCCAAGGATCTCTTTTAAGGTAGATCCTCATTCGGAATTTCCAGAAGTTGTAGTTTTCTGTTCCATGTAGTAATGGGGGTCTATTGGTTGATTGACCTTCTTGATTGTTGTTTCCGAACTGTGCCATGTCAGAATCTTTCCCTACAAGTCACTTTTAAGACCAAGTAAGTAGGGCCACGCTCTGATACCAAATGAAATTCAGATAAGGCACACTTAGAAGGGGGGGTTGAATAAGTGTGGATACAAACTATGACCAATTTAAATACTTTAAACCAAATTATTCAATGTAGTCAACTATATTGATGAATGCAGCTTGCTGAATGAATATGGTCTACCGAATTAAATTTTTGTTTTAAAAAAATATCTTGGTGTTTTTGTAAGTTAAATAAAATATTTAATGATAACAAAAATTCTCACAATTAAATTTTGTTTAATTAGCAAATCAATTAACTTGAGTGAAATTAAGTTAAATCAAGTAATAAAAATAACACCAAGATTTTTACGTGGTTCGGCTATTACCCTCTATAATAATAGCCTACTCCACGTCCAATACCAACTAGTATTGGAGACTCACTTTTATTTCTTTAAAAGACTCTTGTTACAATACAGATTCTATAAAAATTAAATTACACTAATTCACTTGAGCACTCTTGCTCCTTGTGCACCACTGCACCCCTTAAGCACCTATGCTTCCTTGAGCCTATTTGTAAACAAACCTTAATCCACCTGGATTAAATCTCCTTAGACAATACTTAGTCTAAAAACTTAGATTACAATAATAGAGGTCTAATGATCAAAGGAAATAAGCAATTTGACAATGCAAGGCTCAACTAATGAATGCAATGATCAAGTAGTAAGAGTAAAAGATATCACCAATATTATGCCCACGAAAATTGACTGAAAATATCAATTGATCAGCAGCTCAAAATTTGCACCAAGAATAGAATAACTTTCAAAGTATGTGAGTGCAAAATATTAATTCAAGTGTTGTAAGTGTTGTGTTTTCTACTGAAAATAATTCTTCTTTTTATAGCCCAATTTATATATTACCATTGCAAAATAAATGTTTATGTTGTACATAAAGATGCAACGTTCCAAAGATATTCTGTTTGAAGATAATCATAACAAATCCAATAACCTTCGGAACTAAAATATATGTAGGACTCTATCAAAAATAATCTAGAAAAAGACCAAGTCAAAAAGGACTAGACACAGAAAGTAATTAAAAACAAACTGCCGCCGCTTATATAACAATTGTTTTAAGAGATATTACTGGCTTTCAAAAGATAATGGAGTGTTAACTTTGTAAATATAAGAAAGTGTAACTTCACACAACTCTCCAGGATAATCATTATCTTGTATTCCCAAGACTTAGGCATTTAACTCAACCAACAGATAATGATCACATCTTTACCGCCACAAGCTTTTGTACTTCCAACAAATTACACATGTTATACAATTTATATAGAATCAGAACTCTCTTAAACCAAACAATAATTATCAACATTAATTTTGCGCATGCCTAACTACTAACAACAATAAATCTTGTAATAACAGTTAACATAGATTTAAGCATGCATGAAATATCATCTGAAATGCACACATAAAATGTCCTAGAGCCTTGAATTGAAAAATCAAATATTTGCAATGACCTTACATATTTTCCTTAAGACTCAAAGCATCTTCATTCTTCTTGAATAATCCATCAAACAATTCTTGAAACAATTTCCTGAAATTCAAAATTAAAGAATTTAGTACCAATAACCAAGTCATCATCAAAACATTAGGCTAGAACGTGACATAATCAACAATTTTAATTTTCTCTTCCCTATTTCTCTGTAAAATTCTTGTGAAAGGATAAATTGTTTGATTGTATGTGGCTTTATATGTTAAATTAGTGTTGTAAAACTATTTTTATAAGTTTATATATGAGTATAGTCAATGAAGTTATGATATGTATGTAATTTGTGAAGAAAACTATATTACAGTGAGTTTATATGAATATGGTTTAGTTTAAGGTAAAATTAAGGTTTAACTAGTTGATTAATTGATAAATTAACTATTGAATTGGAAAAAGTATGTTATAAACATAGATAAGGTGCTTTGAATTAACTATTTTGGTTGAAAAACAAAATCACAGTGTTGATTTTCATTAAATAAAAGTGAGTTTTTATCAAAAAGAGTGAAATTGGATGTTTTAAATTCGATGTTTGTGTTGTTTTATGTGTATAATTATGTTAAGAGTCTTTGAAATATGTTTATATAAAGTCTCTGTACGAATTACATGCTAATTAGGTTGTTAGAAAGTAGCTTGTAGGCCAAAATTGGCTTTGTTCATGTGATTTAGTAGCTATTGCGTCAAGTTCGCAATTTAGCAGTTGCAAATACTGTCATAAGATATTACTCTCGTCATATGACGCCGACGCCAGCCGTATAGTCACGACCGTAGTATATATTTCAAGGCATATCAGAAGGTTATCTCCACTGTCATAGTCACCGACCCACAAGATATAACCGTGGAAGCCGTGCTTGTCATGAAGTTAATAGAATGGTCAGATAGTGCAATTTTTGTACACAAAGTATGAAGAAGTTATTATGTGTTAATAATAGAACTGTTAAATTATGATTTCCATATTTCTATACCAAGAATGAGCATGTTAGTAACAATTAACTTGTTGTGTAACTTGGTTATGTGATTAAAAATCAAATCTTATATGATGAATGTACTTAGTTATGTTTGTAAAGTGGTAGTGACTAACTATGTCATGATGACATATGTATATAGGATATTGTGATTCGAATTGTTCGGTTTAACCTACGAGCAAGGCAAGTTCTCTAATCTATTATCTTGTTGAGCAAATTATTGTTTCTAATTCGATTACAATATAATAATGCAAGGTTTCTAAACTTTAATTTTGATATTGAGCAAATTATTCTTGTATTTAACTTGTTGTTTAGCATGAAAATTTATATATACTAATGTTGAACAGTTTTATTGTTCAAATTGCTATGCATGCTTGGTATTCAATTCTAAATAACCTTGTCTTAATATTTTTCAAGCAAGGTGTGTTATAGTTATTCAATATGTATGCTATTAGATTATTCCTAAAGCATGATTTTAATTTACCATGTCGATTCAGTTACGATTATTCTATTGATATGATGTTATTAGTTTTATTCAACTAATCCTTAGTTGATGTTCGTTGAATTCCAGATTACCTTTAAATGTATCCAAACCAAACTCACTTTGGTGTGGAATTGTACTCTAAATATTGAGATGAACAACCCTATTATTAGGGGTAACTTACGCTTAGCGTTGAAATGTTTGTGCACAATACACATTGTCACGAAAAGGGTCGATCCCCAAGTATGAGGAGTCCCTATAATATTATGACTGTTAAAGTTTAAGTTGAAATATTACTTATAACTATGGACATAGTTCGTGGTCTGAGGACCCTCAGTTATATACTTCAGAATGTTGATAAATCATATTGTTTAATTCTATCGAGCCTCTTATTTGACAGTTGTTGTAAAGATTTTTCATTCATTGTTGTTACAAGTGAGCTTTGTTTGCTCACTCTTTCTTATATAACTAGTACAGTTAAAGATGAGAAGGTTGATGTACCTAGTACCAGTAAGGGAAAAGGAAAGATGAACAATTATTAAAGACTTGTATTATGTTGACATTTTATTATCAGTTTTTAATTGAATGGTTGTAATGAAGTTTATTAATTTTCCGCATTTAAATGATTGTATTTAAAGGTTAGACAACCTGGGAAAATTTATTATGTAACCCTTTAATGGGGAAGGTTTTATTATTACTAAATTTGATTGTGATTGGGTAGTTAGATATGAATGTTTAATTAAGTGAACACCAAATCCTGTGGGAATGAAGTACCTGGGTTTGGGGGTGTCACAAGTTGCTATCAAAACCTTAGGTTATGAACCTTAGGTGGGGAAAAGCCTTAGGAAGTAACCTTCGAAAAGATAATGATGATAAACTCTTATCGAGTTTTAAGGAAGAAGTAATAAAATACTTATGTGCTTATGTGATTGTAACTTATGTGCTCACGAGTGTCGAGTAGTAATGATTAGTAATTAAAACTTAAACTTTGATTGATAGGATGGCTAATATAGGAGGATCCAGTCAGGCTAGGGACGAGGAGCCTCGAGATATTCAGGTAGTTTGGGAACAATTCATCGCCACGGAAGCAGCCCGTTGGTTCTGATGAGTTGAGCATGAGAGAGTACCTGATGAGGATGATGAGATAGAGACGGACAAGGAGGATCCCGTGGAACTGCCACAGTAGGATGAAGAGGACGAGGAGGAAAGGATTCCACTTAACTCGATGGTGGTCAGAGACATATATCGATGAGGTGAATGACCATAACGTGGAACTTCAAGATACTATTGAGGAATTGCAAGAGATAGTAGAATGAGCAAATGCACCTTGACGGCATGTATGACGCACGAAATTCGGGACCAAGAGAAGAACGTTTGAACAATGTTGAAGATAAGCTGATTCATACTGAAGTAGAGAACGAGCGAATGAGAGCAGAGATTGCAGAGTTAAAGAACAAGTTGAAAGAGGAATCTACTAAGAGGACAAGAGCCGAAGATGCGTACGAGGAAGCTGATCAACGAGCTGAAATAGCAGAGGGAGACGCACAAGCAAAGAGAATGAAAATGCAGGAATTGAATAACGTGTTCAACACAATGATTAATCGAGCTTAGGATCGGGTCATGGGTTATCCGATTTAGTTTGAGACGCTGCCATCGTACATACTAGATCATCAAACCATGTTCCGAATTATGGATGAAGAGCGTCGTAAGGCTATGCAGTATCTTAGTATGACATCGTAGGGAGTGTACTTGATTTATGATTTATGTTATGATAAATATTATGTAAATCCCAAGTGTTATATAACTTATGGGATATGATGATTATGTCCTGAAACTTTAGAAGTTCAAGAAAATAATGTAAATAGCAGTGATGCTATTGATATGATGTTTTCAAAGAATTAAGAATGAATAAAAGTTATTATCTTATTTTATCCAAAGTGTTATGTGTTATGTGATGATTATTTTGGGGGCAAGTTAAGTAGAAATTACTTGAAAGAGTTGAGTAATAATCTAATGAGTGTATTTTTAACAGAAAATGCCTCCAAGACGTCAACCACCCCGACAGAGAACCACTGAAGGAACTAACAACGATAATGCTGAAGCTAACCCCATTCAGCAGAAATTTGATGACATTATCGACAGTAATCGCAAAATCAACCACAAAATCAAGCTACAACGTTTAAGGACTTTAAGGCGGTTGGACCACCAGAATTCGTGGGTCCATGAACCCGATTGAGGCATGCACTGGTCATGGAGAGATAGAAAGTGTTCGATGTTGTGGGAGTAGGGAAGATCAGAAGATCTTTTGCAACATTCATGTTGAAAGTAGAGGCTAGTTATTGGTGGCAGGCCAATAAAACTCGAGGAGGACCAGGGGTTATGGCTTGGGATAGGTTCAAGGAGATGTTCTTCGAGACCTACTTCCCAGAGAGTTCGAAGAGTCAACTAGAAGTGCAGTTTTTAGAATTGAAGCAGGGAATGATGACGGTTTCAGAGTATAGTAGGGTTTCCCAGAGAGTTCGAGGTTTGCGCCATACCAAGTCAGCACAGATGAACGCAAGGCAAAGAGATTTGAACAGGGACTGAAGCCCTGGTTGTATAGTAGGGTTTCCTTGTTCCAGTTGAAGACATTTGCAGCGGTAATGGAAAAGGCAATTCTCGCTGAAGGTGGAGGTGAGGCTGTAATAAAGTTCAATAAAGAACAGAAAAAGAAGAAGAATGATGTGGAGGTTAAGAATGGAGTTGGCGGTAGTGGAAATGGTAACAATAATCTAAAAAGAAAGTGGAATGGAAATATGGGTGCTGGAAATTAGCAAGGTAACCAGCAGAATAAGAAGTATGAAGCATGTGCTACATGCGGGAAGTTTCACAAGGGTATATGCTTGATGGGGAAACGAGTATGCTTTAACTATGGCCAGGAGGGTCACATCGCCCCAAATTGCAATCAACCCAAGAAGAACGTTTGCTTCACTTGCGGGTCTAAGGATCACTTTGCTCGTGAGTGCCTTAAGAAGAAAGCTGGAGAGACAACGGGAAGCAAGGAAGGTAGCAGTGGAGGTACATGGGCTATTATTGGACTAACGACATCGAACAAACCCACAACCAGAACCTTCAACATAACTGTGCAAGATGCTGTGCAATCAAAGGATGTGGTGTCAGATATTATCCCAATCAATGATATTGATGCTTATGTATTATTTGATTAAAGGTAAAGCTTACTTGCTTATTTATATCTGATGAATTTGCTATGAGATTAGGATTGCCTAGTGAAGAATTAAATTTCCCTTTAAACATAGAAATTGCGAATAAGGAAGTAATTCCTGTTAGGTTTGTATACAAGGACTGTAGGGTGAATATTAAGGGAAATATTTTGATGGTAGATTTAATTCCGACTAAGCTTGGAGAGTTTGATATTATTTTGGGAATGGATTAGTTGTTCAATTATGGAGCGATAATTGACTGCCAAAAGAAATGTGTAAACCTTATGACTCTGTCAAAGGTAGTTTTTAATGGTAGCAAGTTGCCTAGATAAATGAGATGTCTGACGATTATGCAGGCCAAGAAGTTGTTGAGTCAAGGCTGTGTGGGTTATTTAGCTTACATAGGCGATACTCAGAAGAAGGGTGTGAAACTCGAAGAAATATCAGTGGTTAGGGAATTTGTGGACATGTTTCCGGAGGATTTCCTAGGACTTCCACCTGACAGAGAAATTAAGTTCGTGATCGACTTAGCGCCAGGAACCGCTCCGATATTGAAAGCCCCGTACAGAATGGCTCCAGTAGAGATGAAGGAACTGATGGTACAACTGTAGGAGCTGTTGGACAAGAAATACATTCAGCCGAGTGTGTCACCGTGGGGAGCACCAATGTTATTAGTAAAGAAGAAGGATGGGTCAATGTGTGTTTACATCGATTATAGGGAGTTAAACAAAGTCACTATTAAGAACAAATACCCATTACCGAGAATAGATGATTTGTTTGACCAGTTGAAAGGTGCTAGCTATTTCTCAAAAATAGATTTGAGAAGTGGGTATCATCAACTGAAATTAAGGAAGGATGATGTACCGAAGACGGCATTATTCAACTCGGTATGGACATTATGAATTTTTGGTGATGTCTTTTGGTTTGGCAAACGCCTCGCAGGCGTTCATGGATTTGATGAATAGGTGTTTAAACCATTTTAGACAAGTTTGTGGTGATGTTTATCGATGATATCCGGTGTACTCTAGGACTCAAGAAGAACATGTGGAACACTTACGTCTAACACTAGAGATGTTACGAAAGGAAAAGTTATACGTAAAATTCTCTAAATGTGAATTCTGGTTAGAACGTGTACAATTTCTTGGGCACGTAATTGACAAGGATGGAATTTCAGTGGATCCATCAAAGGTTGAAGCTGTGATAAATTGGGAACAACCAAGAACTCCATCAGAAGTAAGAAGTTTCTTGGGATTGGCAGGGTATTACAGACGGTTTATCCAGGATTTCTCCAAGATTGCCACTCCGTTGACAAATTTGACGAGGAAATCTGTAAAATTAATTTGGACGGAGAAGTGTGAAAGAAGTTTCCAGGAATTGAAAAAGAAGTTAAGTATGGCACCTTTGTTATCATTACCAGATAATACAGGAAATTTTGTGGTGTACAGTGATGCTTCACATAAAGGATTAGGATGTGTCCTTATGAAGAACGGAAAAGTCATCGCGTATGCATCAAGGCAATTGAAAGACTACGAAAAATGATATGCGACTCATGATTTAGAGTTGGAAGCGGTTGTGTTTGCTTTAAAAATATGGAGACACTATCTTTATGGAGAGAAATGTGAGATCTACACAAACCATAAGAGTTTGAATTACATTTTCACTCAGAAAGACCTGAACATGCGTCAAAGGAGATGGATGGAATTGATAAAGGATTACGATTGTGAGATCTTTTATCATCCAGGCAAAACAAATGTGGTTGCAGATGGTTTGAGTAGGAAGGGCAGAGAAAAGTTGATGTTGTTAACTGATAAGGAGGAGCTTATTACAGCAATGTCAAGGTTAGAGTTGGAAATAAAATTTCCAAAAGAATCCGATGAAAAATTATACCAGATGGAAGCCAGTCCAACTTTAGTGGACAAAGTGAAGAACGCTCAACTGCAGGATGAGGAATGCAGAAAAATAAGAGAAAGTGTGGTCGAGGGAAAATAAGTGAAATACGAGGTTGATACCGTTGGAATGCTGAGATTCGAGGGACGAATCTGGGTTCCAGCAGTACCAGATATTAAAGAAGACATCTTGATAGAAGCTCATAGCTCAAGATATTTGATTCATCTGGGAAGTACGAAGATGTATTAAGATTTATGGCGACATTTTTGGTGGCCAAATATGAAAAGAGACGTTGAAGAATGCGTCGCAAAGTGCTTGATATGTCAGAGAGTCAAGGTCGAGAACCAAAGACCAAGCGAATTACTTCAACCGTTAGAGATACCGGAATGGAAATGGGAACATATCACAATGGATTTTGTGGTAGGTCTCCCAACTACTCAGAAAGGATACGATGCAATTTGGGTGATAGTGGACAGATTGATAAAATCTGCCCACTTTTTGCAAATAAAGATTAGATTCAATCTTGATCAGCTAGCAAAGTTATATGTTAAAGAGATCGTGACGAGACATGGAGTTCTAGTGTTAATTGTGTCAGATAGAGATCCGAGGTTCACATCAAACTTCTGGAAGAGACTACAAGAATGTATGGGAACACAATTGCAAATGAGTACGACATATCATCCGCAAACAGATGGCCAAAGTGAACGAACAATTTAGACATTGGAAGATATGTTGCGAGCATGTGTCATGGATTTCAAAGGAAGCTGGGATGAACAATTACCATTGGTTGAATGTGCCTATAATAACAGTTACCATGCAAGCATCGGCATGCCGCCTTACGAAGCATTATCTGGCGGCAGAGGTGCGAGAACTCCTTGTCTTTGGGATGAAGTCGATTGAACGTCAACTGTTAGGACCAGAACTGGTACAAAAAACTACTAAGGTTGTCAAACTCATCAGAACAAGATTGATAGCTGCTCAAGACAGACAAAAGAAATATGCTGATCAACACAGACAAGATCGTGCATTCGACGTATGAGATTACATTTTTCTAAAAGTTTCTCCTTAGAAGGGAAAAGTTTGATTTGGTAAAAAGGGGAAACTAAGCCCGAGGTTTATTGGACCCTTCGAAGTGCTGCAAAAAGTTGGAGAGGTGGCTTACGAGGTAGCTCTACCTCCAGAACTACAAAACATTCATAATGTTTTTCATATTTCGGTGTTACGACCATATAAATTTGATTACAAACACGTGATTGAGTACGAACAATTGCAGTTTGATAAAGACTTGTCCTATGAAGAGGTTCCTATCCAGATAGTCGACAGAAAATAATAAGTGCTCAGAAATAAAGTGATACCTTCTTTGAAGGTAATATGGAGGAACCACAATGTCGAAGAGGCTACGTGGGAACTCGAAGCTGAAATGATGAAGAATTATCCTGAGTTATTTGTTTAATCTATGTCTTCGATTCTGGGGATATAATCTTTGTAAGTAGGGGAGAATGTGACGAATGAGTTGTTTGAATTGTGATTCTGAGGACAAAATCCTTGTAAGGATGGAATGATGTAACATTCTAGATTTTTTTTAAATTGTTATATTAAATATTTATTGAATTATATAAGTATTGAATGGATGTGTTTATTGTTGATTAAATAATTGTTCAAATTTGATTCGATTTGGTTAATTATTTGTTAAATAAATAAATAAAGAAATTAATTATTATATTCTAATTTAATTTAATTATTAAGTTAGAGAGTTTTGATTAAATAAATTATTATATTTTAATTTGAATTGGTAATTAAAAGGATGTGTTAGTTGATTAAATAAAGTTATATAGAAAATTATAATTTTATGGTATTGATTTATGTGTTAAAAGTAATTTAATAAATTGTTTTTAGAATTAATTTAATTGATTATTGAAAAATTTAATTAAATAAAAGTGTGACAAATAACCTTTTATAAATGAGTTATTAAAATAACTTAAAGGAGTTTAATTCAGTTTTGCCAAACAAGGCTTAATGCATATTAAGTCTTTATTTTAAACGTGTTTTACCAAACAAGGTTTAAGAATTAATGGATTATTTTTAGTTAGTTAGCCAAATAAGCGTTATAGCTTTTGAATTTTTTATAAAAAAACTGATGTCAGTAAATTGATATAATTATATTATACAATTATTACATATTATATTATATACGTTATATTTTTGTTAGTACATTAGTTAGAGTTAGGAAGAAAGACTCAGAGGAAGAAGAAAAAGAGAAGAAAAAAAGTGAGAGAAAAACTTGTGAGAATCCTAGAGAATTTGAGAGTGAAGTTGGAGAAAAGCTTGTTGATCAAGGAGAAAAGTATCATCTTCTAAAAGAAGGTATCATCCTACCTTTTAAGTTTTTAAAATTTTAATTTTCTCTTCCTATTTCTCTCAGAAAATTCTTGTGAAAGGATAAATTGTTTGATTGTATGTGGCTTTATATGTTAAACTAGTGTTGTAAAACTATTTTTATAAGTTTATATATGAGTATAGTCAATGAAGTTATGATATGTATGTAATTTGTGAAGAAAACTATATTACAGTGAGTTTATATGAATATATATGAATATGGTTTAGTTTAAGGTAAAATTAAGGTTTAACTAGTTGTTTAATTGATAAATTGACTATTGAATTTGAAAGAGTATGTATAAACATAGATAAGGTGCTTTGAATTAACTGTTTTGGTTGAAAAACAAAATCACAGTGTTGATTTTCATTAAAAACATCAAAAAGTGAGTTTTTATCAAAAACAGTGAAATTGGATGTTTTAAATTCGATGTTTGTGTTGTTTTATGTGTATAATCATGTAAAGAGTCTTTGAAATATGTTTATATAAATGTCGACGTCGGGATTTTTAAGTGTCCCTTTTCATTACTTGTTCTTTGGTGTTCTCATGTTAATGTGTGATTTGTTTGAAAAAATAAGTGAAAAAGGTTAGACATGTGTAATGTCGACGATTTGACTTTAAGAGTCGCCAATTGGTGTATTTAACTGGTTGCACCAATGCAACCGAAAAAGGTTTTCACATTGACCAAGTGATTTGACATTGCTAGACGGGTCTGTGAAACCGAGATTCATTTTGGGTCCGGGGGCTTGATTATGCGGAGGGAAGGTGTTAGGCACCCCCCGACATCCGTGTTAGCACGGTGACCGCCACTTTTCAAAGAAATTGTTATATGAATGTGTGTGTGTGTGGATCAATGTGCAGTTATTTGAAAGTAGTGCGAGACCTCGTTCGCACCTATATACACAAGGTTTGAATTTTATAGAAAAATTCAGTTTTAACCAAGATGTAGCAATGACGTTTTGTAAAAGAGGTTTTTCAAACCCTGTGCTCAATAGGAATTGAGACCTTTTCATACTTCCATTTTATTATTAAATGTTTGGCTTGTTTGCTTTTATTTTCGAGATGCGAAGCATTCTCGAGAAAATAATATCTGTGATGCTAAACTCCTCGTAGGCATAATGACCATCCAAGGAAATTGAGATAATGTAAAAAAATAATGTACGAAAGTGCACATACAATTTGGAAAATGTACATCATGGGAACCGAATCTGTGATCACATGATTCCTAGGCTCACATGATACTGTAATTTGTATGGAAAACAGTAAGCAGTTATATATATAAAAGCTGTAAATATATATATACAAACATGATCAACCACCACGAAGCAACTCCATGGGGGAAAAGAAATGTAAATATATAAAAGCGGTAAATATATATATATATATATATATGGACATGATCAACCACCACGAAGTAAACTCCAGGTGGGACGAAATATAAATAAAGCTGTAAAAGCGATCAACTGCCATGAAGTAAACTCCAGGCCGAACAAGAATGTAAATATATATATATATATATATATATATATATATATATATATATATATATATATATATATATATATAAATAAAAAGAAACGCACGGATGTGAATCCGGGCTCATCTGGATGTTCGACAACAATTATATATATAAGTATATATATATATAAAAGCAATTAAACGCATAGGATATAAAATCTGGGCTCATCGCATGAGTCGACCACGGTTTTATATATATATATATATATATATATATATATATATATATATATATAAAAGAAATTAAACGCTCCAAACCGAAGTCTAGGCTCAATCGAGGCATAACTCAATAATGTTAGTCCATATATGAAATATATACATATATATATATATAAGTATATATACGCAGACAAAAATGAAAACCACTTGATCAAAATGCAGGCAAACACACTCACACGACTCTCAACGTGTACAAAGGTGTGTCTTTAATATGAGAAGAAGGATTTATAAAATATAAGAAGGCTTACAGTTGGCTGTCAAAGTAGACTTCTATGACTTTAAATGGATAAACACTCAGCTCCCGCCAGATAAAAGATAGCTATATATAAGCTAACTAGTATTTAGAAGTGAGGAAAGAGTCAAAAGATGTGTATGCAGACTAAAATGGACAAGGCTTCCTCGCCTTTTTCCCTTCCTCTCCTTCTCAAATGGCTGACCCCAAGGCTTGTATATATAGACGGATGGTCGCAGGTACACCTGCGGCAGCCGCAGTTATACCTACGGCTGGTCGTTGTGCATCCTAGCCTCGCGGGTCCCGTCATCTCGTAGTACGTGCACTCATGCACTGTAATATCCACTCAAACTTGCAGAACTTTAATCCGAGCATCCGAATGAGGTATATCTGACCTTCTTCGAACCGCTTGTGTCGAGAGTTACGCAATGACATGGATTAGAGGTTGTTCGAAGTCAGGAAGAGGGGTCTATGCCCATGGTCTTCAAGCTTCAAATTCTATCCAAAGTACTGCCACGCGTAATAGTCACTCGGGATTGTCAATCCTCGGCTCTTGTGGGACATTGTTGGATGTATGTATGTATGAAGTGTTGAAACGACGTGCCATTATCGAAGGAACAAGATGACGTTTGAATCCTCGCCGGGGTTATCGCCGGTTTGAGTTAAAAGTAGACGTTGCTTAGGGTTACAGCTGAGATTGGATTACTTGTTGGTATGCCACGATATCATCTTGTTGAGATGGTAAGATGATGTTGTGACTCCTCACTGGGGTTATCGCTGGTTTAAGTGGAAAGCAGACGTTGCTCAGGGTTACATCTGAGATTGGACTGCTGCTTGTTTGTATGTCTCATTGTCATCTGTGGATGTTCTTGTCTGCCCGTTGTCAACTCCGGGTTTGAGGTGTGCGTGCCTCGACATGATGTCTATGGTTGAAGCTGATTGTATATGTTTGAAACAAGCATATCTGGGGTTATAGCTGGAACTGCAATGGCATCTCTTGGGGCTATCATCAAGGATGGGGTTGCTACTCCCGGTGTTTCTCTGGGACTGGAACTGAGCGTAGCAGGGTTATCGCAGAGACAGAACTGTCCTCTCTGGTGTTGTTACTGGTCTTTTGATCTGTATATCTCGGGGTTATCTCCGAGATTGGAAATAACATTCCCAGTGTGTGTTTTGGGTTTGAGATGATGTTCTTAGTTTATGTTCCGGGATGGAACTGAACTTCCGGTAGTATCCAGAATGGATGTAAGCTGTCTTTCAGGGTTATCTCCAAAAGACAAATCTACCCTCCTGCAATGTTAATAATAGGAGTGCAGAAAATTTTGAGTGTCTACAGATGCCCCTCTTTATCATATTCATGCAATGCAAGGCATGGATAGGATAAAGAATACTAGACACTTGAAATGCAAGCAAGATAAACATGATGCTATATGTAGCAACATGATGCAAATGTATGATGCATGATTGCCAGATAATCCTACTGGGATGACAATCAGTGATGGCTTGGACATGCGATCCAAGTTTCCAAGGATGTTGACGTTGGGGCTATCACCAAAGTCTTGAATCCTAGACACTGGCTTATATTCCATAGAGGTACCTCTTGTGTGTAAGAGATTTGTGGGGATAAAGCTTTGTCCGTTTGAGGATGTGTATAACATATTCCCTCATTCTGTAGGAGTTACTGCCAACAATTTGTTGTTATCAGGGTTACCTGATCTTCGCTGATGTGTGTATCACCGGATAAATCCCTGCTGGGTGTATTATCAAGGTTGCTTGACCTTCATTGATGTATGTGTCAATGGTAGCATTGCGGTGTAGCCCCTGTTGGGGAAGGTTGCTTCGATGGGTTTATTTGCCATCGGCTGACATGATGTCAAGGCTGCTTGACCTTCATTGATGTGTATATCAATGGTTGCATTGCGTTGAAACCCCCGCCAGGGATACGTAGATGCTTGAAAGATGCACGTTGTGACCCCCGCCGGGGATACGTAGATGTTTGAAAGATGTGCGTTGTGACCCCCGTCGGGGATACGTAGATGCTTGAAAGATGCGCGTTGTGACCCCCACCGTGGATACGTAAATGTTTGAAAGATGTGCATTGTGACCCCCGTCGGGGATACGTAGATGTTTGAAAGATGTGCGTTGTGACCCCCGCCGGTGATATATAGATGTTTGAAAGATGTGCGTTGTGACCCCCGCCGGGGATACATAGATGTTGATAACTTCGGCGTTGTAACCCCCACCGGGGAGGTTTGATATTTCGTGGTTTTGCATTGTAACCCCCGCCGGGGAGGTTTTAGGGTTGTGACCCTGCAAATGACGGCATATGACCTTTATGGGGTACTTTCGAGCATGATCTGTGAAAGCTGAGCTCATTGGTATAGTATACCATACATTCAGGCGAATACCTTTGAGATGACAGGAGTTGAACTCTGATCGACGAGAAACCAGGATTTTAGGCTATTCCGCTCAATCACGTAGCATTTTTATTCCTGATTTGGCCTTTTCAGCTTGTGAAACATCCTTTGCAACTCTAACTGGAGCGAGCTGGAGGTGTGGGACCCATGTAGGAGTGCCGCAGGTGTACCTGCAGGAGCGCAGAGAGTTAGCTGCGACAACCGTACTTTATATATAAGCGATCGCTTGCTTTCATAAGTCATTTTCAAGTTGCACAGTAAAGGAAATCTGAGAGCTCTTCTTCAGATCTACTGAGTTCGGGCAACTTTCTGCATATTCTGCCATCGTACAAGCGTTCTTCACTGTCCTGGTAACATATGCATGTATTTTTTTTCCAATTTCTGTCCGTTAGAAAATGACTTATCGCATGAAATGCATTTAGACACATAGTTGTGAATATGCATGCTGATACGACTTGATAAAAAATATTCAACATAACAAATGTTAGTATTAAACCATGCTGAACATAATGATGTGAAAAAATTTGACTTTTGAAGCAGTCAAATTGGCACCTTTTACTGTCATTTCTTATCCTATATGAGGATAAATGAGTAAAGGTAGACAAGCAAAATAATACTGGTAATTAGATTACACTTACAAATTTTTTACTGTAATGTATTGATGCATACAGGATGTATATGAATGTGTATAGGTGTGCTACTGAATGGGCACCTTGTCATGTCTATGTGCATGTGGATAGTCCCATTTACAAAGGGGGCTATGGCAAAATTTTCCCAAAATGTAGGTATTGGGTAGTCATGTATTTTTAACTCTACTGTAGATGTATGTTAAAGCAATGCATGCATGCATGTAATCATAGAATGCATTTTGAAAAGACTCCAGGTAAGAAATTACCACACCCTTTCTGAGGTGATTTGGAGACTTGCTGTCCAGATATCATGGATCTAGATCAGCCGAGTAGTTCCCGTAGGACCACTTATGGTGTATGGAGGAGGGCTTTTGAAGAGCCTCAACGCCGTTCTATTAGACAGCCTCATCGCTTGGCGGAGGCGGTGATACATCCTATTCGGGTTGAAGTGCCGAATGTCAAGGACGAGGAGGAGGATGCACTGATCGAGGTTCTTGCTCCTGCTATACGTGTTCCCCATAGGGAATTTCCAGGTATTCAAGTGGCGAACCCAGATCTTCTGGGTGACTTGAGTAGGCATCCTTCAGTATACCTGTATGCAAACGAGGTATGAAGTTAGATATTTAATCTTCCTTATTTCTTATTGATGAGGAGTCAAGGAGTCTGATGTTGATCTGCATTTGATGTAGGTTCCCGTCTTCACACAGCCTTGAGGGAACTGGTTTAGCATCCACTCTATGTATCAGGCCTTGCATGATGAGAACAGAGAGATCGTCCATGGCTGGGGATTCGGGAGGTTCTTCTCCATTCTACCCCGTCACCATCCCCCTGGGTTACCTCGTGGCATTATGCGAGCGGTGGTTTCACCTGCACTTCGATCACTCCATTTGCTAGACTGCGAGGTGATGATGACGCCGATGGATTGGCGGTTTATCACAGGTATGGAGTTTGGAGGGGGTCGGTGCCTTGCACGGCGGATATCACCCCTACTGCCGTCAGATCCTTGTTGGGAGTTCCGACGGAGGCGTTCATAGGCAGGACTGTTCGTACAGGTCCTTTGAGTGTAGATGCTATGAGCAGGCTGTTGAGTGAGCCCATACCCGATGATGTGAGAGTCCGGGATCGCATTCTTCGGCTATTGTTCTTGATGATCATTAGGGGCTGCTTCATAGCAGATAACTCTTCTACGGTGTCCTTCGCTTTGATCAACGCCACTCGACACATGGACCGTATAGGAGAGTATGATTGGGGTTCCTACACCTTTGCCTACTTCCTCAGGGGAATGCGCATGCGATCGCAGGGCTTGACCGAGGCGTGGTTAGGATTCTACCCATTTCTGCTGGTGAGTGTTTCTCTTGTCTTTTCCCATGTATTGGTTAAGAGTGTTAACTGACAGCAGATGTTTGCCTTTGTGTTGGCAGTTTTGGGCCTATAAGAGGCTTCCTTGTTTGCATCCTATGAGCGCGTTAGTTTTAGATACCTATCCACGAGGACGGAGATGGCATCATTCCACATCTTGGTGGAGGTCCACGTTATTCGAGGGTTTCACTCATTGTACTTCACAATTTGGAGTTATTGATGACAGATGTTATTACATAGATTCCCTACTCTGGAGAGCATTTGGGAGTTGGGTTTGAGGATGGGTACCCAACTGGAGTAGAGTATGTTATTTCCATCCGTAGGATTCCTCTCTTTACAGATGGATGATGGGAGCTCTATTTAGGAGAGCGTGCTATTAGGAGCACTATAGGAGAGATTCGTATACCGATCTTGCCTCCTGCTAGGCGTTATTGGCCTGTTTCGCAGTCACCCATCATTGACATCCCATTGATGGGGATTGATGGTTTTACATTGTCAGAGGGCCCCTGTTCTCAGGAGATGTTCCAACATTGGTGGATCCCTCGTACGATTGGAGCTCAAACCCGCGCCACACAGTTTATGGGGGATATGGTTCCAGGATCCGTGATGATGACGGATTGGCTAGCCTGTGTCAGAGATTCGACTCATATGACACAGATTAACAGATTGATAGATTGACTCAGCAGTTGGATCGGTCACATCTTTTTATTCGGCATTTGGGCAGAGATCCTGCAGAGGTAGATACTTTTGATCCTTCCAGCTCTAGCGCTGGTCCCTCAGGTGACCCATATGGTTTTGCCAGTGCAGATCCTCCTTTGTATCGGCCTGACATCCTTGTAGATAAAGATCTAGTGACTCAGGAGGAGTTACATTAGGTGGATAGGATCGATGATGTAGACATCGACACTTTTGACTTTTTCTGATGTATTTCTCGCTATCTCTTTTGATAGGCCTCTGTTGTATGTTGGGTAGCTTCGCCCCATTTCCCTATATTTTAGCTGTACAGAGATGTATTAGATGATGATATACTTAGGAATGTATGTAAAGTTTTCCATTCCCTATATCATATTGCCATCTATTGTAGCATGTATGTTATTATGTTATGCATATGTATGTCCAGAGATATTCAACATTGACCCCTGAATGGTCTTATGACACGGCCCATACATATGTCTTCTTTGACAGTTAGCTATATTGATCATACCCCACCATTTGTGGTGGTAGCTGGTATGCGCTCATGGTATGATAGTATATCACCATCAGACATGGTGATCGTAGATGATTTGCTGCAGCATACTATGACCTTGTTGATGTTTCAGGTTCCCACAGGATTTGTAGAGGGCATGCTAGAGCACTGGGTATCGGAGAGACAAGTTTTCTGATTTGGGACCCAGGAGTTGACTCCTACTTTGGAGGAGTATGTACGATTGACGATGCTGCCGCTGGACAGACCTTGCGTGCATATGGCTATTGGAGACATGAGCAGATAGTGCATGACCCTCACCGGATTGAGACGTAGAGTGGTCCAGGACGAGATTACATCCGGCCATATGATATCCTAGCGTTTCCTGTTTGACAGGTTTGGCTCTGAGGATAGCTATGCACGACATTCCAGGGATTTCACCACACTGAAGGACCATTGGCATTTAGCCAGAGTAGATGTACTACTTCTATGCGTATTATCATATGTCTTCTTGCCGCGATACATGGATGAGATGGATATCGGCGTCATTGTGGCAGTGAGAGCTCTCAGGGAGGGTCATACCATTGTACCGATGATTATCGCAGAGACACCGAGGTCACTACATCTTCTTTGCACTTATCTGGCGGTGAGTGTTCTGAGTAGCTTCGATCATCTTGTATGTGTGGTTTATGTCACACTTGAGACCGATTAGCACATTTAGGCGCGGTAGGGTTTTGTTTCACCCGAGGAGATAGCCATGTTATACTCCTTTCACTGCAGAGTGCAGATCTTCGCATCGTGGTCGGAGTTTCTTGGCGAGGATTAGGGATCCGTTTGCCATATTGCCGTGTTCGTGGCTTAGTTCACCCTACGACTTCATACTCATGCTCTCGGGCATGGATTATCTCCTCCAAATTTGGATTGAGGGGCATGATTACTTACCACCCATCGCCGTGATGTGTCGGTTTGACCGGTTCAGGATTTTCATCCGTATGAGGGGGCGATGAGTCAATGCTTCGCCACACCGCTTTTATATTGGAGGACAAATCCAGTTGTATACTGTTGGGATCGGCGTGAAATTTGAAGTTTTTCGTCATCATCCAGGTTGTTCTTCGCAGTATTTAGCATGGATGGAGACAGAGATCGCATTGGGCTGTGGCAATATCCACAGTCTGTGGGATTGATTCTCGACGACGAGGAGCCTATAGAGGAGGCCGTTATTCCCATCGATGATTTATTTCATTTGAAGTGCGCTAGCATTTGTGATGGATTCTCCACCCCGAGTTCCTTTGTTACTCAAGATTCTAAGCACAACATTTGGAGCAGAGCTTACATTTGATAACCTATGAGAGAGATCAGGCTAGGGCCGCGATGTTGACAGCTCTTGATGAGAGAGACACTACTCTGTTAGAGAGGGATGAGGCTAGATCAACCAGGGATGTATTGGTAGTGGAGCGGGATGCCGCCTTATCTGCTAGGGATGTGGCCATTGCAGACATCACTTCAGTGAGATCCCAGATGACTGTCAGTATTGTCGACATGAGTGCTTACATTGATGAGCATTATGCCACCATCCAGTTAGCCTCTGATCTGCTAGCTCGTGTAGATACCCTTGGGCAGGAGCTTGCAGTACTTCCTCCATCGTCAGAGAGGGATGCTATATTAGATCTGATAGTCCGTATACACACAGAACTGTAGATAGCTTTGTATTTTCCAGCACAGACTAGCTTAGCCATTTTGTCATGTACAACACAGATGTATATATCAAACAGTATTATATATGGCACGGAAATATATTTTGATTCATTTCCCTTTTAGTTATGCCTTGATACTTTCTTGATATTTGACTGTTTCTCCAGGGCCTTGTGATCTTGATGCATTCTGAACTTATCCTTGATAGATGGACATTGAGACGTCGCAAGATCTCTCAGAACGGATCATTAATTTCTGTATATCCCTACCATCTTTGGTGTCTTGGGACTGGTATCTGTATGGAATGTGGAGATGAGGATGGTTTCTTCCTCTCTGAGATTGACCGCACCACAGATGGTCACCAGTACTTCTATTTATGAGAAGCCTAGTTAATTCCATCTCTTATGGGTTGGTATTGCTCTTTGAGGCACGATCGCAGCTTAGATGGTCACCGAATCTTCTATTTGTGAGAAGAGGTTGGGTAATTCCATCCCTTTGATCTGAAACCGATGAAATGGGGCAAATTGAAGATTGATCCTAGTACCATGTGACAAGTATGTTGTTCTGGTAGGGGTTAGACTGCACCATGAATGGCTGCCTATGTACTCCTATTGAAGAGGAGATCAAGTCTGCGTAGTTGGAACCTAGTGTAGGAGGTTCAACGCTGAGTGCGGAAGGCAGATGGGTGTAGAAGTATTTTTGTTATTTTTGTTGTTTTGTAGAAAAAGGGTAGAAATGTTTTTGTTGTTTTACTTTATTGCGACCGGGTCATATAGAATATGGTTTCCTACGTACTCCTGTTGAAGAGGAGATCATATCGACATAGTTCGCCCCTCAGGACGAATTGAAGGCGAAGAGAAGTGTAAATCCCATGTGCAGGCTATACTACGGGGAGAAGAAATTTTGATCCCATAATGGGGACAAACTGCAAGTGTGTACAAAGTTTGATCCCGTCCTCAGGACAAACTGTAGGTGTAGAAAAGTTTACTCCCGTCTTCAGGATAAACTGCAGGTGTGAAAGGTTCAATCCCGTCTTCAGGATAACCGAAATTGTGAAAGGTTAAATCCCATCCTCAGGATAACCGAGATTGTATGAAAGGTTTGAAATAAGAAAAACCAGGCTGCTGGCTTAAAGTGTATGTTTCCCTGAGGGGCAGAAGAGTATTCAAAAAGAAATGGGTTCAAAACCGGAATGACTGGTGATTTGATGATCAAGACTAGGATGTTTGTTTGATGGTAACTTTAGATATAGTACCGTTTTACGTTGTCCGAGTTGATACGCTGTGGAAATTCATCGCCATCCATTTCTTGCAATCTGAGAGCACCTCCTGTTAATACTTCCTTGACAACAAATGGGCCTTCCCAGTTAGGAGCGAATTTTCCCTTAGATTGATCTTGGCTGTCAATGATCTTCTTCAAAACCAAGTCATATTATTTGAATTGCCGTAGTCAGACTTTTCTGTTGTAGGACCGTGCGATCCTTTGCTGATATAACTGACCATGGAAGATTGTCACGGTTCTCCTTTTGTCTATCAGAGACAATTGGTGATACCTGTCTTGTACCCATTGGTCTTCATCCAACTGAGCATCCATCAATACTCTGAGGGATTCCATTTCCACCTCTATGGGGAGCACTGCTTCCATCCCATAGACTAATGAGTAGGGGGTTGCCCCAGTGGAAGTTCGCATGGAAGTTCTGTAGGCTAATAAAGTTAGAGGCAAGAGGTCAGGCCATCCTTTATGATTGGCGGACATTTTCTGCATGATCTTTTAGATATTTTTATTAGCCGCTTCAACAGCACCATTCATCTTTGGACGGTAGATGATGGAGTTGAGATGTTTGATGTGGAAATTTCTACATAACTCCTCCATCATTTTGTTGTTGAGGTTCTTAGCATTGTCTGACACAATGACCTCTGGTTGTCCATATCGACAGATGACATTGTTTCTGATGAAAGCAATGATAACTTCTTTAGTAACCTTGGGGAAGGATGCTGCTTCTACCTATTTGGTGAAGTAGTCGATTATGGTGAATATGAATCGATGTCCATTACTGGCTTTGGGCTCGATGGGCCCGATCACGTCCATTCCCCACATTGAGAAGGGCATGGTGAACTCATATTGTGGAGTTCCCTTGGAGGGGCGTGGATAGCATTCCCATGAATCTGGCATTGATAGCACCTCTTGACGTGATCGTCACAGTCAGCTTTGAGTGTAAGTCAATAATGTTCCGTTCTGAGAATTTTCTTGACAAGTAAGGGGCCGCTCATGTGTGGGCCACATACTCCACCATGGATCTCATCCATGAGTCTCTGAGCTTGGTCTTTGTCCAGACATCTGAGGAGACCTAATCCTGCATCTCTTTCGTAGAGTGTATCTCCGCTCAGGTAGAATTTCATAGCAAGTCGATGAATCCGCCTCTTCTCAATTAGGCTCGCCTCAGCGGGTGTAGATCCATCTCGTAGATACTCCTTGATGTGCTGATACCAAGGGTTGTGGATGGGAGGTAGCTCATCTGATACTTCTCCAATGTAATTCCCATAAACTGGGGCTTTTTGCAGAACAAACATGATGTTTGGCATGTTTTCCTTGTCCGGTATGTAAACCAAGGAGGCCAATGTTGCTAATGCATCTGCAAAATCATTCATATTACGAGGAATGTGTAAAAAGGAGATTTCTTCAAACTCCAAAGCCATCTGTAAAACTTACCCATGGTAAGGCAGCAAATGTAATTCTTTGGTTTGATAGATTCCTGTGGATTGCTTGATTACCAATTCGGAATCCCCAAAGAAAGTTAACCACCTGATGCCCATTGAACGGGCAAGTTTTAGCCCCATGATATAGCCTTCATACTCGGTAGTGTTGTTGTGCCGATAAACCGCAATTTGATACGATGGGATATTGTTCCCCGTGCTGGGATATTAAAAAGCTGCCGACTCCATAGCTTACGTGTTAATGACTCCATAAAAATACATTCTCCACGCATGAGGATGTATCGTCATCGATGTTGTAGTTGAATTATCATTACCCCTTCATCGGGAAGTATGTTTCAAGGGTTTGTAGTTCCGCTTGGTCGGTAGCCAGTTGATCCGTAATTCCTTAACCTTTGACAGACTTTTGCGTCACGTAGACGATGTCAAATTGCTGCAGGATCAACTGCCATCTGGACAGTCGACAATTCAGTATGGGCTTGCAGAACACATACCTGAGAGGATCCATTCGGGATATGAGATTGGTTGTGTGACCAAGAAGGTAATACTGTAACCTCATGGAAGTCCATGCTAAAGCACAATAAGTTTTCTCAATCAGAGTGTACTTGTGTTCACTGATGCTGAATCTTTTGTTAAGGTAATAGATAGCTCGTTCTTGGCCTCTATTGTCTTTTTGCCCCAGCATATAGCCCATGACATTGTCATTTATGGACAGGTACATGAACAAGGGAACATCATCCTTGGGAGGTACCAAAATAGGAGCGTTAATTAGTTGCTCTTTGATTGTGAGGAAGGCTTTCTGACACTCATCGTTCCATTTCATGAAGGAGTTCTTCCTTAACAACTTGAAGATTGGCTCACAGGTTGCTGTGAGTTGAGAAATGAATCTGCTAATGAAGTTGATTCTTCCCAAAAATCCCCGTATTTCCTTCTCTGTCTGAGGAATGGGCATTTCCTTGATGGCCTGGATTTTGGTAGGATCCAGTTCAATCCCTTTGTGTCTGACTAGGAAACCTAGCAACTTGCTTGACTTAACACCAAAGGCGCACTTGGCGGGATTCAACTTCAAGTTGTTCTTATGCAACCTGTTGAAAAGCTTTTTGAGATGGTCTAAATGGTCATCCTCTTTCCGGGATTTGACAATGATGTCATCCATGTAGATCTCTATCTCTTTATGCATTAAATTGTGGAAAAGAGCCATCATAGCTCTTTAAGGCAAGCTTTGTTCAAATCCCGATAATCCACGCAAACTCGCACCTTTCCCCCTGGTTTAGGCACGGGAACAATGTTGGATATCCACTCCGGATATGTAGACACATAATGGTGCCAACATGAAATTGTTTCATAATTTCCTCTTTAACTTTTAAACTCCATTCAGGTTTCAATCGCCTGAGCTTTTGCCTAACTGGCTTGAATCCCTCTTTGATGGGAAGGCGATGAAGAACAATGTCAGTGGACAAACCCACCATGTCTTCATGAGACCATGCAAACACATCCTGGAATTGGGTTAATAGTGAAACCATGTCATTCCGTTGATTTGTGGTAAGGTCTGAACCAATCTGGATTAGCTTAGGGTTGTCTAAGGTTCCGAGATTGAAAGGAGTGGTTTGATCAAGATTGTTTGGGTTTGTCTGTGACCCATTCCTTAATCTCTTGAGGTGTCTCAATGTCCTCTTGGATGTCCATCAAGTCTGAGTCCAACTTTGCATCAAAGTTACATCCCTTGTGGAGAGAAGGCATGTCATCAGCAAGTACATGCACACCTAAATTCAGAGTCCTGAAACAAAAGATGCTTTCACTTAATATATGCAACTCTTCGATCATACAAAAGTGTTAGCATGTACTTGATAAAATAACTGCTAGTGCTGTAAAGGAAAGCAAGCAATTAAAGTTATCTATGAGGCGGAGGATTTTACGCCCATTTTACCCTAGTCGACTAATGAATGGAGTGCTGCTCCAATTGTCGAGGGCAAAGTCCTGATAGACTGCAGTGATGGAAGGATCATCATTGTCCTCCTTCTCCCGAATGATAACCATGACATCTGGGCAATCATCGTCTGGGGTGTATCTATTTGTATGTTCATCATGAACAATAACGTGAATGCCTGCCATCATCAAGGCAAGGTCATGTTTACATTTCCATTCCTTTTCTTCCACTTCGGGACCAGGAATCAGTACCTCTTTTGCTTTGATTGGCACTGGTTTTGGAAACAGCATAGCTACAACATGGGCTGGAACCTTTACTGGAGATTTCATTAACTCATGAGGTAAAAGTATAGAAAATCGTCATGCGGCGGAAGCTTGAGGAACCTGCTTGTGCTTATGAGGATTCATGAATCGAATGGCGAGAATAGCCTAGTCCCATTGTTCCAATTTATTTGGACATTTGAATAGGGTGCTTAATACCGCTTATCTTTACCAAGCCCTTGTCGAGTTGATGACCCAATGACATCATTTCTTGAGTGGTAATATAACCTCGGCAGAAATCTTGGGTATGGGAAGTGGCGCCCAATAGAATGGTAATGCGTGTTACTCACTTCCGGAGTATATAAATCGGTAGGTTCAACTCGAATTGAAGGCGATAATTGGTAGAGTTCCTTTTCAGACAATCCGACTTAGCGTTGTAAATGACTGCATTGTTGTTGATAATGTATTTGAGTTGTTGATGTAGCGTGGAGGAAAGCGGCTCCGACCATGTGTATCCATGGTCTCCCCGATAGCGAGTTGTATCTCGAGTCGATCTTGAGGACGTGGAAGGATACATTGAATGTATTAGGACCAATCTCAATTGGCAATTCAATCTTTCCAATGAGAATTTCATGGGATCCATCAAAAGCTCTGATGACCGTATGGCTGCTTTGGATCCTCTTGAGATTGATATTCATCTTTACCGAGGTGGCATACAGACAAATATTTAGAGATGAGCCTCCATCTATTAATACTCACCGCTAGCATGTACCGGAAGAAAAGCGCAATATGCAAAGGCTTGCAATGACCGGTCCCTTCGGGAGGTATGTCATCATCAGTGAAGGATATCACATTGTTGTTGAAAATGTGATCAACCAAATGTTGAAATTTTTCCACATCCACTGATTTTGGCAAATAGGCTTCTTCTAAAACCTTGAAAGAAGATCTTCGATGATCCTCGAAGAAAACCAAGTCCAATATTGAAATATGGTGTGGAGCTTCTCGCAAGCTTAAAACCACTTTGGCTTCATTGTGGCCCATAGTGCAGAGGAGTTTTTCAATCTTCTCCACGGGCAACTTCCCCTTTGCTTTGCAAGTAGGTTTGACAACCCATTGAGGAAGGTATAGTGGATTTTCCTTCGACACTGTAGCAGTAGTATGAGACGTGGATCCTTCAGCATTTCCATAATTCCATGGAACATTGTGTAAGCTGACAACAGGATATTGTGGTTTGAAAGATAAAGCAATTGGCTCTGGTGCGTCCACTTTCAAAGGATTGTCAGCTCCTTTGAGTTGAATTGGTTGTATGGGAAATACTTTGACAGTCTCATCATCCACTTCAGATATAACTGCTACTGATCTCTTCCATTTGGTAGGACATGCATTCCCACCCTTAAGTTGTATAGTGTAATCATATTCTATTTGTAGGACACCGCTATCAATAAGATTTTGAATAAGATGGCGGAGTGCCCAGCATTCTTCTGTGCTATGACCACGAGAATGTGAATGATATTGACACATTTCATCAGGATTGAACCACCATGAGCGGGGATTGATGGGAGGGAGAAGGAAGGTAATTCTTCATTCGTTGATCAACATTTGTAGTATCTCCTCCATAGATTGGCCCAAATAGGTGAATTCCCTCTGATTGGAAAAATCCCGACGGGCTTTAGCATTTGCTCGCTTCACAACCTTATCCTCCATAGCTTCGCTTTCTGAAGGTGGTGAGGAGGCATTCATAACAAAATGAAGAAGATAGACATGCTCCTGCCTGATTAATTGGCGTGTGACTTGATGCTGGTGGGTCACCAGTTCTGCCAATTATTCAATTTGTTTGGAAAGAGCTTTCATCTTTCGTTCCATGGTAAACTGGAACTTTGCATAATCCCATTTGTCAACACCGTCTTTGATGGGTTGGGATGATTTGCCATTAGAATTGGAACCTTGTACAGTGCTCCAACTGATCATGTTGACCTCTTCTTCTTTGTGTTGAGGAAGAGGGTTGTCTTGCACATGAGGTTGATCTAGTTTAGTGACCACGATCTCACCATTGTCTATTAGATCTTGAATCTTATGTTTCAAGGCCCAACAATCTTGAGTATCATGTCCAGGTGCCCCGGCATGAAAAGCACACTTCCAAGTAGCATTAAAACCCCTCCCATTAGGGTTGGCTGGTGGAAGAAGATGTGTAATTTTCTTACGAAAGCGATTAGAAGAGCAAGAATATTCTCGAGCGAGTCCCCTAAGGGTGTGAATGTTCGAGGTCGCTTTACTTCTCCACTTTTAGGCAATGGATGGTTTGAAGATTGTGCTGGAAAAGGGGAGTAGTTTCTCCTCTGCATAGGCATGCTTTGATTGTCTTTTATCCTTGTAGTATCATGGAAACATCCTCCTCTTTCTTTTTATGGACCCTCAAAGTTGTTTCCATAAGATCCGGATTTGGATGTGCTCAAAGAATGACTTTAAAGCGGCTAGGTCTTGAATTTTCTTGGACTTCAATCCCATCTCACCATCTCGCAGTGTTTGATCATTTCGTAAAATGGTTTGCCAATACCGGCTAGAACTCTTTCATAGAAAGGAGCTTCCTGTACATCTATGAAGGTCATGACCATTTCTGATTCTGTCATGGAAGGAATAACTTGAGCAGCAAGGCGCCTCCACCTTTTGAGCATACTCTCTAAATGACTCATTAGACTGTTTCTTAACCTTTGTGATTTGGTACCGATCAGGAGCCATCTAAGATTGAAAACTGTATTGAGTAAGGAAGGCGTGAGCCAGCTCTTCCCAGCTATAGATCTTAGAGTTGTCTAATCTGGTATACCATGAACAAAGCTTCTCATCGGACTTTTTTGAAACAATTTGCATTTGGAGCTTTTCATTTTCTGCGTAAGACCCAAGTTCTCCGATGAACACCTTTAAATGTGTATAAGGATCCCCTAATCCGTCATATTTCTTAAAATCAGGGGTCTTGAATTTCTCTGGATATTGAACACTTGGAAATATGAAAAGGTCTGTATATGAAACACTGCCATGTGTTCCAATCCCTTTGAGAAAGCGGATAGTTTCCTCCATTTGGAGGACCTTCTTCCTGATATCACCGGTGTCTGGATCTCCTTTGAGATGGGTGTTTTTAGGGTGTTTGTTGGTTGTATCCAACTGATGTTTTGGAATTGTTTTTTTCAGACCTTGAACTCCTCCTTGTGTAGAGGATTCTGTATGTGTAGGTATCTTCGTACCCTAAGTAGACTGGTGTAATTCTTTTAGTAGAGACAACCAAGTTTGTGATTTGTTTACTCAATCCGGTCAAATTCTTCTCGGAAGCTTGACATTAATCGATCGGAAGAAGACATGATTGGTCAGAGGCTCGTGGCCTTTTGGACTTTGAACAGGCATGTGCCCCAATCGCTTCCCTACAAAAGACTTACATAGTTTAGTCTTAGGGTAATATAAATGTTATCATAACATGTCCGTTTAGGAATTTTGTCCTGCAAAACCGGTTGTTAATTGATAACATATCATGCATGCACATATATTCTTTATATTTTTCATTACATATGAATGAACATGGAATAGAATTACAAGTAAATGTTTTTACAGGTAATTTAAAATGGAAAGTATGAAGAGACTTCCCTCCACGTTTGGTTTATCAGAGACTGACCTATCTTAGGGTTACTCTCGTGGCTTTTCGGCATGAACGTTCCCAGATCATCGCAATCTACTTGACGGGAAGTTAATCCGGTCGTTCAACTGGAGCGAATCTGAGTGGTGCCTTTCCTGAGCCTTGGGGAATCGTTCTTCCCACAAGTCCAGTAATCAAACATCGACAGGATAGCTTCCTGGTGGAGGGACAACACAACATACATTCACGTACAACGTGTCTCACCGTTTATGTAAAATGATGACATGTGCGAAGCACTAATATCATAGATAGATATTTAGCAGTGCAGTAATTAAAATGCATTTGTACACATTCATCAGAAATGTAAATGCAATATTCACACACAAGCACATAACAATTTTAAAAAGATTGTAATGGCAGCTTAAGCCCTCTTACTGGAGTCCCCAGCAGAGTCGCCACCTGTCGACGTCGGGATTTTTGAGTGTCCCTTACTGGCTCATCGGATATGTCCGACAACAATTATATATATATATATATATATATATATATATATATAAGCAATTAAACGCACTTTAGATATAAAATCGGGCTCATCGACATGAAGTTCGACCCACGATTTATATATATAAGTATATATATATATAACGCTCCAGACCGAAGTCTAGGCTCAATCGAGGCATAACTCGATAATGTTAGTCCATATATGAAATATATACATATATATATAAGTATATATATAAAGACAGAAATGAAAACCACGGACCGAAGTTCTGGCAAACACACTCACACGACTCTCAACGTGTACAACAGTGTGTGCTAATATGAGAAGAAGGCTTTATAGAATATAAAAAGGCTTACAGTGGGCTGCCAAAGTAGACTTCTATGACTTTAAATGGATAAACACTCAGCTCCAGCCGGATAAAAGATAGCTATATATGAGCTAACTAGTGTTTAGAAGTGAGGAAACACTCAAAAGATGTGTATACAGAGTAAAATGGCAGGGCTTCCTCGCCTTTTTCCCTTCCTCACCTTCTCAAATGGCTGGCCCCAATGCTTGTATATATAGACGGATGGCCGCAGGTACACCTGTGGCAGCCGCAGTTGTACCTGCGGCTGGTCGTGGTGCATCCGAGCCTCGCGGGTCCCATTGTCTCGTAGTATGTGCACTCATGCACTGTAATGTCTGCTCGAACTTGCAGAACTTCAATTCGAGCATCCGAACAAGGTATATATGAGCTTCTTCATACCGCTTGTGTCGAGAGTTACGCAATGACATGGATTAGAGGTTGTACGAAGTCAGGAAGAGGGGTCTATTCCCATGGTCTTTAAGCTTCAAATTCTATCCAAAGTACTGCCACGAGTAATAGTCACTCGGGATTGTCAATCCTCAGCTCTTGTGGGACATTTTTGGATGTATGTATGTATGAAGTGTTGAGACGACGTGCCATTGTCGAAGGAACAAGATGACGTTTGACTCCTCGCTGGGGTTATCGTCGGTTTGAGTTGAAAGTAGACATTGCTCAGGGTTACAGCTGAGATTGGACTACTTGTTGGTATGCCGCGATATCATCTTGTTGAGATGGTAAGATGACGTTGTGACTCCTCACCGGGGTTATCGCTGGTTTAAGCGGAAAGCAGACGTTGCTCAGGGTTACATCTAAGATTAGACTGCTGCTTGTTTATATGTCTCACTGTCATCTGTGGATGTTCCTGTCTGCCAGTTGTCAACTCCGGGATTGAGGTGTGTGTGCCTGAACAAGATGTCTGTGGTTGAAGCTGATTGCATATGTTAGAAACAAGCATTTCAGGGGTTATTGCCAAAACTGCAATGGCATCTCTTGGGGCTATCACCAAGGATGGGGTTGCTACTCCCGGTGTTTCTGGGGATGGAACCGAAAGCGTCATGGTTTTATATCGAGATAGAAGCGTCCTCCCGGTGTTGTTGCTTGGTCTTTTGATCTGTATATCTTGGGGTTATGTTCGAGATTGGAAATGACATTCCCGGTGTGTGTTCCGGGTTTGAGATGATGTTCCCGGTTTGTGTTTGGTCGGAATCGAACTTCCTAGTAGTATCGGAATGGATGTAAGTCATCTTCGAGGTTATCTCCAAAAGAAAAATCTACCCTCCTGCAATGTTAGTAATAGGAGTACAGAAAATTTCAAGCGTCTAAAATAAAGTCTCGGTATGAATTACATGCTAATTAGGCTGTTAGAAAGTAGCTTGTAGGCCAAAATTGGCTTTGTTCGTGTGATTTAGTAGTCACATCAAGTTCGCAATTGGCATTGTGACTGACGGCCTGATATTACTCTCTCAGACTTGATCTTAGGCGCCTCGCCAGCCAGTGGCAACCTCAGTAGTATATTTCAAGACGCCTTTGACATCATCTCACGTGCCATATGACCCATAGTATAAACTATGGCGCATGAAGGCGAAAGTTAGCGAGAATGGTCAAACAGTGCAATTTTTGTTCACAAAGTATGAAGACTAACTATGTCATGATGACATATGTATATATGATATTGTGATTCGAATTGTTCAGTTTAACCTACGAGCAAGGCAAGTTCTCTAATCTATTATCTTGTTGAGCCAATTATTGTTTCTAATTCGATTACAATATAATGATGCAAGGTTTCTAAACTTTAATTTTGATATTGAGCAAGTTATTCTTGTATTTAACTTGTTGTTTAGCATGTAAATTTTTATATACTAATGTTGAACAGTTTTATCGTTCAAATTGCTATGCATGCTTTGTATTCAATTCTAAATAACCTTGGCTTAATATTGTTCAAGCAAGGTGTGTTATAGTTATTCAATATGTATGCTATTAGATTATTCCTAAAGCATGATTTTAATTTACCATGTCGATTCAGTTACGATTATTCTATTGATATGATGTTATTAGTTTTATTCAACTAATCCTTAGTTGATGTTCTTGAATTCCAAATTACATTTAAATGTATCCAAACCAAACTCACTTTGGTGCGGACTTGTACTCTAAATACTGAAATACTTATGTGATTGTAACTTATGTGCTCGCGAGTGTCGAGTAGTAATGATTAGTAATTAAAACTTAAAATTTGGTTGACAGGATGGCTAATATAGGAGGATCCAGTCAGGCTAGGGAAGAGGAGCCTCAAGATATTCAGGTAGTTTGGGAACAATTACTGCCATGGGAAATAGTTTCGTTGGTTACAGTGGTTGAGTAGGAGAGAGTACCTGATGAGGATGATGAGATAGAGACGGACGAGGAGGATCCCGTGGAACTGCCACAGTCGGATGAAGAGGACGAGGAGAAAAGGATTCCACTTAACTCGATAGCTGGCCGTATATACGATGAGGTGCATGATCGCAACGTGGAACTTCAAGATACTGTCGAGGAATTGCAAGAGATAGTAGCTGAGCAACAGACCTTGATGGCATAGAAGGACGACGAAATTCAGGACCGAGAAGAACGTCTAAACAATGTTGAAGATAAGCTGATTCATACTGAAGGAGAGAACGAGCGAATGAGAGCAGAGATTGCAGAGTTGAAGAACAAGTTGAAAGAGGAATCTACTAAGAGGGCAAGAGCCGAAGATGCGTATGAGGAAGCTGATCAACGAGCCGAAATAGCAGAGGGAGACGCACAAGCAAAGAGAATGAAAATGCAGGAATTGAATAACGTGTTCAACACAGTGATTAATCGAGCTCAGGATCGGGTCATGGGTTATCCAATTTAGTTTGAGACGCTGCCATCGTACATACTAAATCGTCGAACCATGTTCTGAATTATGGATGAACAGCATCGTAAGGCTATGCAGTATCTTAGTATGACATCGTAGGGAGTGTACTTGATTTATGAATTATGTTATGATAAATATTATGTAAATCCCAAGTGTTATGTAACTTATGGGATATGATGATGATGTCCTGAAACTTTAGTAGTTCAGGAAAATAATTTAAATAGCAGTGATGCTATTGATATGATGTTTTCAAAGAATTAAGAATGAATAAAAGTTATTATCTTCTTTTATCCAAAGTGTTATGTGTTATGTGATGATTATTTTGGGGGCAAGTTAAGTAAAAATTACTTGAAAGAGTTGAGTAATAATCTAATGAGTGTATTTTTAACAGAAAATGCCTCCAAGACGTCAACCACCCCGACAGAGAACCACTGAAGGAACCAACAACGATATCTTCAAGCTAACCCTGATTCAAAGAATTTGGTGGCGTTCATCGACAGTGCCTTTGCAAAATCAACAGTAGAATCAACCACAAAATCAAGCTACAACGTTTAAGGACTTTAAGGCAGTCGGACCACCAGAATTCCATGGGTCCATGAACCCGATTAAGGCATAGACCTGGTTCATGGGGATAGAGAAAGTGTTCGATGTTGTGGGAGTAGGGGAAGATCAGAAAACTGCTTTTGCATCATTCATGTTGAAAGTAGAGGCTAGTTATTGGTGGCAGGCCAATAAAACTCGAGGAGGACCAGGGGTTATTGCTTGGGATAGGTTCAAGCAGATGTTCTTCGAGACCTATTTCCCAGAGAGTTCGAAGAGTCAGCTAGAAGTGCAGTTTTTAGAACTGAAGTAGGGAACGATGACGGTGTTGGAGTATGCCGCAAAATTTAATGAGTTGACTAGGTTTGCGCCATACCAAGTCAAGACTGAGAACGCAAAGGCAAAGAGATTTGAGCAGGGAATGAAGCCCTGGTTGTATAGTAGGGTTTCCTTGTTCCAGTTGAAGACATTTGCACCCGTAATGAAAAAGGCAATTCTCGCTGAAGGTGGAGGTGAGGCTGTAACCAAGTTCAATCAAGAACAGAAAAAGAAGAAGAATGAAGTGGAGGTTAAGAATGGAGTTGGTGGTAGTGGAAATGGTAACAATAATCTAAAAAGAATGTGGAATGGAAATATGGGTGCTGGAAATTAGCAAGGTAACTAGCAAAATAAGAAGTTTGAAGCATGTGCTACATGCGAGAAGTTTCACAAGGGTGTATGCTTGATGGGGAAATGAGTATACTTTAACTGTGGCCAGGAGGGTCACATCGCCCCAAATTGAAATCAACCCAAGAAGAACGTTTGCTTCACTTGCGGGTCCAAGGATCACTTTGCTCGTGAGTGCCCTAAGAAGAAAGCTGGAGAGACAACGGGAAGCAAAGGAGGTAGCAGTGGAGGTACATGGGCTATTACTGGACCAAAGGCATCGAACAAACCCACAGCCAAAACCTTCAACATAACTGTGCAAGATGCTGTGCAATCAAAGGATGTGGTGTCAGGTATTATCCCAATCAATGATATTGATGCTTATGTATTATTTGATTAAGATTGCTACGTGCTCATTTATATCTCGATGAATTTGCTATGAGATTAGGATTGCCTAGTGAAGAATTGAATTTCCCTTTAAACATAGAAATTGCGAATAAGGAAGTAATTCTGTTAGGTTCAGATCTGAGGCCCTGTAGGGTGAATATTAAGGAAATATTTTGATGGTAGATTTAATTCGATTAGGCTTGGAGAGTTTGATGTTATTTTGGGAATGGATTGGTTGTTCAATTATGGGCGATAATTGATCGCCAAAAGAAATGTGTAAACCTTATGACTAATCCGTCAAAGGTAGTTTTAATGGTAGCAAATCGTCTAGACAAATGAGATGTCTGACGATTATGCAGGCCAAGAAGTTGTTGAGTCAATGCTGTGTGGGTTATTTAGCTTACATAGTCGATACTCAGAAGAAGGGTGTGAAACTCGAAGAAATATCAATGGTTAGGGAATTTGTGGATGTGTTTCCGGAGGATTTGCCAGGACTTCTGCCTGACAGAGAAATCGAGTTTGTGATCGACTTAGCGCCATGAACCGCTCCGATATCGAAAGCCCCGTATAGAATGGCTCCGGTAGAGATGAAGGAACTGATGGTACAACTGCAGGAGCTGTTGGACAAGAAATACATTTAGCCGAGTGTGTCACCGTGGGGAGCACCGGTGTTATTCGTAAAGAAGAAGGATGGGTCAATGTGTGTTTACATCGATTATAGGGAGTTAAACAAAGTCACTATTAAGAACAAATACCCATTACCGAGATTAGATGATTTGTTTGACCAGTTGAAAGGTGCTAGCTATTTCTCAAAAATAGATTTGAGAAGTGGGTATCATCAACTGAAATTAAGGAAGGATGATGTACCGAAGACGGCATTCCGAACTCAGTATGGACATTATAAATTTTTGGTGATGTCTTTTGGTTTGGCAAACGCCCCTGCAGCGTTCATGGATTTGATGAATAGGGTGTTTAAACCATTTTTAGACAAGTTTGTGGTGATGTTTATCGATGATATCCTGGTGTACTCTAGGACTCAAGAAGAACATGTGGAACACTTACGTCTAACACTAGAGATGTTACGAAAGGAAAAGTTATACGTAAAATTCTCTAAATGTGAATTCTGGTTAGAACGTGTACAATTTCTTGGGCACGTAATTGACAAGGATGGAATTTCAGTGGATCCATCAAAGGTTGAAGCTGTGATAAATTGGGAACAACCAAGAACTCCATCAGAAGTAAGAAGTTTCTTGGGATTGACAGGGTATTACAGACGGTTTATCCAGGATTTCTCCAAGATTGCCACTCCGTTGACAAATTTGACGAGAAAATCTGTAAAATTAGTTTGGACGGAGAAGTGTGAAGGAAGTTTCCAGGAATTGAAAAAGAAGTTAAGTACGGCTCCTGTGTTGTCATTACTAGATAATACAGGAAATTTTGTGGTGTACAGTGATGCTTCACACAAAGGATTAGGATGTGTCCTTATGAAGAACGGAAAAGTCATCGCGTATGCATCAAGGCAATTGAAAGACTACGAAAAAGGATATCCGACTCATGATTTAGAGTTGGCGGCGGTTGTGTTTGCTTTAAAAATATGGAGACACTATCTCTATGGAGAGAAATGTGAGATCTAAACAGACCATAAGAGTCTGAAGTATATTTTCACTTAGAAAGACCTGAACATGCGTCAAAGGAGATGGATGGAATTGATAAAGGATTACGATTGTGAGATCTTTTATCATCCAGGAAAAACAAATGTGGTTGCAGATGCCTTGAGTAGGAAGGGCAGAGAAAAGTTAATGTTGTTAACTGATAAGGAGGAGCTTATTACAACAATGTTAAGGTTAGAGTTGGAAATCAAATTTCCAAAAGAATCCGATGAAAAATTATACCAGATGGAAGCCAGTCCAACTTTGGTGGACAAAGTGAAGAACACTCAACTGCAGGATGAGGAATGCAAAAAAAATAAGAGAAAGTGTGGTCAAGGGAAAAGAAGTGAAATACAAGGTTGATACCGTTGGAATGCTGAGATTCGAGGGACGAATCTGGGTTCCAGCAGTACCAGATATTAAAGAAGACATCTTGACATAAGCTCATAGCTCAAGATATTCGATTCATCCGGGAAGTACGAAGATGTATCAAGATTTGCGGCGACATTTTTGGTGGCCAAATATGAAAAGAGACGTTGAAGAATGTGTCGCAAAGTGCATGATATGTCAGAGAGTCAAGGTTGAGCACCAAAGACCAAGCGAATTACTTCAACCGTTAGAGATACCAGAATGGAAATGGGAACATATCACAATGGATTTTGTGGTAGGTCTCCGGACTACTCAGAAAGGATATGATGCGATTTGGGTGATAGTGGACAGATTGACAAAATCTGCCCACTTTTTGCTAATAAAGATTAGATTCAATCTTGATCAGCTGGCAAAGTTTTATGTTAAAGAGATCGTGACGAGACATGGAGTTCTAGTGTCAATTGTGTCAGATAGAGATCCGAGGTTCACATCAAACTTCTGGAAGAGACTACAAGAATGTATGGAAACACAGTTGCGAATGAGTACGGTATATCATCCGCAAACAAATGGCCAAAGTGAATGAACGATTCAGACATTGGAAGATATGTTGCGAGCATGTGTCATGGATTTCAAAGGAAGCTGGGATGAACAATTAGCGTTGGTTGAATTTGCCTATAATAATAGTTACCACGCAAGCATCGGCATGCCGCCTGACGAATCATTATACGGCAGGAGGTGCAGAACTCCACTGTGCTGGGATGAAGTCGGTGAACGTCAACTGTTAGGATCAAAACTGGTATAACAAACTACTGAGGTTGTCAAACTAATTTAAACAAGATTGATAGTTGCTCAAGACAGACAAAAGAAATATGCTGATCAACACAGACAAGATCGTGCATTCGACGTAGGAAATTACGTTTTTCTAAAAGTTTCTCCTTGGAAGGGAAAAATTCGATTTGGTAAAAAGGGGAAACTAAGCCCGAGGTTTATTGGACCCTTCGAAGTGCTGCGAAAAGTTGGAGAGGTGGCTTACAAGGTAGCTCTACCTCCAGAACTGCAAAACATTCATATTGTTTTTCACATTCCGGTGTTACGACCATATAAATCCGATTACAAGCACGTGATCGAGTACGAACCATTGCAGTTTGATAAAGACTTGTCCTATGAAGAGGTTCCTATCCAGATAGTTGACAGGAAAGAACAAGTGCTCAGAAATAAAGTGATACCTTCTGTGAAAGTAATATGGAGGAACCACAATGTCGAAGAGGCTACGTGGAAACTCGAAGCTAAAATGATGAAGAATTGCCCTGAGTTATTTGTTTAATCTATGTCTTCGATTCTGGGGACAGAATCTTTGTAAGTAGGGGAGAATGTGACGAATGAGTTGTTTGAATTATGATCCCGAGGACAGAATCCTTGTAAGGAGGGAATGATGTAACATTTCAGATTTTTTTTTAAATTGGTATATTAAATATTTATTGAATTATATAAGTATTGAATGGATGTGTTTATTGTTGAATAAATAATTGTTCAAATTTGATTCGATTTGGTTAATTATTTGTTAAATAAATAATTAAGGAAATTAATTATTATATTCTAATTTAATTTAATTATTAAGTTAGAGAGTTTTGATTAAATGAATTATTATATTTTAATTTGAATTGGTAATTAAAAGGATGTGTTAGTTGATTAAATAAAGTTATAATTATATAGAAAATTATAATTTTGTGGTATTGATTTATGTGTTAAAAGTAATTTAATAAATTGTTTTTAGAATTAATTTAATTGATTATTGAAAGATTTAATTAAATAAAAGTGTGACAAATAACCTTTTATAAAGGAGTTATTAAAATAACTTAAAGGAGTTTAATTAAGTTTTGCCAAACAAGGCTTAATGCATATTAAGTCTTTATTTTAAACGTGTTTTACCAAACAAGGTGTAAGAATTAATGGATTATTAACGTGTAAAACATTAGGCTAGAACGTGACATAATCAACAATTTTAATTTTCTCTTCCCTATTTCTCTGTAAAATTCTTGTGAAAGGATAAATTGTTTGATTGTATGTGGCTTTATATATTAAACTAGTGTTGTAAAACTATTTTCATAAGTTTATATATGAGTATAGTCAATGAAGTTATGATATGTATGTAATTTGTGAAGAAAACTATATTATAGTGAGTTTATATGAATATATATGAATATGGTTTAGTTTAAGGTAAAATTAAGGTTTAACTAGTTGTTTAATTGATAAATTGACTATTGAATTTGAAAAGTATATATAAACATAGATAAGGTGCTTTAAATTAACTGTTTTGGTTGAAAAACAAAATCACAGTGTTGATTTTCATTAAAAACATCAAAAAGTGAGTTTTTATCAAAAATAGTGAAATTAGATGTTTTAAAGTCGATGTTTGTGTTGTTTTATGTGTATAATCATGTTAAGAGTCTTTGAAATATGTTTATATAATCATGTGTATAATCATGTGTATAATCTGTATGAATTACATGCTAATTAGGCTGTTAGAAAGTAGCTTGTAGGCAAAAATTGGCTTTGTTCATGTGATTTACATGTCGCATTTGCGAAGTCGCAATTAAGCATGCAATTACAACTTCATGATGTTCTCATGCATGAAAGACGGGCGCCATATGTATATTTTTGTATACCACGCTAACGCTTATTCATCTGGCATTGCAATAATTCGACCACAGATATAAACTATGTAGTATGTGTATTGTGAAGTTAGCGAATGGCAGACAAAGGTGCAATTTTTGTATACAAAGTCTGAAGAAGTTGTTATGTGTTAATAGTAGAACTGTTAAATTATGATTTCCATATTTCTATACCAAGAATGAGCATGTTAGTAACAATTAACTTGTTGTGTAACTTGGTTATGTGATTAAAAATCAAATCTTACATGATGAATGTACTTAGTTATGTTTATAAAGTGGTAGTGACTAACTATGTCATGATGACATATGTATATAGGATATTATGATTCGAATTATTCGGTTTAACCTACGAGCAAGGCAAGTTCTCAAATCTATTAACTTGTTGAGCCAATTATTGTTTCCAATTCGATTACAATATAATGATGCAAGGTTTCTAAACTTTAATTTTGATATTGAGCAAGTTATTCTTGTATTTAACTTGTTGTTTAGCATGCAAATTTATATATACTAATGTTAAACAGTTTTATCGTTCAAATTGCTATGCATGCTTGGTATTCAATTCTAAATAACCTTGGCTTAATATTGTTCAAGCAAGGTGTGTTATAGTTATTCAATATGTATGCTATTAGATTATTCCTAAAGCATGATTTTAATTTACCATGTCGATTCAGTTATGATTATTCTATTGATATGATGTTATTAGTTTTATTCAACTAATCCTTAGTTGATGTTCGTTGAATTCTAAATTACCTTTAAATGTATCCAAACTAAACTCACTTTGGTGCGGACTTGTACTCTAAATACTGAGATGAACAACCCTATTATTAGGGGTAACTTACGCTTAGCGTTGAAATGTTTGTGCACAATACATTTATCGAAGGGTGATCCCCCTAAGTACGAGAGAGTCCCTATAGTCTTATATTTATTAAAGTTTAAGTTGAAATATTACTTATAACTATGGACATAATTCGTGGTCTTAGGACCCTCAGTTATATACTTCAGAATGTTGATAAATCATATTGTTTAATTCTATCGAGCCTCTTATTTAACAGTTATTGTAAAGATTTTTCATTCATTGTTGTTTCAAGTGAGCTTTGTTTGATCACTCTTGCTTATATAACTATTACAGTTAAAGATGAGAAGGTTGATGTACCTAGCACCAGTAAGTGAAAAGGAAAGATGAACAAGTATTGAAGACTTGTATTATGTTGACATTTTATTATCAGTTTTTAATTGAATGGTTGTAATGAAGTTTATTAATTTTTCGCATTTGAATGATTGTATTTAAAGGTTAGATAACCTGGGAGATTTTATTATGTAACCTTTTAATGGGGAAGGTTTTATTATTACTAAATTTGATTGTGATTCGGTAGTTAGATATGAATGTTTAATTAAGTGAACACCAAATCCTGTGGGAATGAAGTACCTGGGTTTGGGGGTGTCACAGATATGATCCCTGGCTGAGATGTGAGATAAGAACTAGGAGGGGAGAGACGGGGAATTCTTTCGCTAGTATGACCTACCTAAGTTTATTTGGTATTTAATTGGTCGGTCAGAGTATAGAGATAATATGTGATATGTTAATTAACCCTTGTTTTGTGGCAGTATTTGAAAATGACATCCGAGAATATTGAGAACATCAATGGAGCACAGGAGGCCGTTGAGTCTCCACAGATCAATAATCAGGATAATGTGCATCAGGAAGGCGACAATCCTCAGGCAAACAATAACACTGACCAGATGATGAACGATGGAATGTTCAGAGGATTTATGAAATTCATACAACATCAGGAAAGAGTGGCTCCTGTACAAAATGCAGGTTGAAACACTGGCAACTCTCGGACGGTCACCGCTAAGCAGTTCAAGGAACTTGGACCACCGGAGTTTTTTGGAGAGCCAAAACCACTTAAGGCGAAGACGTGGATAAAGCAGATCTGCAATATATTTGATGTCTTGGGATGCTCTGAGGAGCAAAAGGTTCCTTTGCCACCTTCATGTTGCGTCTTGTGTTGACGATTCTTGGTGGGATTACGTAAAATGTACTCAACTTCACATGCATGAAGATGACTTGGGAGAAGTTCCAAGAATTATTCAACGACAAGTACTTTCCGAAAGTATTCGTCACATGAAAGAGGTAGAGTTCATCGTTGGAGAAAAAACATATGACCGTGTCGCAAAGATCTGAAGCCAAGTTTGCCGAGTTGTCTCGGTTTTTGCGTCCCATTTGGTTGATAATGAGGAGAGAATGGCGAATGGTTCTAAGAGGTTTAAAACTTCGAGATACGTCAATATCTTATCTCTCATAAAGCGTGTTTGTATTAGAGATGTTGTTAATAGGGCTCGATTATTGGAGGCGCGATAATGAGTCAACACAACCAAAAGAGAAGCGTAGGAAAAATGATAATACTAGTGATAATGATCCATCGAAGCGGTGACAATAAGCGTGGAGGAATCAACATGCCTGAAATGGTAACCACTTCAGTGGTAATCATGGCCAAAATAATAAGAATGGACATTTCAAGAAGAGGAGATTCAACAATGATGGAAAGATGTCAGCACCAGAACCCATTATTAAGGAAGGAGAACGACCACCTATCATATGCTTCAAATAAGGAGGGGAGGGATACATCAGTCCAAACTGCGTGATGCCATCCAAAGCATGTTACAATTGTGGAAGAGAAGGTCACTTGGCCCAATTTTATCGTGCACTGAAGACAGGTCCAGCTGGGATGGAGGCATCAAAGGCCATCCCAGACAAGACAAAACTGGTAGTTCAAGGGAGAGCATTTGTCGTGACCTCCCAGAAAGCAAGGAGCCCGAACGAGGTCATCACGGGTAAGCTTATCATAAACTCTAGCGAAGTATATACCTTATTTGATACCGGTTCTATCCATTCTATTATTTCTCCTACTTGCGCTCAATGTTTAAATTTGACTCCGGAGAAATTAGACTTTGACTTATCTGTTGAAACTCCGTTGGGAGAAACCTTCATTACATCCACTATTTATAAGTCTTGTTTGATTCAAATCGGTACCCTCACATTACCTGTCGATCTTATTTCATTGAAAATACTTGCATTTGACATAATTCTAGGGATTGATTGGTTAACTACTCATCATGTAAAAATTTATTATTTTCGTAAGGTTGTTAGCTTTCATATTCCTAACCAACCTATTATGCGAATTCAAGCAACCAAACCATTAAAATCAATTACTGTCATCTCAAGCCATAAAGCTATTCATTTATTGAAAAAACGGATGTCAAGCTTTCTTAGCTCATGTCACAGATCTAAACAAAAATACGTCAGTTTTGAATGATATTTCTATTGTTAATAAATTTTCTGACATATTCCCTGAAGAACTTCCTGGACTACACCCAGAGCGTGAAATTGAATTTTGTATCGACCTTGAACCCGGTAAAAAACCTATTTCTAAAGCCCCATATCGAATGGCTCCTATTGAACTTCAGGAGTTAAAGACCCAACTGCATGAATTGTTAGACATCGGTTTCATTCGGCCCTAATAACGCTCAGTAGGGTGCTCCTGTTCTATTCGTGAAGAAGAAAGATGGGAGTATGCGACTTTGTATTGATTATCAGGAGTTGAATCATGTCACCATCAAAAATAGGTACCCATTGCCATGTATTGATGACCTGTTTGATCAGTTGTAAGGCGCCAAATTCTTTTCAAAGATTGATCTTTGTTTCGGATATCACCAATTATAGATTAGAACCGATGACATTCCAAAGACGGCTTTCAGAACTCGGTACGGGCATTATGAATTCCTAGTCATGTCTTTTGGATTGACTAATGCTCCTGCTGCCTTCATGAATATAATGAACTGAGTATTCAAGGAATATTTGGATCACTTTGTGGTCGTCTTTATTGATGACATCCTCATATATTCCAAAAGCCGTGAAGATCATGAGCAAAACTTGAGGCTGATACTCCAAAAGCTTTGTGAAAACAAGCTTTATGCCAAGTTAAAGAAATGCGAGTTCTGGCTTGAGGAAGTAGCATTCCTTGGGCACGTGGTTTCAAGTCATGGAATATCTGTTGACCCGACAAAGATTGAAGCTATTCAAAGCTGGGAACAACCTAAATTAGTGAATGAAAATCGTAGCTTTCTCGGCAAATTTGGTTATTATCGGAGATTCGTAGAAGGTTTTCTCGAATTGCTACTCCATTAACTCAGCTGACTCGGAAAGATACAAAATTTGGTTGGAATGAGGAATGTGAGAAGAGTTTTCAAGAACTCAAGAGGAGACTCATTTAAACACTGCTACGGCAATACCATCGGCTCGGGAGGATTTGTCATCTCTGATGATGCTTGAGGCAAAGGGTTAGGATGTGTTCTCATGCAACATGGGAAAGTCATAGCCTATGCCTCTCGACAACTCAAGGAATATGAGAGGAATTATCCTACTCATGATCTAGAGTTAGAAGCAGTCATTTTTGCACTAAAGATTTGGAGGCATTACTTGTATGGGGAGAAAGTGGAGATCTTTACGGATCATAAAAGCCTCAAATATTTCTTCAATCAAAAGGAACTCAACATGTGACAGCGACGTTAGCTTGAAATGTTGAAAGAGTATGATCATACCATCCAATACCATCCTGGAAAAGTAAACGTGGTAGCTAACGCATTGAGTAGAAGATCATATGCGGGTACGAGTGCGATATTGTCAACGCAAAGTCCCATTTTGTATGACTTGCAAAGGATGGAGATAGAGATAAAGACTCCAGGGACCCACGTGATGATGGTGAATATACAAGTAAAACCGACTTTAATCGATAAAGTTAAAGCTGCTCAAGCTACAGACCTGGAGCTGATGCGTATGAGGAAGAAAGTACAAGAAGGTGCTATGCCAGAAGTAAGAATCGATGAAGCAGGATTACTTCGAGTCAACTCCAGACTTTGTGTTCCTAACGACCCTGAGTTAAAGTATAAAATCATGATAGAGGCGCACAACACACCATTTGCAATCCATCCTGGGAGTACCAAAATGTATCATAATCTTCGATATACATTTTGGTGGGTCAATATGAAGAGGGATATAGCGCTGCTTATCTCAAGGTGTTTAACTTGTCAACGAGTCAAGGAAAAGCATCAAGTACCAAAAGGTCCATTGCAACCACTTGAAATTCCAGAATGGAAGTGGGAGCACATTACCATGGATTTCGTTACTGGTCTTCCCAAGGTTTCTCAAGGCATAGATTAAATTTGGGTCATTGTTGATAGATTGACCAAGTCTGCTCATTTCTTACCTATACGAGAAACTTATACACTGGAACATCTTGCTCGTATGTACATAAACGAGGTTGAAAGGAGTTACGAGATTTGGAAAGAGAGGAAAGCTCAATCCTCGATTCATTATCCCATTTTTAATCCTCGATCGAGTAGGAACTGTGGCGTATAGACTCGCTTTACCGCCAAGTATGTCTCGTGTTCATAACTTTTTTCATATATCCATGTTACATAAATATGTGAAAGACCCTAACAACATTATTGAGTTAGAACTAGACGAAATAGGAGAAGATTTAACATATGAAGAGGTTCCTGTACAAATCTTGGATAAGAATGAACATATTCTATGCTCCAAGGTTATACCTCAAGTCAAAGTTTTGTGGAGAAACCACGATGTTGAGGAAATGACCTGGGAGTTAGAATCTGAAATAAAATCAAGGTATCCTTACCTCTTCGACATACCAGGTACGTACCCTAATTTCGAGGGCAAAATTTCATAAGAAGGGGAGGTTGTAAGTCCCTATTTTTTCAATAAAGATGATTTTTCTATAAATATCATTTTTAAATATTATGGAATGAATTTGATATAATGTTATAATTGTGGGTAATATTTATAAATTTTGCAAAGTACGCAAGTTGTTATATACTATTCGATTGGTCGGGGAATATTCGTTTTAACAGGGAATATTCGTATGGCGGCACAATCATTGGTGGACCCCACAACGGAATTATTATCAGATTGAGAAAACGACAAAAATATTTTAGAAAATAACGGCGAAAGTTTTACCGTTAACTGTTGAAACACCCGGTGTTAAAAGTACATGAATACGCGGGGTTGCATAGTAGCACACGGTATTGATTATTGATGCTTACGTGAGAAGTCACTCAGTTTTGTTCAATTATTGCTTCAGTAATTGTTGCATAGTATCTCATGTTAATTAATTTAATTATTGTCGATATTTTATATATTATTAAATCAATAATTGAAATGATAGAGTTATTAATATTATTATTTGCAATATTGACGATGTCTAGAAGTTCTGCCAAGGAAAGGTTTGGTCACCTAATTGCGTGCCAATAGGGAGAAATCCTTATTGAAAAGCCCCCTCTTTCTTGGGAACGACCTGGTCGATTAATATTGTGAATTATAATAATGATGATAAATGTTGTTAAATATATTGTATTTTTTATGAAGTCACGGAAGTTTATATATATATATATATATATATATATATAAATTTTGTTTTATTAGTATTATTAATGTAATAAAACAGAAAAGCTTTTTATATAAAAGCAGAATACTTTTATAAAGTTATTTATTTTATTAGACTAAAAATAGAATATATAATATTCTATTATGCATAATGATGCTGCATAGTGTTTGCATAGTAAAATCTTTTTATATAAAACATAATACTTTTATAAAGTTATTCATTTTATTAGATTATAAATAGAATATATTATATTTTATTTAAAAGATTTTGTTTTATTAGATTATTTTATTAATACTGTATAGTAAATCAATATGGATAAAATACTGTTTAAAAGTAAATTAATCGGGTCCGTTCATGAATTAGTTCTTTATTAGGTCCATTCTCCTATAAATAGAAGCTCATTTCTTCATTATTTCTTACGAATTCAATTGGAACTCTAGAGAGAGAAAATAGAGAGAGAAAGAAAAAAATATTCTGCTACTTCACTACTCCTATATCCAGTTTCTTCTAAGGTAAGGGCTATTATTTCTTTCGTATTCATGAAAAGAACTTCTATTATTCTATTCTTTATTATTCTGTTGGAATAACCTGTATACGCGGGCAACCCTATTCTTGGTGAATTTCTTCTGTTATTCCATTCTTTATCATTATGTTGGAATAACCTGTCTATGCGAAGTACCACATACATGGTGAAATTCTTCTGTTATTCCATTCTTTATTATTCTGTTGGAACATCCTACCTGTGCGTTTACGCAAGACCTGGTTCCGTTATTTAATATTCTGTTGGAATATACTATCTGTGCGTTTACGCATGACCTGGTTCCATTATTTATTATTCTGTTGGAATATTCTATCTGTGCGTTCACGTATGACTGGTTCCATTATTTATTATTACATTGGAATAACACGTCTGCATGGATCTATCGCATGCCCGGTGATTTCTTTTGTTATTCCATTCTTTATTATACTCAGTTGGTTAAAGTTTTGACTTCTATACTCCATGAAATTAGTGGAATATCCTTGATATTTGCGCTTCATCCTGTATTTTTCACAGAAATATTATTCTGAGCATTCTTGAATTTTACTCTACAAAGAAGTATCATGTTGACAATTTGGACGTTATTAGTTCCTAGATAAATTAATTCTTGAACTTGTTCTATTAAGTTCTTATATCATTGTCATCATCCTCATGTTTATATTATGTTGAAAGTCATACGTGGGCTGTGAGTGCATAGATGGACTTGGTATGATCATGACCGAGGATTAATCGGTATAATCATGGTAGTAATGTTATAAATGATGTGGTAAAAGTACTCATGGCCCGTAGTGCATTGATGGACGATTGTTGGCATGATCATGACCATTGATGAATACACGAATATCCTTGGCCCATAGTGCATGGATAATTTGTGGTTGTGATACTAATGAATATCCTTGGTAGTAGTGCGGGGATGATGTGGATTATTTATTGTCGAGTCGAACGATAAAAGTGATGAAAAACCTTTTAAATCATAAAAGATAGTAGATTTTATTCTCTACTTGACTCTTTTAATGGATTGCTTGTTCCAATCGCATTAAACTTGATGTTTGTTATATTTTATCAGTTTAACACTGTTGAAGGCTAACGATAATTTATTCTGCATTATCTTAGTCATAATATTTCTTACTGGGCTAGTTGAGCTCACCCTTTTACTTTCATTGTTCTCTTCAGGAAATGAGAACGTAACAGGGACTAGTCGGGGAATGGAGTGACGGTCCAGATGATAGCATTAGTAGTCCTCACTATTCTATGAAATAGTGTGATAATAAATGTATTGAGGACTTATTTTGAGTTTGAATATTGTCTAGAAGACAATATTTGTATTAAAACTCACAGCTCATGTTGTATATTCAAGATTGTATTTATATTATGTACCATGCATTTGGCGACTTAGAATATGTGATGTATACCTATTTTGGGGGCGTCACACTGGGGGTAGGCCAGGAAGTTCTTTAGGGAATACGTCAGGAAATTTATTAACAATAGAAATATCATTCAAAACTGACGTATTTTTGTTTAAATCCGTGACATGAGCTAAGAAAGATTGACATCCGTTTTTCAATAAACAAATAGCTTTATGGCTTGATATAATAGTGATTGACTTTAATGGTTTGGTCACTTGAATTCACATAATAGGTTTGTTAGGAATATGAAAGCTAACAACTTTACGAAAATAATCAATTTTAGCATGATGAGTAGTTAACCAATCAATCCCTAAAATCACATCAAATACAAGTATTTTCAAAGAGATAAGTTCGACAGGTAATGTGCGGGTACCGATTTGAATCAAACAAGACTTATAAACAGTGGATGTAATGAAGGTTTCTCCCAACAAAGTTGCAACAGATAAGTCAAAGTCTAATTTCTTCGGAGTCAAATTTAAACGTTGAGCGCAAGTAGGAGAAATAAAACAATGGCTAGAACCAGTATCAAATAAGGTATAGACTTCGCTAGAGTTTATGATTAGCTTACCCGTGATAACCTCGTTCGGGTTCCTTACTTTCTGGGTGGTTACGACAAATGCTCTCCCTTAAACTACATGTTTTGACTTTTTTGGAACGGCCTTTGGTGCCTCCATCCCAGCTCCTTGAACTACTTAGCGGTGATCGTCTGAGAGTTGCTAGTGTTTCCACCTGCATTTTGGACTGTAGTCTCTCTTGCCTGATGTTGCATGAATTACAGAAAGCCCCTAAATATTTCGTTGTTCACCATTTGGTCGGTGTTGTTGTTTGCATGAGGATTGTTACCTTCCTGATGCACATTTTCATGGTTATTGATCGTTGGTGATTCAACGGTCTCATGTGCTCCATTGCTATTCTCAACATTCTTGGATGTCATTTTTAAATACTTCCATAAAACAAGGGTTAATTGACATGCAACATATTATTCCTATATTTTGATCGACCAATTAAATAACAATTAAACTTAGGTAGGTCATACTAGCGGTGGAATTTTTCGTCTCTCCCCTCCTAGTTCTAGTCTCACATCTTAGCCAGGGATCATATCCCTAAGCTTTGATACCAACTATGACGCCCCCAAAATAGGTATACATCACCCATTCTGAGTCGCCAAATATATGGTACAAAATTCAAATACAAACTTAATTATACAATACGACCAAAAGCGTAGCTGAGAGTTTTTACACGAATATTGTCTTCTAGGCAATATCTAAACTCAAATTCAATATTATTATATTTATTTTCACACTATTTCACAAAATAGTGAGGACTACTAATGCAAACATCAAGACCGTCACTTCATTCCCCGACTAGTCCCAGCTACTTTCTCATTTCCTGAAGAGAACAATGAAAGAAAAAAGGGTGAGCTCAACTAGCTTAGTAAGAAATATTATGACTAATATAATGTAGAATGATTTATCGTTAGCCTTCAACAGTGTTAAACTGATAAAATACAATAGACATCAAGTTTAACTGCAGCGGAACAAGCAATCCATTAGAAAAGTCAAGTAGAGCATGAAATCTACTATCTTCTATGATTTAAAATGTTTATCATCAATTTTATCGCTGAGACTCAGCTTAATAAATAATCCACATTATCGAATCACCCCTGCACTACGGCCAAGGATATTCATTAGTATCATGACCACAAATTATCCATGCACTACGGGCCAAGGATATTCGTGTTTTCATCAATGGTCATGATCATGCCAACAACTGTCCATCAATGGACTACGGGCCAATGAGGACTTTTACCACATAATTTGTAACATTATGGTCATGATTATACCGAATAATCCCTGATCATAATCATACCAAGTCCATCTATGCACTACGGGCCACATATGACTTTAATCATAATATAAACATGAGGATGATGACAATGATATAGGAATTCAATTAAGAAAAAACAAAGGATAAATTTTTAAAGATTTATAATTTAATTTATCCAGAATTCAATAGTGTCCAAATTGTTAACATGACACTGCTTTGTGGAGTAAAATTCAAGAATAATATTGCATCAAAAAGGATTTAGACCGAAAAGAAATCAATTTTTATCATGAATTGTGTCCCGAGTGAATAGTACCCTGTGAATAGTACTTCGAGAATAGTAACCCCGTAAATAGTACTCCGGCATAAAAAAGTTAAAACTTATCAAAAATGCTCAGAATAATATTTCCATGAAAAGATACTGGATGAAGTGCAAGTAGCAAGGATATTTTACTAATTTCATGGAGTATAGAAGCCAAAACTTTAACAAAATGAGTGTAGAATTCGAAATTTAAAACAAAATAATATTACCTACATACTACAGAGTATGGAAGAAAATATTATTTCATATGAATACTAAACAAAAATAATATCCCTTACCTTTAAAAGAAGAGTATTTCAACTGGTATAACGGGGATATTCTTGAAGAAAACTTGTACTGTTTTCTACACTCAAAGCTTCCTAAAACTAGAAAGAAATACGCTCAATATTATAGAAGAAAATTTTCTGATTCTGGTGTGATTTTCAATTCTAACTAAGCATCCTATTTATAGGAGAATAGAGAGGATACTATTTGAAAATAAATTCACGGGCAAACAGTAAATGAATTCGATGAAAACTCACGGGTGCCGGTTGATATCACAAGATTCACTATGCAGACACTATGCAAATACTATGCATAATTGAAGGGATTCGGTAGAGAAACGCACAACAGAATATAAAACTTTATAAAGCAATTTCCGAAACCCAACACAGGATCCATGCGAAACAAATTTAGTTCAGTGGTTTAGAATTTTTACCGATAATAGAAAACTCTGAAATCGCTTTGAATCTCCAACGTAATCCGAAAGAACTACGCCTCTACGGTATCCACACGAACGCCAGTGAATCGTCACACGATTCTCTAATAAAGGGAGTTATGGTACTATCCACCAAAAGGAATGGATTTTTTATTTTTCTCTAGTCTCTCTCTAAGAGCGGCTAGGGTTTTGTTTTGATTAACTTTCCAAAGACGCTGATATATCATATATATAGCAATAAATCAGAATTAATCAAAACCCTAATCTAATTAAAATAAAATCCAAATTTATATATATATTATCTTAATTAAGTCTTACTTAATTAATATATATATACATATACAAATCATCCTTTTAATTTAAATTCGTGATTTAAATACTATCAATCACATTGATATATTTAAATCTTTACAATTTAAATTAATTCCCTTTAAAACGCGTTACATGTGTGTGACCTTAAAGGTTATTATTACGTTGGCAATAATTTTAAAATCATATTATAAAATTATATAAGCGTTGAGTGACATCTAGTAATGCATCACTTCTACCCAAGTAATAATAAGATCGATGATTCGATGCAACCTTTTTGTGACCAATGTTTCAATGTAATTTAATCCTTTTAACCTTAATATCCTAGATTAAACTCGAGTCATGGAATGTGTCATACCCTTCATAATTTAATCTGAGTTTTCTTGATCAATGAGTAGACTATATGAAACAAATCACTATTTGAGCATGGCCATGCATTTCATAGTCCTACTTAATCAAGAGGCCTATGGATATCATCCCTAATATATAGGAGGGTTAAATTCCATCTAGATCACTCATATTTCTCACACGATTCATGATGTACCCAATAATCACCTTTATAGTCCACCCTATTAAAGGTGACATTTGATGATATCAAAGTACATAAATTCCCGTGTAGTAATATAGTGCTTTCAGGTCAGAGGACCATTACATCATTGTCACTATGAGAATTTCTAATGACACTTCGCATAATGCTCCACATAGAATTCTCATGGTGGGTCTATCCAGTACATCGTTCTCTAACATGTACCTATGCATTGACTTAATATCTCATATATTTATGACCAATGAGATTTGGTCATCAGTCAATTCACATACTAGTCTCAATGCATCATTGTTGTCCAATCAACAATGATACTTAACTAGGGACATTTAAGAACAATGATACTAATTGTAATTATATAATCTCATGTTCAACTCACATACTTGAAACTATATAATTTGTATCACTATTCTAAGGAATTTTATTATGTTAACAATTATATTACGTAGTAAATAAAACCATAATAAAATCATTTATTTATTCAATCAAATATATTATCAAAATGTTAAGCAATTATATCAAATAATTGGCCTCTAGGGCACAAACTCTAACAATAATAAAATATAATATATTCTATTTTTCATAAAAAACAAAACTTATAAAATATATATTTATATATATATATACATTACCTGCAATTCCTTCCATTACATTCATTTCCCCCGTGACAAACCAAATAATCCTCCCAAAGACTTTGTTACACACGTGGGCCCCACCCATGGGCCCCACCTCTTAAAATAACTTTTTACCGATTATTTTGAAAAATGGGTAAATGGGGGTCCATATAATAAGCAAAATTTACAACAAATACTTCATAAAAATCCCTCAATATTTTTAACAACCTTTATTCATATTATTATAACTCGCAATATTAACAACCAGATCATTCCCAGGAAAGAGGGGGCTTTCCGATAAGGATTTCTCCCTATTGGCGCACAATTAGGTGACCAAACCCCTTTCCTCGACAGAATTTCTAGACATCATTAATTCTGCAAATAAAAATATGAATAACTTATCATCTCAATTATTGATTTAATAATATAAAATATTGTAACAATAATTGAATTAAATAATGTGAGATACTATACGCAAAGAATTCTTTGTAGCAATAATTGAATAAAATTGAGTGACTTCTTACGTAAGCATCAATAATCAATACCGTGTGGTACTATGCAACCACGCGTATTACTGTACTTTATCACCGGGAAATCTAACAGTTAACGGTAAAACTTTCGCCGTTATTTTTATAAAAAGATATTTCTATTGTTTTCTAACTCCGGCAATAATTCCGCTGTGGGGTCCACCAATGATTATTCCGTCGTACGAATATTCCCTGTTAAAACGAATATTCCCCGACAATTCGAATATTTTATGACAACTTGCATACTTTGCAAAATTTATAAATACTAATAATTTATTAACTGCACTTTAGTGCTTCGCACCATATCTGCCTGTGATATTAGTGCTTCACACATGTCATCATTTCCTTATGGTGAGACGCGATGTATATGAATGCATGTTATGTGATTCCTCCACCAGGAGGCTAACCCATCGGTGTTTGATTACTGAACTCAAGGGAGACTAATTCTGTGAGTCTTGAGAAAGGCACCACCCAGATTCACTCCAATTAAAAGATAATATTAACTTCCCATCCAGTAAATTGCGATGATCTGGGGACCTTTATACCGAAAAGCCACTTGAGTATCCTAAAATAGGTTTGCCACTGATAAACCAAACGCGGAGGGAAGTCTCTTCATACCTTCCCCTTTAAATTACCTATAATTTCAATTACTTGTAATTTTAATTCCATATCAATCTCAATGTAATGGAAAATATAAAGGTGTATGAAAATATGCATTCCTTTTTTTCATATCAAGACATGTCATGCTATCTTGTCATCAAAATGATTGACATCCGTTTTGTGGGAGAACATTAAAACACTCCTAAAAAATAGACACATTGCTTAATATGTAACATTTCCCTATTTTCCCAGACTAAACGACATAGTCTTTTTATAGGGAAACGATTGGTCCTGTTACCCATTCAAAGTCAAAAAAGGCACTAAGCCCACAACCAGACATGGCTACAATTGCCCAGCCATACTACTTCTGTTTCCTACGAGGAGTTTGAAGGATTAAGGAATCAAATAACAGAGTTGGCTGTTCTCCTAAATGAACTAAATAAATCAACTCAGGGTCCACAAATACCCATCCAAATAGAATCCTCTACACAGGGAGGAATCCAGGGTCAGGATAGAGAAGTCCCAGATTGGAACGCATGGAAGTGTTTCTTGTTCAAACCTTTGCATCTTCCCTGGGGTTCATTATCCTGAAAAATTTAAGGCTCCCAATTTCAAGAAATATGATGGATTTGGAGATCCATACACTCACTTAAAAGTGTTCATCGGAGAGGTTGGAGGTGTGTTAATAGATGGTGGATCATCCCTAAACATCTGCCTCTATGCCACATTAGAAAGGATGAAGATCAATCCCAACCGGATTCGACGCATCCACACAATTATCAAAGCTTTTGATTAATCTCAACGAAATATTGTGGGAGAGGTTGAATTACCAGTGGAAATCGGTCCGCATACCTTCTACATATCCTTTCAAGTGCTCAAAATTACTACATGATATAATTTACTATTGGGAAGACCTAGGATCCATATGGCGGGAGCCGTCCCATCACTCTTCATCAACAGCTCAAGTATATCATCAACAGTAATCTGGTCACTATCAATGCAGAACCAGATTATCTTGTCCAAGGTGATATGCCTTTAATAAGTTTCAATGAAGAAGTTGAACCTGTTAGCTTCCAAGCCCTTGAGGTGAGCAACATTGACTATCAACCCATCAGGGCTCAAACTTTGAATCCCAGAGTTTCCACCGAGGTAATGTCGGCCAATCAAGAAATAATATCCTTGGGTTTTCAACCAGGACAAGGGTTAGGAAAGAATCAACAAGGAATCAAATGTCCAATTCCAATTCCCAACCTGACAGGGAAGGCCGGACTAGGCTACTCCTTTGGGTCAAGTCACAGAAACCCACACAAGCATAAAATGGTTCCTTAATCTACAATTCTATTGCTTAAACCTACACATGCAGATTCAGTACGACCTCTAAGGAAGATTCCTATCTCCGTGGAGGGTATGAGATTTCCTAAGCCCAGACCGGCTAATGGGAAAGAAGTCATAATTCCAGACCTAGTTATTGAGGCAAGGAATCAAAGGCACAAACAAGACATAAAAAGAAGGTTGTCAAAGATGTACATCTTGGTACATATAGAAGGTATAAACTGGGATATCCCAGATGATGACTGTCCAGACATCATGGTCATTATTTAAGAGGAGGAGGACGATATACACCCCTTTATCACAGCTGTCCACCAGGACTTAACCTTCGGTAATTGGAGCCGCACTCCTTGCATTTGTCGAAAAGGGTAAAAAGGGCATAAAATCCCTTTGACCTATAGATAACAATAACTGCTTACTTTTATCGCATAGTATTAGTAGTTGTTTTTGTCATGCCATGCTAACACTCTGTATGATCAAACAGTTTCATATATTAAGTGAAAGCATTTTGTTTCAGGACTCAAGAGTTAGATTTTTCTATGCTTGCTGATGGAGTGCCAATTCTTCACAATGACTGTAACTTTTATGTAAAGCTGAACTCTAACTTGATGGAGATTGAGCAAGAGGACTATGTGGTTCCTAAGGAGATCAAAGAATGGGTTGAAGATAAACTTAAGCTAAACCTTGATCAAACCACCTCCTTCAACCTCGAAACCTCAGAAAACAATAAATAAATCCAGATTGGCATGTACCTTACCCCAAGCCAAAGGAATAACATGGTTTCTCTATTAACCCAATTCCAAAATGTGTTTGCATGGTCTCATAAAGACATGATCGGTTTGTCAACTGACATCATCATTCATCGCCTACCTATTAAAGAGGGATTCAAGCCAGTCAAACAGAAACTCAGCGCGATTAAAATTTGAGTGGAGTTTAAAAGTCAGGGAAGAAATTGTGAAATAATTTCAAGCCGACATCATCATGGTATCAATATACCCTTAGTGGCTATTAAACATAGTTCCCGTACCTAAACCCATAGGAAAGGTGCGAGTATGCGTGGATTACAGGGATTTGAACAAAGCTTGTGTGACGCCCCCAAAATAGGTATACATCACCCATTCCGAGTCGCCAAATACATGGTACATAATTTAAATATAAACTTCATTTATACAATACGACAAAAGCGTAGATGAGAGTTTTTATATGAATATTGTCTCAAAGACAATATCCAAACTCAAATGGAGTCCTCATTAAATTTATTATCACACTATTTCATAGAATAGTGAGGACTACTATAGCGACCATCCTGAACCATCACTCCATTCCCCGACTTGTCCCAGCTATATTCTCATTCTCTGAAGAGAACAATGAAAGAAAAAGGGTGAGCTCAACTAGCCCAGTAAGAAATATTATGACTAAGATAATGTAGAATAAATTATCGTTAGCCTTCAACAGTGTTAATCTGATAGAATACAATAGACAACAAGTTTAACTACATCAGAACAAACAATCCATTAGAAGAGTCATGTAGAGCATGATATCTACTATCTTCTATGATTTAAAAGTTTATCATCAATTTTATCACTGAGACTCAGCTTAATAAATAATCCACACCACTGAATTATCCATGCATTATGGGCTAATGATATTCATTAGTATCACATCCATGAATTATTCAAGCATTACTACCAAGGATAATCGTGTTATCACCAATGGTCGTGATCATGCCAACAACTATCCATCGATTGCACTACGGGCCAAGGAGGACTTTTACCGTATCATTTGTAATATTACGGTCATGATTATACCGAATAATCCTCATTCATAATCATACCAATCAATAGTCCATCTATGCACTACGAGCCAAAGATGATTTTCATCACAATATAAGCATAAGGATGATGACAATGATATAAGAATTCAATTAAATGAGAGCAAAGGATAAATTTTAAAGATTTATAATTCAATTTATCCAGAATTCAATAATGTCCAAATTGTCAATATGATACTGCTTTGTGGAGTAAAATTCAAGAATAATATTGTATCAAAAATGATTTGGACCGAAAAAAAATTAATTTTTGGTACCTCGGGTGAATAGTACCCGAGTGAATAGTTGTGACGCCCCCAAATCCGGGTACTTGAAACCCGAACTCAGTGCTTCACGATACCATTTCTATAAGCTGAATAATACAATAGTAATATTACATTCAAACTTAATTTACATACATCAAAGTTTACTTCCAGTGCTGAGACCTTCAAATACATTCCTTACAATATTTGAATAGATACCAATGCAACTATAACCATTAACTCATAATACACACTTATTCGATCAGCTTTCCTTTTCCTTTGTTCGTGCCTGAGCCTTCAGGTTGCTCATACATAACTCGAAAAACATTTAATTTAAGCAAGGATGAGCATTTGAGTGCCCAAAAAGTAATAGCAATTATATATATAATTTGAAAGAATATAAGTATTCTCTTTACATAACACTTCTCAATGAATCAAAAGTTGTGAAGTAATCTGTCTTGATAAAAGATTCACATAACAACTCTCTTTCAATTTCTTAAAATTAGGCTCCACCCATGAATAGGGTTTAAGAAACATACTATGAACATGGTTTTTCATTTTGAAAAGGTTTATGTAAATTCATCCATAAACCGTCATAACTTATTGCACGCGGAGGGTGATCGACCCGTTGTACCCTGTATTGATCAATACTACATAACTTGAGCGACATTCATCGCTTTCATCCTTTTGTCTGCCAAGCGCATAAAAAATTTTCCCATTATCGGGATGTTCATACATGCACAGTTCAAAAACCAGAAGGTTTTAATCTTGCTCAACAATAATATGTAATTCAACATATATATATGTATACGGGTAATTGACATGGTATATCAACATGTGAATAAATGCCATGATTATCCAAGTGGGGACACTTGTATAACCATTTAGAAATCAACTTAATGGAATATATATCTCGAAAGCTAACATGTTGATAATCAAAGCATACAAAATCAGACGAGTAATATAATAATTCGAAACTTCTTACTCATGTCCATTGCATAAAGGAAATGCAAAGGTAAGATACTTTTTGATTTCTTTGATTACAAATCTCAACTTAGGTCTTATCTCTTTATCACAACCTATCAATAAGCAGGTCATTCGTCCGATTAGAGCGATTATATCATAACACATAGTAATCATCAATTATGGTCAAGATCATAGTCTAATTATGTCATCACATAATCGCGGTGATCATACTTTTAGTTCACATTCTATACTTTTATACATTTTTCAAATATCTCATCCATGTTCTTACGGTAGTCTTTTCTTTCTATCATAGGGAATTAAAGCGGGTTTGCGCACGTCTTAAAGCATGACTTTTATCGGGTACATCTTTTGAGTCTAAGACTCTTATTCTATACCTCAACATACGTAATTATCGGACATTTTACTTTTAATCATTTTGAATTTTTCCGAAATTGAAAAATTTAAAATAAATTAAATCATCACTCAAGGCTTATAGTGATATAAGCATTTACTATGGGTGCTCTTCACCAAATCTGGATTTCATAACCTTAGGTTCTCATAAAACTAGTTTGACCGGATATCACTTTCAAACATCGTAATTATAATTACATGATTTAAACATTAAACAATTCCATTATCATTAATAATTAATTTATATTAAACTATTAATGAAACCATTGCCAAAATATAAAAGTTTATAATAACTCAAACTATTTTTAAAACATTTATTTTACCCTTAAATGATTTTTAAAATAATTAAAATCATTTTTAAATAATCACCATTAATATATAAATATTAATGTACTATTCATCCGAATATTAAAAGTTATTAATTATAACTTAAAATATTTTTAAATCCTTAATATCCTCTTTAAATGATTTTTAAATAAATAAAACTATTTTTAAACTATTTATTTAACATCAATTATTAAATAAACTAAATATCATTAATATTATCTTAATATCATTAATATTAAATTATTAATGAAATTATCCTTTAAATATTAAAAGTTATATTTTATGACTTAAAATATTTTTAAATACCTTAATTTCACTTAAAATGATTTTTATAATATTAAAATCATTTTTAAACTAAATTATTTAATATAATCATTAAATAACTTTAATATCATTAATATATAATTAATTAATGAAATTTATCACAAAATATTAAAAGTCATGAAAAATAACTTAAAATATTTTCTTATACCATAAAATAATTTTTCATGATTTTCATGAATTAAAACTATTTTTAAATAATTTATTTAATATTATAATTAAATAAATAAATACCTCTTATATTCCAAAAATACTAAATATTTTTGAAATATACTCAAAATAGTTAAAAACTATTTTAGGACTTTAAACTAATTTTTCATAATTTATTTGGTATTTTTAATAATTAAAAACTAATTTTTCTAATTTTAAATTAATTTTAGGAAAATAAAATGATAAGCTGTCGCTAAATGCATCTATAGCTTGAGCAACCGTCATTATATAGGTGTTCTTGAGCTTCATGTCGATTGCACAAAGGTGCTAGTTTGATGAGAGCCTTAAATCCATGATCTAAATGTTTTACGGACTTTCAAAAACTTCAATGTTGTAGTACTAATGTAATACTACAACTATATACTCATTCATGACCAAACAACAACAAATCGTGAGATATGATCAATAGAAAACCTTGTCGGGACGTGTTCTTCTTCATGTTTCGGGTTGCCCGAAAAAACTCGTCAACACCGGTCAGCGACCTTAGTGGTCTTAATTCAGTCGATCCGTACATGTTATAGGTGTTTTATCGTCGGTACGCTGTGTAGTACAACTTACATAGAACATGATTAAATCAAGTTTCAAGTCTAAACATCAACAATACCAAAGATATAAATCATCAAACTCTCTGACAAAACTTGTATACCAATTACGGGTTTTCGAATTTTAAAAGCAGAATCGTCTGAGCTACTTTGGATCTTTATATCTTTCATTCCGAGTTTGATCTAAGTGATCTATTGATTCGGTTGTAGATAACATGTAATACTACAAGTCTATTACATATAAGGCATATAACAACAACAGATCCAGCGAGAAAGAGGTAGGTCGAATGTGACCTCAACAAGCTGATTCTTGAACATTTACGGAAAACCCGAAATGTTCTTGAAAGCGATTCGATCGATGGTAGTTTGACCATAAATAACTTCTAATCTTCAGCGAGATATGCCCATGATTCCTTTTTGCGAATAAAGACAACATACCGGGCTACACAGCAAGCTTTAAACATCAAAAGCGCTTAATGAGGATGGGATCTACGACCTCGACATTCGTTGTCGAACACAAAATGAAAATTTCCAGATTTTAAAGATCTTCAAATCCGAAGCTTACAATGTTATGGAATCAACATCAAGCAACCCAGATCATCCTTAGACACTATAATCAACATGTTTTAACATTTAAACATAACATCTAACACAAAAAGTTTAAGAAAATCAAGCTAGGGTTTATACCTTTTAAGCTTTGATTACGATTTTTACTCTTGATTTCTTTATTGGTGTGAATGGGGCTTGTTTATGGTCGATATGATAAGAGAATTTACAGTGAGGTTTAAGATTGGGAGGATGAAGCTAAGTGCTTGTGTATAAATAGGCCAAAAATGGTGCATTTCTCTCTCTTGAATCCATAAAATAATGCATGAAATGATTATAATGGCTGATTGATGGTAATACTACAGCCCATAGGTAATTTCTAGATGGATTGGCCGGATTTTGTGGACAAGTGGGAGCAATAAGACATAAATAATGCATTTTCCCTTTCCTTTAATTTTAATTTTTTTTTTAAAATACCTTGGATGCTAAAGTGGGATGATTCCCTTGTTTGAGAGCTGATAGCATGTAGGGTAAGCATGTTGGGCATCCTTGTTGCAAGATCCCATCAACAATGTAAGTAATAATACACTAAAATGACATAAAGAGTATTTTGGTCATTTCACATAAAATTCCAAGGGCATTTTTGTAAAAGGCCATTAAATGTAATATTTAGCCATTAGATTATAATTCTTACTATTTACCCATTAATTTCTATCATTTGGTAAATTAAAACATTTATATAATAATATCGTAATTAAACCCGATAATTTTAAATTAGGGTTTCCTTTAGAAAATTAGGGTTTTCTAATTAGGGTTTCTTAACGTTATCAATTAGGGTTTTCTAATTGACCATTAGGGTTCTCTAATTATCTGTGTATGATCTAACACAGTCATTACGGTCTCTAACTTCAACCGATTAGGGTTGTAATAATTAGGGTTTGTCCTAGTTATCAGCGTAAAAATAGTAATTAGGGTTTTTCTTCTAATTACCGACATTCGTGTACACAGTAACTTCATATACACAGTGAACTTCATATACTACTCAGTTATTTATCATAACTGAGTTTAATAATTAGGGTTTCACAGCACGGTAATATGCTATGACCTAACTGACCGTCATTGCTCAATAATATATGTCCGCATACACACAGTACATAATTATTGTACTGTAAAATCATTATAACAATAACATAATATTATTATTCTTATCTCTTGATCACAATCCCAATTCAGGGCTTGGATCTCATATCTGACTCCTCTTTCGCATATCCATAATACTTGATTTAAATATTCTGAACAATTATATAATAAAATATATATTATATAAATTCTAATTATCACTTCATATATTATTTCCAATCATGTTTTCATGGAAAATAATTAATAAAAACATTTACGCTATGTAAATTAATTACCATAAAAATAATTTGTAGTAATTAATTATTCCAAAATTATTTCTAATTTTTCAAGTAATAAATATATTCATATTTATCGTTCACATTATTAGACACTTATTCTCGTCATTAAATAAAAAAAAAATTTATACGTAAATTTCTTATTTATTTTATTTAGGAAATCTCGGGTTATTACAATAGTACTTCGAGAATAGTACCCCGTGAATAGTGCCCCGACATAAAAAGATTAAAAATTATCAAGAATGCTCAGAATAATATTTCCATAAAAAGATGTTAGATGAAGCGCAAATTTCAAGGATATTCTACTAATTTCAAGGAGTATAGAAGCAATACTTTAACAAAATGATCAGAGAATTGAGAATCGAAGCGAAATAATATTACTTACATACTACGTAGTATGGAAGAAAATATTATTTCTTCTTAATATTGAATAAAAATAATATCCCTTACCTTAAGAAGATAGTACTTACACTAGTAGAGGGCGATGATATTTTTGAAGAAAACTTGAAATATTTTCTACACTCAAAGCTTCCTTAAACTCTAAAGAAATACGCTCAATATTATAGAAGAAGAATTCTCTGATTCTGGTGTGATTTTTAATTCTAAACTAAACATCCTATTTATAGGAGAATGGAAGGATACTATATATATATATATATATATATATATATATATATATATATATATATGTAACAAAATTGAGATAACTTCATAAAAATTTATAACAAATACTTCATAAAAGTTTCCTCAATATTTTTAACAACATTTATTCATCAAAAATATAACTTGCAATATTAACAACCAGATCATTCCCATGAAATAAGGGGCTTTTCGATAAGGATTTCTCCCTATTGACGCGCAATTAGGTGACCAAACCTCTTTCCTCGACAGAACTTTCTAGACATTGTCAATAATGCAAATAATAATATGAATAACTTGTCATCTCAATTATAATATAAAATATTATTAAAATAATTGAATCAATAACATGAGATACTATGTAGCAATTACTGTGGCAATAATTGAATAAAACTGAGTGACTTCTCACGTAAGCATCAATAATCAATACCGTGTGCTACTATATAACCATGCGTATTACTGTACTTTTATCACCGGGTATTTCAACAGTTAACGGTAAAAATCTCGTCGTTATTTTTATAAAAAGATATTTCTGTTGTTTTCTAACTCTGACAGTAATTCCGTTGTGGGGTCCACTAATGATTGTGCCGTCGTACGATTATTCCCTGTTAAAATGAATATTCCCCGACCAATCAAATATTTTGTAACAACTTACTTACTTTGCAAAATTTAAAAATCTTACCCACAACTATAACATTATAACAAATCCACACCATAATATTCAAAATGATATTTAGAGAAAATTATTCTTTATTCATAAAAGTTGGGGTCTTACAACCTCCCCTTCTTATGAAATTTCATCCTCGAAATTGGTGTACATACCTGGTATGTCGAAGAGGTGAGGATACCTTGATTTCATTTCAGATTCTAACTCCCAGGTCATTTCCTCAACATCGTGGTTTCTCCACAAAACTTTAACTTGAGGTATAACCTTGGAGCATAGAATATGTTCCTTCTTATCCAAGATTTTAACATGTACCTCTTCATATAGTAAATCTTCCGCTATCTCGTCTAGTTCTAATTTAATAATATGGTTCGGGTCTTCCACATATTTATGTAACATAGATATGTAAAAAATGTTATAAACATGAGATATACTTAGCGGTAAAGCGAGTCTATAGGCCACAGTTCCTACTCGATCGAGGATTTCAAATGGGCCAATAAAGTGAGGATTGAGATTTCCTCTCTTTCCAAATCTTGTAACTCCTTTCCATGGAGCAACACGTAGCAACACATGGTCTCCAACATTGAATTCCACGTCTCTTCGATGAAGATTACCATGACTATTTTGTCGATCTTGTGAGGTTTTTATACGTTGTCAGATCATTTGAATCTTTTCCGTTGTCATGCGTACCAATTCCAGTCCCAACAACATTGCTTCACCCACCTCATCCCAGCATACTAGAGAACGACACTTGCGTCTATATAATGCCTCGAATGGAGCCATGCCTATACTTGCTTGATAACTGTTGTTGTAGGAGAATTCCACCAATGGCAAGAACTTGTCCTAACTTTCTTTGAAGTCAAGAACACAGAGTCTTAATAGATCTTCAAGAGTTTGAATAGTCCTCTCCGACTACCCGTCCGTCTGAGGATGATATGCCGAACTGGATCATAAATCTGTGCCCATAGCTTTTTGCAAACTAACCTAAAATTATGAAGTGAATCTTGGGTCTCGATCAGAAACTATGGATACTGCTATACCATGAAGTCTTACAATCTCATTTATGTATATACGAGCAAGACATTCAAGTGAATAAGTTTCTTGTATAGGTAAGAAATGAGCAAACTTGGTCAATCTATCAACAATGACCCAAATTGCATCTATGCCTTCAGAAACCTTGGGAAGACCAGTAACGAAATCCATGGTAATGTGCTCCTACTTTTATTTTGGAATTTCAAGTAGTTGCAATGGACCTTTTGGCACTTGATGCTCCGCCTTAACTCGTTGACAAGTTAGACACCATAAGATAAACTCTGCTATCTTTCTTTTCATATTGCTCCACCAAAATGTATATCGAAGATCACGATACATTTTTATACTCCTAGATGGATTGAAAACGGTGTGTTGTGTGCCTCCATCATGATTTTATACTTCAAGTCAGAGTCGTTAGGAACACAAAGTCTGGAGTTGACTCGAAGTATTCCTTCTTCATCGATTCTTGCTTCTTGAATAACACCTTCTTGCACTTTCTTCTTCATACGTAACAGCTTCAGGTCTTTATCTTGACCAACTTTAACTTTATCGATTAAAGTCGGTTCTACTCGTATATTTTCCATTATCACATGGGTCCCTAGAGTCTTTAACTCTTTCTCTATCCTTTGCAAGTCATACATAATGGGCCTTTGCGTTGACAATATCGCTTTTCATTGCCGCATATTTTTTTTTTTACTCAACGCGCCAAAGAACCACGTTAAACTTTTCGATATTAAATGGTATGATCGTAATCTTTCAATGCATTTCGAGCCAACATTGTTGTCGTATGTTGAGTTCCTTTTGGGTGAAGAAATATTTGAGGCTTTTATTATCGGTATAGATCTCCACCTCCTCTGTGAGATCCCGAATTTTATGAAATAAAAGTATTCAATTTTTCTATTTTGGTAAATAGTTAAATTGATAAAAGTTTAAAGTTAAGGGTAATATGTGAAAATTTTTCAAAGTAAGCAAGTTGTCATAAAATAACCGGTAGTAAAAGTACAGTAATATGTGTGGTTGCATAGTAGCTTTTGAAGATTAATTATTGATGCTTACGTGAGAAATCACTCGGTTATACTCAATTATTGCTCTGATAATTGCTTCATCATATCTCTCATATTATTTATTCAATTGTTGTCACAGTATCATCTGCATAATATGTTATATTCTTAAATCAATAATTGAGACGACAAAGTTATTCATATTATTATTTACAATATTGACAATGTCTAGAAGTTTACATCGAGGAGAGGTTTGGTCACCTAAATGTATAATAAGGAGAAATCTCACTAGAAAAGCCCCTCTTTCCTGGGAATGACTTCGTTGTTAAATATTGTGAGTTATAATATTAATGATGAATAAGTTCGTGTTGATTAAAGATGAAATTGATAGTTCCATTGTGTTGGCATTATTGGTGTTAGTAAAAAATCGACATTTATTTCGATGATAATTAATGTTTGGAAGTTATATTGACCAATCGGGTAATTAATCGGATAAATGAGCAATTAATTGGTATTAATTCACATGCTTATAACTATGTGTTCACATGTGTGTACTATTGATTCACATGATTTACTATTAGGGGAGTTGGTGCAAGATTGATAATACTTGCATGACTAAATTAAAAATGGAGGTATAGTTGAAGGTACTATACTGTAATTAATTTTTTCAGATGTTTGGAACTATTGAGTCACATGATTTACTATTGATTCACATGATTTACTATTAGGGGAGGTGGTGCAAGTTTTATAATACTTGCAGGACTAAATTAAAAATGAAGAAAAAGAGGGAGGTATTATACTATAATATTTCGAGCCCCAAAATGTACAATTATTGAAACTATATTTTCCTATAAATAGAAGCTCATTCCTTCATTATTTCTCACCAATTCACTAAAGCTATAGAGCAATTATTATAGAGAGAAATTATAGAGGGAAAGAAGAAGAGAAGTATGCTACCTCACTATTCTACTATCTAGTTTCTTTTAAGGTAAGGGGTATTAATCTTTCGTATTCATGAAGAGAGTTATTTTCTTTCAATACTCGTAAGGGTTGTTATTCCATTTTTTTATTATTATATTGGAATAATCTGTCTATGTGAAGTACCGCATACATGGTGAAATTCTTCTGTTATTCCATTCTTTATTATTCTGTGGAATAAGCTGTCTGTGCGGTCTATCGCATGCTTGGTGAATTCTGTTGTTAATCCATTCTTTATTATTACATTGGAATAACTTTGTTTGTCTTGGTCTATCACATGCACGGTGAATTACTGTTGTTATTCCATTCTTTATTATTACATTAGAATATCCCGTCTGCATTTAATTATGCATGACTGGTTCCATTCTTTATTATTACATTTGGAATATCACATGCATGCGGATTACGCATTAATTTGGTTCCATTCTTTATTATTCGATTGGGAATAACACATGCATGCGATCTATCGCATGCATGGTGAATTATTATGTTATTACATTCTTTATTATTCTGTTGGAATAACCTATCTACGCGGACTACCGCATGCATGGTGAATGACCCTTCGTATTTATTCTTTATTAAATTATGGAAATGATCTGTCTACATGGTGTTAGTTCCTAGTAGGCACAAGTTATCTAGAAGGGGGGGTTGAATAGATATTTGAAAATCTTTTCGTTTTAACTTGTTCTTAGATAATGATTAAAACTTTGCGGAATTAATGTTTGTTTTAATCTTCTTTACCAAGCAATGGAGTTATGAGCGAGTAAGGCAGTTATGGCAGATATAGCAGTTATAGGAGTTAGAGCATGAATGTAAACGACATAGTTGTTTTTAAGTGGTTCAGAGCACTCAAAGCTCCTAGTCCACTCTTCTACTCAACGAGTAGGATATCCACTAAGGATGTCTTATACAATCTTACGAATCACCTGATTCCTTCTAGACCAAAGTGATGCAGGAACTTTTCTAGTTCACTTTTGAACTCTTCAAGTCCGAAGACTTGGCTTTCTCTGATTCACTCTGAACTCTTCAAGTCCAAAGCAGACTTGGTATACTTCTTCGATTGATTGATGATTGTTGTTGTTGCGTTACGAAGGTTGCTACTCGGTTTCTTTGTGTAAGCTCGGTTACGTAATATTTGAGTAGGTGAGCAAGCTTTGTAATATCTCAGATCGTAGAGTTGAGCCTTAGAGAGTTCTTCACGTTAAATGTTTATGCTTGCTACTTTCTCTTTCATCTGTCTGATCTATATATATGTGATGTTGAAAACTATCCGTTGGATCCATCCGTTGTGGCATTAAATGCATCTGAATTTTCTGTACTGTGATGGAGACATTTCTGCACATCTTCTGAATTCTGCATTCTGGACCACTGACACTACAGGCTGTTTTTTCACCTACCACTTGAAAAGGTGTTTTGTCCCTTTCATTCATAGTACTATCCTTAGCTTCTTCAATACGCTTCTTTGTTGCATACTAAGGATATTTCATTTATTCTGGGACTGATGGGCACTGCAGCATCTAGGATCCATTCCTCGTATTGTTGAACTAACAACTCACGAGGCTTTAACGTTTTCTGACATGAAAGATGTTGCTCTACATTTTGGATTGTTGTACTCTACGATTCAGATCGTGTTGTTGACTCTACTATCCCAAGAGCACACTACGATCGCTGACTCTGCACACTACGATCGTAGAGTTAGCTTGGTGAACGTTGAGTCCACTCTACGATCGCTGACTTGTAAACTTCATGTTTCTTTCAGTACACTACGATCGGAGAGTTAGCTTGGTGAATGTTGAGTCCACTCTACGATCGCTGACTTGTAAACTTCATGTTTCTTTCAGTACACTACGATCGGAGAGTTAGCTTGGTGAACGTTGAGTCCACTCTTCGATTCAGCTTCGGCTGTGCAGACTCTACGTTCCCGAGATGCTTCGGCAGTGCAGACACTACGATCTTGAAGATGCTTCGGCAGTGCAGACACTACGATCTTGAAGATGCTTCGGCAGTGCAGACACTACAATCCCAAGGTCAGATCTTGACACTCTACGATTTCTGCCTTGAGCTTGTTGTCTTCATCTGATCTTGTCCGACTACGATCTCTGCATTTGTTCAGTGGACTCTATGATTGCAGAGTGTGGTCTACGATCCTTGTCTTTGACTTTGGCATCGCTAGACTCTACGACTCTGAGCATAGACTGCATTTCATACTTAGCTTCGGCAGATTGTCGTTCGGCGTATAGGCAGGCTGTCTCTACGATTCAGAACATGACTTCCTCAGTACACTACGATCCCGAGGAGGCTCTTCTCGACACACTACGATCCTTCTTCGTTTCCCCTGGAAGTCTACGAACTCTGAGATCTCACTATCTTGCATTCTCCTATTCTGCCTCGATAGCTCCCGAGTTGACTCTGACTCTCCTGGCAGACTACGACTTCTGGTGCAGTGCTCGACGATCAGACAAGCCTATCTATTACATCATAAGATCAACCTAGCAGTTTTGATCTTTCTATCTATACATTCTAGAACAGAATGATACACGTTGAAAGCTTAGATCAGCCTTACAATCTTGATCTTTTCATCACTAAGTCCTTGTACATAAATTCAATTAAGAACCTTACAATAATCACAAGCATATTAAAACATCAAATCATGCTATGCATTCTCCCAACAATCTCCCCCTATTTGATGTTGACATAACTAAGGAGATTTGTTGTTATGATTATTGATTATATGCAGTGCAGAAAAATAAACATGACCTAGTATTTTGGTGAAAGTAATTTGAAATTTCTAGAGAATAAGCATGAATTTATTGATGTATGAAGATAGATGTTACATTTGACATAGATACATCAGTAAGAAGTGAAATTCAACTTATCTCTATTTTCTTGGCTTCTTGCTCCTTGGAGGATTTGCCTTTTCTTCTGCTCTCCTTTTTCTGCTGGCTTCATCTCTCTTAGCCAAATCTTCGAGCTCACTGGGACTTAATCTTGGATTGTGGTCGTGCCTGTTCATAAATTCCGGATCTCCAATTGGCATTCTTAGGCACATTGCGATTACTCCTTGTGAGCTAGAAGTCGGCCCTTGACTTCTTAAAGGTTGAGCCACTCAAGACTTCTCTACCGATCGATCGTTGAGTCTGCTAAAGGATATGCCTTCTGGTAGGAGGATTCCTTGTTGTTTGGAATCCGCGTCCCCTTATATGTCCTTGGTCCATCACGATCTCCTTCCCGATCTCCTTGCCTCTTTTCTCCCCCTTTATGTCAAAGATCAAGAGTTGAATGTCATCGACAGACGAGCAACTCCTTGGACAAGTTCGTTTAGCTTACTTTTTTGGTGCGAAAGCAATGTCTTTCTATTTTCTTCAATGAGAACTTTGGACCTTGCTTCTCTTCGTTGAAGGATGGATAGAATGTTGTCTGCATTTGTTGGGCCAGCTCACGACATAGAATTGTTGAAACTCTCGGACGGTGATCGAAGATTTTGAATGCTCGCAACATCTGTTTGTTCGAGATTCTTGATTTTCTTTGTAAGATTAAGACAACATCCCTATGTCTTTTGGTACGCAAGGAAGTGAATGTCATCCTTGTCCTTTATGCTTTGAAGCATTTCTCGATGATGTCTTTTAGTGTTTTGGACAATTGAGCTCGAGAGATTGTGGAAGGGTGTTTGCGGATTGATCATGGATGTCGGTCTCAATCGAATCGATTCAGAGTGATCTTCAAGACTCTCTTCTAGTTCCCCGATCACTTTCTTAGACATAGGCGATAGATCGGCCTTGGTAGATAATACGAGAGAATCTCATCCATCTGGGAAATCTTGAGGAAGAGGGTGGTGCATTGTTGAATTGTTCTTTTAGGGAGCGAGAGAGCAAGTTCAAGATTAAAGCATTCATTTACGGACGAGGAAGGGATGTCTGATGGAGGGGCTTGAGTTTGGATGGATGGGATAGGTGACTCTACGATTTCGATATTTGATTCTGCTAGAGGACTATAGCCTGGAATCGTAGAGCAGGGGATTTGTTGGAGCTGAGCAAAGTTGGCTTCTTCTGGTTCTTTAGTTACAGAATTTTGGGATTCTGTAACTGGAAACTGATTTATTGGGTTGAGAACCACTTCCGGCCATTTAGGAAATTCATAGAAATAACTAAATGAAGATGATGGCTGATGATTAACTCTAAAGCTTGTAGGGATAGTCAATACCTCAGATTTGGCATTTGATGAGGAATGGTTTGTAATCAACTTTTTAACAAAGATGACTTCCTTGGAAATCCATGAGCGAAGCGTGATTCTTTGGATATTCCTTGAAGCTCCGAACATGTGGTCCCATGATTTCATAATCGAGCTTGATGGTATGCCATCATGGGTAGTAAGAAAACATTTGGTTGTCTGAGATAGCTTCAGATCCATCTTTACCTACAACAGATTATTTCAAGCTCATCATCATCATCCTCTTTCTCTTCTTTGTTGTCTTACGAAGAATCCATTATCTCAATGACCTTTGGCATTGGTTCATCTTTATCTTGAGCAAGGACTTCTTCTTGATCATTAGGATATTGTGAGGCTCCCCCTCAATATGATCATCTTCTTTTTAAACTCCCCTCACCGTTGGAACTTCTTCTTGAGAAGAGAGGCTTCTCCCCTCGGTGGTGCATTCTTCTCTTCGGTTGCTTGGGGCGCTTCTACTTTTACTGACCCATGCTCTTGGCTTCCTTCTTGAGAACTTTTCATTTTCAAGAATATACTTCTTGACTCAAACTTTTCTCTTTGCTTTCTTTGGTTTTTCTTTGGTTGTTTTGCCACATTGACCGAAACCACTTTGTCCTTGGAGCGGCTTCCTCCATTTCGCCACACTTGGCTGGCGGGTTTCAGAGAAAACAATGAGTCTCTACGATTGAAGACACTGTTGGTCTTTTGGACTTAATGACCAACCTTATTCTTCTTTAAGAGTTGTGAAATGGTGGCTTGATCCTCTTAACCTCTTCTTGTTGTTGTATGTTCCTCAGCCTCCTTAGAGTCTCTATGTGGAGGACTCTACAGGGCATGTTAATTCTTGAGATCCTTGAGGCTCTTCGACTTGTGTTCCCCTCGACTTTTTCTTGCCCTTTGCTTTTTCGACAAGAGCAGAGGGTTCTCCTTATCCGCTTCTTCTTCTTCTTTGATTTCATTGACAATAGTCATTCTCGCTTCCCTTGTTCCCCAATTTTCCCACTGGACTCTGTCATCATTCTTGTATACTCAGCAGGGTTTCTTTCCCAGTTTTTAAACAACTGCTGTGTCATTCTTCGGTTTGGGTTGATGGCTTCTCCTTCATCATCCCCAATTTTATCACCCACAACAGATTGCAGAATGATGCTAATAAATCTCCCATACAGCATCTTCTGAGTACTTTTTGATTTCTTCGAGCCTACAATCCACTTGCCGATCCACTCAAGTAGTATGGCTCCATAATTTAGTTGAATTCCAAGAGTTATGGCAGTCATGAGTTTAAGTTGATCTTTATTAACAGAGTCATGACCTAAACTCTTACAGCAGATACATTTCCCAACAATATCAGCTAGAAATTCATACCTTTGAGGGAATTCCTTCTTTTTATAACCTTTTACAAAGGAATTCTTTTTGTGATGCATTCTCTTCAATCCCTCTTCAAATCTTATGCTGTCGAGAAGTGAGTGCCCTGTATTCTTGAAACCTAGGGCCAGATTGAAGTTTTCTTCCCTTAGCGTCATTTCAACTCCTCTTACTCGTGTAGTGATGGTGTTGTGTTCGTACACTCCATTCTTGTAGAACTCCTTCACTAGCTTGGGATAGATGAGGGTGTCGGTACTCAGCGCCTCTTCGAGACCTGCCTTCTTTAGTAGTGCTAAGGTCTTGTGAAACTTTGGTGGAGCATCCTTGAACTCATCGAAACAGAGTCTGTAGCCTGAGATTACATTTGAAACAGCCATGATTCTGTGGTTGAGAAGTGGAATACGATTGAGCTTTCTCTTGAGTTAGGGTTTTGCTTTGAGAGAGAGAGAGAGAGAGATAATTTTTTTTTTTTTTTGAACTTCAGATTTCAAAAATACGGTTCCAATTGTACTTGTAGCTTCCCTCTCTCTTTTTGACTTAGTGGGACAGGTGTCGCCTTTTGCTTGGCTCTACGATTTTGATTTGCTTGAATGTCTTGATTTGCCCTTTGAGTCTTGGTCTTTGAGATGTCCTTAGAAAGACTACGTTCGTAGAGGTAGTCTTACAGTCGTTGAGTCCGCTCTACCATTCGTAGAGTCTGTCCTACGATCGTCGAGTCTATTTTACGATCGTCGAGTCCGTTCGACAGTCGTTGAGTTTGATCATCATTCGTAGAGTCCATGCTCGCATCGTTGAGTCTCGATCATCATTCGTAGAGAGTCGTCTACGATCGTCAGAAAGTACGTTTCTACGATCGTCGAGTCTATCCTTTCAACTCTACGATCGTGGACTTTCCTTGATCATGTCTATGATATTGAGTTTAGCCGTTGTACGTGTTATGGTTAGCACAGTCTAGAGCATATATTTCATGGTTGAAGATTAAGCATGCCTAGTTCACTTAATAACTTATTGAACTGGATTCATCTAGTGGTTTAGTAAAAACATCATCGCAAGTTGATTTTCGGTAGGGATATCTTTGTAGTGATATAGTTCCATTTTGCACATGATCCCTAATGAAATGATACCTTATTTCAATATGCTTGGTCCTAGAATGCATAATGAGATTATGAGTTATTGCTATGGCACTTGTGTTATCACAGTGTATGGGTATAGATTTGAAATCAAACCCATAGTCAGCTAGCTGGTTTCTCATCCATAGGATTTGAGCACGCAAGAATTTGCCGGTGAATATATTAAACCTGCGCAATCGAAGTGGACATTGAGTTTTGCTTTTGGTTTGAACCAGGGACTGGCTTTATTTCCTAGCAATTGTGGTGCCATTGGTACTCTTTTCTATCTATTTTACATCCTGCAAAATCAGCATCTGTGTATCCTGTTAGTTCAAATGAGGATTCCTTGGGATACCAAAGCCCCAAGTAAGGTGTGCCTTTGAGATACCTAAAGATCCTTTTTACAGCAGATAAAATGAGACTCTTTAGGGTTAGCCTGAAATCTAGCACATATGCATGTTGCGAACATTATGTCTGGTCTACTAGTAGTTAGGTATAAAAGAAAACCTATCATACCTCTGTATTGAGTTATATCAATACCTTTACCCTTCTCATCTTTGTCAAGCTTAGTTGCAGGAGCAATTGGTGTTTTTTTCATGGGAGAGAAGTCGATTCCATGCCATACTTCTTTAACAAGTCTTTGATGTATTTGGCTTGATTTATGAATATTCCTTCATCGGTTTGCTTCACTTGTAGTCCAAGGAAGAAATTCAAACTCACCCATCATACTCATTTCAAACTTGCTGCATTAGCTTAGAGAATCTCTTGCATAATTTTTTTTCGTCAAGTAGAACCAAAATCTTTGTCATCAACATATATTTGAACTAGTAAGACTTTGTCTTTGTGCTTTCTAAGGAATAATGTGGTATCTACCCTGCCTCTAGTGAACCCATTTTCTATTAAGAAGTTAGTTAGTGTTTCATACCATGCTCTAGGTGCTTGTTTAAGACCATATAAGGCTTTATCTAATCTATAGACATAATTGGAAAGAGATGGATTGATAAAACCTGGAGGTTATTCGACATAGACTTCTTCTTGAAGCTCTCCGTTTAGAAATGCACTCTTGACATCCATCTGAAAGACTTTGAACTTCATGTGGGCAGCAAAGGCAAGAAAGATTCTGATGGCTTCTAGTCTGGCAATGGGTGCAAAAGTCTCATCATAGTCGATACCTTCTTCTTGAGAATAGCCCTTTGCCACTAATCTTGCCTTGTTCCTGGTAATGACCCCATCTTCATCCATTTTGTTTCTGAAGACCCACTTAGTTCCTATCACTGGATGATCATTTGGTCTTGGCACCAATCTCCACACTTTGCTTCGTTCAAATTGGTTAAGTTCTTCTTGCATAGCTTCTATCCAACTCGAGTCTTCCATTGCATCCTCTATTTTCTTTGGCTCAATTTGTGACAGGAAGCTTAGATAGAAACATTCATTCTGAGTAGCAGATCTTGTTTTGATTCTAGCATTCGGATCTCCAATGATTAGATCATGAGTGTGATCTCTTGCCCATCTGCTGCCAGTTGGAACATCTGTCCTGATGCCTTCCTGTCTTAAGTCTTCAAGGTCTATTTCTTCTTCTTGAAGTGGAGGTTCATTATCTTGGATGGTCCTCTCTACGATTGCATTATCATGCTCTACGATTTCTCTGTCTGGTACTACACTCGTAGTGTTGACCTCGATGACTTTAGTCGTAGTGTTCGCATCATCGGTCGTAGTGTCTTGAGGTACTGCTTTGTCTAAGTCAGTTTCATCAAAAATGACGTGTATTGAGACTTCGACATTTAGCGTCTTTTTGTTGAACACTCTGTATGCCTTGCTGTCCGTGGCATACCCAAGGAAGATTCCTTCATCTGATTTTGGTTGAAATTTTGTCAGGTATTGTTTTCCATTGTTGAGAATATAGCATGCACATCCAAAGACATGGAAGTAGCTGACACTTGGCTTTCTTCCTTTCCATAGTTCGTAGGGCGTCTTCTTGATCATAGAGTGAATTAGTGATCTATTATGAGTGTAGCATGCGATGTTGATTATACGCCCAAAAGTATTGATAGAGTGAAATTTGCTTTGCTAGTAAAGTTCTCCCACCTCTATCGTGGTTCTGTTCTTTCTTTTCAATGACTCCATTTTGTTGAGGAGTTCGTGGGTCGAGAAGTTATGGTCGATGCCATTATCTCGAAAGCAGAATCGATCCATTTCTAGAAATCGAATTCTCCGCCATGATCACTCCTTATGGCCTTGATTTTCTCTCCTTTCTCGTTCATCACCATTCTGAACATCTTGATTAATTCGGAGCTTGTCTCATCTGTTGAAGTTAGGAAGAATACCCATGTGAATCGGGTGTAGTTGTCAACTATGACTAGAGAGTATCTTTTTCCTCCGAGACTGGTTGTTGGGATTGGCCCAAAGAGATCCATGTGAAGCAACTGTAGGGGCTTGTCAATAGAGTTATCAGTCTTGCTTTTGAATGAGCTTCTGGTTTGTTTTCCAAACTGACAGGCATTGCATGGCCTTTCCTTCACAAAGTTGAACTTAGGAAGGCCAGCCACGAGATCTTTTGATGCCAGTTTGGACATGCTTTTAAAGTTGAGATGGGATAATCTTCGATGCCATAGCCATGACTCATCTCTTGTAAGCTTTAGCTAGAAAACATATTATCTTGTTTGAGCTTAGTTGTCCAAGATTTTTGTGTAGACATTTCCTTCTCTTGTTCAGGTTAGCTTTACTGCAGATGTCTTCAAATCTCTGACTTGACATTGATTATTGATGAATGTTACTTGATGTCCCTTGTCGCAGAGTTGACTAATGCTTAGAAGGTTGTCTTTGCGGACCTTCCACATAAGGCCACTTTCTTGAATGATATCACATCATTTCCTATTTGAGCCATAGCCTCTTGTCTTGCCAAAGTACCATTATCTCCAAAGATGACTGAGGAACCCTCCTTTTCTACATAGTTGGATAGTAGAGCTTTGTTCCCTGTCATATGCCTCGAGCAACCACTGTCCAGATACCATTTTGAGGACGTGGAGCTCTTTTCCTGTCAAAACATTTGAACCTTCATTTTGGTACCCATATTTGCATGGGTCCTTCTTTGTTAGTGCCTTTGGGGACCCAAATTTGTCTAATCTTGGGTCTCACATGCATGGAATTATAATAACACTTTGTGGCCCTATGACCATATTTATTGCATATGAAGCATCTATTATAATGCATGCCTGTGTGTGTGTGGTGATTCATCTTCCACTTGGACTTGTATGGTTCCTTAGTTAACCTTCTGTTAAACTGACTCTCTTTCTTCCACGTGTCCTTAGGTTTCATAAATAGTGATGAGTGTGCCTTACCTCTACTGTACCTTCCCAGTTGATTCGTAGAGTTGATTTTGTTTGACTCTCACGATTCTTGAGGTTAGTAAGTAGAGGTTGGGTTACTCTTTTCCTTGATGAAACCCAGACCAGCGTGAGATCCTTTACTTCTCTGAGTATAACTAGAGACAGTGGAACAAGGTTGAACTGGTTCTTCCAACTGTGAGGATTTCACACAAGCAATGCCTCTACCAAAACTTGAGACATTACTGGTGCTAGTTTCCATTGTCTTTTCCATACTTAGCTCTGAGATGGATTCCCCAAAGCCTAAGCCCGTTTTTGTCGAATGCGACACCTCGACTAGAAGCGGGCAATCCATGGAAGATGTGGATCTGTTCCATGCATAGATAGTCTTCTCTAGATCCTCAATTTTAGAGGTTAGCATAGACTCTCTTTGAGCATGATGTGTGTTTGTCTGTTTCAAAGTTTCATTCTCAACTTCAAGCTTGGAGAGAAGATTAGTACTTAGAAGGGCTATTTCAAGCTCTTCTTGAACTTTCTTCTTCTCCTCTTGAAGAAGAGAATGATCTTTAGACAAGACTCTGAACCACTTCATGTATTGATGTAGATCAGTGGTTATGCCATGCAAAGCAGTTCTTAAGTCACTTATATCTACATCAGGAGAATTAAAATCAAATACCTCATCGATACTTACATCATGTATGTTTAGGCTTTGTTTGTCCTTTGCATGTTTGGCCATTAAGCACAGATTGGCCATATGTGGTTCTTCCTCATCTCCGGAATCTGCATTTGAGTCATTATCTGAATCACTCCACGATCCTCCGGCAACCAGGCCTTTGTCTCTTTTCTGAGGCCTCTTGGTTCTTTTGTATTCTTTCTTTGCCTTGGATTTCTTCTTTAGCTCTTCTTTGATAGGCTTGTTGCAGTTGGCAATGAAATGACCAGGTTTCTTGCAGTTGTAGCATAAATCATTTATTTGTTCTTGGCTGACGTAGTTGCTGACTTTCCTTGGCTTGCCGATTCTGCCTTGTCGCATGAACCTTCTTAGTCTCTTTACCAGCATAGCAAAGTCATCATCATCGTCTTCATCATCATCATAGTCAGTCTTAGTGATGACTTTTGATGCACCTTCATTTGCCTTGAGAGCAACACCCTTGTCTTTTCTTCTTCTTCCTTACGAAAGGGTTTTGAAGACGTTGGGGTAGCTCCATTTCGTATGTCGAGAGAGATTGCCATACGGTTGTTGAACTGTCATCTCATTAAGATTCTTTGACTCTCTTATTGCAGTGGTCTTTGCATCCCACTTGCTCGGTAGAGCTCTCATGAACTTTATGGTCAGATCTTTCTTAGGATAGATCTTTCCATATGCTCGTAGAGAGTTGAGCAGAATGTTGAATCTTTCATAAGTGGCAGTTACATTTTCGCCTTGCACATGAGCAAACATCTCGTACTGCTGTGTTAGAAGAGACTGTTTGTTCTCTCTAACTTCTTCAGTTCCTTCGTGCATGATCAGCAGTGCTTCCCAAACCTCCTTAGCTGTTTTGCTGTTTACAACATTTTCAAACAGATCGTCCTCTAAGGATTGGAACAGGATGTTCTTCGCCTTTTTGTCAAGTTGGACAGCTCTCTTCTCTGTGTCTGTCCATTCTTCTTTTACTTTTATTTGTACTCTGTTTGGATCGTCAATGGTTGGTGCAAGCTTTGTTGGTATATAGGGCCCATTAAGAATAGTCTCAAATAGATCTTCATCTATTGAGTCCATGTAAGCTTGCATCCCCGACTTTCCATTCACAAATTTATCCTTGTTGCACATTGGTGGCTTGCTGCCTCCCCCGGTCCTGAATTCGCTTGGTACGAGTGCCATTGGATCTACTAAAGCGTGTAAGCTGTAAAATAGAACTTTGCTTTCGATACCAATTGTTAGTTCTAGTAGGCACAAGTTATCTAGAAGGGGGTTGAATAGATATTTGAAAATCTTTTCGTTTTAACTTGTTCTTAGATAATGATTAAAACTTTGGAATTAATGTTTGTTTTAATCTTCTTTACCAAGCAATGGAGTTATGAGCGAGTAAAGCGCGGTTATGGCGAGATATAGCGATTATAGGAGTTAGAGCATGAATGTAAGCGACATACGATTGTTTTTAAGTGGTTGGAGCACTCAAAGCTCCTAGTCCACTCTTCTACTCAACGCCAGTAGGATATCCACTAAGGATGTCTTATACAATCTTCCGAATCACACAGATTCCTTCTAGACCGGTGATCCCAGGAACTTTTCTAGTTCACTTTTGAACTCTTCAAGTCCAGCAGACTTGGCTTTCTTACAGTTCACTACGAACTCTTCAAGTCCAAAGCAGACTTGGTATACTTCTTCAGTTGATTGATGATTGTTGTTGTTGCGTTCTGAAGGTTGCTACTCAGTTTGCTGTGTAAGCTCTGGTTCGTAATAGCTGAGTAGCTGAGCAAGCTTTGTAATATCTCAGATCGTAGAGTTGAGCCTTAGAGAGTTCTTCACGTTAAATGTTTATGCTTGCTACTTTCTCTTTCATCATCTCGATCAGATATATGTGATGTTGAAAACTATCCGTTGGATCCATCCGTTGTGGCATTAAATGCATCTGAATTTTCTGTACTGTGATGGAGACATTTCTGCACATCTTCTGAATTCTGCATTCTGGACCACTGACACTGCAGGCTGCTTTTTCACCTACCACCTGAAAAGGTGTTTTGTCCCTTTCATTCATAGTACTATCCTTAGCTTCTTCAATACGCTTCTTTGTTGCATACTAAGGATATTTCATTTATTCTGGGACTGATGGGCACTGCAGCATCTAGGATCCATTCCTCGTATTGTTGAATTAACAACTCATGAGGCTTTAACGTTTTCTGACATGACAGATGTTGCTCTACGTTTTGGATTGTTGTACTCTACGATTCAGATCGTGTTGTTGACTCTACTATCCCAAGAGCACACTACGATCGCTGACTCTGCACACTACGATCGTAGAGTTAGCTTGGTGAACGTTGAGTCCACTCTACGATCGCTGACTTGTAAACTTCATGTTTCTTTCAGTACACTACGATCGGAGAGTTAGCTTGGTGAACGTTGAGTCCACTCTACGATCGCTGACTTATAAACTTCATGTTTCTTTCAGTACACTACGATCGGAGAGTTAGCTTGGTGAACGTTGAGTCCACTCTTCGATTCAGCTTTGGCTGTGCAGACTCTATGTTCCCCAGATGCTTCGGCAGTGCAGACACTACGATCTTGAAGATGCTTCGGCAGTGCAGACACTACAATCCCGAGGTCAGATCTTGACACTCTACGATTTCTGCCTTGAGCTTGTTGTCTTCATCTGATCTTGTCCGACTACGATCTCTGCATTTGTTCAGTGGACTCTATGATCGCAGAGTGTGGTCTACGATCCTTGTCTTTGACTTTGGCATCGCTAGACTCTACGACTCTGAGCGTATAGTGCATTTCATACTTAGCTTCTAAGCAGATTATCGTTCTATTTATAGGCGTGTCTCTCACGATTGAACATGACTTCCTCAAGACACTACGACCCAGGAGGCTCTTTCGACACACTACGATCCTTCTTCGTTTCCCCTGGAAGTCTACGAACTCCGAGATCTCACTATCTTGCATACTCCTATTCTGCCTCAATAGCTCCCGAGTTGAATCTGACTCTCCTGGCAGACTACGACTTACAGTGCGGTGCTTTCGACGATCGAGACATGCTTCATCTATTACATCATAAGAAAAACCTAACAGTTTTGATCTTTCTATCTATACATTCTAGAACAGAATGATACACGTTGAAAGCTTAGATCAGCCTTACAATCTTGATCTTTTCATCACTAAGTCCTTGTACATAAATTCAATTAAGGACCTTACAATAATCACAAGCATATTAAAACATCAAATCATGCTATGCATTCTCCCAACACATGGATTACCACATGGCAGGTGAAAATTCATTTGCAGTTTCGTAATTTTTCTGACCCTCAAAAATTATAAAAAAATTGGAAGTGATAATTTTATGAGTTTTATAGATTGTGTCCAAAAATGGCGATTTTTGGATGTATAGATTAGGAGTTATGAATTTTATGGGAAAAGACTATTTTAAAAGTAAACTCTTATAACTCCTTGTAGTTAACTCCAAAATTGGTGAACTTTTTATTAGAAGTACATGTATATTACAGGAGTATACCCTCAAAATTTCTAAATTTTTGGACAAAAGTACAGTTTATGATAAATGTCTAAATATTCGGCTGTTTTGGCCATATATAAAAATAGTAAATGAATTTTAAAATTACGAGAAAATATATGTTCAATATGGGACTATATTCGCTAAATCCAGGAAAAAAGAAAACCTTTTGGGACATATTTGTTATTTTTCATGAAAATAGTTTAGTTAGGAACATATGAATTAAATATGTTATGTGAAGTTGAAAAATTAGTAAATAAGATTTTGTGGTTTGAAAATCCTATATAAGGTATATGTAGATTGTGACGCCCCCAAAAATATACATCACCCATCTTGAGTCGCCAGATACATGGTACATAAATCAAATACAAATTTAATTATACAACTGCCATGCAAAATATGACGACATATATACTGTGAGTTTCAATACAAATATTGTAACGTACATAATACGACAATATTCATACTCAAATTAATACATGCCATATAAAGTACAGAAGCAAATATTTCAAGTTTCCAAAGGGACACGAAAAGATTTCTGTTCTCTTCATTTTACCGTGGTACACTTTTGACGCTTTCAGGGTCGGGTTCTCATCACTCTATTGTTGTTCACCAAAATCAATTATTAAGTGACATATAAAATATGACACACACATCTTAGGTCCTCAATACATTATATATTGTATGTCATGCCATAGTGAGGACTACTAATGCTATCATCTAGACTGTCAATCCGTTCCCCAACTCGTTCCAGCTATATTCTCATTTCCTGAAGAGAACTGTGAAGGAAAGGGTGAGCTCAACTAGCCCAGTAAGAAATATTATGACTAAGATAATGCAGAATAAGTTATCATTAGCCTTCAACAATGTTAAACTAATAAATTACAATAGACATCAAGTTTAACTGCAGCGGAACAAGCAATTCATTAGAAAAGTCAAGTAGAGAATAAAATCTACTATCTTCTATGATTTAAAATGTTTTCATCAATTTTTTTATCATTTGAGACTCAAATTTTAATAAATAAACCACATCATCTAATCATCCTTGTACTACGGGCCAAGGATATTTATTAAATCATCAATGGTCATGACTATACAGAATAAACCCTGGTCATAATCATACCAAAAACTGTCCATCAATGGACTATAGGCCACTGAGGACTTTTACCACATCGTTTATAACATTATAGGTCATGATTATACCGAATGATTCCTGGTCATAATCATACCAAGTCCATCTCTGCACGTAAGCCAAAGATATACAACTATAAAACCAATAATCAACAGTCCATCTTTGCACGTAAGTCAAAGATATACAATTTAATAATCAACAGTCCATCTTTATACGTAAGCCAAAGATAACTTTCATCACCATATAAGCATAAGGATGATGACAATGATATAAGCATTAATCAAACGAAAACAAAGATAAATATTAAAGACTTTAAATTTATCCAAATTTTACCAACTACTTAATAAACTCATAATCTAATATTATAACTGTGATGCCCCCAAAATAGGTCCAATCCATCCAACCTATTCTGAGTCGCCAAATACATGGTACAGAAAACAACTACAACTTTATTACAACAATTGTCGTGCAAAATACAACATTGTGAGTTTGATACAAATATATACCAATTGTGACTCATGTCCCAACGTTAGATAACATGTCACAATGACACCTTACATAAAGGTACAATCAATAACTGTTTAAGGAATCAAGATCTTTGGAAAGTGCTCAAGGAAACCTTCGTACATGGGAGGCCATACGTCTAGGTTATAATAGATATCATATGCGCACAGAATTATCCCCAAAGAAAAATGAGAAGATTACTATCATGTTCTTTCCAATGGTGAGTCTTCTCTTGACATATAATTATCTCCGTTGTTTCCAAGTTAGAATTACATTTCAAATAAACTCCAAGATCATATAGGTAGTGCTCGTAGATATACTTAGCAAGTGGATGTGCGCAACCCTGTCTTATGATAACACGAGTTTGTATGTCATTAGACATCTTGTATGATAGTGGCAAAACACCCTTCCAAAGTTGGGTTCATTTCACCCTATTGTTGTTCACCAAAATCAATTATTACGTGACGTATAATATACGACACACACATCTTAGGTCCTCAATACAATTATATATTGTATGTCATGCCGCTTTTATAATGTGTTGAGAAACTTTGACGGTCTTGGACCACCACACTATTCCCTGTTATCATGGCTCGACCCAAATTTACACTCTTATTACCCGAAAGGAATTGTGAAGCAAAAAGGGTGAGCACAACTAACTTCAAGAAAGAATATCATGACTAAAGATAATTAAATTATCAATAGCCTTTATCAGTAATAAATCAGAGATTTAGAACATATGGTAGATGATAAAACTTTTCAACCATAATTGCAGCTGAACGAGCAATCCATAAGAAGAGTCAAATAGACTATAAAGTCTATTATCTTCTCCACGTTAAAAAGTCCACCAACAATGTTTTATTCTCGTAACATCAATCAACAGGTTCCTTTCCACAATCATATGAATAACTCATAATCATAATTGTAGTTCTAAATTCCTTTTCTCATCCGAACAAAGATAATTTTCATCACTTGTCTTTATTTGAAACATCAAAGATCATGGTTATACCAAATCATAGTTCCCATTTATAATTATACTAATAATTTATCTTTGCACTCTGGGCCAAAGATATTCATTAACAGTTCATCTTTTCACTACAGGCCAAAGATATTCAGCAACAAGTCATCTTTGCACTACGGGCCAAAGATATTAATATCTCAAATAAATACATAATCATTTCAGAATTTATATAAACCATAATTATAACCATGTTGATCAATTTACCTTTGCACTTAAGCTAAAAATATTCAATTATAAATTCAATGGTTATGATCATACCAGTCAATGATTCAACTTTGCACTACTGGCCAAAGAGAACCCCTAGTCACGATCATACCAATAATCTACCCATCTTTACACTCAAGTCAAATAGAAATTTCATCACCGAGATTATAAAAATATTATATATGATAATAAAAATAATATGATCAACAACTGCATTTAATTTCACAGTAAGATTCATAAATCAATAATTTCATAACACCTTAATCCAAATGTTATAAATCACTTAATAATCTCATAATCTAATATCATTAATATTACCACAATATCTTAATCATTTCTTAAACTTATAAACAATTTATTTTAATTGTTTACACTTTACTAATTAATGTATTTAATCATCCTAAAATGCCAAACTCATAAGATTTCATCACCAATAACCAAAACCATCATTAAAAATCTACATATACCTTATTTAGGATTCTCAAGTCATAAAATCCTATTTTCCAATTTTCTTACGTCACATAACATATTTAATTCATTTACTCATAACTAGACTATTTTCATGAAAAATACCAAATCAGTTCCAAAAATATTTATTTTCTGGAATTTAGCATAATATAGTCCCATATTGAACATATATTTTTCTCAGAATTTTTAAAATTCATTTACTATTTTTCATATGGCCAAAACTGCCGAATATTTAAATATTTATGATAAATTTTACTTTTGTCCAAAAATTTCAAAATATACAGAATATACTGATGTTATATAGATGTACTCCCAATAAAAATTTCACAAATTTTGGAGTTAACCACAAGGAGTTATAAGGGTTTACTTTTAAAATAGTCTTTTCTCATAAAATCCATAACTCTTAATCTATATATCCAAAAATCGCCATTTTTGGACACAATCAAGATAACTCATCAAATTTTTCCAGAATTTTTGAAGGTCTGAAAAGTTACGAAACATGAAAAACAAAGTTACAAAACATGAAAAACATAACAACCCTTAAAATCCCTTACCTCAAAAAGCAAAGATTGACTCCGTAGGAATATCGGATGAAAAGCAGAAGGAAACTTACCTTTGAAAAAGACACTCTCAAAGTATCTAAATACTCTCAAAAATATGCTCGACAGTATTGAGAGAGAAAACTTATGTTTCTGGTGTGATTTTCAATTCTAATATAAGCACCTATTTATAGGAAAATGCTAGAACGCCAAAGGAGACTAAATTAATAAAATAATATTATTACTTATCAACGTATGCTACTTGGAATTTCAGCAGCCCTCCACAAAAGACCAGCCACCTCAATTGAAATAATTTGGCAATCCACATGTTTAAAATAATAGTGGGTCCCACCCAAATTTAATAAAAATCATTTTATTTTCCGAAACTTCAAAAAATCATAGAAAATAGGCCGTTTATCAGAAAAATACGAATTTTATGTCCATTCCACACGAAATCGAATTCTCTACAACTTTGAAGCTTTAAGTTTTTCCAAATTCCAGACAGAAAATATCCAAAATCCACAAACGGACGATTTTAAACACCGTTTCAACACCTTTTAAAATTCATAACAAATCATGCGTTAATTTTTAATGGTTCAAAATTTGTGGACATATACAAAAATTATATATATATAACATATCCAAAAATCACAACGATTCAATGGTCGGATTAAAATTATAACTCACACAATAGAGCTTTAAGAACACCGATTTGATCTTTTAATACCTCCAATCCGACAAAATACTGGTAAAACACTTCAACGATAATTCCTTCATTTATAACCACATAAATAAATCCATTATTTATATCCACATCAAATAAATATTTCCTTATCATATAAATTAATAATTAATTATTCACAAATAATATTACAGAATCACAATTATGACAACCAGTAGGTTCAGGAAGAGGGGCTTTCCACTAAGGATTTCTCTTCTTGGCGGCGCAATTAGATGACCAAACCTCTCCTTGATGAGAACTTTCTAGACATTGTCAATAATGTTATCTAATAATATTATTCAAATAATATGAATTATTGATCTGATAATGGAAAATACTGTGCAGTGACAATTATTGAACAACAATAATATAAAATATCAACGCAGTAATTATTGAATCAATAAAATAAAATATTGAACAGTAATTACTGTAACAATTATTGAGTAGTGCCTTCTTACGTAAGAATCAATAATTCAAAAAGACTGTGCAATACCGTGTGCTACTGTGCAACAACGCGTATTACTGTATTTTAACCACCAGGTATTCCAACAGTGTTAATGATAAAAAACTCAAACTTGTCGTTTTCTTCATTCGACAGTTATTCTATTATGGGGCCCACAAATGACTGCGCCATCCTAAGGATATTCTTGACAAAAAGAATATTCCACGACCAAACGAATATTCTCCGACAACAATGAATATTTTTTAGCCACTTGCGTATTTTGTAAAATTTGCATATTTCACCCATAACTTTAAACTTTTATCAATTTAATCATTTACTGAATAATAATTATAAGAGAAATTGAATAATTTTATTTCATAAAATTTGGGGTCTTACAATCTCCCCTCCTTATGAAATTTCGTCCCCGAAATTTACGTACCTGGTATTTCAAAGAGTTGAGAATACCTTGCTTTCATTTCAGATTCCATCTTCCCTGTTATCATGATTTCTCCAATGCTCATCTCTTGTATTTCAGATATCATTCTAGAATACAGCTTCAAAACAAGGATTAATTGGACAAATTAACATATCACATAATATCCCGATATTATGACTGACCAATAAATAAGCTTAGGTAGGACACACTAGCGAAGGATTTACTCATCTCTCCCCTCCTAGTTCTATTTCCCGATCTACGCCAGAGATCATATCCCTAAGCTCTGATACCAACTATGACGCCCCCAAAATAGGTCCAATCCATCCAACCTATTCTGAGTCGCCAAATACATGGTACAGAAAATAACTACAACTTTATTACAACAATTGTCGTGCAAAATACAACAACACATATGTTGTGAGTTTGATACAAATATATACCAACTGTGACTCATGTCCCAACCTTAAATAACACGTCACAATGACACCTTACATAAAGGTACAATCAATAACTGTTTTAGAAATCAAGATCTTTGGAAAGTGCTCAAGGAAACCTTCGTACATGGGAGGCCATGCGTCTAGGTTATAATAGATATCATATGCGCACAGAATTATCCCCAAAGAAAAATGAGAAGATTACTATCATGTTCTTTCCAATGGTGAGTCTTCTCTTGACATATAATTATCTCCGTTGTTTCCAAGTTAGAATTACATTTCAAATAAACTCCAAGATCATATAGGTAGTGCTCGTAGATATACTCAGCAAGTGGATGTGCACAACCCTGTCTTATGATAACACGAGTTTGTATGTCATTAGACATCTTGTATGATAGTGGCAAAACACCCTTCCAAAGTTGGGTTCATTTCACCCTATTGTTGTTCACCAAAATCAATTATTACGTGACGTATAATATACGACACACACATCTTAGGTCCTCAATACAATTATATATTGTATGTCATGCCGTTTTATAATGTGTTGAGGAACTTTGACAGTCTTGGACCACCACACTATTCCCCTGTTATCACCGCTCAACCCAGCTACACTCTTATTACCTGAAAGGAATTGTGAAGCAAAAGGGTGAGCACAACTAGCTCAGTAAAGAATATCATGACTAAAGATAATTAAATTATCAATAGCCTTTATCAGTAATAAATCAGAGATTTAGAACATATGGTAGATGATAAAACTTTTCAACCATAATTGCAGCGGAACGAGCAATCCATTAGAAGAGTCAAATAGATTATAAAGTCTATTATCTTCTCCACGTTAAAAGTCCACCAACAATGTTTTATTCCTATAACATCAATCAATAGTTCCTTTCCACAATCATATGAATAACTCATAATCATAATTGTAGTTCTAAATTCCTTTTCTCATCCAGAACAAAGATAATTTTCATCACTTGTCTTTACCTGAAACATCAAAGATCATGGTTATACCAAATCATAGTTCCTGTTTATAATCATACTAATAAATTTATCTTTGCACTACAGGCCAAAGATATTCATTAACAGTTCATCTTTGCACTACAGGCCAAAGATATTCAACAACATGTCATCTTTGCACTACAAGCTAAAGATATTCAACAACAAGTCATCTTTGCACTTCGGGCCAAAGATATTAATATTTCAAATAAATACATAATCATTTCAGAATTTATATAGTAAAGTGTAAACAATTAAACAATTTATATAGTAAACACACAGACAGGATATTCCGACAGAATAATAAAGAATGAAATAATAGAAGAATTTTACTACGTATGTGGTACTTCTCATAGACAGGTTATTCCAACATAATAATAAAGAATGGAATAACAGAAGAATTTTACCGTGTATACGGTAGTCCGCGTATACATATTATTCCAACAGAATAATAAGGAATGGAATAACAGAAGTTCTCTTCATGAATACGAAAGAAATAACAGAAGTCTTACTTAATTAATATATATATACATATACAAATCATCCTTTTAATTTAAATTCGTGATTTAAATACTATCAATCACATTGATATATTTAAATCCTTACAATTTAAATTAATTTCCTTTTAAAAACGTTCTATGTGTGTGACCCTAAAGGTTATTATTACGTTGGCAATAATTTTAAAATCATATTATAAAATTATAAACAGTGAGCGGCATCTAGTAATGCATCACTTCTACCCAAGTAATAATAAGATCGATGATTCGATGCAACCTTTTTGTGACCAATGTTTCAATGTAATTTAATCCTTTTAACCTTAATATCCTAGATTAAACTCGAGTCATGGAACGTGTCATACTCTTCATAATTTAATCTGAGTTTTCTTGATCAATGAGTAGACTATATGAAACAAATCACTATTTGAGCATGGCCATGCATTTCATAGTCCTACTTAATCAAGAGGCCTATGGATATCATCCCTAATATATAGGAGGGTTAAATTCCGTCTAGATCACTCATATTCCTCACACGATTCATGATGTACCCAATAATCACCTTTATTGTCCACCCTATTAAAGGTGACATTTGATGATATCAAAGTACATAAATTCCCGTGTAGTAATATAGTGCTTTCAGGTCAGAGGACCATTACATCATTGTCACTATGAGAATTTCTAATGACACTTCGCATAATGCTCCACATAGAATTCTCATGGTGGGTCTATCCAGTACATCGTTCTCTAACATGTACCTATGCATTGACTTAATATCTCATATATTTATGACCAATGAGATTTGGTCATCAGTCAATCCACATACTAGTCTCAATGCATCATTGTTGTCCCATCAACAATGATACTTGACTAGGGACATTTAAGAACAATGATACTAATTGTAATTATATAATCTCATGTTCAACTCACATACTTGAAACTATATAATTTGTATCACTATTCTAAGGAATTTTATTATGTTAACAATTATATTACGTAGTAAATAAAACCATAATAAAATCATTTATTTATTCAATCAAATATATTATCAAAATGTTAAGCAATTATATCAAATAATTGGCCTCTAGGGCACAAACTCTAACAATAATAAAATATAATATATTCTATTTTTCATAAAAAACAAAACTTATAAAATATATATTTATATATATATACATTACCTGCCATTCCTTCCATTACATTCATTTCCCCCGTGACAAACCAAATAATCCCCCCAAAGACTTTGTTACACACATGGGCCCCACCCATGGGCCCCACCTCTTAAAATAACTTTCTACTGATTATTTTGAAAAATGGGTAAATGGGGGTCCATATAATAAGCAAAATTTACAACAAATACTTCATAAAAATCCCTCAATATTTTTAACAACCTTTATTCATATTATTATAACTCGCAATATTAACAACCAGATCATTCCCAGGAAAGAGGGGGCTTTTCGATAAGGATTTCTCCCTATTGACGCACAATTAGGTGACCAAACCCCTTTCCTCGACAGAATTTCTAGACATCATTAATTCTGCAAATAAAAATATGAATAACTTATCATCTCAATTATTGATTTAATAATATAAAATATTGTAACAATAATTGAATTAAATAATGTGAGATACTATGCAGCAATTACTGTAGCAATAATTGAATAAAATTGAGTGACTTCTTACGTAAGCATCAATAATCAATACCGTGTGGTACTATGCAACCACGCGTATTACTGTACTTTATCACCGGGAAATCTAACAGTTAACGGTAAAACTTTCGCCGTTATTTTTATAAAAAGATATTTCTATTGTTTTCTAACTCCGGCAATAATTCCGCTGTGGGCTCCACCAATGATTATGCCGTCGTACGAATATTCCCTGTTAAAACGAATATTCCCCGACAATTCGAATATTTTATGACAACTTGCATACTTTGCGAAATTTATAAATACTAATACTTTATTAACTGCACTTTAGTGCTTCGCACCATATACTTTATTTCCATATGGTGAGACGCGATGTATATGAATGCATGTTATGTGATTCCTCCACCAGGAGGCTAACCCATCGGTGTTTGATTACTAAACTCAAGGGAGACTAATTCTGTGAGTCTTGGGAAAGGCACCACCCAGATTAACTCCAATTGAAAGATCAGATTAACTTCTCATCCAGTAAATTGCGATGATCTGGGGACCTTTATACCGAAAAGCCACTTGAGTATCCTAAAATAGGTCTGCCACTGATAAACCAAACGCGGAGGGAAGTCTCTTCATACCTTCCCCTTTAAATTACCTATAATTTCAATTACTTGTAATTTTAATTCCATATCAATCTCAATGTAATGGAAAATATAAAGGTGTATGAAAATATGCATTCCTTTTTTTCATATCAAGACATGTCATGTTATCTTGTCATCAAAATGACTAACATCCGTTTTGTGGGAGAACATTAAAACACTCCTAAAAAATAGACACATTGCTTAATATGTAACATTTCCCTGTTTTCCCAGACTAAACGACATAGTGTTTTTATAGGGAAACGATTGGTCCTGTTACCCATTCAAAGTCCAAAAAGGCACTTAGCCCACAGCCAGACATGGCTACAATTGCCCAGCCATACTACTCCTGTTTCCTACGAGGAGTTTGAAGGATTAAGGAATCAAATAACAGAGTTAGCTGTTCTCCTAAATGAACTAAACAAATCAACTCAGGGTCCACAAATACCCATCTAAACAGAATCCTCTACACAGGGAGGAATCCAGGGTCAGGATAGAGAAGTCCCAGATTGGAACGCATGGAAGTGTTTCTTGTTTAGACCTTTGCATCTTCCCTGGGGTTCATTATCCTAAAAAATTTAAGGCTCCCAATTTCGAGAAATATGATGGATTGGGAGATCCATACACTCACTTAAAAGTGTTCATCAGAGAGGTTGGAGGTGTGCTAATAGATGGAAGATCATCCCTAAACATCTGCCTCTATGCCACATTAGAAAGGATGAAGATCAATCCCAACCGGATTCGACGCATCCACACAATTATCAAAGCTTTTGATGAATCTCAACGAAATATTGTGGGAGAGGTTGAATTACCAGTGGAAATCGGTCCGCATACCTTCTATATATCCTTTCAAGTGCTCAAAATTACTACATGATATAATTTACTGTTGGGAAGACCTATGATCCATATGGCGGGAGCCATCCCATCCACTCTTCATCAACAGCTCAAGTATATCATCAACAGTAATCTGGTCACTATCAATGCAGAACCAGACTATCTTGTCCAAGGTGATATGACTTTAATAAGTTTCAATGAAGAAGTTGAACCTGTTAGCTTCCAAGCCCTTGAGGTGAGCAACATTGACTATCAACCCATCAGGGCTCAAACTTTGAATCCCAGAGTTTCCACCGAGGTAATGTCGGCCAATCAAGAAATAATATCCTTGGGTTTTCAACCAGGACAAGGGTCAGGAAAGAATCAACAAGGAATTAAATGTCCAATTCCAATTCCCAACCTGACAGGGAAGGCCGGACTAGGCTACTCCTTTGGGTCAAGTCACAGAAACCCACAAAAGCATAAAATGGTTCCTTAATCTATAATTATATTGCTTAAACCTACACATGCAGATTCAGTACGACCTCTAAGGAAGATTCCTATCTCCGTGGAGGGTATGAGATTTCCTAAGCCCAGACCGGCTAATGGGAAAGAAGTCATAATTCCAGACCTAGTTATTGAGGCAAGGAATCAAAGGCACAAACAAGACATAAAAAGAAGGTTGTCAAAGATGTACGTCTTGGTACATATAGAGGGTATAAACTGGGATATCCCAGATGATGACTGTCCAGACATCATGGTAATTATTTAAGAAGAGGAGGACGATATACGCCCCTTTATCACAGCTGTCCACCAGGACTTAACCTTCGGTAATTGGAGCCGCACTCCTTGCATTTGTCGAAAAGGGTAAAAAGGGCATAAAATCCCTCTGACCTATAGATAACAATAACTGCTTACTTTTATCGTATAGTATTAGTAGTTGTTTTTGTCATGCCATGCTAACACTCTGTATGATCAAACAGTTTCATATATTAAGTGAAAGCATTCTGTTTCAGGACTCCAGAGTTAGATTTTTCTATGCTTGATGATGGAATGCCAATTCTTCACAATGACTGTAACTTTTATGTAAAGCTGGACTCTAACTTGATGGAGATTGAGCAAGAGGACTATGTGGTTCCTAAGGAGATCAAAGAATGGGTTGAAGATAAACTTAAGCTAAACCTTGATCAAACCACCTACTTCAACCTCGAAACCTCAGAAAACAACAAATAAATACAGATTGGCATGTACCTTACCCCAAGTCAAAGGAATGACATGGTTTCTCTATTAACACAATTCTAGAATGTGTTTGCATGGTCTCATAAAGACATGATCGGTTTGTCAACTGACATCATCATTCATCGCCTACCTATTAAAGAGGGATTCAAGCCAGTCAAACAGAAACTCAGCGCGATTAAAATTTGAGTGGAGTTTAAAAGTCAGGGAAGAAATTGTGAAATAATTTTAAGCCGACATCATCATGGTATCAATATACCCTTAGTGGCTATTAAACATAGTTCCCGTACCTAAACCCATAGGAAAGGTGCGAGTATGCGTGGATTACAGGGATTTGAACAAAGCTTGTGTGACGCCCCCAAAATAGGTATACATCACCCATTCCGAGTCGCCAAATACATGGTACATAATTTAAATACAAACTTCATTTATATAATACGACAAAAGCGTAGATGGGAGTTTTTACATGAATATTGTCTCAAAGACAATATCCAAACTCAAATGGAGTCCTCATTAAATTTATTATCACACTATTTCATAGAATAGTGAGGACTACTATAGCGACCATCCTGAACCATCACTCCATTCCCCGACTTGTCCCAGCTATATTCTCATTTTCTAAAGAGAACAATGAAGGAAAAAGGGTGAGCTCAACTAGCCCAGTAAGAAATATTATGACTAAGATAATGTAGAATAAATTATCGTTAGCCTTCAACAGTGTTAATCTGATAGAATACAATAGACAACAAGTTTAACTACATCAGAACAAACAATCCATTAGAAGAGTCATGTAGAGCATGATATCTACTATCTTCTATGATTTAAAAGTTTATCATCAATTTTATCACTGAGACTCAGCTTAATAAATAATCCACACAACTGAATTATCCATGCATTATGGGCTAATGATATTCATTAGTATCACATCCATGAATTATTCAAGCACTACGGCCAAGGATAATCGTGTTATCACCAATGGTCATGATCATGCCAACAACTATCCATCAGTGCACTACGGGCCAAGGAGGACTTTTACCGTATCATTTGTAATATTACAGGTCATGATTATACCGAATAATCCCCGGTCATAATCATACCAATCAATAGTCCATCTATGCACTACGAGCCAAAGATGATTTTCATCACAATATAAGCATAAGGATGATGACAATGATATAAGAATTCAATTAAATGAGAGCAAAGGATAAATTTTAAAGATTTGTAATTCAATTTATCCAAAATTCAATAATGTCCAAATTGTCAATATGATACTGCTTTGTGGAGTAAAATTCAAGAATAATATTGTATCAAAAATGATTTGGACCGAAAAAAAATTAATTTTTGGTACCCCGGGTGAATAGTACCCGAGTGAATAGTACTTCAAGAATAGTACCCCAAGAATAGTGCCCCGACATAAAAAGATTAAAAATTATCAAGAATGCTCAGAATAATATTTCAATAAAAAGATGTTAGATGAAGCGCAAATTTCAAGGATATTCTACTAATTTCAAGGAGTATAGAAGCAATACTTTAACAAAATGAGTGTAGAATTCAGAATCTGAAACGAAATAATATTACTTACATACTACAGAGTATGGAAGAAAATATTATTTCTTACGAATATTGAATAAAAATAATATCCCTTACCTTAAGAAGATAGTACTTCTGACTAGTAGGGCAATGATATTTTTGAAGAAAACTTGAACTATTTTCTACACTCAAAGCTTCCTTAAACTCTAAAGAAATACGCTCAATATTATAGAAGAAGAATTCTCTGATTCTGGTGTGATTTTTAATTCTAAACTAAACATCCAATTTATAGGAGAATGGAAGGATACTATTATAGGAGAATGGGAGGATATATATATATATATATATATATATATATATATATATATATATAACAAAATTGAGATAACTTCATAAAAATTTACAACAAATACTTCATAAAAATTTCCTCAATATTTTTAACAACATTTATTCATCAAAAATATAACTTGCAATATTAACAACCAGATCATTCCCATGAAATAAGGGGCTTTTCGATAAGGATTTCTCCCTATTGACGCGCAATTAGGTGATCAAACCTCTTTCCGCGACAGAACTTTCTAGACATTGTCAATAATGCAAATAATAATATGAATAACTTGTCATCTCAATTATAATATAAAATATTATAAAAATAATTGAATCAATAACATGAGATACTGTGTAGCAATTACTGTGGAAATAATTGAATAAAACTGAGTGACTTCTCACGTAAGCATCAATAATCAATACCGTGTGCTACTATATAACCATGCGTATTACTGTACTTTTATCACCGGGTATTTCAACAGTTAACGGTAAAAATCTCGTCGTTATTTTTATAAAAAGATATTTCTGTTGTTTTCTAACTCCGACAGTAATTCCGTTGTGGGGTCCACTAATGATTGTGCCGTCGTACGAATATTCCCTGTTAAAATGAATATTCCCCGACCAATCAAATATTTTGTAACAACTTGCTTACTTTGCAAAATTTATAAATATTACCCACAACTATAACATTATAACAAATCCACACCATAATATTCAAAATGATATTTAGAGAAAATTATTCTTTATTCATAAAAGTTGGGGTCTTACAACCTCCCCTTCTTATGAAATTTCGTCCTCGAAATTGGTGTACATACCTGGTATGTCGAAGAGGTGAGGATACCTTGATTTCATTTCAGATTCTAACTCCCAGGTCATTTCCTCAACATCGTGGTTTCTCCACAAAACTTTAACTTGAGGTATAACCTTGGAGCATAGAATATGTTCCTTCTTATCCAAGATTTTAACATGTACCTCTTCATATAGTAAATCTTCCGCTATCTCGTCTAGTTCTAATTTAATAATATGGTTCGGGTCTTCCACATATTTATGTAACATAGATATGTAAAAAATGTTATAAACATGAGATATACTTAGTGGTAAAGCGAGTCTATAGGCCACAGTTCCTACTCGATCGAGGATTTCAAATGGGCCAATAAAGTGAGGATTGAGATTTCCTCTCTTTCTAAATCTTGTAACTCCTTTCCATGGAGCAACACGTAGCAACACATGGTCTCCAACATTGAATTCCACGTCTCTTCGATGAAGATTACCATGATTATTTTGTCGATCTTGTGAGGTTTTTATACGTTGCCAGATCATTTGAATCTTTTCCGTTGTCATGCGTACCAATTCCAGTCCCAACAACATTGCTTCACCCACCTCATCCCAGCATACTAGAGAACGACACTTGCGTCTATATAATGCCTCGAATGGAGCCATGCCTATACTTGCTTGATAACTGTTGTTGTAGGAGAATTCCACCAATGGCAAGAACTTGTCCCAACTTCCTTTGAAGTCAAGGACACAGAGTCTTAATAGATCTTCAAGAGTTTGAATAGTCCTCTCCGACTACCCGTCCGTCTAAGGATGATATGCCGAACTGGATCATAAATCTGTGCCCATAGCTTTTTGCAAACTAACCCAAAATTATGAAGTGAATCTTGGGTCTCGATCAGAAACTATGGATACTGCTATACCATGAAGTCTTACAATCTCATTTATGTATATACGAGCAAGACGTTCAAGTGAATAAGTTTCTTGTATTGGTAAGAAATGAGCAAACTTGGTCAATCTATCAACAATGACCCAAATTGCATCTATGCCTTCAGAAACCTTGGGAAGTCCAGTAACAAAATCCATGGTAATGTGCTCCTACTTTTATTTTGGAATTTCAAGTAGTTGCAATGGACCTTTTGGCACTTGATGCTCTGCCTTAACTCGTTGACAAGTTAGACACCATAAGATAAACTCTGCTATCTTTCTTTTCATATTGCTCCACCAAAATGTATATCGAAGATCACGATACATTTTTATACTCTTAGATGGATTGCAAACGGTGTGTTGTGTGCCTCCATCATGATTTTATACTTCAAGTCAGAGTCGTTAGGAACACAAAGTCTGGAGTTGACTCGAAGTATTCCTTCTTCATCGATTCTTGCTTCTTGAATAGCACCTTCTTACACTTTCTTCTTCATACGTAACAGCTTCAGGTCTTTATCTTGACCAACTTTAACTTTATCGATTAAAGTCGGTTCTACTCGTATATTTTTCCATTATCACATGGGTCCCTAGAGTCTTTAACTCTTTCTCCATCCTTTGCAAGTCATACATAATGGGCCTTTGCATTGACAATATCGCACTCGTACCCGCATATAATTTTTTACTCAACGCGCCAGCAACCACGTTCGCTTTTCGGTATTGAATGGTATGATCGTAATCTTTCAACAGCTCGAGCCAACATTGTTGTCGTATGTTGAGTTCCTTTTGGGTGAAGAAATATTTGAGGCTTTTATTATCGGTATAGATCTCCACCTCCTCTGTGAGATCCCGAATTTTATGAAATAAAAGTATTCAATTTTTCTATTTTGGTAAATAGTTAAATTGATAAAAGTTTAAAGTTAAGGGTAATATGTGAAAATTTTTCAAAGTAAGCAAGTTGTCATAAAATAAACGGTAGTAAAAGTACAGTAATACGTGTGGTTGCATAGTAGCACACAGTACTAATTATTGATGCTTACGTGAGAAATCACTCAGTTATACTCAATTATTGCTACAGTAATTGCTTCATCATATCTCTCATATTATTTATTCAATTTTTGTCACAGTATCATCTGCATAATATGTTATATTCTTAAATCAATAATTGAGACGACAAAGTTATTCATATTATTATTTACAATATTGACAATGTCTAGAAGTTCTATCAAGGAGAGGTTTGGTCACCTAATTGCGCGCTAATAAGGAGAAATCCTTATCGGAAAACCCCCTCTTTCCTGGGAATGACTTGGTTGTTAAATATTGTGAGTTATAATATTAATGATGAATAAGTTCGTGTTAATTAAAGATGAAATTGATAGTTCCATTGTGTTGGCATTATTGGTGTTAGTAAAAAATCGACATTTATTTCGATGATAATTAATGTTTGGAAGTTATATTGACCAATCGAGTAATTAATCAGATAAATGAGCAATTAATTGCTATTAATTCACATGCTTATAACTATGTGTTCACATGTGTGTAATATTGATTCACATGATTTACTATTAGGGGAGTTGGTGCAAGATTGATAATACTTGCATGACTAAATTAAAAATGGAGGTATAGTTGAAGGTACTATACTTTAATTAATTTTTTCAGATGTTTGGAACTATTGAGTCACATGATTTACTATTGATTCACATGATTTACTATTAGGGGAGGTGGTGCAAGTTTTATAATACTTGCAGGACTAAATTAAAAATGAAGAAAAAGAGGGAGGTATTATACTATAATATTTCGAGCCCCAAAATGTACAATTATTGAAACTATATTTTCCTATAAATAGAAGCTCATTCCTTCATTATTTCTCACCAATTCACTAAAGCTATAGAGCAATTATTATAGAGAGAAATTATAGAGGGAAAGAAGAAGAGAAGTCTGCTACCTCACTATTCTAGTATCTAGTTTCTTCTAAGGTAAGGGGTATTAATCTTTCATATTCATGAAGAGAGTTATTTTCTTTCAATACTCGTAAGGGTTGTTATTCCATTCTTTATTATTATATTGGAATAACCTGTCTATGCGAAGTACCGCATACATGGTGAAATTCTTCTATTATTCCATTCTTTATTATTCTATGGAATAAGTCGTCGTGCTTGATCTATCGCATGCCCGTGAATTCGTTGTTAATCCATTCTTTATTATTCATTGGAATAACTTTGTTTGTCTTGGTCTATCACATGCCCGGTGAATTACGTTGTTATTCCATTCTTTATTATTACATTTGGAATATCCCGTCTGCATTTAATTATGCATGACTGGTTCCATTCTTTATTATTATGTTGGAATATCCTCGTCATGCATATAATTCACGCATGACCTGGTTTCATTCTTTATTATTCGATTGGGAATAACCTGTCTGTGCGGTCTATCGCATGCATGGTGAATTATTATGTTATTCCATTTTTTATTATTCTGTTGGAATAACCTATCTACGCGGACTACCGCATGCATGGTGAATGACCCTTCATATTTATTCTTTATTAAATTGTGGAAATGATCTGTCTACATGGATTACCACATGGCAGGTGAAAATTCATTTGCAGTTTCGTAATTTTTCTGACCCTCAAAAATTATAAAAAAATTGGAAGTGATAATTTTATGAGTTTTATAGATTGTGTCCAAAAATGGCGATTTTTGGATGTATAGATTAGGAGTTATGAATTTTATGGGAAAAGACTATTTTAAAAGTAAACTCTTATAACTCCTTGTAGTTAACTCCAAAATTGGTGAACTTTTTATTAGAAGTACATGTATATTACAGGAGTATACCCTCTAAATTTCGAAATTTTTGGACAAAAGTACAGTTTATGATAAATGCCTAAATATTCGGCTGTTTTGGCCATATAAAAAATAGTAAATGAATTTTAAAAATTCTGAGAAAAATATATGTTCAATATGGGACTATATTCTGCTAAATCCCAGAAAAGAAAACCTTTTGGGACATATTTGTTATTTTTCATGAAAATGGTTTAGTTACGAACATATGAATTAAATATGTTATGTGAAGTTGAAAAATTAGTAAATAAGATTTTATGGTTTGAAAATCCTATATAAGGTATATGTAGATTGTGACGCCCCCAAAAATAGGTATATATCACCCATCTTGAGTCGCCAGATACATGGTACATAAATCAAATACAAATTTAATTATACAACTGCCATGCAAAATATGACGACATATATACTGTGAGTTTCAATACAAATATTGTAACGTACATAATACGACAATATTCATACTCAAATTAATACATGCCATATAAAGTCTGAAGCAAATATTTCAAGTTTCCAAAGGGACATTTTAAAAGATTGCATTCTCTTCATTTTACTGTGGTACACTTTTGACGCTTTCAGGGTCGGGTTCTCATCACTCTATTGTTGTTCACCAAAATCAATTATTAAGTGACATATAAAATATGACACACACATCTTAGGTCCTCAATACAATTATATATTGTATGTCATGCCATAGTGAGGATTACTAATGCTATCATCTAGACTGTCAATCAGTTCCCCAACTCGTTCCAGCTATATTCTCATTTCCTGAAGAGAACTGTGAAGGAAATGGTGAGCTCAACTAGCCCAGTAAGAAATATTATGACTAAGATAATGCAGAATAAGTTATCATTAGCCTTCAACAATGTTAAACTAATAAATTACAATAGACATCAAGTTTAACTGCAGCGGAACAAGCAATTCATTAGAAAAGTCAAGTAGAGAATAAAATCTACTATCTTCTATGATTTAAAATATTTTCATCAATTTTTATCGCTGAGACTCAGCTTAATAAATAAACCACATCATCTAATCATCCTTGTACTACGGGCCAAGGATATTTATTAAATCATCAATGGTCATGACTATACAGAATAAACCCTGGTAATAATCATACCAAAAATTGTCCATCAATGCACTATAGGCCACTGAGGACTTTTACCACATCGTTTATAACATTACAGGTCATGATTATACCGAATGATTCCTAGTCATAATCATACCAAGTCCATCTCTGCACGTAAGCCAAAGATATACAACTATAAAACCAATAATCAACAGTCCATCTTTGCACGTAAGTCAAAGATATACAATTTAATAATCAACAGTCCATCTTTGCACGTAAGCCAAAGATAACTTTCATCACCATATAAGCATGAGGATGATGACAATGATATAAGCATTAATCAAACGAAAACAAAGATAAATATTAAAGACTTTAAATTTATCCAAATTTTACCAACCACTTAATAAACTCATAATCTAATATTATAACTGTGATGCCCCCAAAATAGGTCCAATCCATCCAACCTATTCTGAGTCGCCAAATACATGGTACAGAAAACAACTACAACTTTATTACAACAATTGTCGTGCAAAATACAACATTGTGAGTTTGATACAAATATATACCAACTGTGACTCATGTCCCAACGTTAGATAACACGTCACAATGACACCTTACATAAAGGTACAATCAATAACTGTTTAAGGAATCAAGATCTTTGGAAAGTGCTCAAGGAAACCTTCGTACATGGGAGGCCATGCGTCTAGGTTATAATAGATATCATATGCCCACAGAATTATCCCCAAAGAAAAACGAGAAGATTACTATCATGTTCTTTCCAATGGTGAGTCTTCTCTTGACATATAATTATCTCCGTTGTTTCCAAGTTAGAATTACATTTCAAATAAACTCCAAGATCATATAGGTAGTGCTCGTAGATATACTCAGTAAGTGGATGTGCACAACCCTGTCTTATGGTAACACGAGTTTGTATGTCATTAGACATCTTGTATGATAGTGGCAAAACACCCTTCCAAAGTTGGGTTCACTTCACCCTATTGTTGTTCACCAAAATCAATTATTACGTGACGTATAATATACGACACAAACATCTTAGGTCCTCAATACAATTATATATTGTATGTCATGCCGTTTTATAATGTGTTGAGAAACTTTGACAGTCTCGGACCACCACACTCATATTACCTGAAAAGAATTGTGAAGCAAAAGGGTGAGCACAACTAGCTCATTAAAGAATATCATGACTAAAGATAATTAAATTATCAATAGCCTTTATCAGTAATAAATCAGAGATTTAGAACATATGGTAGATGATAAAACTTTTCAACCATAATTGCAGCGGAACGAGCAATCCATTAGAAGAGTCCAATAGACTATAAAGTCTATTATCTTCTCCACGTTAAAAGTCCACCAACAATGTTTTATTCCTGTAACATCAATCAACAGTTCCTTTTCACAATCATATGAATAACTCATAATCATAATTGTAGTTCTAAATTCCTTTTCTCATCTAGAACAAAGATAATTTTCATCACTTGTCTTTACCTGAAACATCAAAGATCATGGTTATACCAAATCATAGTTCCTGTTTATAATTATACTAATAATTTATCTTTGCACTACGGGCCAAAGATATTCATTAACAGTTCATCTTTGCACTACAGGCCAAAGATATTCAACAACAAGTCATCTTTGCACTACGGGCCAAAGATATTAATATCTCAAATAAATACATAATCATTTCAGAATTTATATAAACCATAATTATAACCATGTTGATCAATTCACCTTTGCACTTAAGCTAAAAATATTCAATTATAAATTCAATGGTCATGATCATACAAATTCAATGATTCAACTTTGCACCATCGCCAAAGAGAACCCCTAGTCACGATCATACCAATAATCTACCCATCTTTACACTCAAGTCAAATAGAAATTTCATCACCGAGATTATAAAAATATTATATATGATAATAAAAATAATATGATCAACAACTGCATTTAATTTCACAGTAAGATTCATAAATCAATAATTTCATAACACCTTAATCCAAATGTTATAAATCACTTAATAATCTCATAATCTAATATCATTAATATTACCACAATATCTTAATCATTTCTTAAACTTATAAACAATTTATTTTAATTGTTTACACTTTACTAATCAATGCATTTAATCATCCTAAAATGCAAAACTCATAAGATTTCATCACCAATAACCAAAACCATCATTAAAAATCTACATATACCTTATTTAGGATTCTCAAGCCATAAAATCCTATTTTCTAATTTTCTTACGTCACATAACATATTTAATTCATTTACTCATAACTAGACTATTTTCATGAAAAATACCAAATCAGTTCCAAAAATATTTATTTTCTGGAATTTAGTATAATATAGTCCCATATTGAACATATATTTTTCTCAGAATTTTTAAAATTCATTTACTATTTTTCATATGGCCAAAACTGCCGAATATTTAGACATTTATGATAAATTTTATTTTTGTCCAAAAATTCCAAAATATACAGAATATACTGATGTTATATAGATGTACTCCCAATAAAAATTTCACAAATTTTGGAGTTAACCGCAAGGAGTTATAAGGGTTTACTTTTAAAATAGTCTTTTCTCATAAAATCCATAACTCTTAATCTATACATCCAAAAATCGCCATTTTTGGACACAATCAAGATAACTCATCAAATTATCATCTCAAATTTTTCCAGAATTTTTGAAGGTCTAAAAAGTTACGAAACATGAAAAACATAACAACCCTTAAAATCCCTTACCTCAAAAGAGGTAGATTTACCCGAATATCGGATGAAAAGCGAAGGAAACTTTACCTTTGAAAAGACACTCTCAAAGTATCTAAATACTCTCAAAAATATGCTCGACAGTATTGAGAGAGAAAACTTATGTTTCTGGTGTGATTTTCAATTCTAATATAAGCACCTATTTATAGGAAAATGCTAGAACGCCAAAGAAGACTAAATTAATAAAATAATATTATTACTTATCAACGTATGCTACTTGGAATTTCAGCAGCCCTCCACCAAAGACCAGCCACCTCAATTGAAATAATTTGGCAACCCACATGTTTAAAATAATAGTGGGTCCCACCTAAATTTAATAAAAATTATTTTATTTTCCGAAACTTCAACAATTCATAGAAAATAGGCCGTTTATCAGAAAAATACGAATTTTATGTCCATTCCACAGGAAATTGAATTGTCTACAACTTTGAAGCTTTAAGTTTTTCCAAATTCCAGACAGAAAATATCCAAAATCCACAAACGGACGATTTTAAACACCGTTTCAACACCTTTTAAAATTCATAACAAATCATGCGTTAATTTTTAATGGTTCAAAATTTGTGGACATATACAAAAATTATATATATATAACATATCCAAAAATCACAACGATCCAATGGTCGGATTAAAATTATAACTCACACAATAGAGCTTTAAGAACACCGATTTGATCTTTTAATACCTCTAATCCGACAAAATACTGATAAAACACTTCAACGGTAATTCCTTCATTTATAACCACATAAATAAATCCATTATTTATATCCACATAAAATAAATATTTCCTTATCATATAAATTAATAATTAATTATTCACAAATAATATTACAGAATCACAATTATGACAACCAGGCAGTTCCCAGGAAAGAGGGGGCTTTCCACTAAGGATTTCTCCTTACTGGCGCGCAATTAGATGACCAAACCTCTCATTGATAGAACTTTCTAGACATTGTCAATAATGTTATCTAATAATATTATTCAAATAATATGAATTATTGATCTGATAATGGAAAATACTGTGCAGTGACAATTATTGAACAACAATAATATAAAATATCAACGCAGTAATTATTGAATCAATAAAATAAAATATTGAATAGTAATTACTGTAACAATTATTGAGTAGTGCCTTCTTACGTAAGAATCAATAATTCAAAAAGAGGCGTAATACCGGTAGTGTCATCTTGTGTGCAACAACGCCAGACATCGTATTTTAACCACCGGTATTCCAACAAAGTGTTAAGCGGTAAAAACTCAAACTTGTCGTTTTCTTCATTCGTGAGGTTATTCTATTATGGGGCCCACAAATGATCACTATGGCCGTTAAATACGGATATTCTTGACAAAAAGAATATTCCACGTCCAAACGAATATTCTCAAAACAACAATGAATATTTTTTAGCCACTTGCGTATTTTGTAAAATTTGCATATTTCACCCATAACTTTAAACTTTTATCAATTTAAACATTTACTGAATAATAATTATAAGAAAAATTGATTTCATAAAATTTGGGGTCTTACAATCTCCCCTCCTTATGAAATTTCGTCCCCGAAATTTACGTACCTAGTATTTCAAAGAGTTGAGAATACCTTGCTTTCATTTCAGATTCCATCTTCCCTGTCATCATGATTTCTCCAATGCTCATCTCCTGTATTTCAGATATCATTCTAGAATACAGCTTCAAAACAAGGGTTAATTGGACAAATTAACATATCACACAATATCTCGATATTATGATTGACCAATAAATAAGCTTAGATAGGACACACTAGCAAAGGATTTACTCATCTCTCCCCTCCTAGTTCTATTCCTCGATCTACGCCAGAGATCATATCCCTAAGCTCTGATACCAACTATGATGCCCCCAAAATAGGTCCAATCCATCCAACCTATTCTGAGTCGCCAAATACATGGTACAGAAAATAACTACAACTTTATTACAACAATTGTCATGCAAAATACAACAACACATATGTTGTGAATTTGATACAAATATATACCAACTGTGACTCATGTCCCAACCTTAGATAACACGTCACAATGACACCTTACATAAAGGTACAATCAATAACTGTTTTAGAAATCAAGATCTTTGGAAAATGCTCAAGGAAACCTTCGTACATGGGAGGCCATGCGTCTAGGTTATAATAGATATCATATGCCCACAGAATTATCCCCAAAAAAAAATGAGAAGATTACTATCATGTTCTTTCCAATGGTGAGTCTTTTCTTGACATATAATTATCTCCGTTGTTTCCAAGTTAGAATTACATTTCAAATAAACTCCAAGATCATATATGTAGTGCTCGTAGATATACTCAGTAAGTGCATGTGCACAACCCTATCTTATGATAACATGAGTTTGTATGTCATTAGACATCTTGTATGATAGTGACAAAACACCCTTCCAAAGTTGGGTTCACTTCACCCTATTGTTGTTCACCAAAATCAATTATTACGTGACGTATAATATATGACACACACATCTTAGGTCCTCAATACAATTATATATTGTATGTCATGCTGTTTTATAATGTGTTGAGAAACTTTGACAGTCTCGGACCATCACACTATTCCCCTGTTATCCCCGCTCGACCCAACTACACTCTTATTACCTAAAAGAATTGTGAAGCAAAAGGGTGAGCACACCTAGCTCAGTAAAGAATATAATGACTAAAGATAATTAAATTATCAATAGCCTTTATTAGTAATAAATCAGAGATTTAGAACATATGGTAGATGATAAAATTTTTCAACCATAATTGCAGCGGAACGAGCAATCCATTAGAAGAGTCAAATAGATTATAAAGTCTATTATCTTCTCCACGTTAAAAGTCCACCAACAATGTTTTATTCTTATAACATCAATCAACAGTTCCTTTCCACAATCATATGAATAACTCATAATCATAATTGTAGTTCTAAATTCCTTTTCTCATCCAGAACAAAGATAATTTTCATCACTTGTCTTTACCTGAAACATCAAAGATCATGGTTATACCAAATCATAGTTCCTGTTTATAATCATACTAATAAATTTATCTTTGCACTACAGGCCAAAGATATTCATTAACAGTTCATCTTTGCACTACAGGCCAAAGATATTCAACAACATGTCATCTTTGCACTACAGGCCAAAGATATTCAACAACAAGTCATCTTTCCACTACGGGCCAAAGATATTAATATCTCAAATAAATACATAATCATTTCAGAATTTATATAGTAAAGTGTAAACAATTAAACAATTTATATAGTAAACACACAGACAGGATATTCCGACAGAATAATAAAGAATGAAATAATAGAAGAATTTTACTACGTATGTGGTACTTCTCATAGACAGGTTATTCCAACATAATAATAAAGAATGGAATAACAGAAGAATTTTACCATGTATACGGTAGTCCGCGTATACATATTATTCCAACAGAATAATAAGGAATGGAATAACAGAAGTTCTCTTCATGAATACGAAAGAAATAATACCTCTTATGGTACAACAAATAATATCCTTTACCTTATAAAGAAGAGTACTCCGACGAGTAGGGCGGGGATATACTTGAAGAAAACTTGCACTACGCTCAAACCTTTCTTAAACTATAAAGAAATACACTCAAGATTATAGAAGAAAAATTCTCTCTTTAGAGTTTCAGTGAATTCTTAAGAAACAATGAAGGAATGAGCTTCTATTTATAAGAGAATGGATTGAATAGTAACTAATTTATGAACGGTCCAGATTGATTCACTTTTAAACAGACGGTCCAGATTGATTTAATAAATTATTCTAATAAAACAAAATATTTTTAAATAAAATATAATATATTATATTTATAATCTAATAAAACGAATAACTTTATAAAAATATTCTGTTTTATATAAAAAGATTTTACTATGCAAACACTATGCATAATAAAATATAATATATTCTAATTATTGTCCAATAAAACAAATAAATTTATAAAAGTATTTTGTTTTATATAAAAAGATTTTACTATGCAAAACACTATGCATAATAAAATATAATATATTCTAATTATTGTCTAATAAAATAAATAACTTTATAAAAGTATTCTGTTTATATATAAAAAGCTTTTCTGTTTTATTACATTAATAATACTAATAAAACAAACTTCATCATCATTATTATAATTCATACTATTAATCGACTAGTTTTTTCCAAGGAAAGAGGGGGCTTTCCAATAAGGATTTCTCCTTATTGGTGCGCATTTAGGTGACCAAACCTCTTCTTGGCAGAACTTCTAGACATCGTTAATATTGCAAATAATAATATTAACAACTTTGTTATCTCAATTATTGATTTAATAATATATAAAATATTGACAATAATTGAATCAAATAACGTGAGATACTATGCAGTAATTACTATAGCAATAATTGAACAAAACTGAGTGACTTCTCACGTAAGCCTTAATAATCAATACCGTGTGCTACTATGCAACCACGCGTATTACTGTACTTTTACTACCAAGTAGTTCAACAGTATTAACGGTAAAACTTTCGCCGCTATTTTCATAAAAATATTTTTGTCGTTTTCTCCATCCGACAATAATTTCGTTGTGGGGTCCACTAATGATTGTACCATCGTACGGATATTCCCCGACAAAAAAGAATATTCCCTGACCAATCGAATATTATACAACAACGTACATACTTTGCAAAATTTATAAATATTACTGACAACTATAACATTTTATCAAATTCACTCCATAATATAAAAAAAATATTTCGAGAAACTTAAATCTTTATTCGTAAATTTGGGGTTTCACAATCTCCCCTCCTTATGAAATTTTGCCCTCAAAATTTATGTACGTACTTGGTATGCCGAAGAGGTGAGGACACTTCGTCCGATTCTAACTCTTGAGGTATAACCTTTGAGTGTTAAATACATTCCCGGATTTTAATAGGTACATCTTCATTCGTTTATCGGCTATCTCGTCCGGTTCTAAATTAATAATGTGGTTCGGGTCATCCACATATTTACGTAACATCGATACGTGAAAAATGTTATGAACACGCGACATACTTGGTGGTAAAACGAGTCTATAAGCCACAATTCCTACTCGAACGAGGATTTCAAATGGGCCAATTAAATCGCGGGTTGAGATTTCCTCTGTTCAGCAACTCTTGCTTTTTTAAAATAACGCCCTCTTGAACCTTCTTCTTCGTATTCATCAGCTCCGGGTCTGTAGTTTGAACGTCTTTAACTTTATCAATTAAAGTCGATTCTAATCGTATATTCGTTATCTTCATGTATGTTCGTATATTCCCACTCGTAAACGCATACAATCTTCTACTTAACGAGTCAGCTACCACGTTCGCTTTTCCACGATGGTATTGAATGATACGATCATAATCTTCAACAGCTCGAGCCAACGTCATTGGCGCATGTTACGTTCATTTTAGTTGAAGAAATATTTAAGGGTTTTAGAAATGGGTTTTGTACTGAGGTCACTACAAAATTCAATTTCACGCTCTAGGGGTAGGCTAAGAAGTCTTCAAGAATACGCCAAGAGATTTATTAACAATATAAATATCATTCAAAACTGTGACTCTCATCCATGACTTGGATAGTACATCACATTGATACCTATCAACTTTCCATCGTCATTCACGACGTCGCCTACAGAAAGTCTGGCTTCAGTGCATTCCACACAAGGAAGTCACCAGCGAAAGGCTTGGGGCTCTTTACTTATGGCTTGATATGACAGTGATTGACTTTAGGGTTTGGTTGCTTGAATTCGCTTAATATGTTGGTTATGAATATGAAAGCTAACAACCTTACGAAAAGAATGATAAGTAGTTAACCCATCGATTCCAAAAATCACATCAAATACAAGAATTTTCAAAGAGATAAGATCAACAGGTAACGTGAAAGTGTCGATTTGAATCAACAAGATTTATAAACAGTGGAGGTAACGAAGGTTTCTCCTAACCGAGTTTAAATCGATAAGTCAAAGTCTAATCTCTCCGGAGTCAAATTTAAACGTTGAGCGAAAGCAATAGAGATAAAAGAATGGGTAGAACTAGTATCTAATAAGTTATAGACTTCGCAAGAATTTATAATTAACTAACCCGTGCTAACATCATTTGGGTTACTCGCTTTTTGAGAAGTCACGAAAAACGCTCTTCCTGAAACCACCGACTTTGTTTTGTCCGTATCCGCCTTTAGTGCCACCGTCTCAGCTGAACTTGACTTTGGTTTACGATAAAATCGGACTATGTGACCGTCTTTTCCACAACTAAAACATATCTTGCTTTCTTTTCCGATTATACCTTCTCGATTATTTCCTCTCTATCATGATTTTCCCATTTTTCATCTCCTGTACTTCAGATATCATTCTAGAATACATCTTCAAAACAAAGGTTAATTGACATGCCACAAAACAAGGGTTAATTAACATATCACATATTATCCCTATACTTTGACCGACTAATTAAATACAACATAAACTTAGGAAGGTCATACTAGCGAAGGAATTCCCCGTCTCTCCCCTCCTAATTCTTATCTCACATCTCAGCCAGGGATCATATCCCTAAGCTTTGAAACCAACTGTGACGCCCCCAAAAATAGGTATGCATCACCCATCTTGAGTCGCCAGATACATGGTACATAAATACAAACTTAATTATACAACAGTCGTGCAAAATACGACAACATATATACTGTGAGTTTCAATACAAATATTGTAACATACATAATAAGACAATATTCATACTCAAATTAATACATGTCATATAAAGTACAGAAGCAAATATTTCAAGTTTCCAAAGGGACACGAAAAGATTTCTGTTCTCTTCATTTTACTGTGGTGGACTTTTGACGCTTTCAGGGTCGGGTTCTCATCACCCTATTGTTGTTCACCAAAATTAATTATTAAGTGACATATAAAATACGACACACACATCTTAGGTCCTCAATACAATTATATATTGCATGTCATGCCATAGTGAGGACTACTAATGCTATCATCTGGACTGTCAATCCGTTCCCTGACTCGTTCCAGCTATATTCTCATTTCTTGAAGAGAACAGAGAAGGAAAGGGTGAGCTCAACTAGCTCAGTAAGAAATATTATGACTAAGATAATGCAGAATAATTTATCATTAGCCTTCAACAATGTTAAACTGATAAAATACAATAGACATCAAGTTTAACTGCAGCGGAACAAGCAATCCATTAGAAAAGTCAAGTAGAGAATAAAATCTACTATCTTCTATAATTTAAAATGCTTTCATTAATTTTTATCGCTGAGACTCAGCTTAATAAATAAACCACATCATCTAATCATCCCTGTACTACGGGCTAAGGATATTTATGAAATCATCAATGGTCATCACTATACCGAATAATCCCTGGTCATAATCATACCAAAAACTGTCCATCAATGCACTACAGGCCACTGAGGACTTTAACCACATCGTTTATAACATTACAGGTTATGATTATACCGATTGATTCCTGGTCATAATCATACAAAGTCCATCTCTGCACGTAAGCCAAAGATATACAACTATAAAACCAATAATCAACAGTCCATCTTTGCACGTAAGCCAAAGATATACAATTCAATAATCAACAGTCCATCTTTGCACGTAAGCCAAAGATAACTTTCATCACCATATAAGCATGAAGATGATGACAATGATATAAGCATTAATCAAACGAAAACAAAGATAAATATTAAAGACTTTAAATTTATCCAATATTACCAACCACTTAATAAACTCATAATCTAATATTATAACAATATTTTAATCACTGCTTAAATTTATAAACAATTTATTTCAATTGTTTACACTTTACCACATAATGTATTTAATCATTCAAAATGCCATACTCATAAGATTTCATCACCAATGATCAAATCCCTTATCAAAAATCTGCATATACCTTATATAGGATTCCCAAGCCATAGAATCCTATTTTCAAATTTTGTTACTCCACATAACATATTTAATTCATTTACTTGTAACTAGTGCATTTTTATGAAAAATACCAAATTAGTCCCATATTGAACATATATTTTTCTCGGAATTTCTAAAATTCATTTACTATTTTTCAAAAATCAATTTCTAATAAATTCCTTAAGAAATTAGCTATCACAAGTTTAACTCCAGAAATTCCCAAATCATGGAAGGATCTTACACATGTTAACGTGAGCTTCCAGTTTAAATTTCATGGTCATCGGAGTTATAGAACTCCGGTTATAGCATTTTTCGTCGGAAAAACCTAAATATTGAAATGATCATAACTTGCTCATTTTAAGTTGGAATGAGCTCGTTTTTGGATAGTAAGTTCTTTATACCATATACTTTCATGTCCCAAAAGACCGGAATTTTTCTCATAAATTAAGTGGCCGAAACAGCCCTTTTAAATTTTTGGACAATAGCTTTTTGCTATTTTGTAGCTTTTGACTCCTTTGGTAAAATCAGTCCACACGAAAATCTACAACACCTTTCCAGTGATTCCACTTGGATAAGTTAGAAAACTCATAGATCTAACTTTAGGACTTGACCACACTAAAAAATTCGAAATATAATAGGAGATATGGTCAATTTAATTTCATGTTTCATTTTCACCAAAATCTGATTTTCAACTCTTTATGATTTTTAAGAAACTTTTATGTTTTCACAAAATAACCAACATAACTCATCATAACACTTACTAATACTACATATACACATGATTTTCATCAGTCCAATGCTTTTATTATGACTCTCATCATAATCAACGAAAATAGATCATTTCAACAATTTAATAAGGAATGAATATAAAGGATCATTCACCAAGCATGTGGTAATCCACATATACAGGTTATTATAACAGAATAATAAAGAATGGAATAACAGAAGGATTCACCATGCGTGTGATAGACTGCACAGACAGGTTATTCCCAACAAAATAATAAATAATGGAACCAAAGTCATGCGTAAATCGCACGCACGAGGATATTCCGACGAGAATAATAAAAAACGAAATCAGTTCAAAATCAGAATCCTATTGCAGGTATTCCTCTGAGAATAATAAATAATGGAATAACAACTAAATTCACCATGCATACAATAGACCGCACAGACAAGTTATTCTAATAGAATAATAAATAATGGAACTGTGTCATGCGTAGCACTTACGCATACATGATATTAAACGTAATAATAAAGAATGAAATAATAAAAGAATTTCACCATGTATGCGGTACTTCGCATAGACAGGTTATTCCAACATAATAATATAGAATGGAATAACAGAAGAATTTCACCATGTATACGATAGTCAACGTATACAGATTATTCCAACAGAATAATAAGGATTGGAATAACAGAAGTTCTCTTCATGAATACGAAAGAAATAATACCTCTTACGGTACAACAAATAATATCCCTTACCTTATAAAGAAGAGTACTCTCAACCGGGTAGTAGGCGGGGATCTACTTGAAGAAAACTTGCACTACGCTCAAAGCTTTCTTAAACTCTAAAGAAATACGCTCAAGATTATAGAAGAAGAATTCTCTCTACAGTTTCTCTCTCTAGAGTTTTAGTGAATTCGTAAGAAGTAATGAAGGAATGAGCTTCTATTTATAGGAGAATGGATTGAATAGTAACTAATTCATGAATGGTCCAGATTGATTCACTTTTAAGCGGGACTATCAGATTGATTTAATAAAATATTCTAATAAAACAATCTTTTAAATAAAATATAATATATTCTATTTATAATTTAATAAAACTAATAACTTTATAAAAAGTGTTTTTTATATAAAAAGATTTTACTATGCAAACACTATGCATAATAAAATATAATATATTCTAGTTATTGTCTAATAAAATAAATAAATTTATAAAAGTATTACATTTTTATATAAAAAGATTTTACTATGCAAAATACTATGCATAATAAAATATAATATATTCTAATTATTGTCTAATAAAATAAATAACTTTATAAAAATATTATGTTTTATATAAAAAACTTTTCTGTTTTATTACATTAATAATACTAATAAAACAAACTTCATCATAATTATTATAATTCACACAATCAATCGACCAGGTCGTTCCCAGGAAAGAGGGGGCTTTCCAATAAGGATTTCTCCCTATTGGCATGCAATTAGGTGACCAAACCTCTCCTTGGCAGAACTTTTAGACATTGCTAATATTGTAAATAATAATATTAACAACTTTGTTATCTCAATTATTAATTTAATAATATATAAAATATTGACAATAATTGAATCAAATAACGTGAGATACTATGCAGCAATTACTATAGCAATAATTGAACAAAACTGAGTGACTTCTCACGTAAGCCTCAATAATCAATACCGTGTGCTACTATGCAACCACGCGTATTATTGTACTTTTACTACCGAGTAGTTCAACAGTATTAACGGTAAATTTTCCGCCGCTATTTTTATAAAAATATTTTTGTCGTTTTCTCCATCCGACAATAGTTTTGTTGTGGGGTCCACCAATGATTGTACCATCGTACGAATATTCCCCGACAAAAAAGAATATTCCCCGACCAATCGAATATTATACAACAACTTGCATACTTTGCAAAATTTGTAAATATTACCCATAACTATAACATTATATCAAATTCACTCCATAATATAAAAAAAAATATTTCGAGAAACTTAAATCTTTATTCGTAACATTTGGGGTTTCACAATCTCCCATCCTTATGAAATTTCGCCCTCGAAATTTACGTACGTACCTGGTATGCTGAAGAGGTGAGGACACTTCATCCGATTCTAACTCTTGAGGTATAACCTTTGAGTGTTAAATACATTCTAGGATTTTAACAGGTACATCTTCATTCGTTTATCCGCTATCTCGTCCAGTTCTAAATCAATAATGTGGTTGGGGTCGTCCACATATTTATGTAACATCGATACGTGAAAAATGTTATGAACACGCGACATACTTGGTTGTAAAACGAGTCTATAAGCCACAGTTCCTACTCGATCGAGGATTTCAAATGGGCCAATTAAATCGAGGGTTGAGATTTCCTCTCTTCAGCAACTCTTGCTTTTTTAAAATAACGCCCTCTTGAACCTTCTTCTTCGTATTCATCAGCTCTGGGTCTGTAGTTTGAGCGGCTTTAACTTTATCGATTAAAGTCGATTCTAATCGAATATTCGTTATCTTCATGTATGTTCGTATATTCGCACTCATAAACGCATACGATCTTCTACTCAATGCGTTAGCTACCACGTTCGCTTTTCCACGATGGTATTGAATGATACGATCGTAATCTTCAACAGCTCGAGCCAACGTCATTGGCGCATGTTACGTTCATTTTTGTTGAAGAAATATTTAAGGGTTTTAGAAATGGGTTTTGTACTGAGGTCAATACAAAATTCAATTTCACGCTCTAGGGGTAGGCTAAAAAGTCTTCAAGAATACGCCAGGAGATTTATTAACAATAAAAATATCATTCAAAATTGTGACTCTCATCCATGACTTGGATAGTATGTCACATTGATACCTATCAACTTGCCATCGTCATTCACGACGTCACCTACAGAAAGTCTGGCTTCGGTGCATTCCACACAAGGAAGTCACCAGCGAAAGGCTCGGGGCTCTTTACTTATGGCTTGATATGACAGTGATTGACTTTATGGTTTGGTTGCTTGAATTCGCATAATAGGTTGGTTATGAATATGAAAGTTAACAACCTTACGAAAAGCATGATAAGTAGTTAACCCATCGATTCCAAAAATCACATCAAATGCAAGAATTTTCAAAGAGATAAGATCGACAAGTAACGTGAAAGTGTCAATTTGAATCAACCAGATTTATAAACAGTGGAGGTAACGAAGGTTTCTCCTAACTGAGTTTCCACCGAATAGTCAAAGTCTAATCTATCCGGAGTCAAATTTAAACATTGAGCGCAAGCAATAGAGATAAAAGAATGGGTAGCACCGGTATCTAATAAGGTATAGGCTTCGCATGAATTTATAATTAACTAACCCGTGCTAACTTCGTTTGGGTTACTCGCTTTTTGAGAAGTCACGAAAAATGCTCTTCCTAAAACCACCGACTTTATTTTGTCCGTATCCGCCTTTGGCGCCACCGTCCCAGCTGAACTTGACTTTGGTGTACAATAAAATCGGACTATATGACCGTCTTTTCCATAACTAAAACATACCTTGCTTTCTTTTCCGATTATACCTTCCCGATTATTTCCTCTCTATAATGATTTTCCCATTTCTCATCTCTTGTACTTCAGATATCATTCTAGAATACATCTTCAAAACAAAGGTTAATTGACATGCCACAAAACAAGGGTTAATTAACATATCACATATTATCCCTATACTTTGACCGACCAATTAAATACCACATAAACTTATATAGGTCATACTAGCGAAGGAATTCCCCGTCTCTCCCGTCCTAATTCTTATCTCACATCTCAGCCAGAGTTCATATCCCTAAGCTTTGATACCAACTGTGACGCCCCCAAAAATAGGTATGCATCACCCATCTTTAGTCGCCAGATACATGGTACATAAATCAAATACAAACTTAATTATACAATAGTCGTGCAAAATACGACGACATATATACTGTGAGTTTCAATACAAATATTGTAACATACATAATACGACAATATTCATACTCAAATTAATACATGCCATATAAAGTACAACAACAAATATTTCAAGTTTCCAAAGGCACACGAGAAGATTTCTGTTCTCTTCATTTTACTGCGGTGCATTTTTGACACTTTTAGGGTCGGGTTCTCATCACCCTATTGTTGTTCACCAAAATCAATTATTAAGTGACGTATAAATTATGACACACACATCTTAGGTCCTCAATACAATTATATATTGCATGTCATGCCATAGTGAGGACTACTAATGCTATCATCTGGACTGTCAAACCGTTCCCCGACTCGTCCCAACTATATTCTCATTTTCTGAAGAGAACAGTGAAGGAAAGGGTGAGCTCAACTAGCTCAGTAAGAAATATTATGACTAAGATAATGCAGTATAAGTTATCATTAGCCTTCAACAATGTTAAATTGATAAAATACGATAGACATCAAGTTTAACTGCATCGGAACAAGCAATCCATTAGAAAAGTAAAGTAGAGAATAAAATCTACTATCTTCTATGATTTAAAATTTTTTCATCAATTTTTATCGCTGAGACTCAGCTTAATAAATAAACCACATCATCTAATCATCTCTGTACTAAGGGCCAATGATATTTATTAAATCATCAATGGTCATGACTTTACTGAATAATTCCTGGTCATAATCATAACAAAAACTTTCCATCAATGCACTACAGGCCATTGAGGACTTTTACCACATCGTTTATAACATTACAGGTCATGATTATACCGAAGATTCCTGGTCAAAATCATACCAAGTCCATCTCTGTACGTAAGCGAAAGATATACAACTATAAAACCAATAATCAATAGTCCATCTTTGCACGTAAGCCAAAGATATACAATTTAATAATCAACAGTCCATCTTTGCACGTAAGCCAAAGATAACTTTCATCACCATATAAGCATGAAGATGATGACAATGATATAAGCATTAATCAAACGAAAACAAAGATAAATATTAAAGACTTTAAATTTATCCAATATTACCAACCTCTTAATAAACTCATAATCTAATATTATAACAATATTTTAATCACTGCTTAAATTTATAAACAATTTATTTCAATTGTTTACACTTTACCACATAATGTATTTAATCATTCAAAATGCCATACTCATAAGATTTCATCACCAATGATCAAATCCCTTATCAAAAATCTGCATATACCTTATATAGGATTCCCAAGCCATAAAATCCTATTTTCAAATTTTGTTACTCCACATAACATATTTAATTCATTTACTCATAATTAGTGCATTTTTATGAAAAATACCAAATCAGTCCCAAAAATATTTCTTTTCTGGGATATAGCAGAATATAGTCCTATATTGAACATATATTTTTCTCGGAATTTTTAAAATTCATTTACTATTTTTCAAAAATCAATTTCTAATTAATTCCTTAAGAAATTAGCTACCACAAGTTTAACTCCAAAAATTTCCAAATCTTGGCAGGATCTTACACATGTTAACATGAGCTTCCAGTTTAAATTTCATTGTCATCAGAGTTATAGAACTCCAGTTATAGCGTTTTTCATCAGAAAAACCTAAATATTGAAATGGTTATAACTTGCTCATTTTAAGTCGGAATGAGCTCATTTTTGGACAGGAAGTTCTTTATACCATATACTTTCATGTCCCAAAAGACCAGAATTTTTCTCGCAAATTAAGTGGCCAAAACAGCCCTTTTAAATATCTGGGCAGTAGCTTTTTGCTATTTTGCAACTTTTGACTCCTTTACGAAAATCAGTCCACATGAAAATTGATAAAAGTTTAAAGTTAAGGGTAATATGTGAAAATTTTTCAAAGTAAGCAAGTTGTCATAAAATAACCGGTAGTAAAAGTAAAGTAATACGTGTGGTTGCATAGTAGCACACAGTATTAATTATTGATGCTTACGTGAGAAATCACTCAGTTATACTCAATTATTGCTACAGTAATTACTGCATCATATCTCTCATATTATTGATTCAATTGTTGTCACAGTATCATCTGTATAATATGTTATATTATTAAATTAATAATTGAGACGACAAAGTTATTCATATTATTATTTACAATATTGACAATGTCTAAAAGTTCTGTCAAGGAGAGGTTTGGTCACCTAATTGAGCGCCAATAAGGAGAAATCCTTATCGGAAAGCCCCCTCTTTACTGGGAACGACCTAGTTGTTAAATTTTGTGAGTTATAATATTAATGATGAATAAGTTCATGTTGATTAAAGATGAAATTGATAGTTCCACTGTGTTGGGATTATTGGTGTTAGTGAAAAATCGACATTTATTTCGATGATAATTAATGTCTGGAAGTTATATTGACCAATCGGGTAATTAATCGAATAAATGAGCAATTAATTGCTATTAATTCACATGCTTATAACTATGTGTTCACATGTGTGTACTATTGATTCACATGATTTACTATTAGGGGAGTTGTGCAAGATTGATAATACTTAGATGACTAAATTAAAAATAGAGGTATAGTTGAAGGTACTATAATGTAATTAATATTTTCACATGTTTGGAACTATTGAGTCACATGATTTACTATTGATTCACATGATTTACTATTAGGGTAGGTGGTGCAAGTTTTATAATACTTGCAGGACTAAATTAAAAATGAAGAAAAAGAGGGAGGTATTATACTGTAATATTTCGAGCCCCAAAATGTGCAATTATTGAAACTATATTTTCCTATAAATAGAAGCTCATTCCTTCATTATTTCTCACCAATTCACTAAAGCTATAGAGCAATTATTATAGAGAGAAATTATAGAGGGAAAGAAGAAGAGAAGTCTGCTACCTCACTATTCTAGTATCTAGTTTCTTCTAAGGTAAGGGGTATTATTCTCTCGTATTCATGAAGAAAGTTATTTTTCTTTCAATACTCGTAAGGGTCGTTATTCCATTCTTTATTATTATGTTGGAATAACCTGTCTATGCGAAGTACCGCATACATGGTAAAATTCTTCTGTTATTCCATTCTTTATTATTCTGTTGGAATAACTCGTCATGCATTTGGCCTATCGCATGCTCGGTGAATTTCATTGGAATAACCCGATCATGCGGTCTATCGCATGCCGGTGAATTTTGTTGTTATTCCATTCTTTATTATTTTGTTGAAATATCACATGCATGCGGATTACGCATGACTGGTTCCATTCTTTATTATTCGATTGGGAATAACACATGCATGCAAGGTCTATCGCATGCATGGTGAATTCTTATGTTATTCCATTCTTTATTATTCTGTTGGAATAAACTATCTATGCGGACTACCGCATGCATGGTGAATGACCCTTCGTATTTATTAAATTATGGAAATGATCTGTCTACGTGGATTACCGCATGGCGGGTGAAAATTCATTTTCAGTTTCGTAATTTTTCTGACCCTCAAAAATTATAAAAAAAATTTAAAACGATAATTTTATGAGTTTTCTAGACTGTGTCCAAAAATGACGATTTTTGGATGTATAGATTAGGAATTATGAATTTTATGGGAAAAACCATTTTAAAAGTAAACCCTTATAACTCCTTGTGGTTAACTCCAAAATTGGTGAACTTTTTATTAGAAGTACATGTATATCACAGGAGTATACCCTATAAATTTCAGAATTTTTGGACAAAAGTACAGTTTATGATAAATGTCTAAATATTCGATATTTTTGGCCATATAAAAAATAGTAAATGAATTTTAAAAATTCTGAGAAAAATATCTGTTCAATATGGGACTATATTCTGCTAAATCCCTAAAAAGAAAACTTTTTGGGACAGATTTGTTATTTTTGATGAAAATGGTTTAGTTACGAATATATGAATTAAATAAGTTATGTGAAGTTGAAAAATTGGTAAATAGGATTTTATGGTTTGAAAATCCTATATAAGGTATATGCAGATTTTTGATGAGAGTTTTTGTTATTGGTGATGAAATTTTATGAGTTTGGCATTTTAGGATGATTAAATACATTAATTAGTAAAGTGTAAATAATTAAAATAAATTATTTATAAGTTTAAGAAATGATTAAAATATTGTGGTAATATTAATAATATTAGATTATTAAGTGATTTATAACATTTGGATTAAGGTTTTATAAATATTGATATGGATTTTATTGTGAAACTTTATCTTTTGTGCCGAGGTTTCTATTCACGTATACTATATTATTCACGTATACGGCACTATTCATGTATATGACACTATTTGCGTATATGACATTATTTATGTATACAATACTATGTACGAATACGGAGTACTTTTTACGGGTTACTATTCATGAGTTACTATTCACGAGTTATTATTCATGAGTTACTATTCATGGGGTACTATTTACCCGAAAAATATATTTCTTTTCTGTCCAAATCATTTTTGGTACATGAATATTATTCTTGAATTTTACTCCACAAAGCAGTATCATGTTGACAATTTGGATATTTTTAAACTCTGGATAAATTTAAAGTCTTTAATATTTATCCTTGATTTCGTTTAATTAATGCCTATATCATTGTCATCATCCTCATGCTTATATTGTGATGAAAGTCATCTTTGGCTTACGTGCATAGATGGACTGTTGATTATTGGTTTTATAGTTGTATATTTTTGGCTTACGTGCAAAGATGGACTGTTGATTATTGGTTTTATAGTTATATATCTTTGGCTTACGTGCAAAGATGGATAGGTGTATGACATGATCATAACCACTGGTGATAATAACAAATATCCTTGGCCCGTAGTGCATGGATAATTCGATGATGTGATTGGCAGGATCATGACCTTTAGTTAACAGTTGAATGTCTTTGGCCGTAGTGCACTGACATACAATTGATTGGTATGATCACGACCATTGGTTTTATAGTTGAATATCTTTGGCCCGTAGTGTAAAGGTAGACAATTGATTGGTATGATCATTGTTATTACATTTGAATATCTTTAGCCTTTGGGGTAAGGATATTGAGTAAACGTTTTATTAAGCCTTTGTGGCAAGAAGAAACTGTTGATTTACATGATTATAAATATGAATTGTCGATTTAACTATAATCTTTGGTGGTTCAGGTGAAGATAGGTGATGAGAGTTCTTTTGTCTTAAGTATAACAAAGAACTGTTGATGAGTATTTCAGGAATGAAATATTAAAGATGAACTTTTAATTTAGAGGAGATAGTAGACATTATGTTCTACTTGACTCTTCTAATGGATTGCTTGTTCCGCTGCAGTTAAACTTGATGTTTATTGTATTCTATCAGTTTAACACTATTGAAGGCTAAGGACAATTTATTCTGCATTATCTTAGTCATAATATTTCTTCTTTGGGCTAGTTAAGGCCACCCTTTTCTTTCACTTTATTCTCTTGGGAAAATTAGAATATAGCTGGGACGAGTCGGGGAATGGAGTGATGGTCCGAGATGGTGGCTATAGTAGTTCTCACTACTTAGTGTGATAATAAGTGTAATGAGGACTGAATTTAAGTTTGTATACTGTCTATGAGGCAATATTCATGTAAATTCTCAGCTATGTTTTGTCGTATTTTGCACGATAGTTGTATAATTAAGTTTGTAGTTGATTTCTATAGTGTGATATCTGGCGACTCAAGATGGGTGATGTATACCTGTTTTGGGGGTGGCACATCCTCCCCATACAGGTAATGCCTCTAGATTGTAGGCGCAAAAATGACTGCTGCCAACTATAGATCATGATTGGGATAATTTCTCTCATATTCTTTGAGTTGCCGTGATGCATAGGCTATGACTTTCCCATGTTGCATGAGAACACATCCTAACCCTCTACCTGAAGCATCACTGTAGATGAAAAATCCCTCCGAACTAGATGGTATTGTCAGAACAGATGCTAAAATGAGTCTTCTCTTGAGTTCTTGAAAACTCTTGTCACATTCCTCGCTCCAACCAAATTTTTATCTTTTCGAGTCAGCTGAGTTAATGGAGTAGCGATTCGAGAAAATCCTTCCATGAATCTCCGATAATAACCAGCTAAGCCCAAAAAGCTATGTACTTCGGTTACTGACTTAGGTTTCTCCCAACTTTGTATTGCTTCAATCTTCGCTGGGTCAACAGATATTTTGTGATTTGATATCACGTGTCCAAGGAATGCTACTTCCTCAAGTTAGAACTCGCATTTCTTCAACTTGGCATAAAGCTTGTTTTCACGAAGCTTTTGGAGTATCAGCCTCAAGTATTGCTCATGATCTTCACGGCTTTTGGAGTAAATGAGGATGTCATCAATAAAGACGACCACAAAATAATCCAAATATTCCTTGAATACTCGGTTCATCATATCCATGAAGGCTGCATGAGCGTTAGTCAATCCAAAAGACTTGACTAGGAATTCGTAATGCCCGTACCGAGTTCTGAAAGTAGTCTTTGGAATGTCATCAGTTTTAATCTTTAACTAATGATATCTGGAATGAAGATCGATCTTTGAAAGGAATTTGGCGCCTTGCAATTGGTCAAACAGGTCATTAATGCGAGGTAACAGATACCTATTTTTTATGGTGACATGATTCAACTCCCGATAGTCAATAAAAAGTCGCATACTTCCATCTTTCTTATTTACGAATAGAACAGGAGCACCCCAAGGAGACGTACTAGGATGAATAAAATCGATGTCTAACAATTCCTGCAGTTAGGTTTTTAACTCCTGAAGTTTAATAGGAGCCATTCGATATGGGGCTTTGGAAATGGGTTTTGTACCGGGTTCAAAGTCGGTATAAAATTCGATTTCACGCTCTGGGGGTAGGGTAGAAAGTTCTTCAGGGATTACATCAGCAAATTTATTAATAATAGAAATATCATTCAAATCTGACGTATTTTTGTTTAAATCCGTGACATGGGCTAAGAAATCTTGACATCCATTTTTCAATAAACGAATGGCTTTATGGCTTGATATGACAGTGATTGACTTTAGTGATTTGGTTGCTTGAATTCATATAATAGGTTGGTTAGGAATATGAAAGCTAACAACCTTACGAAAATAAATAATTTTAACATGATGAGTAGTTAATCAATCAATTCTTAAAATCACATTGAATGCAAGTATTTTCGAAGAGATAAGATCGACAGGTAATGTGCGGTTGCCAATTTGAATCAAATAAAACTTATAAAAAGTGGATGTAATGAAGGTTTCTCCCAATGGAGTTTTAACGAATAAGTCAAAGTCTATTTTCTCCGGAATTAAATTTAAACATTGAGCGCAAGTAGGAGAAATAAAAGAATGGGTAGAACCGGTATCAAATAAGGTATAAAGTTTGCAAGAGTTTATGATTAGCTTACCCGTGATAACCTCGTTTGGGTTCCTCACTTTTTAGGAGGTCACAACAAATGCTCTCCCTTGAACTACCGGCTTGGACTTGTTTAGGACGACCTTTGGTGTCTCCATCCCCACTGGACTTGACTTCACTGAAAGACAATATCGGGCTAGTTGACCTTCTCTTCCGTAATTATAACACACTTTAGATTGCTGCGTATAGTTTGGACTGATGTGTCCCTCCCCTCCGCATTTGTAACATACGATCGGCCGTCGTTCTCCTTCCTTAACAACAGGTGTTGGTGCTGACGTCTTTCCATTATTATTGAGTCTCATCTTCTTAAAATTTCCACTTCTATTATCTTAGCCATGATTACCACTGAAGTGGTTACCATTTATGGCATGTTGATTCCATCAATGTTAGTTGTAACCGCTTCGATGACTGCTACCACTAGTATTATCGATATGCCAGCTACTCTCTCTTGGTTGGTTAACTCATTATCGCGCTTCAATAACTGAGCTCTATTCACAACATCTTAATACAAGCAAAGTTTATGAGAAATAAGGTATTGACGTATTTCGGGTTTCAAACCTCGCAGAAACATTCGCGTCATTCTCTCCTCATTATCAACCAAATGGAATGCAAACCGGAACAACTCGGTAAACTTAGCCTCGTACTGTGACACGATCATATTGTTTTGTTCTAGCTTGATAAATTCTACCTCCTTCATGTGACGAATACTTTTGGGAAAGTACTTGTCGTTGAACAATTCTTGGAACTTCTCCCAAGACATCTTCAGTGCGGTAGGCTGAGTACATTTTACAGATTTCCAATAGTAATCTGTCTCTCCTCGAAACATGAAGGTGGAAAAGGGAACCTTTTGCTCCTTAGAGCATCCCAAGACATCAAATATCTTGGTGATCTGCTTTATCCACGTCTCTGCCCTAAGTGGTTCTAGCTTTCCCAAAAACTCTGGTGGTCCCAGCTCCTTAAACTTCTTAGTGGTGACCATCTATGAGTTGCCAGTGTTTCCACCTAGATTTTGCACAGGAGTCTCTCTCGCCTGATGTTGTATGAATTATAGAAAGCCTCTGAACATTCCATCGTTCACCATTTGGTCAGTGTTGTTGTTTACCTGACGATTATTTCCTTCCTGATGCACGTTATCCTGAGTATTGATCAGCGGTGACTCAACGGTCTCATGTGCTCCATTGCTTAACTCGACATTTTCTAATGCCATTTTCAAACACTGCCAGAAAACAAGGGTTAATTGACATGCCACATATTATCCCTATATTCTGACCGACCAATTAAATAACAAATAAACTTAGGTAGGTCATACTGGTGAAGGATTTACCCGTCTCTCCTCTCCTAGTTCTAGTATCACATCTCAGTGTTGGGTAAAATCTAATTACGAACAACACGCAAGTATACGTGATCAACAAGTAATATAGAAGTAAGTAGAGTATCATTTCCACAGAGATTAGCAAGAAATTAACCCTCACAATTATCAGCTTCCCATTAATCCAAATTTTATTAAACTATCCAAATTAAGAATTATAATTATAAAAACTAAATATATTAAAATACTAAAATTACCAAACAATCAACAAATCCTAAAAACTGAAATTTTCAAACAAATATTGAAGAATTAGGCTTACAACTTCACTCAAGGTATCACACTGATTATTACCCTTTATTCCAGTTAAATTCACTATCCCAGTTTATTAATCAAAAACATGCAAGTAAAACTAGCCATTTCTCGATGCACTAATACCATATTAACTTAAATCCACTAATTAGATATAATTAAGTTAAACCCCTTAATTAACTAACTCACTGTATCTCTATCTGAATTACAATTAAAAAAGGTTTAAGTTCAAGTTCTCAATCCGATTACATGCGATGCTAGGCATATCTCTACCCTAACATAAATCAAGCTTCCATTCAATTACAGAAATCAAGAACACACGCTATATTAACTAAGTCTAGACTTATATTTCCTCTCTCGATTCCATAAAAGTCCACATAGAATTGGTGATTAAGCAATCCATAGATTCAAGCACAAATCAATATAGATAAACTAAAAGATAGATTATTAAACTGAAAACCAAAGATTACATAATCATCTTTCCACCCAAATATCCGTTATAAGCCTAAAAAGTAATTTAGTTCATCATCGATGAATTAAAAACTAATTTAATTAAAGTAAACATCGTCCCAATTATAAATAATAAACTAATGAAAAAGAATGATTCCAGAACCACTCTTCTCTCTAGCCTCTATCTGCAATTATTGTGAAATCTCCTTCAAAATCTTCCTCCAATGTTCTTGCTCCAAATTAGCTTCAATAGATGTTAATTGCTTGTATGATGATTCAATCTTGTTGTTTGTTGTTATATTATATGCTAAGACACGTATTCTGACTCTAATTCCACGCATAACTGAGTTTCATGTCATTCGAAACACTTGCCTCCACGTTTCTTGCAGCAGTTCAAAATGCTCAGGACACTAGATTTCCGTGCATCACCAAATGGAGAGTTTTATAATGGTAAACGCCGTGATGGCCAATAGTCTGTTAATTCTCTTGCACCCCTCGCCCCAGCGGGGGTTTTATACATAGAAAGCCTGCCTCGTCGGGCTACCATTCTGTTATTTGTCCACTTTAGCTCCTGAACTTGTCAAATTTCACTATAATTCCACCCTTTAAGTCCAATTGCCAATCCACTACACCTAAACACAAAACAACACTAAAAAAGTAAAAACGAAACCTAAAAACATAGAATTAACACAATTTAAGCTTGAATTAGAGGCCGATTTATAGGTAAAAAACCCACTCATCACTCAGCTAGGGATCATATCCCTAAGCTTTGATACCAACTGTGACGCCCCCAAAATAGGTATACATCACCCATTCTTAGTCGCCAAATACATGGTACAAAAATTTAAATAAAAACTTCATTTATACAATACGATAAAAGCGTAGCTGAGAGTTTTTACATGAATATTGTCTCATAGACAATATCCAAACTTAAATGGAGATATCATTACATTTATTATCACACTATTTCATAGAATAGTGAGGACTACTATAGCCACCATCCTGGACCATCACTCCATTCCTCAACTCGTCCCAACTATATTCTCATTTCCTAAAGAGAACAATGAAGGCAAAAGGGTGAGCTCAACTAGCCCAGTAAGAAATATTATGACTAAGATAATGCAGAATAAATTATTGTTAGCCTTCAACAGTGTTAAACTGATAGAATACAATAGACAACAAGTTTAACTGCAGTGGAACAAACAATCCATTGGAAGAGTCAAGTAGAGCATGATATGTGAGACCCAAATTTTGTGAATAAAGATTTAAATTTCTCGAAATATTTTTTTTAATATTATGGTGTGGATTTGATATAATGTTATAAGTTGTGGGTGATATTTACAAATTTTGCAAAGTATGCAAGTTGTTATAAAATATTCGTTTGGTCGGGAAATATTTTTTTTGTCAGGAATATCCGTACGACGGCATAATCATTGGTGGACCCCACAACGGAAGTACGATCGTAGTTAGAAAACGAAAAAAATATTTTATGAAAATAACGGCGGAGGTTTTACCGTTAATAATGTTGAACTACCCGATATTAAAAGTACAGTATTACGCGTGGTTGCATAGTGGCACACGGTATTGGTTATTGATGCTTACGTGATAAGTCACTCAGTTATACTCAATTATTGCTACAGTAATTGCTGCATCATATCTCTCATATTATTGATTCGATTATTGCCACAATATCATTATATGATATATTATTAAATCAATAATTGAGACGACAAAGTTATTCATATTATTAAATTACAATATTTACAATGTCTAGAAGTTCTGCCAAGGAGAGGTTTGGTCACTTAATTGCGCGTCAATAGGAAGAAATCCTTATTGGAAAGCCCCCTCTTTCCTGGGAACGACCTGGTTGTTAAATATTGTTAGTTATAATATTAATGATGAATAAGTTCGTGTTGATTAAAGATGAATTTGATAGTTCCATTGTGTTGGGATTATTTGTGTTAGTAGAAATCGATATTTATTTCTATAATAATTGATGTCTGGAGATTATATTGTTCAATCGGGTATTCAGGGCACTTTTCATGTCGGAGTACTATTCATGAGTTACTATTCACGAGTTACTATTGAGTCACATTCACTTACTATTAGGGGAGTTGGTGCAAGATTGATGATACTTGCATGACTAAGTTAAAAATGGAGGTATAGATGGATGTACTATACTGTAATTAATTTTTTCACATGTTTAGAACTATTGATTCACATGATTTACTATTAAGGGAGGTGGTGCAACTTTGATAATACTTGGATGTCTGAATTAAAAATGAAAGAAAAGTTGGAGGTATTGTACTGTAATTTTTTGAACCCCAAAACGTACAATTATCGAAACTATATTTTCCTATAAATAGAAGCTCATTCTTCCTTCATTTCTCACCAATTCACAAAAGCTTTAGAGCCATTATTATAGAGAGAAATTATAGAGAGAAAGAAGAGAAGTCTTCTACCTCACTATTCCAGTATCCAGTCTTCTTTTGAGGTAAGGGATATTATTTGTTGTACTTGTAAGGGGTATTATTCTTTCGTATTCATGAAGAGGATTATTTCTTTCAATACCCGTAAGATTTTTTATTCCATTCTTTATTATTATGTTGGAATAACCTGTTTATGCGAAGTACCGCATACATGGTGAAATTCTTCTCTTATTCCATTCTTTGTTATTTTGTTGGAATAACCTGTTTATGCGAGTACCGCATACATGGTGAAATTCTTCTATTATTCCGTTCTTTATTATTCTGTCGGAATATCCGTCTGTAATGCGCTTTCTGTGGGACTCGGGTTCCATTATTTATTATTCATTGGAATAACTTTTATGCATACGGTTTATCACATGTATGGTTATTTCATTTGTTATTCCATTCTTTATTATTCTCGCCGGAATATCTCGTCTGCATGCGTTACGCCTGGGACTGGTTCCATTATTTATTATTCATTTGGAATAACTCGTATGCATGCGGTTTATTGCATGCATGATGATTTTCATTGTTATTCCATTCTTTATTATTCGTCAAAATATCTTATGCATGCGTTACGGGACCGGGTTCCATTATTTATTATTACATTGGGAATAACCTTTTCATGCGATCTATCGCATACGCATGATGAATCCTTTTGTTATTCCATTCTTTATTATTATGTTGGAATAACCTGCCTGTGTGGATTACCACATGCATGGTGAATGATCCTTTGTATTCATTCCTTATTAAATTGTGGAAATAATCTGTTTACATTGATTATGATGAGAGTCATAATAAAAGTATTGGACAGATGAAAATCATGGGTATATGAAGTATTAGTAAGTGTTATGATGAGTTATGTTGGTTATTATGAGAAAAATGAAAGTTTCCTAGAAATCACAAAGGGTTGAAAATCAGATTTTGGTGAAAATGGAACATGAAATTTAATTGACCATATCTCCTATTATATTTTGAATTTTTGAGTGTGGTCAAGTTCTAGAGTTAGATCTATGAGTTTTGTAGCATCTCCAAGTGGAATCACTTGAAAAGGTGTTGTAGATTTTTGTGTGGACTGTCCTTAGCAAAAGAGTCTAAAGCTGCAAAAGAGGAAAATGTTACTGCCCAGAAACTTTAAGGGGCTGTTTCGGCCACTTAATTTGTGAGAAAAATTATGGACTTTTGGGAAATAAAAGTATATGGTATAAGGTACCTCATGTCCAAAAATGAACTCATTCTGACTTAAAATGAGCAAGTTATGACCATTTCAATATTTAGGTTTTTTAATTTAAAAAACGCTATAATCAAGTTCTATAACCTCATGACCATGAAATTTAAAGCGGAAGATCACGTTAACATATGTAAGATCCCGCCAAGATTTGGGAATTTCGGAGTTAAACTTGAGGTAGCTAATTTCTTAAGGAATTAATTAGAAATTGATTTTGAAAAATAGTAAATAAATTTTAAAAAATTCTGAGAAAAATATATGTTCACTATTCTCTTCAGGAAATGAGAATATAGTTGGGATGAGTCGGGGAAAGGAGTGACGGTCCAGATGATAACATTAGTAGTCCTCACTATTCTGTTAAATAATGTGACAATAAATGCAATGAGGACTCCTTTGAGTGTGGATATTGTCTAGATGACAATATTCCTATTAAAACTCTCAGTTTATGTATTGTCGTATATTACACGACGGTTGTATAATTAAGTTTGTATTTGTATTTTGTACCATGTATTTGACGACTCAAGATGGGTGATGTATTCCTGTTTTGGGGGCGTCACATGATATCTACTATCTTCTATGATTTAAAAGTTTATCATCAATTTTATCACTGAGACTCAACTTAATAAATAATCCACATCACTGAATTATCCATGCACTATGGGCCAAGGATATTCATTAGTATCACATCCATGAATTATTCATGCACTACAGCCAAGGATAATCGTGTTATCACCAATGATCATAATCATGCCAACAACTGTCCATCAATGCACTACGGGCCAATGAGGACTTTTAGCACATCATTTGTAACATTACAGGTCATGATTATACCAAATAATCCCTAGTCATAATCATACCAATTAACAATCCATCTATGCACTACAGGCCAAAGATGACTTTCATCACAATATAAGCATGAGAATGATGAGAATGATAAAAGAATTCAATTAAATGAGAGTAAAGGATAAATTTTTAAGATTTATAATTCAATTTATCCAGAATTCAATAATGTCCAAATTGTCAACATGATACTACTTTGTGGAGTAAAATTCAAGAATAATATTGTATCAAAAATGATTTAGACCGAAAAGAAATTAATTTCTATCATGAATAGTACCCCGGGTGAATAGTACCCAAGTGAATAGTACCCCATGAATAGTACTTTGGGAATAGTACCCCGTGAATAGTACCCCAGCATGAAAAGATTAAAAATTATCAAGAATGCTCAGAATAATATTTCTATGAAAAGATAATAGATGAAACACAAATTTCAAGGATATTCTACTAATTTCATGGAGTATGGAAGCAATACTTTAACAAAATGAGTGTAGAATTCAAAATCAGAAACGAAATAATATTACTTACATACTATAGAATATGGAAGAAAATATTATTTTTTACGAATATTGAATAAAAATAATATCCCTTACCTTAAAAATAGAGTACTTCTGACTGGTAAGGTGAGGATATTCTTGAAGAAAACTTGAACTGTTTTCTACATTCAAAGCTTCCTTAAACTCTAAAGAAATACACTCAATATTATAGAAGAAGAATTCTCTGATTCTGGTCTGATTTTCAATTCTAAACTAAGCATCCTATTTATAGGAGAATGGAAGGATACTATTTATGAAAAATCACGAACTGCACAGTGGGGAAAAAAATTTAACGGGCGTTCGATGTCTGAATTCACATAATTTACTATGCAAACACTATGCATAATTAAATAAAATATATTCTATTTTTCATAAAAAAACAAAAACTTATTATATATATATATAACTCCCTCAATTTCATGTTTCCTCCCCTCATTTCCCTACACACACACACACACACACACACACACACACACATATATATATATATATATATATATATATATATATATATATATATATATATTTAACACTTATATATAAAACAAAATTGAGATAACTTTCTCACTGGAGATAGTTTTGACAAATGGATAAGTGGGGGTTCTATATAATAAGAAAACTTTACAACAAATACTTTATAAAAATCCCCTTCATATTTTTAACAACATTTATTCATTAATAATATAACTTGCAATATTAACAACCAGATCATTCCCAGTAAAGAGGGGGCTTTCGGATAAGGATTTGTCCCTATTGGCGCGCAATTAGGTGACCAAACCATTTTCCTCGACAGAACTTTCTTGACATTGTCAATAATCCAAATAATAATATGAATAACTTGTCATCTCAATTATTGATTTAATAATATAAAATATTTTAAAAATAATTAAATCAATAAAGTGAGATACTATGCAGCAATTACTGTGGCAATAATTTAATAAAACTGAGTGACTTCTCACGTAAGCATCAATAATCAATAACGTGTGCTACTATGCAACCACGCTTATTATTGTACTTTTATCACCCGATATTTCAACAGTTAACGGTAAAACTTCCGCCGTTATTTTTATAAAAAGATATTTCTATCGTTTTCGAATTTCGATAGTAATTTCGTTATGGGGTCCACCAATGATTGTGCCGTCGTACGAATTTCCCTGTTAAAATGAAAATTCCTCGACCAATCAAATATTTTATAACAACTTGCTTACTTTGCAAAATTTATAAATATTGTAATAAATCCACATCATAATATTCAGAATGATATTTAGAGAAAAATATTCTTTATTCATAAAAGTCAGGGTCTTACAGCTTGTCTCAAAGATAGCTTTCCTGTGCCATTCATCCACATACTCATTGACAATATAGCTTAGTATGGTATGTACTCCTTTGTTGACGACTTTGCTGGGTACCACCAAATCATGGTTGCTGAAGAGGACCGGGAGAAGACAACATTCATCACTCCTTGGGGAACCTTTTTTCTATAGACGGTTGTCATTCGGCCTCATCAATGCCTGAGCTACCTATCAGCGAGCCATAATGGATTTAATGCACAAAGAGATAGAAGTCTATGTGGATGACATCATTGTCAAGTCCCGAAGGGATGAAGACCACATAGACCATCTCAAAAAGCTCTTCAACCGCTTGCGCAAGTACAACTTGAAGCTAAATTCGGCCAAGTGCACCTTCGGCGTCAAGTCAGGCAAGTTGCTGGGATTCCTAGTGAGCCACAAAGGCATCGAGTTGGATCCTGTCAAAATTTAAGCCATTACTTAGATGCCCTTACCCTAGACAGAGAGGGAAATATGGGGATTCCTGGGAAGAATCAACTTCATCAACCGATTAATCTCCTAACTCACAGCAACCTGTGAACTCATCTTCAAGTTGTTAAGGAAGAACTCCTAAAACAAAACCAACGAAGATTATCAAAAAAGCATTCCTTTTCATCAAAGAGAAATTAGTCAAAGCTCTTGTCTTGGTACCTCCCAGGGATGACATTCCCCTATTTATGTGCCTGTCAATAAATGACAATGCCATGGGCTGCATGCTGGAACAAAAAGATGATAGAGTCCAAGAAAGAGCTATCTATTACCTCAATAAAAAATTTAATATCAGTGAGCACAAGTATAGCTTAATTGAAAAGACTTGTTTTACATTAGCCTGGGCTGCCATGAGATTACAACATTATCTCCATGGTCACACAACCCACCTCATATCCCTTATGGATCCGCTACAATATGTATTCAGCAAACCCATGTTGAATTATCAACTGTCCAAATGGCAGTTGATCCTCCAGCAATTCGACCTCATCTACGTGACCCAAAAGTTTATCAAATGTTAGGGAATTGCAGATCAACTGGCCGCAACACCATCAGGGGATTTCAAACCCGTAGACACATATTTTCCCTATGAAGCGGTAATGACAGTTCAACAACAGCATCAAGAGAATGCAGTCCAGCCATGGAGGATGTATTTTGATGGAGCTGTAAACATGGAAGGTGCTGATGTAGGACCAGTTCTGGTATCTATTTTAGGAGAGCAGTATCTCGTTGCTATCAAATTGAAGTTTGTCAGCACCAACAACATAGCTGAGTATGAAGATTGTATAATGGGGTTGAAACTAGCCCAATCCATGTGCGTCAAATGGTTAACTGTCTTTGGGGATTCTGAACTAGTAATCAAACAAACCATTGGGATCTATCAAACTAAGGAATTACATTTGCTGCCTTACCATCGACAAGTTATCCAGATGGCTTTGGAGTTTGAAGAAATATCCTTCCTCCACATTCCTCGGAACAGGAATGACTTTGCTGATGCACTAGCAACTTTGGCCTCCTTGATCAACATAATTAAGAAAGGAAGCATTCCAAGTATTACCTTTGCCAGCTAAAAGGCCCCAGCCTATGGGAATTACATCGGAGAAGTATTAGATGAACTGGCTCCCATCCAACAACCCTGGTATCACTCCATCAAGGAGTATCTGGGAGATGGATCTACGTCCACTAGGGCGAGTCAAGCTGAAAGAAAGCGGATCCATAGAATGGCCATGAAATTCTATCTGAGTGGAGACGCACTCTACAAAAGAGATGTGGGACTAGGCCTTCTAAGATTCTTAGACAAAGAGCAAGTTCAAAGTCTCATGGATGAAATCCATGGTTGAGTATCCGGCCCACATATAAGCGGTCCTCTACTTAGCAAGAAGATCATAAGAACATTGCATTACTGGCTCTCTCTCAAAGTAGACTGTGATGATCACGTCAAGAGATGTTATCATTACCAAATTGATGGAAATGTTATCCACGCCCCTCCAAGGGAGCTCCACAATATGAGTTCACCCTAGCCCTTCTCAATCTGGGGAATGAACGTGATCGGGCCAATGAAGCCCAAAGCCAACAATGATCATCGGTTTATCTTCACCATGATTGACTACTTCACCAAATGGGTAGAGACAACCTCTTCCCCCAAAGTTACCCAAGATGTGATCATTGCTTTCATAAGAAATAATGTCATTTTTCGATACGGATAACAAAAGGTGATTATGTCAGACAATGCCACAAACCCCAATAACCAAATGATGGAGGAATTATACAGTAAATTCTACATCAAGTATCTCAACTCTGCCATCTATCGTCCAAAGATGAATGATGCTGTTGAAGCGGCTAATAAGAATATCAAAAAGATCATGCAAAAGATGTCCGCCAATCACAAAGGATGGCTTGACTTGTTGCCTTTGACTCTATTAGCCTATATAACGTCAATGCACACTTCCATTGGGGCAACCCCCTACTTATTAACCTATGGCATGGAAGCAGTGCTCCGCATAAAGGTGGAAATGGAATCCCTGAGAGTATTGATAGATGCTCAGATAGAAGAAGATACAAGATCAGTACCATCAATTATCTTTGATAGATGAAAGGCAGACCAACAAAGGATCTCTTGATCCTACAACAAGAAAGTTCAGCTACGGCAGTTCAAAGAAAATGTCTTGGTCTTGAAGAATGTCCTTGATAACAAAGATCAATCTAAAGGAAAATTCCCCCCAAACTGGGAAGGCTCGTTTGTTATCAAGGAGGTATTGATAGGAGGAGCCCTCATATTGCAAGAAAGGGATGGCGAAGAATTTCCCTAACTCATCAACTCAGACACCGTTAAACTGTATTATGTCTAAAGTTACTTGCAAACCAGTATCCTGGTCCTAGATAATCAATTCATCAGTCAATTCAGGTTTTCAAATCCTTTCTAACCACATCAGTTTGTCCTACCAGGGACGAACTACGCAGAATTGATCTCCTTCATACACGGGAGTACGTAGGCAACCTTCTATGGTGCGGTCTAAGCTTTCCAAAAAATAAAACAAAAACCCCTTTTCAACCTTTTCACGCTAGGTTGGAACTACGCAGACCTGATCTCCCCTCATCAATGGGAGTAAGTAGGCAGTCATTTATTGTGCGGTCTCACCCCTACGAAAACACAAAATCCTATCAACAGTATTGGGATCATCCTTCAACGTTCAAACCAAACCATAAGAGATGGAATTACCTGATCTCCATAATACACGGGAATACATCAGCGACCATCTGTAGGGAAGTTAAACCACACCACATCGGCTTACACCATAGGGATGGAACTACCTGGTCTCCCCGCATAAATGGGAGAAAAATTGGCAACCATCTAAGCCGCGGTTGAATCCTCAAGGAGAAACACCAATCCATAAGAGATATAATTACCTGGTCTCCTCCATACACAGGAGTACCGGCGACCATCTGTGGTGCGGTCAACCTCAAAGAGGAAAACCAAAATCCTCTCCGTAACTACATTCAGAAACCAGTCCCAAGACACCAAAGGGTAGGGGAATACAATGATCAATGATCCATTTTGAAAGATCCCGAGACATCTTAATGTCCATCCGTTAAGGAGGAATTCAAAATACATCGTGATCACAAGTCCTGGAAATCAAGCAACTATCAAGCAAGTAATAAGGCATATCTAAAAAGGGAAGTGGATCAAAACATAATTCATTGCCATATAATATTGTTTAATATATAAATTGTGTCCTGTACATGACAAAAATGGCTAACTTACTCTATGTAGTAAAATCAAAGCTAATCTATAAAACAGTGGATACGCAAGGCATCAAGTCCAACATGGCATCCCTCTTAGTAGATGGAGGTAAATCTATGAGCTCCTGCCCTAGGGTATCCACACGAGCCAAGAGATCTACGACCATCAGAATGGTGCTACTGTGCTCATCAATAAATGCACTCATTTCTGCAATAATGTCAGCAATATGAGATATCAATGCAGTACTATCTGTAGTGGCAGCATCTTAGGTAGCTTGATCCTCATCCCACTCAACAATAGCTGCATCCCTAGATGATCGAGCCTCATCCTGCTTAACAACATCAGTAAACCTGTGAGCTAGAGCATTATCTCTCTCAACCAAAGAGGCATCTCTAGCGGAAAGAACTGTCAACATCAAGGCCCTAGCCTTATCCCTCTCAAACATTATCAGATGTAAACTCTGTTCTAAATACTCTGCAAAATGTGGAGCCACAGTAGTGGGAATACTTGGGGAATCAACCAGAGCTCCAGACAAACCAGTAAATAACTCATCATCGGATGGAGAATCAGGGTACTCCATAGGCTCCCAATCATCAGAATCAATACCCAGCTCTGAGGATAAAACCCTAGCCGATGCAATCTCTGTCTTTAACCATGCATAATACTCTAGAGAGCAACTTGGATGGCTAGTCAAAAAGTCAGCCCTTTTGCGATGAGTCCAACAGTCATAAATCCTGGAAAAATCCTCTGCTGATAGAAGCCGAGATGCCAAATGCTGACCCAATACTGTAATAACCCGGGATTTCGAATATTTTGAATTTTACGAATAATTTTTCTTATTTAATATTAAAATTGACTGTTAATATTGTACTGTGTATCTGTGATACGAGTTTTGAGAAGTGGTCAATTTGTGTATTGACTGATAAATAAGAGTAGAGTTGTGCATAACAACTTTAGAAACCCTAACCCTAATTCTGGATAGGGATTCGATAGAAAATATAATTAAAATAGATATATTGATGGGTAAGTTTTTGTACTATATTAAGTTATTGATCAATGATTGATCGGATAAGGTTTAAAATTTGTAAACCCTAATAAGGGATTAGAAACCCTAATCTCAGATTTAAAAAACCTAATATACAGTTAGAATCCCTAAACAAATGTCGGGAAACCCTAATTATATATTTGGGAATCCTAAACCCTAATTAAGAAACCCTAATCCTAATTAGTAAGCCCTAATGTGAATATTAAACTTTAATGTGATTAGAAAACCTTAATATAATTAGTAAACCCTAATTATAGTTTAAAAATCTTAATTTTCTATTTTAAAACCCTAAATAGAAAATTCTAGAAATTTAAAGTTATAAAACCTAAGGATTAGAACCATAAGGTTAAAACCTAAGGGTTAAAACCTAAGGGTTTGGAAAATGTCAAGTATGCCATTAAAAATATAAGGAGAATGACTAAAATGCCCTTTTCACAATTTTTTGTAAGTAACTTGTAAAATGGCCAAAATCTTTAGTTGTTCACCAAACTTTGACTTTCTTTGTGACTAATTTATCAGCAATTCAGCCTCCTTTTGACACATGGTAGCAAATTCATTGCATCTAATTTTTATAAGTGTTAAAGAGAGAGAAAGGTTGCCAAAATTGATCATTTGTTGTCCAAGCTCTCAACAACTCTCTCTCTCACTAAACCTCTAAACTTCTTAAGTTTTTCAGTCACATTATAGCCCTCTAAAACATCTAGATCAGATTGGTAGAGCAAAGATCAAAGCTTGAACTAGAAAGGTATAAACCCTAGACTCACTTTTGATCTTGTATGCTAACTTCAAGTTGGTGTTTATGTGTTTATATTTGTGTTAGAAGTTGTTTTATGATGATCTATGATGATCCATCATGGATCCATAGCATCAAATGGCTTTAAAAGTGATGATTTTCAAAACTGTCCAAGAACATGATTTGTGGTCTGACAAGCTAATGTCAGGAGCCATAAATTCTTGTTTGTTTATGATTTGTGTTGTTTTAAGCTTTGGATTTGTAGTATACCAGGATTACTTTGATCCGGAAGAGGAATTCAAGCTATTCGATTTCAAGATTTCAAGATATAATCGGTTAAATTCGGTTGACCGACCATAACCGAGTAAAATTCTGGGTAACCCAGAAAGTATGAACAACGTCTGACAACATTTTTAAGCTCCTTGATCTGTCAGTTGTTTAAGTGTTTTGATGTTGTTGTTATATTCAGATTGTAACATGTAATGTGGACTATAGATTCTGGCATTTAGATACCTTAAATCATCAACTGATCGAATGTAGTGGACGGTCAAACTTGACCATCTGATCACGTTTTGCATTTCTGAAAAAACCCAGAAACAGTTTGAACAAAATTTTTGACAAGGTTTGACCGTGTCATAACCTGTGACTCTGTTGTTGTTGGACTGCGATCTTGATATGTCGTTAGTCCTTGTCATGTATACTACATGTATGAACCATAAAACCACCAAAATAATGACCAGAACTCCGATTAATTTGAACTTGAAAGTGTCCACTCGGACTGCCTGGGTTTCTGGAAAACCCAGGAACCGTCTGACACGGACTTTGAAGGCACATATCTTCCTAGTATGTTGTTCTATGACCTATCTGATTGTGGGAAAAATGTAATATTACATTAGTACTATGAGTTATGAACATTAGTTGGCCCAGAAACATTTTGAGATGAGAATCATAAATGGCCAAACGAAAGCACCCTTGAGATCGGTTCGACGGTGTTCTTGAGGCTCAAGAACACCTAAGGCGACATAAAGCGTCGCTATACGCTATAGCGACGGATTATTTAATTTCTAATTTCTGATTTTCTAGAAATTAAATTAAAAATAGAAATAAATTCTAAAAAAATTACAAAAATGGTTTTAAAAATTCTTTTAAATTATGAAAAATAATTTTTGACTATTTGGGATATTTTTCATTAATATTCTTTTAAAATATATCGAGTTATAAAATGTAACTTTTAATATTTTTAGAGAATTTTCATTACTAATTTAATATTAATGATATTAGAATTATTTAATTATTGTATTAAATAAATAAGTTAAAAATGATTTTATTGATTTAAAAATTATTTTAAATAAGAATAAAGTGTTAGAAAATATTTTGAATTATAAAATATAACTTTCAATCTTTTTTGGAGAATTCTCATTAATAAATTAATATTAATGATATTAGATTTATTTAATTATTATATTAAATAAATAAATTAAAAATGATTTTATTGATTTAAAATCATTTAAAATGAGAAAATAATTTAAAAATATTTTAAGTTATAATTAATAACTTTTCATATTTTGATGATAATTTCATTAATATTTAAATATTAATGATGAAGGTTTAAAAATGATTTTAATTACTTTAAAAATCATTTAAGTAGAATATTGATGATTTAAAAATATTTTAAGTTATTAAGAATAACTTTAATATTTTGACAAGTATAACATTAATATTTTTATATTATTAAATATTAATGATGATAACATTATTTGATAATTAAATCATTTAAAAATGATTCAAGTGTTTGAAAAATTATTATAAATTATAATAATTATTTATAAATTATTAAAAGCTTCCGAAAAATATTATAAATGATAATTGTCTTATCTAAAATAATATTGAAGCTTAGAGACCTAGTTTAATTGACAATCAATATGTTAATTGTCGGATAGGGTGACCAGAACACCGAGAATAGATCGAAGTCCAACTAGACCAACCTAGTTAGACCTTATAAGTGTTTATATAGGTTATAAACACTGATGTGACTATATGGTAATGTGTCTAGGAGAAGTATTGACTGTAAATTACAGTATTGTGTGTTATGAATTATTGTGCTAATTGTAAGACCGATATTGTGATTATAGGTCTTTCAAACGCAGATAAGTATATTGTGTAGCAGTAATCAATGCGGAAGGCAGGTTTCCTTAACTCAACCTTGACTTATATTCATTAAACTATTATGGTGATTAATTATTGTTAATTAAACCACGTCCAAGAATTTATTGTTAATTATTCGCAGTTAGTGCATATTTAGTAATTCAAACTGAATTAGTAATTCTGAAAATATACTTAAAGAATAATTGTTATTGGATATTTAAATCTGTAGAAGCTATTATTGATAGTATAGATAATTCCTGTCTATTATTGAATTATATTCAGAGATGTCTTAGCTAATTATTCTGCTAGACGAACATTTATTAGAACTTGATAGGTTCGAGAAGAGAATTCAATTATTATTGACAGATTGCTGCCAATTATTTCGGCAAGATCGAGAAAGTTACTAAATATTGAAATTATAGTATTTCATTGTTAAATTAAATTTTGATTCTGAGACTAAGAAAAACAAGCTTTTATACAAAGGGAACATTTTATTGGTCGTATATTCAGCCTTTGCGCGCGTGTAAGTATTATGCATAATGTTAGTTCCTAGTAGGCACAATAGATCTAGAACGGGGGGGGGGATGAATAGATCCTTTTTCTTTTTAATACTTTTTTGGTTTATTTTGTATTGCTAATAATTTAGCATATGACAAACATAAGAATCTTTTCATGCACAACGGAATACATAAAAAGATCCTTTCACCGATATATTCATAATCGTACATACATTGTTCGTAGAGTTAGTTTAGTGGTAAGCAGTTAAAACATACATATCAGTTATAGCAGTTAATGTACGTAATGTAAATGACATAAAGTAAAAGACACAAGGGGTTTTAAGTGGTTCAGAGACTCAAGCTCCTAATCCACTCTTCTACTTTCAACTAACAGGATTTCCACTAAGGAAAGGCAAGACCGAATCACTAAGATTCCTTGAGGCCGTGACCTTGGAAACCTCTTTAGTTCCCTAGGAACTCTTCAAGCCCAGCAGGCTTGGAACTTCGTTTAGTCCCTCCAGCCAAGGACCCCTCAGGCCCTGGCTTCTTGTTGTTGCAGTTGTCATTGGTGTTGAGCTGCTAAGATGTCATTCAGCTTGAGCATCTTTTGTACTTAGCAGGTTGGTGTAGTCCTCTTTGCATTCTACTTCGGGTCTGGACCACATCTTTTCTGGTGAAGCTGATCTTCACTCTTTTCTACTCATCTTCATCTGATATCAGCTATGCACCATCACCATCTGGATTTTCTAAGTCTCTGAGCTTTTGGTAGACTTAGTCAGGCACTTAGCAATCCTTGAACCCTTCTTAAATGTTTTGCAAACATGATTCTACATTAGTTCTTTTTCAGCTTTTTGTTCATGGTGATCTGTAGAGTGGCTCTCTTGATCTTCTTTGTACTCTACCACTTTTCTGAATGATATCTCCTTGGCCTTCTCGGCTCTCAGCTTAGCTGCCTTCTTTAGTGGCATTCTCATCTTTGTTAAGTGAAGCTCTAATCTATTTAAGTCCTTCTTCAAAGATGCTTCACTTTCACCTATATAGTCTCACTGTCACTGAGACTTGTTCTCTTAATCTCTAGTGGAACTCGTAGAGTCAACTATAGCATTTTATAACTCAACGATTCTGCAATATAACAATCATCAACACTTTTGATCTTTGAAGCTCATTCTGATTTATACTCCTTGCCAATCTTCCCGTTGAAAAGTAGCCGTTGAAAGCTATTCAAATTGCTTCACAGATCTCGAGTTGTTTCGTGTAGACTACAGATGTGACATGACATGACTTTCTGACATTGTAGTCTACTGTTTCACCTACCCCATCATAGATGTCACTTTGATGTCTCGGGAAGGTCGACGAATTTATTTTTCCCTTCTGATTTCTAGATCAGAGGTTTTCCTTTTTCATCGATGCTCTCAATAAGCTTTTGTTCGAATACTAATCCTTCATATTGAATCGTTGTCAATGCTTCAATCATCGGATGACCGAACTCTATGATTCTGATGCATACATTTCTTAGACCTAATCGTAGTGTCTAGTTAACGGTAGAGACAACACTACGATCTTGAAGAGTGTTCATTAGATCTGCAATGTAGAACACTTCTTCCTTCTCTTGTACAATGCTTCAACACTTTTGTTTGCTTCGACTGCTCTCAGATACTGATGGCTTGACTCTTTGTTCTGGCCACTTCTGAATAGCAAGACACTTCAGATTTGTGGCGTGTCCAGCTCACTTTCTCCTTGTGATCTCCCGTTCACTTATCATCAATGGACTGACCCAATGCTTAATCAATTTAACCTTGTTCTTCAGAGGCTGACCAATATCTTTGTGTACACTCCATCGGTTCCTTCTTCATTTGGCAAACACTACGATCCAGGTTGCTTCCAAGATCGATGTCTTCTATTTACTTGACAGCAACTGCACTAGCTGACTTTTCTTAGTCAGTTACTGAAGTCTTCTCATGATCAAATTGTGGAAGACTTCATCTCAAATGGCTTCACAACTTAATCTTGATGCTGATTGAGTTGATGCTTTGATCTTTGGATATTCTAGGAGTGCTCATTTATTAAGAATCGTGTTTACTCTATGATTCTGCCTTAGAGTTGTGAGCTCATCTGTTGAAGCCTTAGTTCTGCACTCTATGATTCTGCCTTGGGTTGTGCAGAAACTAGAACTCTGAGATTAGATCTCGACACTCTACGATTTCTATTTTTATGCTCGTTGTCTTCATCTGATCTTGCTCGACTACAATCTCTGCCTCTGATGTGATCAGTAGACTCTACGACTCCGAGTGTGGTCTACGATTCTTGACTTGGCTTCGGCAGATGCTCAGTCGACTCTTAGATAGGCTGTCTCTATGATTCTAAACATGACTTCCTCAGCAGACTACGGCTCTAAGGAAGTTCTTCTCGGCACACTATAATCCTTCATCGTCTCTCCTGGCAGTCTACGCACTCCGAGATCTACTATCTTGCAGACTACGATTCTGCAAGATAACTCTCGAGTTTTCCTTGACTCTCCTGGCAGACTACGATTTTTGGTGCAGTGCTCGATGATCAGACAAACCTATCTATTACATCATAAGATCAACCTAACATGCTTGATCTTTCTATATTTATAGTCCTTTCACATCATTTCTTTTTAAGGACTTTACAAAGCTGTTTTGCTTATGTAGGATCAACCTAACATATTTGATCAATTCATTCTAAGTCCTTGTACATATATTTCTATAATCTATCAAAGGACTTTATAGCTTTTCTTAATGCAAGGATACTTTCATATTCATTCATATATATATATATATATATATATATATATATATATATATATATATATATATATATATATATATATATCATAATCAAATCATATGTAAATAGGAATATCATTCACATACTTATTCCTAATAATCTCCCCTATTTGATTATGACCAAAAACAATAAGTGCATATGCATGTTATAAATGAATCTTATATCTGATGGCAAATTGTATTTCTAAAACAGATAATTATGAATGTCATTTATAATGATATGGAATTTAATACACTGACATTTTACATCCTAGATCCAGAACATACCTAACTAGTTAGAGATGTACCTCTTTGGCTCCATGTATGCTTCCAGGATGTCTGTTGATTAGCTATTCATATGCTTGATCTTTTTTGTACCTGCTCACCATGGGATGTTGACTTCATTTCTTTTTCTTTTTTGGCTCCCCCTCAACCTTTGTAGTCATGGGATCATCATCCTTTGGCTCCCCCTTAGATGATGATTCTTCTTCTACTTCTGCTGCTGCTATTTTCTTCTTCTCCTTCTTTTTTGATTTCATTCTTTTCGCCCTACTTTTTCTTGAGTTTCTTTTTCCATGCCTCTTTTTCTCCCCCTTTTTGTCATCAATCATTTGAGAGAGCTATTCCATGTTGGACATAAGCTGTTCCATTAGATAAGAGGAGTTACCAACTTCAATCTTGAGTTCTTGTTGGCTTAGATCAAGTTGTATGGAGAAAGACTGATTCAGGTTGTCGATCTTGTCAGAGATGACTTGAATTTGCTCTTCGTTGGCCTTCTGTGCTCGTAGAGCTTCTGCCTTCTAATCATGTATGGCCTTCAGATAAATTTGATCTCTCTCTTTGATGCTGAGAGATACATCAGCCATAGTGGCTTGAAGTTTATCTTAAGTCAAATTATCTCCTTCTGCTTTCAGCATCGTTGACTCTTCATTGATTTGAGATATCTTTTCAATTAGCTCATTGGAATTCTTTAATAGCTCCTTCTCCATGGGAATTTTGTCATCTGGTTGGGCATTCTCTTGTTGAACTCCAGATTGGACTCTACAATTTTCATCTTTGGACAGATTTTCAAAAGAGTTAAGAATCTGAACAATCGTTGAGTACCAATTGCTATTGGAGGATGAAGGAATGTCGGTTAACAGTGCTTGAGCAGATAAAGTCTTCTCATTTTGAACTTGATCAACATCATTGGTAGAGTGAACCTACTCTATGGTTATCTCCTTGGCCATAATCCCTTTGCCATCAGAACCCACTCTGTGAGCATAGGGAATGTAGTGATTGTCAGCATGTCTATAGACCTTGTAGTGAAACTGATCCTTTATCATTTGAGTTACAAATTTCTTGATTCTTGGGAAGTTCTGTGCCACCAGCTCTACGTTGGGAAGGTCAGAAAAGACCCATGTCAGATAACTATTATCTTCCGTGAGAGATGCCTTTACCCATGGCATATGACGGTGGAACCATCTTACTGCGTGGTTCTTAACTTCAGGCTCATATATTATAGTTGATGTGTCTAGCTTCATAGCCTTACGATTGTTGAGTGCATTTTTTGCAGTCATCATTACCACATTTAGCCTTTCATTCCCATGATTTATCCATCTGCCAGGGAGCACATCCAGTGGTTCATCAATTTCGACTACAATCTTTCTCTTGCAATTTACAAGATGAGGAATGTGAAAATCTTCTGGTTCTTCTTCTGCAGAACTGGGGTTTCTTCCATCTTCTCTATGTTCTAAACTTATATCAGGCTGACTCCTTTCATCTAATTCTTCAGAGGATTCTTCATGCTGATTTTCATCATTGGAGCCTTCTCTAGTATCTTCTCCTTCGGATTCAGACTCATCATCACTCAAATTTATGACAGTAATAGAGGATTCTCCTTTCTTCTTTAGAACAGACCTGGCAAGCAGTCTGTTGCTCATTCTTCTTCTTGGAGGTTCAACTATAGGAAAGTCAGACTCTTTTTCCTCTTTAGACTCTGAGGCCTTTGGATCATCAGACGAACTCCCTTGAGGTTCAACATTGGCAGGGGCATGTATTTCTTCTTCGGACTTATCATTTGACCCATCATGAGGGCTTGTTGGAGCATTTGCATTTAGAGATGCAGTTGAGTCATCTTGTAGCTTTTCTTCATCATCAAAGTGAATACTCTGAGAGTTAGCTATAGGGCTTGCATATTCATTTTCATTAGAAGGGTTTACATTATCTTTCATGAATCCAACTCCACTTTCATCGCTGGATTTATTCTTTGGGGACTCGGTCTTGAGACTATCAGTTCCCTTTTCTTCCTCTGACTCTACGTTCTCTTTTTCGTCAGATGTACTTTCTTGGGAAATTGGGGTTGGTTTGTTTTCCACATTATCTCTCTTTCTTGATGGCCCTTGAAGCAGTCTGTTACTTCTCCTCTTAGTGGTTTCTGTAGTTAGGACTTTTTCTTCTTCAACCTTGTCTTCCATGGAGAGACTTTTTGGTAGGGCCTTAGTTTTCCTCACACTTTTGGATTTCGTCCTTGCTGGTGTGGTTGCTACTGGTACAGAGTCACCAGATTTAGAACTTTCCACCTCTTTTGCCTTTCTTTTTTTAGCATAGTTCTTTCTGCTGCCCCCAGTTGTTGTTAGCCTCCTGTTTTCCTTTGGGTTTTTCTTCCAATTCGCAAACAGTTGTGGAGACATTACTTTATGAACATTCAGAGGCTCTCCCTCATCGTCCTTGATCTTGCTTCCCAACTTTTTCTTCATCACAATACTCAGGAGTCTTCCATGAAAGACCTTAGTCAGGGGTCTATCTGTAGGATTCTTTAACTCAGCCCTTTCTACCCATTTGGAGATGTTATCGAACAAGATAGCTCCAAAATTTATTCGCTTCTTTAGAACTATTGCAGACATAATCTTCAACTGCTGATCAAGCATAGTGTCATGTGCAGTATCCTTGCATAGAATATATTTTCCCACTATCTCAGCAAGAAACTCGAATTCCTCAGGGAACTCCTTCTTCTTCATGTCCTTCAGACTAAGGTTTCTTTGGTACCTCATAATCTCTTTTGCTTTCTCGGTGTCGATCTCATCAAGATTTTTCAGTCTTAGGTTAGGAAAACCTAAGCATAGATTGATATCGGATGATTTCAGCTTTAGAGATTGACCTTTAACTTTGGTTGAAAGGGTTCCAACATTTATGGAAGCATTTGAGTAGAACTCCTTAACTAGATCAGTATATACTTGAGTGCTTGCCTCAAGACATTCTGGGAATCCAGCTTTCTTCACAAGTTTAAGAATGTCTCTGAACTTTATTTCAAATTTCTCGAAAGACTTGGATCCGAGCTGAATGTCAGTGATTACTCGCCAATCTTCCATTTGAATGGTTTGAGGGATATGGGAATTTGATTCAGAAAGATTTATGAGAAATAGTTGATTGTGATTTGGGCTCTGGAGGTTTAATTGATTTTGGCTTCAAAGAGGATTCTAGGGTTTGAAAAAGGGAGGGAGAGAGTTTCGATAGTTTCTGATAACTATTTGCATATTTTGAATTTGTCTTTATGGTAGTTCCATCTGACTTTGCATAAGCAGTTATGTGTCAACCAACCATTGGTTGCACGATGTCCAGTAATGAGTTGTAACTCCCCATAACCTTTTAGGTTTTATATTCCTTTTAAGAGAATAAGCATTACTGACGTGGATTTACCGTTGACCTTTTTGGTTCGTAGAGTAGCATGGTGAGGTAGCTGTGGCCTCTATGTTTTCCTATGTCGACTCAACGATCATCTTTTGAGAGATGCTGTAGTGGATGGTTTTGACATTACTCCTCATGTTGAAACTGCGTGGCTCAACCAGTGATGTACTTCATGAAGCCTTGGGTACTTTTCTTCAGTAGGACATCTTTCCAACCAGCATTCAAACTTATCTCCTTATAACTGAATAGTTGATCAATTGTCCCGTTCTTCCAAGCTCCTCATGATTTAGAGTATCCTCTTGTAAGACTGCGATCGTCGAGTCTGCTTTTACGATCATTGAGGTTGCTCCACGATTGTTAAGTTTGCTTCTACTTTTACTCTATGATCGTTGACTGTCTTGGTCCTTGAGATGAACTTGACAAAGCAATCCTTCTGGGTTAAGGTATCTCAGGAAGGGCCAACCTCTTAGAGTGAGCTAAGGGTCGGGTTTTTCCCTGAGGTGCTTTCTAGATGAAATACTTTGGAAGTGATTTGCACCGATAACTCATTTGACCTTTTCTGGTGGTGAGGTCCTCTATTAACTTTAGACAATTGCATTTGTTGTAATCGTGGTGTCCTGCTCTTACACTACGATCAGGTGTTTGATCGTAGGCTCTCCATGATTTTGAGTTGGGTGGCTGAAAGGTTATTAGAAGTACATTTTGAGACGTTCCTACTGACTATGGATCTTCATTTGGTTCATCTGCCAAAAAGTTTTGGGACTTTGTAGCTGGTATACTGCTTCATGGTATATCTCAGTGCTGTTGTTTCTTAATAGATCACTGCTTCCCCATGTTTATGTTATCTTCCCAGTGAGGTGTGATTTCCTTTTCTTCATGTGCATTAGGAAGCATCCCTGCATATTTCCTTCTAACTGGAATCTCTACTGATAGTCAAATCTGTTTACACCGTAGACATGAATATCTCTAGAACTGATCATTCTACGATCATTTGACATTACTACGAACGTAGTCTTCTTTGTCAGTTTGTGCTCATTGAATTCTACTCCCGAAATGAGTTCCTCATGTTTGATGCTTGAGGATCCTCTATGGTAAGCTTCCTTGAGGATTCTTCTTTTATGACATGCTTTGCATGATTGAGCATCTGAGACCCTTTTTCATCTCTGGTTGAATGCCCTGCTCTCATATAAAGATCAGCAACCATGTGAGCTTAATTCAGATCAGCTCAGCAGGCCTTCAAGGACAGGCTTTGACATATAGGATGTTTATCATAATCATTTATGAACAGTCTTACGCCTTCTGCTGGTTGAATTTTCCTGACTGAAGTCTTCTGCTTTAGCATTCCTTAGTGTGTCTACCTGCAGGTTATAAATTTCTATTTTTGGTACCCGTGGTTAAATGGGTCCTGCTAGGTTAGTTTTCTAAATCATTGTTCCTCATATATATTTGGATAATAATCATATTGATCACCACCAGTCTTATTCATGCATGTAACTAATTTAGATAATATATTTTGAGATGCATGATGGTGAGTGTGTGTGAGATTTGCTATTTTAATAAAACACTCTTTTTCTTTGATGGTTTCATCATTTTCTAGGTTATGTTCACAGGGTTCAAATGTTCGAAGAGTGAGAATCAACTCTACGATTTATTAGTAACTGGTTGATTCATGGAGGTGATCAGTTTCTATGAATCTTCAAGATTCTCTTGTAGGACTGATCATACTCTGCATGTTATTAAACACTTAGACCATAGGTTGTACATGCATACTAACCCATCAGCAAAGATTACTTCACATTAATTTAACCTTTAATGCTCTTATGACCCATTTCAGATTTCTTTCAAGATGTCATCTTCAACCTAAAGCTTGGATGGAGAGAAAGTTAAAGGCATTTGAGTTTCCACCCTCAGTGTACTTTCTCTCTTCACCTTTTTAGGTAGATTATGATTCCTTGAAAGAATACTTTCATAGTTCAAAAGGGGGTGCAATCATGATGTACATATTTATATTAGTGAGGAACCGTACCTTTTTACTGTTAGTTTCTTAACAGTCATTTATCTTAGATATACTAAGTTTAGGCATTAATGTGCATGGTTTCTCATTTGCTCCTAATAGCTAGTTGCTCTAGTTGACCTTCAATCAATCAGTTGTGGTCTTGAAGATGCAAGCTAAGAGAATCTCAACATTTTTTGTTCTTTGACATCCTTGAGTTCACAAGGTTTACATCCATCTGCTGGTTGGCCAGATACTTGTTTGAGAAGTTCTTCTTTCTTCTCTGAATAAGCGTTTCTTAGCATGTATGGCCTCTTCATCTTTCTGGCCGGTGGATGTTTGACTCTTGAGCTTTCTCGCCTGGTCTTCAGACTACAAGATTGACTGCAAGCAAGGATTGATCTTATTGATATGACAATCAAGAACATGGACCAATCTGAGTAGCTTCAGGGGTATATACACATTTACCTGTACATAATATTTCCAACGTGTGAGCTCATCTGCATATAACAAGTGACTTACTACTAAACCAAGTTTAGAACTACGTTTGTGCTAGGGATCAGACTCAAAGCGATTAGATTTTGAATATAGCATGAGAACCCGCTCTGATACCAATTGTTAGTTCCCAGTAGGCACAATAGATCTAGAAGGGGGGGTTGAATAGATCCTTTTTCTGTCTAATACTTTTCTGGTTTATTTTGTATTGCTAATAATTTAATATATGACAAACATAAGAATCTTTTCAAGTACAGCGGAATAAGTAAAAGATCCCCTTCATTGATATATTCATAATCGTACATACATTGTTCGTAGAGTTAGTTTAGTGGTAACCAGTTAAAACATACATAGCAGTTATAGTAGTTAATGTACATAATGTAAATGACATAAAGTAAAAGACACAAGGGGTTTTAAGTGGTTTAGAGACTCAAGCTCCTAATCCACTCTTCTGCTTTCTACTAGCAGGATTTCCACTAAGGAAGGGTAGCACCCTAAATCACTAAGATTCCTTCAAGGCCAGCAGCCTTGGAACTTTTACTTCATTAAGAAATCTTCAAGGCCAGCAGCCCTAGAAACCTCTCTAGTTCCCTAGGAACTCTTCAAGCCCAGCAGGTTTGGAACTTCGTTTAGTCCCTCCAGACAAGGACCCCTCAGGCCCTTGCTTCTTGTTGTTGTAGTTGTCGTTGTTGTTGGTGCTGAGCTGCTAAGATGTCATTAAGATTGAGCATCTTTTGTACTTATCAGCTTAGTGTAGTCCTCTTTGCATTCTGCTTCGGGTGTGGACCACATCTTTTTTGGTGCAGTTGATCTTCATTCTTTTCTACTCATCTTCATCTGATATTAGCTGTGCACCATCACCATCTGGATTTGCTAAGTCTCTGAGCTTTTGGTAGACTTAGTCAGGCACTTAGAAATCCTTGAACCCTTCTTAAATGTTTTGTAGACATGATTCTACATTTGTTCGTTTTCAGCTTTTGGTTCATGGTGATCTGTAGAGTGGCTCTCTTGATTTTCTTTATACTCTGTCACTTTTCTGAATGCTATCTCCTTGGCCTTCTTGGCTCTCAGCTTAGCTGTCATCTTTAGTGGCATTCTCATCTTTGTTGAGTGAAGCTCTGATCTATTTAAGTCCTTCTTCAAAGCTGCTTCACTTCCACCTATATAGTCTCACTGTCACTGAGACTTGTTCTCTTAATCTCTGGTGGAACTCGTAGAGTCAACTATAGCATTTTATAACTCAACGATTCTGCAATATAACAATCATCAGCCCTTTTGATCTTTAAAGCTCATTTTGATTTATACTCCTTGCCAATCTTCCCGTTGGAAAGTAGCCATTGAAAGCTATTCAAATTGCTTCACAGATCTCGAGTTGTTTGGTGTATACTTCAGATGTGACATGACATGACTTTCTGACACTGTAGTCTACTGTTTCACCTACCCCGTCAGAGATGTCACTTTGATGTCTCGGGCAGGTTGAAGACTTTATTTTTCCCTTCTGATTTCTAGGTCAGAGGTTGTCCTTTTGCATTGATGCTCTCAATAAGCTTTTGTCCGAATACTAATCCTTCATATTGAACCGTTGCCAATGCTTCAATCTTCGGATGACCAAACTCAATCTTGAATGGCTTCACAACTCAATCTGGATGCTGATTGAGTTGATGCTTATATCTTTTTTTAGTTTTCATGCCATTCGTTGATTGCTCTCTGGTTTCCTTCAGGTGGGATGTATCTTGCAGTATCAACCAGAGGCTTCATTCATTTGGATACTCTGGGAGTGCTCATTTATTAAGAATCATGTTTACTCTACGATTTTGCCTTGACATTGTGCACATCTGTTGAAGCCTTAGTTCTACACTCTACGATTCTGTCTTGGGTTGTGAAGACACTACGACTCCGAGATCAGATCTCGACACTCTACGATTTCTATCTTTATACTCGTTGTCTTCACCTGATCTTGCTCGACTACGATCTCTGCCTCTGATGTGATCAGTAGACTCTACGACTCCGAGTGTGGTCTATGATTCTTGACTTGGCTTTGGCAGATACTCGGTCGACTCTTAGATAGTCTGTCTCTACGATTCTGAACATGACTTCCTCAGCATACTACGGCTCTGAGGAAGTTCTTCTCGACACACTACGATCCTTCCTCGTCTCTCCTAGCAGTCTACGCACCCCGAGATCTACTATCTTACAGACTACGATTCTGCCTCGATAGCTCTCGAGTTTTCCTTAACTCTCCTGGCAGATTACGATTTCTGGTGCAGTGCTTGATGATCAGACAAGCCTATCTATTACATCATAAGATCAACCTAACATGCTTGATCTTTCTATATTTATAGTCCTTTCACATCATTTCTTTTTAAGGACTTTACAAAGTTGTTTTGCTTATGTAGGATCAACCTAACATATTTGATCAATTCATTCTAAGTCCTTGTACATATGTTTCTATAATCTATCAAAGGACTTTACAACTTTTCTTAATGCAAGCATACATACATATTCATTCATATATATATATATATATATATCATAATCAAATCATATGTAAATAAGAATATCATTCACATGCTTATTCCTAACACATAATATAGGGTACAAGGAGTTGGCCGACTCTAAGTACTTGCAGAGGGGTATGATTTAATCTTTATGGTTATCTGATACACCTGTGTATATATCAAAGTAAAACTTTGATAGATACCTGAGAAGAGAAGTTCAAGATCCAATAGATCACTCAGCATAAATCTGGAAAACATTCCACTTTGTTGTTGTGTAGAATTGATTCTTAATTATTCATTAAAATATCGTAGAAACTTTGAAAGCGTTGTACTCTTTCATTATCAGATTATTGTGTTGCATAGAATGCGAGAAGACTTGTTAGTTTTTAAAGCTTTGTTCAGCTATTTCAAAGTTCCCCGAACTTTGGTTTCATTCTATCAAAATAGATAGTCTATTGTTCTGATTCTTATATATTCTTTATATGTCTTAACTTCTGGGGCAAATTTGTTGCTCACCCTTGCTAAATAAAACTTTTCAGCTAGGGACGAAGTGGCAGGAGGTGCTGTGAAGGGAAAAGGAGAAGGCATAGTTATAAATTAGTTATGAATAATATTATTATTATGTTATGTTTGTAAACCCTTTTTGTATATCTAAAGGGTATGTTTGTAATGTTAAGGTTAGAGAACATGGAACTAATGTATTAACTTTATAAGTTAATGTGGTGTAATATTCTATTCATCAATGAATGGGTAGTTAGATGCTTATTATATTATAGATCGTGAGCACCAAACTCGGGGGTCAGGTAACCCGGATTTGGGGGTGTCACTAATGCCTCGTCAAAGGGATGAATATCCTGAAACTGGTCAAACTGTGCTATAACAGCCAACGGATGATATGTGGTCACTCCCCTCAAATCGGCCAGGGGAAGATAATCCATGCCGATAGCATAAGTGATAAAGCTATAGGGAGAGCTAAGCCCTGAACATGGAAAAATATCAAACGGGTCCTCGATCCCTGACAAGAAAGCCAACTAAGGAGATGCGTCTGTATGCTCAGCTGGCTGAAAGGAATATAACATGGCTATCCTGTGGGAAAAATAATACCCATAGCCTCTGAAAGTGCCAATCGGTCTCAAGTGTGTTATAAACCACACGTACAATAAGACCGCACTGCCTATGGAAACCCCCACTGAATGGGTATGGCAAAACATGGCCGACCTCAAGGTCTCTGCCAAAATCATCGGTAAGATGATATGACCCTCCCTGAGAGCATGAACTACCATGATCACACAGATATCCAGGTGGTCCATGTACAACGACATGTACAGATAAGCCACTATTCACACAAAGAGTATGTCTACTCAGGCGATATACTAATCACCCTCAGAAATAGTGAAGTCCCCAGAGTATCACAGATAACTGTCCAACGACCCAAATCTATCAACCAAGAAACTCATGGACACCACATGCCCCGAGGAAATCTCTTCTAGGGTAACTCTGCGCCTCAAGCCTGTCAAGGTCATAAACTGCCGGCTCATATCACCGACAGTCATCTGAGCGCAAAGATTATCCAATGGCAAGTCTGTAAGACGCTCATACTCCTCCAATGTAGGGGTCAACTCCTAGGTATCAAACCTGAATACTTGTTTATCTGGTACCCAGTGCTCAAGCATGCCCTCTATAAAGCCTGGTGGAACCTAAAATGTCATGAGGGTCATAGAGTGTCACAACAACTGATCAACGATCACCCGATCTTGGGAGGACAAACTGTCATACCACAATCTCAAGGAAGATGCCACCAATACTGGTGCAGTATGCTCAATCTGGCTAACAGTGGATGAAGACATCTGTAGAGCTGTGTCATAAGACCATCCAGGGGTCAATGCTAAATTAATCTCTGGAAATGCATATCCATGACATAATACATTCATGATAAATAATAGATGACAATATGATGTAGGGAATGGAAAACAGTATACATACATTCCTAAGTACACCATCATCTAAATACATCATCTCTATGTACAACTGGAAAATATAGGGAAATGGGGCACAACCACCCAACATCTAACAGAGGCCTATCAAAAGATATAACGAGAACTGGGGCACAACCGCCCAATATCTAACAGAGGCCTATCAAAAGAAATAGCAAGAAATGCATCAGAAGAAGTCAATGGTGTTGATGTCTACATCATCCAATCTATCCATCTGATGTAACTCCTCCTGAGTCACCGAATCTCTGCCAGAAGGGATATTAGGCCAATACAATGGAGGATCTAAGCCGGAAAAACCATCTGAATATGGGCCACCTGAATGGCCAGCCCCAGAGTTGGAAGTATTAAAAGTATCGACCTCGGATGGATCTCTGCCTATATGTCGGATAAAGAAATGTGCCTGGTCCAACTGCTGGGTCAAACTCTCAATCTGCGTCAGATGAGTAGGATCTCAGACGCAGGCAATCCAATCTATCATCATGACGGAGTCAGGAACCATATCCTCCATGAACTGTGTGGCGTGGGTCTGAGCTCCATTGGTGCGAGGGAACCACCAGCGGTAAAAAGTTTTCTGAGTGAAAGGTCCCTCTAACAAAGTAAAGCCATTCACACCCATCAATGGGATCTTAGTGATCGGCTACGACAAAGGCCAATAACGCCTGGCAGGAGGAAAGATCGGAATACATATCTCTCCTGTTGTGCTCCTAATAGAACGCTCTCCTAAATAGAGCTCCCAACCTTCACATACTCGACACATGTGACACACCCAAATTCAGACACTCATATCTCGAATTTGGTTCGTCAAGTTAATAAATCAAAATCTCACACAATGGAATTATAGAATAAATTACATTGTTATAACATAATCATTCTCGTCCCAAGGTCTCACAACCGTTACTAATACATGACAACTTAAATTAATCATAGCTTAATATATCATAATAAATAGTCCTCCTACAACATAATAATAGTACATTCCTAGTACTATGAAACAAATTTACTCCAAAGCTTTCTCTTTTCCCCTGTCCTTTCCAGAGGGTTCACCACGTTTTGCCTTTACTGAAAGTTTTAAAGAAAGCAAGGATGAGCAACAATTTTTCCCAGCAAGTAATTTCGCAATAATGAAAAATTATATATAGGGTTTAATCTTCAAGGGTATGATTGTGACGCCCCCAAAATAGGTATACATCACCCATCTTGGGTCGCCAGATACATAGTACAGAATACAAATACAATCTTAAATATACAACATGAGCTATGAGTCTAAATACAAATATTGTCTTCTAGACAGTATTCAAACTCAAAATAAGTCCTCAATACATTTATTAACACCCTATTTCATAGAATAGTGAGGACTACTAATGCTATCCACTGGACCGTCACTCCATTCCCCGACTAGTCCCTGGTACGTTCTCATTTCCTGAAGAGAACAATGAAAGCAAAAGGGTGAGCTCAACTAGCCCAGTAAGAAATATTATAACTAAGATAATGCAGAATAAATTATCATTAGCCTTCAACAATGTTAAACTGATAAAATACAATAGACATCAAGTTTAACTACAGCGGAATAAGCAATCCATTAAAAGAGTCAAGTAGAGAATAAAATCTACTATCTTTTATGATTTAAAAGGTTTTTCATCACTTTTATCGCAGGGACTAAGCTTAATAAATAATCCACATCAATGTACTACGGGTCAATAAGGACTTTTACCACATCATTTGTAACATTACGGTCATGATTATACTGATTAATCCTTGGTCATAATCATACCAAGTCCATCTATGTACTATAGGCCACAGATGACTTTTAACATAATATAAACATGAGGATGATGACAATGATATAAGAATTCAATTAAACAAGTTCAAGAATTAATTTATCCAAGAACTAATAACGTCCAAATTGTCAATATGATACTTCTTTGTAGAGTAAAATTCAAGAATGCTCAGAAGAATATTTCCATGAAAAAATACTGGATGAAGCGCAAATATCAAGGATATTCCACTAATTTCATGGAGTATAGAAGTCAAAACTTTAACCAACTGAGTATAATAAAGAATGGAATAACAAAAGAAATCACCATGCATGCGATAGACCGCTTTTACGAGTTATTCCAATGAGAATAATAAATAACAGAACCAGGTCATGCGTAAAGCACAGACATGATGTTCCAACAGAATAATAAATAATGGAACTAGGTCATGCGTAAACGCACAGACAAGTTGTTCCAACAGAATAATAAATAACGGAACCAGGTCATGCGTAATGCACAGACAAGATGTTCCAACAGAATAATAAATAACGGAACCAGGTCATGCGTAACGCACAGACAGGATGTTCCAACAGAATAATAAAGAATTAAAATAACAGAAGAATGTCACCATGTATGCGGTACTTCGCATAGATAGGTTATTCCAACATAATAATAAAGAATGGAATAACAGAAGAATTTCACCAAGTATAGGAACCGCGTATACAGGCTATTCCAATAGAATAATAAAGAATGGAATAACAGAAGTTCTCTTCATGAATAAGAAAGAAATAATACCCCTTACCTTAAAAAAAGAGTATTAGATATAGAATCTTTGAAGTAGCGAATACTTTTTTCTTCTTTCTCTATAATTTCTCTCTCTAGAGTTTCAGTGAATTCGTAAGAAATAATGAAGGAATGAGCTTCTATTTATAGGAGAATGGAAAGGCGTTGTGTAAGGATTTTTCTTACGGACGCACAGTGTTTGAAATTTACTGGCTGAAATCATTCGCTAGATTTTCAAAACCAAATTTTATAATATAAATATATATATATATATATATATATAATATAACACATGCTATATTAGAAAAATCCTACCACCCGTACATCATTTTTCAAGGTGCTGGCCAATTAGAAGAAAGAGAAATAAAACTAGTACACGTCAAGTTGAGAAAATGGCTTTATGCACATGTTTGATAGCATTATTGGATTGCTCAACCAATAAGGTGCAAGCTTTAAAAATAACATCACATATCCTGCCAAACTTTATTCTACACCACAACCCACTCACCCACATTTAATATATATAAATACTTATTATTTACACACACCACAATCCACTCACCCACATTTAATATATATAAATACTTATTATTCACACACACCCACACTTCACCACTCCACCCCATTCACGGTTGAAAATCCCTCCACCAAAATCCTCCACTAGTGGCCCCAACTATATATATATATATATATATATATATATATATATATATATATATATATATATACCAAAAAAACTTTCTACCGATTACTTTGAAAAAAAATGGGTAAATGGGGGTCCATAAAATAAGCAAAACTTCATAAAAATCACTTTAATAATTTTAATAACATTTTTCACCTTTATTATAATTCATAATATTAATTGACCAGGTCATTCCCAGGAAAGAGGGGGCTTTTCAATAAGGATTTCTCCCTATTGGCGCGCAATTAGGTGACCAAACCTCTCCTTGACAAAACTTCTAGACATCGTTAATATTACAAATAATAATATTAATAACTTTGTTATCTCAATTATTGATTTAATAATATATAAATAATATCGACAATAATTGAATCAAAATTGAGTGACTTCTCACGTAAGCATCAATAATCAATACCGTGTGCTACTATGCAACCATGCGTATTACTGTACTTTTACTACTGAGTAGTTCAACAGTTTTAACTGTAAAACTTTCGCCGTTATTTTCATAAAAATATTTTTGTTGTTTTTTCAATCCGACAATAATTTTTGTCGTGGGGTCCACCAATGATTGTGTCATCGTAAGAATATTCCCTGCTAAAACGAATATTCCCCGACCAATCGAATATTATATAACAACTTGCGTACTTTGCAAAATTTATAAATATTACCCACAACTATAACATTATTTCAAATTTACACCTTAATATTTAAAAATGATATTTATAGAAAATTCATCTTTATTCATAAAAGTTGGGGTCTTACAAGGATAGAGAATAACAATTCAGGAATTATCAACGATTCTCAATAAAGGTCGTTAAGGACCGAAAGATATAAATAAGATTCAATGTTATAATCAATTCAAGATTTCAAAGTAATGAATGCTGAGGACTCACTAAGGACTATGAACTTCTACTATAATTAACAGTAATAAACTGATAATCCATCAAAACGAGTAGAACAGATGATCAACCTAAAGTACCCTATGTCATGTATAACATATAATCATACTCATGTGCGCACGTCGGTCTCCCGACAAATATATAATTCTCCTTCAATGAGGGTTGTTCATCTCAGTGATTTATAAGAGTTCGCACCAAGTTAATTTGGTTTGGATAGCTTTTGATCATATATCAATAGTCTAGCCGAATCAATGGCTTAAACAACTTCCTTTTAAATATATATATGAGCATTTATCATATGAAATCAAGGTTCAAAAACTGTAAGCAATTTCATTTCTAAACTACGAAGTAGTAAGTCATTAGATATGAATCATACTATCAAGGATTTACTTGTATGAGAAATAATAGCACAAGCTTGAATGATATTCCATAAAAATATGGTTAGGAACTTACGTCAATGAGATAATGTTTAGATACTTTCAAAATATTCAAAGTTGTGTAAGTTAGGAAACTTTCTTAATATAAAATAGAGTTCGGATACTTGTCGTACGCGTAGTTTACCAAGGTATAGCATAATACCACTCCAAAGAACTATAATATCCTATTCATGTATAAACACATTAGTTATAAAAGTTCAACATGTACACCTACTATCCTAATTTGCTATGATACACAAGTGAATTTCATCGATACTAAACATATAGTGCTAGTCTTCTCTTTGTCGTATGATCTCATACGTATGTCACCACATAACACGAAAATCAGTTTCTCATACACTGTGACATTTAAAAAGCATAGTTTGTCATCACATTTTAACTTAAGGTTGTAAATATTAATTAAACATAGGATTGTTTCCTTAACATGTTTATTGACACATGAATACTGTACTGGACATGTATTACAGATTAAGGAAACAATAAAAACATGAATCAACCCACAGATTAACAACATAAAACAGATCTTACTGCAGGGTGGCGCGGTCGCGCTGGATTTAAACTAAGGAGTGGCGCAGCTGCGCTGCTCCTTGCTCAAACTAGAACTGCTAAATTGAAGCTTGGCCAGACTTGTACACCAATAAACATTTACGATGACACATGCAGAATCATACATGTTATGATGTTCATAGCTAGGTCTAGTCATTTCTATACCTTGTTCTTTACATGATTCATTTTCAAATTCCACAAAATCAAGACTTTAAGTGTTGGTTTCACAAATTCTCTTATATTTAGCCGTTATATTCACACAACGAGATCAAGAAGTCTCAATTAAACATGCTTACATTAGATTAGTCATGTATTTCAAGTTGTGAAGTTCTAATTCATTGATGCTTGTGCTAAATCACACTTAACTAGTTTCATAATACATATGATTAACTAGGAATTCATGTTAATCATGTCTATAGGCATGACACACCTAATCATAATGTCAAATTCTAGAATACATGTAACATAGTTATTGACAAAACTAGTTTTCAAGGTTTCTTTTGAGAATTTCATATTAAGCCACCAAGCATGTAAAGCCACTTCACTTACTATACGTTATACTCTCATATATACATGTTAAACCACATAAGCATGCTCACAAGTTCCTAACACAAAGTGTATATAGTTTATCAAGTTCAATTTTTTTTTAAATTTTAAACGTTGAGTTTCCATTAATAAAGCTCATTCAAGCATGCAAGGTAAGTCAACATATTCTAAATCATGCTTTCATGCTTAAAGATATATAAAATTAGATCATGATATCATGTTTTTAAGTTCAGAATTTGAAGTATACATGGTTCATTTACACATAGCTAGTATGGTCTTTTACTTGAAATTCTCCTTTAAATCATACTTGAATAGTCTATGCCATCTCCAACAATATAAACTAGCATATTGATTCACATGACAAGGCATATCAGGACTTAATACATTTGCACATAAAGTCAGTACATGTATTACACAATGTTTATCAAACTAGTTTCCAAATCTTTAAGTTTTCTTTGAATGTTTATACTAAAACAACTAACATACCTTACTATATACATAGTAACCTCATTCCACATGTTAAGGTTATTTATATGCATATTATAACCAACATAACATGGTCAGAATAAGATAAGATCAACAAAATAAGTATCCATGGTGGTAAATTTGGTAGCATTTAATGCGTCGTATCTTATAAGAAATGGCGGCGCGCCAATTTGAGCAGAAACAAAAATAAAGGCTCTGCTTCTGCAGAACCTCAACACAACCAATGTTAAACCTGGGACCAGACTAACTGCAAAGCTCTTAGACATGCATATAAAACACAATGGCATGCTATTCCATATCAATTGACAGAGAAGTCAAACAATTGTAAGAATTTGACAAAACTCAAACTCAAGAACACAAAAACATAATTTATACCTCTTAAAGCTTAAATGAATTCCCTCAATACACTAATTATATTCCCTCAATGCTCAACAACTCTTACTCTCTATATGCAACTTATCAGTGAAATTCTAGCAACTGAAAAATGGAGAATGTGGCTGCTATTTATAGAGAAATGGTTTCCCAGTTCATGGTCTTATCCCAAGGTTTAAATCAATGGAAGATGGAAGAAAACAATGGGTATAAAGAAGTTGGCCAACTACCAACCTTGTAGCCATTATCACCATGCACTACAAAAAAATGGGCCTTTAGCAACGATTTTTCGGGCAACGACTTTATAAGTCGTTGTTAAAAGTATATGTTTAGCAACAAAATTTGTCCTTCGTTACAGATTGTGTCAGGCTTTAACTTTTTGCAATGAAATTCATAAGTCGTTGCAAAATTTTGTTGCTAATTCATTGGCTGGAAAAAATTTCGTTAGAAATTAGATTTGCAAAATTACCGACCACTTGATTTTTACGTCATAAATGGGCAACGAAAGTTTTTTTGTTGCTAAAAATGGAGCTTTAGCAACGGTTTTTTAGGCAACGACTTTATAAGTCGTTGCTAAAAGTGTATGTTTAGCAACAAAACTTGTCCTTCGTTGCAGATTGTGTCACGCTTTCACTTTTTGCAACGAAATTCATAAGTAGTTACAAAATTTGGAAAAAAAATTCGTTAGAAATTCGTTGCAAAATTTTTAACCACTTGATTTCTCCTCATCGTGGGCAACGAAAGTTTTTTTGTTGCTATATTTCGTTGCCTAATATGGACCACATTCATTGGCAACAATTTTTATTTTTGTTGCATATTTTATACAACTTTTTGCAATGACGATTAACATGTTGCCTTAAATTAAGATAATAATAATAGTACTACTACTACTACTACTACTACTACTACTACTACTACTAATAATAATAATAATAATAATAATAATAATAATAATAATAATAACAGTACTAATAATAATAATAATAATAATAACAACAACAATAATAATAATAATAACAATAATAATAATAATAATAGTACTGTTATTATTATTATCACGCAATTAGTTATGTACATTTATGTATGTACGTAATATATCTAAGGAAAGTGGATCTGTTTTATCTCGAGGGAAATGATTTGTTCAGTTATAAATATTAATCCTTGCAAAATAATAACAACTAGGCCCATGTGTTCAAGTGATCATTGGATTAATATTCCAAATTGGAGGTCTTAGGTTCAAATCTGGGCATCAACATATTTTTTGGGATGAAGTTCAATATTCGTCACGTCAGTCCGTCCACGTGTAAAATAAAATAAAAAATGCCACGCAGGAGCCACGTACGCAGATCAACGTACATGTGGCGCCTGAGGCTCAAAGTCCAAATTTTTTAATAGAAAGGGGCTCAATTTGCGTTGACCAAAAGAAAAGGTCTCAATAACTAAAAACTCCTAAAGTTTAGTGGTCAACTTTGCATTTTACCCTTCTAATATATTGTGTAACTCTTCAAAAGGTCTACGGAATGAAAATTTTAATTAATTTAACGATATTTTAAACATAAACAAATGAAATGCTACATAAGATTAAAAACTAAATTGTATGTAGTTAATAAGGTTATATATATATATATATATATATATATATATATATATAATGTTATTTCGAATACAAATTTCAAATAGAATACAATTGAATATATTTCTTATTTTAAAGATAGATATTAAATTAATATAAAATAATTTTAAAATTTTAAGTATATATTCTATTAAAGGTACATGTTAATCATTTTAATTACATTAACTAAAGTTTAAAATTATAAACTATATTTGGCATACATATATACATAAATATTTTTAGAATTATATAGAGGTACGAATCATATGTTTACGAATAACTGAATGATATAATTGAAGTATTTGGATAAGTAATATCAATATTATTGATGGAGTTATTGAGCATTTTTTTTGTGACAGAGTTACATAAATTAATTATTAACACTAAAAATAACTGTCGAAAAAGTGGTCGACTTTATAATATAGATACATACCTTTTACGAATGATGAATAATAAATGATTTTGACCCTTCACTTTAAATGACTTTATTATCTTGATTATCCTTATCTACTTCTGAACAATGCTGAAAAAAATTTAAAAAATAAATAAATTACTGAACAAATAATATAAATCTAATACTAAGATATTTAGACACATTAAAATTATACAATATCATATACTTAATTAAGGAATATAGATATAATCCAGAGCATTTGATCGTATATCGTGGTAGTTCATTTAAATGTTGGATTAGTCAAAAGTCGATATCACTTCAAAATTGCTTAGATTAAAAGATCAAACCAATAACATCCTTCGATCATCTAATAAGGAGATAAATTCCCCCCCCCCCCTCCAAATCCCTCTTTATTTTTAGTTCTGCGTTTACAATAATATAAAATTATCTAAAATATTGTTGAGAAAATAAGTAATTTGCATGTTTTGAGTTGTCCTAGTCTTAAGGATTGTCAATTTGCATGTTTTAGTGTTAATAATTAACACTAAAAATAACCGTCTAAAAAGTGGTCGACTTTATAATATAGATACATACCTTTTACGAATGATGAATAATAAATGATTTTAACCCTTCACTTTAAATGACTTTATTACCTTGATTATCCTTATCTACTTCTAAACAATGCTGAAAAAAATTTAAAAAATAAATAAATTACTGAACAAATAATATAAATCTAATACTAAGATATTTAGACACATTAAAATTATACAATATCATATACTTAATTAAGGAATATAGATATAATCCAGAGCATTTGATCATATCGTGGTCGTTTATTCAAATGTTGGATTAGTCAAAAGTCAATATCACTTCAAGGCTGCCGATTAAAAGATCAAACAAATAACATCATTCGATCATCTAATAAAGAGATAAATTTCCCCCCTCCAAATCCCTCTTTAGTTTTAGTTACCGCGTTTACAATAATATAAAATTATCTAAAATATTGTTGAGAAAATAAGTAATTTGCATATTTTGAGTTGTCCTAGTCTTAAGGATTGTCAATTAGTGATAGGAGTTTATTTTGTGAATGTTGGGTAATGGTAGGAGTTTATTTTGTGAACGTTGGGTAGTGGTAAGAGTTTCTTGGGTAGTGCTTATTTTCATGTTATCAGTTATGTATTAGCCTATATAAAGGCTATTTGGTTAAAGAATAATATTATCCTCTGATCATCTGTCGTCTAGCCTTTTGTTTTACATCGGTTATTTGTCTATTATTTACGTCACTGGTATCAAAGCCGGAAATAGGAGAGAAAAGCGAGAGAGTTCCAAAAGAATGTTAAAGTCCCCAAACAGTCCATTGTCTAAAATAGCAGTAGCTCTATTTTCTCATTTGTCTATTCTTTTGCATAAGCAGTAAAACAATGTCTTTAGATTCCAATGCAGGAGGCGATCCCATGTTTTGATGGTCACTATGACCATTGGAGCATGCTAATTGAGAACTTCATGCAATCAAAAGAATATTGGCAAATTGTTCAAACATTTTAATTTAAAATATATAAATTGACATAATAATTTTAAAATAATAAATCTTAAAATATGAAAATAATTATGTTTGAATATATTTGGTGATATATAAAAATATGATTTTCACCCTATAACTATTGTTTATCATTGTCATATATTAATTACTTTATAAGAATATTACAAAGCGAATATTTTACGTGGAGTAATAACTAATAAAATGAACCTCATTTTATAAGTAATAATTTTATCCTACACATATTTCTTTTCAAATTCGGTTTGAAGAAAATACTCATACTATTATAAATTACAAGATTATTATTAATATTAAAATTAAATTATTTTTAAATATTTACTAAAAATCATAAAAATATGATCTAATTTCATCATATATAAATCTTAATATACACTCTTAAAGATCCTTTTTCTTATGAATCAAATCAATAAAAATATGGTTTTCATTTTTACATGGGTAGTACAAATAACAAATTTGAGTAAATAGTTTTGAATTTTGATCATCCTTAAAAGTCAAATTTTTATATTTTGGTTAATTTAATTATTATTATAACTTTATAAAAAAAAGCCAAAAGGAGAAAAGATTGGTTAAAAAAAAGAAGCGCCACGCTAAATCCCTCACAAAACCCTACCCATTCTCGGAGCAAAAAAATACTCGTCGATCTCAAAGCGAGGCGATCATCAATCTTCCATCCTCGAATATGGCGATTCCGGTCCTCGTGCGTTCTCAATTTCTTTTTCACGTCTCACACATTGAGGCGATTCCCTCCCCTCTCCTTTTGTTGCAAACCTTTGTGTGCTGTATTATAATTCATCCTACATGTTCAAATTCCTAGATTAGGTTTCGATGATAATTTATTCAAAAATTTATGCTTTAATTGAGCATAAATTTTCTATGTTCAAAATCAAAAAATTTCGTGTTTGGTTAGGCTTAATTTGGGGTTTCGAGTGTTATCTCTTTGTTACTCAATTGTAGCACTTTTTTTAATATAAAAAATTAAAATTTTATGTTATATTTGGGCTATTTCGGTTTATGGGTGTTTTGATATATTGATTGATGGAGGCTAAATTTGGAGGAAAAGCTCAAGTTTTTGGGCTGTGATTTGAATCTGAATCATTGGCAAGAAGAGTATGGAGTGGGATTTGAATGATTGGAAATGGGATGGTGATCTATTTAGAGTTGCTCCACTAAATTCAAAGACCATCAGTTGCAAGAGTAAGCAGATTGTTTCCTAGTGGATCGAGAAATTCCTGCAAATACAGTGTCTGTCTAATAGTTCTTCCTCCGGCTCGAGATGGAATTACTTTGGGCAATGAGAGAGGAAAAGGGAATTGGAGAAGCGAGAGGAGGTTGTGGTCATTGAAGATGAAGTGTTAAATAACTAATTTGGGTCGATTAATTTGAAGCTTGAGGGGGTGGCAAGTGTATCCTATTCTTTGTAGAAGAGAAGGAAAATTGGGTGGAGAAGAGTGGAAAGAAAACCAAGCTTGTTGAAATTTGCATCAAGTCATGCGGTATATGCCAAGTGGAGGGTCATCGAGTTGATTTAAGCAATGCAAAAGATTATCACCGGCGTCATAAGGTGTGTGATTTACATTCCAAGGCTACTAGAGCATTGGTCGAAAATGTAATCTGAGAGGTTACATCGTGATGTAGCGAGGTAGTGTTTCATGGCTTTATAAGGAACATTCCATGATTGAAATGAGATACATTATATTATATATATCTGCTTTGCAAAAAATTAGTTCGGATCACATTTTTTAATAAGAATCTGATCTCTCAACTCTAGATGTGGTTGACATAATAATTCTTCATGATAGATATTTATATTGTGGGTATCATCTACCTTATTTAATTTTTTTATCTTCTATTTTGATAAAAGAAGAACTGTTGTTAATAAAAGGGAGAGGATACTCCACCCTCACCAGATTAATGAAACACAATACAAAAAGAGTACTTAAAAAGTGCAGTCCTTCAAACTTTTACATATCGGTCACAAAGGTACTCCTAATGGCACAGAAGCCCAAATGGAAGCAAGGAATATAATCCTCACACTTAAAAGAATATAGGTTCCTCCAAACATCCAAATTTACCATGAAATTGAATATAAAGCACTTCAAAATTATGGAACCTTGTTGCTTCCAATCCTAAAAAATGGATCAACATATCTTTCACCGAAGTAGGGCACACCTACTCCTCTCCTAACACTCCAAAGTTAGAGCTCCACAAGCTCTGAGTAATAGAACAACATAGAAATAATGAGCATGCATATCATTACTCTGCACTCTCATAAAACAATTTTTTGGAGGTAGGGTCTTGTGGAATTTGCAAATGATCTGACATGATGTTCAATTTTTCTAAAACCATAACACGTGAAAGTCTCAACTTTGGAACTTGGAAGGGATCTAGGTTTTGAATTAATCTATAAATATTGTCATACCCAGTTTTTACGCTATTGTTTGCTTATACAAATGTTTAGTGTGTATTTCAAGTATAATCTTTAGCAAAAGGAAATTATTTACATTGGTTATTATAGTGGTGTATTAATCTCTATTTTCTCCCTGTAGAAGGGACACGTTGATTAAAAGGCCGCAAATCGAATTCGAGAACCCCAAACCTCGGTTCAAGTTACAAGAAGTGCTAGTGATTGTAATTTAAGTCACGAAAAGATGCCAAGTCATTCGGATACTAGACTTGATAGGCGAGACTTCACCTCAATATTTTGTAATGATTCAATTTGGTGTACAAGAGTTTGCCACTTTGCGAGTGTTGGTGAGGATAAGATACAAGATAAGATGGGCACTAGAAAAGATCAACTGAAATTGAAGAGGAATTTGAAAATGGAAGGATTGTTAGAAGCGAAGGCATCACCGGAGGGAGGAGCGATGAGAGTTCCAACTCTTAAGGAGCTTAACAGCTGGCCTTTGAATCACAGGAAACGGTTGTACTTTGATTCTACGGAGTTAAAATTAGAAGTTATTATGGCTAACTTGAGTCGGATAGTAATTTCGAATGACATAAATAACATATTGGTTGATGGAGGCAGTGCAAGCAAAAAATCGAAGATGGAATTTAGTGATTTGTATGGATATACTGATCGTTCAAGTTCTTCTAGAGATGGTTCACTTATACAAGATGCAACTTTAAGTTCCCCAATCAAGGAGAAGAGATATGATGAAAGTTGTGACGAGACGGTTGTTGGTCAGGTTGTAGGAGATGCTGAAAGGTTCTTTTTTCCCATTAATCCATTTGTCATGAAACATGTTGGCTTGAATGACAGTTCCATGCCTTGGAAGGGGGTTTTATCAGACAATGACGAATCCCTTCAAGAAAGTTTCCCTAATCTCGAGCTTGCATTGGGAGCAGTAACAAAATCTTTGAAAAAGAGCATGCCACCCTTTTTAGATGCCAAAGTAGAAAAGAAAGTTAACCAGGACCAATCTACTGGGAGGGCAGCAACCAAAGCAGAAGAGGAAGATGCATTTGGCGCCCCTCCCTTTTGCTTTCATTTCCCTTCCGATAAGGATCGGTAAATGACCCATTACAAAAACGAAGAAGCTCTACCAGAAAAGGCGGCGCATTAATCCTTCACTGCTCTTTGGGGACTTCTTAGACAAGTAGACATAGACAGCATGGGGTTCTATGTATATCATTACACCCACATGGCTGTTGTAGGTGTATACCAAGATCTCATGTATAATGATTGTCAGTGGGTTGTACATAAAAACCCATTCCCGTATGTTCATAGGCCACATAGAAGGATTCATCCATAAGTTTTTTCTTTATTTCACTAAGTTTTATCTTTTAGATATATTTCAGTTGGGTCCAAGTAGTATTATTGTTTTTTAGGTGCAGTAGTTGTTCCATGAATATATATTTATAATTCATATTGATTCGATTACACTTATGGCAGGTTTCATGCTCTTCAAGAATTTGATGAAGGTAGAAGAAGTTGTCTTTGACAGGCCATAATAGACAGAGAAGGAAAACACATCAAGAAAATGTAACTAATGGAGTGGCCCTAAATGATGAGCGTAGTTGTAGTTACTTGTTGATAAGTCTGCTGAGGATACTCTCCAATATACACTGTAAGTATAAATCTTTTAAAATTATATTTTTTATTTTGTTCTATATTCATCTTTGTAATATTTAGCTTACTTAACTAATTCTACAACTTATTCCTCTATGAATTACACTGATATTTCGGATCATACAAAGGATCGAGGATCTCATTGTCTCATCTATTAATGAACCCTTACGAGTCTTCTTTGATGCGGTCAATGGAAGGAACTTGTGTGGATTCTTGAATGGATCCCAAGATTTGCAGGACATAATAAAAAATTGCCTTGAGTCCTATTTCATAAGTCCGGTTCATAATAAAAAATTCACATTAAATCGAAGAAAAGAAGGCGGATACCGGATCTATGGATGATTAGTATGGTTATTACCTTTAGATAGAATGATATCATTTGTTATTATACTGACTATGACAAAGCGATCGATGAGAAATCTAGAAGATAATATTTATAATCTTATTTCAAAGAAGAATTTCTATGCCAAATGTTTGAAGGTAAAAGTGTTCAATACTAGGTTGTACCCGTAAAAGGGGTTTTCTTCGACTTTGTCTACTATGAATGCACCTAGTGCGATAATAACAACTTTCGCAATAACAATATCAAATCAAGGATAGATTCATTGCAACCAATTCTATTTAGAAAGATATTTTGAGACTCATGGAATGATGGAGTTACGCATACACGAATACATGCATAAATTATGATACCAATATCTGAAGGAAATCACGAGATATTACAAATCATAGTGTTAATTTTAATGCTCAAACTCAGATTTTCTTTGTCTAACATGGGGGGGGTGTATGTATGTGTGTTTTTTTGGGGGAATGGGGTGAAGTTATGAGGAACTCTTTAAACTCTTATTTGAAGAATTTATATGTCAACCGGTTGAAAATTGAGATTTCAAATCCCAGATTTTAAATTGTCATAGTCAGAGCATATATGAAATTTCTCTACCTATTTGACTCGAAAATCTTCTAGCGACATAGAAGCGATTCCATTGATTCCCTAAATTGTTGAAAAATCATCAGTCCAACTCCTATCGGTCATCAAATGTCGTTAATAAGAGCTGTTAGACTAGGCAGAGAAAATTATGATAAGCGAATACGATTTCATAGATAAAACTAAACTGGTAAGAAGCAAGGAAAAATATAGTAGTAATATGCAAGGCTTGCGAAAGACATTACAAATTGGCGCAAATATCTTTTTCTGAAACAAATCTAGTAGCTTAGCTTTTGGGAGCTTTTCAAGAGTTTCTATATAAATCTGTTATGCAATGGCATAATCCTACATGTTATCTTTAAAATCATCTCAAACGTTGACAATGAAGTCGAGTTTTGAGTTCAAAAGTAGTACTTTAATTTCAATTTGCCTCCTCAAATATATCGATATCTTTCCCACGAAGTCTCTGTAGCCTTAACTTCAATTTCTTTTTGAGTTCTGTCTTTGCACTGCATGCATTTGAATGTTAGTTACCAAATGTTCTTTTCTTTTTTGGTATTACTAGTGAGTGTACAAAATACTCCCTCATGCCTTATATTTCTTACCAGCCATCTGGGAGACTACGGAATGATACAAAGACCCAAAAGCGAGAACTAGTTCCAACGTTGAGGCTCATGTATTTTTATTATTGTTTGCATGTATTTGTTGGTAATTGTCATTTTAAAGCTGAAATTGCAATATGAAATTATGTGGTATGATTGTGGAACATAACCGAGAAGTTTTGAATTTGATGAGAAAGTTAATGAAAGTTAAACAAGTTTTTTAGTCAATATTCTTCCTGTATTTTGTGTTTCTCTTATAATGAAAGTTAAGTTTCGTATCTTGAATTTGAATTTTATAGGAATTGGGTTATGTTTAGTTTCATTTGTTATGTATAATTATTTTTCTTTTTTTACAAAAACACGTTGGTCAGTTGGTGTAGTGCTACATGAGATGGCCAAAAGTATTGTTATATACTTCTTCAAAGATTAATTATTTCTTTGTAATTTGAATTTGGCCTCAAAAGGATATTTGTCTTAACTAAATATGTTTTTGACTGATTTCAGAGTCGTACTGATAGTATTATTTTCAAACTTTTTGGAAAAGATCCTAGTGAATTCCCTTATCTTGCGAAGTCAGGTATGTCAATATTTATAGGAAGCTAACCTATTTGACCGAAGTTTTATGATCTCCTTCAGTGAATGTATGATGCTATCAAATTTATAACTTTTTCAGATTCTGGACTGGTTAAAGCATAGTCCTACGGATATTGAAAGCTACATCAGACCTGGCTGTATCATATTATTAGTATACCTTCGAATGGAAAAATCCAAATGGGAGGAGGTAAGTTTTGCTTCACTTCTAGAATGTAGATTTCTATTTCTGAAAAACTAAAATGAGGTTAATATTGAGCTTGATGCTGAACACATCTTGGGGTGAATAATTCTTCTACCATATAAACTGTAATATATGCTAGTTTTGACAGGCACATATAATGTGATAATGTTCTTTCTTATCTGTACGTTTTTTCCACCCTATAATATGTCTTGGTAGTCATGGTTTTTGTATAATCTGTTATGTTTCAGGTTCATGAAGGAAGAAGATTTCATTCTCAAAGCACCTAAATATGAAATGACACTAGTTGTATGTGCAGTTTCACTATACTTCCAACTCCCCATTTATTTTCTTGTTCTTTTCCTATTCTGTCCCAAAATTTGGAAAATGTGCATACATAAAACTTTTTAAATTATAAGTGGCCTAGGATTTTAGCCTATGTATGTTGTAAAAGGGCAAGCACCAGTGGAAGCATGATGTAGATGATTTTTATAGGAATGAACTGTTACTGGCCAACCAATATTGATATTATAAAACTGATGCTTTTATACTGTGGTGCAGCGTGTACCAGAAAACTCAGTTTTTGTGATGGGTGATAATCGTAACAACGGCTATGATTCATATGTTTGGTATATAGTCTCAATCTTTAGCTCATAAATGCTTTTCACAAGATATAATTTTTCAAGTATTTTTGCATGCTTTTTGAAGATAACCCATCCCCTTATTAAATTGAATGCAATGATGGGAAATATTTTTGGCAATGGAAACTGGAGTACTTGTGCTATAACCAGGTTGGAGAGTGATTATGCATTGATGTGCCAACCATATTTATTGTTTAGTCACTCAAATTAAACAAGAAATTGGTGGTATTCTAAAGTATTATGAAATAGGAGCCAAGCGTTGACATTGTACCACGTAACAACTCTATTGTCTTTGTGTATTGATTTTGGCACTAAGTGCCTCTATTGACCTATTTGTTTCATTTTTTTGACTTGCTATTATTTTTAAATGTGCAGGAAGACTGCTTCTACGACCTGCCTTACAATACTGGGTATCAAATTTCTGTGCTACGTTTACGGAAGACAAGGGACGAAATTATGAAGTTTACTCTCTCTATATATGTAGATATATACTTTGATTGAAGAACTGTGGTAGCTTTAGATGGTTAATTATAAAGATAATGAATGATTATATAGTGGATGATTTTATTAAGTTAATAATATTTTAGTTTTTTGTATTTTTGCCATTATTTGCTATGGGGACATTGAGTCAGCCAGGTACACAAAAAGAATGTCAAATTTTGATTTGGCAACAATATAATTCGTTACCAAAGCATTGAACAAGTTTTAATATAGCAATAATTTTTTATACATTTAGTAACAAATTTTCGTTGCTAATGTCATTAAAAATATAATATTTGACAACAAAAAATTAACCTAATAACAACGGAGAGGATATTGTTTCTAATACTAAAATAAAAGGTAACATTTTTTATCGTTGCAAATCATATCAACTTTCGTTGCACATATAAAGAAACGACAACATATAATATCATTGTTAATCGACGACTTTCGTTGGTTTTGAAAAATAATCAGCAATAAACATTTTCGTTGCTGATTCAGCATAATGTCGTTACAAAATAATATAATCATCAACGAAAATCGTAGCTAAAAATTTTACATTCCGCAACGAAAGCAATCTTAGGCAAGAATTTTCATAATTTACTGCAACAAAAAATGTCGTTGCAAAATGGTGTCAATTGCAACGACAATGCATGGTCGTTGCAAAAAAAAAAGAGTTCATTTCGTTGCTAATTAGCAGGCTTTTGCAACGTTATGGGATTTTTAGCAACGACATTTTAATTATTTTGCAAAAATACATTTTTTGCTAAAGGATCGATGTCTCTGTTCGAAAGCCAAATTTTGTAGCAAAATGTATTACTTTTGGCAATGAAAAAAATACTTTCGTTGCAGAACAATTAGCAACGCTGATTGCTCAACGAAAGACGCAACGATAGTAAAGTCGTTAGCAAAACCCTTTAGCAACGAAATTTGGCATCTTTAGCAACGAAAATCTGTTGTTGCTGAAGCCTCGTTTTTTTGTAGTGATGGATTATAGCCGATGAAGTTCATGCAACTGAGACTAGGCCACTGTTTGAGCACTGTGTTGGTCACTTAATATGGGACAAGGAATGTGTCTGATTTGTAGTAATGAAATGGTTACTATTTCACTTAGGTTTATTTCCCTTTTGATTTGTAATTCCACATTTGATAACTAAATGTTAGTGCAACATGGAAAGTTAGGGATTATACATGTACACATATCATATAATCCATGTACATTAGTCTAGTCCAATTAATATTTATAACATGCATGGACTCAACTTAATTGGTCACTTATAATTCCCATATCGCTTTACTACTTTATTATTCCAATTAGACTCACTTATTGAAATAATTTGTATTTCTTTGATAAAGTACATCTTTAATGTTCTCCCCCATACATACTATCACATAAGCTTTATTTTTGTAACTTATAATTCATTCAATTTTAATATATAGTTTTATATATTATAAAGTCACATTAAAGTGTCACACTACACTTTCTTTTTAATGTAGGAAATATATATTATCACATATCTTGCACACATCAATTAAATGAATAATATAATTCTAATTATGTAAATTACTTTGCTTATTCGTAATTTATTATTCACAATAACAATTAATTAATACTATAATATCAATTAATCATTCACTTCTTAATTTATTCACTCCTTAATTAAATTAAACCGCTTAAATCTCCATTCTTATGTCACACAAGGCATTTCACAATTCTCATCACAACTCCACATTTTTCTCAATTCTTATAAATTCAATTTGAATTAATCGAATTACTCATCTCAGAACACATCAATATTTATATTCAAATAAATATTCATTTTGTTATTATATCAAAATAATATTTATTCATGAAATCCGCAGTTCTTACATCCTCCCCCCTTATAAAAATTTCATCCATGGAATTGGTACAAGGTTACACAAATAGATGGGGATAATCCCTTCACATCTTATTTTCTAATTCCTATGTGGCCTCCTCGGCGTCGTGGTTTCGCCAAAGTACTTTTACAGATGATATAAATTTATTTCTTAATGTCTGCTCTTTCCTATCTAATATCTGGACAGGAATTTCTTCATACGCTAAATTGTCCTCCACTTGAATGGGCTCGTAGGAAATCATGTGTTTGTAGTCAGGCTTGTACGGATGCAACATGGAGATGTGAAACACGTTATGGATGTGCTCTAACTAGGGTAGTAATGCAACTTTGTATGCCACTTCACCCACTCGCTTCAATATCTAGGATGGTCCTATGAACCTCGGACTCAATTTTCCTTTCTTTTCAAATCGTATCTTTCCCTTCCAAGGAGATACTTTCAAAAATACGTAACTTCATTCTTCAAAGTCACGATCTTGATGATGCAAATCAGCGTATTTCTTCTGGCGATATTGTGCACCTACTAGTCAAGCTATTATCACTGTTACTACGTCGGCTGTTTGTTGAAGTAATTCTGGTCCTAACATCTTTCGTTCCCCAACTTCATCCCAACACAGCGATAATCTACACTTCCTTCTGTAAAGAGATTCGTACGGTGGCATGCCTATACTGGCATGATAACTATTGTTATATATAAATTACACTAGGGGTAGGTGATCATCCCAACTTCCCTTGAAGTCCATCATGCAAGATCTAAACATGTCCTCCAACGTTTGTATTATTTGTTCACTCTGTCCATCTGTCTGTGGATGATAAACAGTACTCAACCTCAACTGTATTCCCATCCTTTCTTGTAAACTTTTCCAAAATTTTGACGTGAAGCGTGGATCTTGATCAGAGAGAATCGATACCGGCACTCCATGTCGTGAAACAATTTCCTTTACGTACAGGCTCGCTAACTGATTCAAACTATATCGGATCTTGATTGGTAGAAAATGAGTTGTCTTTGTTAGTCGATCTTCGATAACCCAAATGGCATCAAAACCTTTCTGCATGACTGGAAGTCCTGTTGCCTCTTTTACAGTCCTAATAAAAGAGCTCTAACTCATGCAAGTATACATGTGTCAACAAGTAATACAGAGAAAGTAGAGTATCGATCCCACAGAGAAAGTTGTCAAATTATAAACTCTTATGCATTAATTAACTCACTATACTTATATGCTTAGACTAATAACTAGAATTGTTGAATTGAACTAATTATACTAACAACTAAAAATAAGAATAATAATGGAAAAAATATAAACTAGAAATAATGGGACCCTAACTTCATTTAATATTTCATCTAATCGCCACTATCATGCAAGAAGTGTTCACATATCATAGGAAAATAGTCAAGAGCACGAATAGAGTTATAACCATTTTTCAATGCACTATAACCTACTTACACAGTATCCACAAATGATACACTATGTAATCATCAACACAACCAAAATCACTAGATGTCTATGTGAAATTGCAATTATATTGATTTTAAGCACAAGCCCTTACTTTATCTCATACGGTGAAACAGTATATGTCTATCTGGTTCAAAAAATACACAAGCCATATAAAATAGCCCCATATTCGTATGATATCATGATTACAATCCATATTTGCATGTTCATTGTCAATTCCATACGAATACTAAGACGAATGGTGATCAGGCATTCATACATGTAAAAAAATCATGATAGACTTCCCATATAATATGCAAAACAACCCTAGCATTTAAGCGTGCAACCAAACTATATATTAAAATCCGTTAGAATCCCATAATGGAGTTTAGTTCATGACTGAACCAAAAGCCATTATGGGATCAACGCTAAACATGATCAATAAGCAAACAATTAAAATATGAAAGATAGAACGATCAAACCCAATCGCTCAATAAAAACCAATGATCAACGATTAAATCCTCATAGAAATCCAGTAAACAATAATAGAAATCCACAATGACAGAGAATCCCAAGAAGAATTGGAGAAGTAGATATTTTGGCGTCGTTCTATGTTGGAATCTCTCCCAAGGTGTAAACACTAGTTACTCTTCTCAAAATATGACAAAAACTCTCCTAGTGTGTGTCTGACACTCGTCAGATATCGTCTTAATCGATTACAATCTTTTAAAAATGGAAATTAAAATAAAACAAATCAACGACTTGAGATCGTGTACAAGGGCCATACCATATATATGTTCTCTTGCGGGCGATGCGATTTGCAGAAAGTTTGCCCTGTCCAGCCGGCCTCTCGCGCGGGCGCGCACTCTCAAAGCCATTCTACCGCGCGGCTTGAATTCTGCAGTCTGGTTACGGGTTCATTCTTTGTCAAATCTTCGCTGCTTTGTTACATTACTTGTTCTTTCATGCTTGATCTTCTTCCATGCTTGGTCTCCATGCTTCATTGTACCTCCATTCCATACACATCACCGCTTGTGCCTCGCCTTCACGAATCCATTAGCCTCATGCCCTCTAATCACCAAAATTAAGTCGATTCCTACACTTATTCACAAAATGAGTTTTAAGTAAATGCAATGCAAAATAACATGAAATGCAACTAAAACACACTAAATGTACTTGAGATGGACACAATTCGCATGAATTGGTATTCAATAAGTAGGTAAAAATACCACTTATCAAATACCCCCAAACTTGAACTGTTGCTTGCCCTCAAGCAATGCATACTATTGAACAATGAAAATGCAACTGCAAAACTATGCAACTACTCTATGATGCAAACTAGTCTCACATAATCCCAGCCATAACAGAAATTCAGCCCAAATTACCTCAGTGAATTATCGAGATCCAAGAATACAAATTCAAACCAAACTATAGGCATAATGTCATACACTCAAATAATTCATATATGCTATAGAGATGTTGTGTGTGTGTGTGTGGTGTTTACCAAAACTTGATCTAAGCAAAGAATATGTATGCTACATTGCTCCAAACAGAAAAATATAGTCTAAATCAAGGCTCATGTATACTCATGCAACCTAGACTGTTTCAACATATCAACACAAACTAAGATTCAACAATGTGTTTATTGCTTTATTGCTACTCACGAGGGCGATTTTCACACTTTCCCGCGGTGCTTATTGCTAGCTTTATTTTCTTTTTCTCTTTTTCTCTTTTTTTTCACATGACTGTGCAATGTCTTAATCCATTAAGCACACTGCTTCAACCAAGGACTCCCGGACCATGAAAGACCTTAGGGCGCTAGGTGTAGAGACAATCCCCTCGGGCATACTTACTCAAGTATCGAGGGCCCCAAATTAAGACTAGCCACGTTATTGCTATTTGATTTTTTTTATATACATAGCATACCCATGTTTTCCCTAAATTTTGCATGTCAATGTTTCATACAGTCTAAGAGCAGCACTTTCCACATGTTTCTCTTTTTAAAACTACATGTTCTATTAAGCAATATAACATACATTTCTTAAACCTACAAGTGATTGTGAACACGTTCGTGCAAACCTAAAGCATTTAAACAGCAACATGAATCTCATCGTGTAAAACATTATAACTCAGCTCATGTTATCCAACATACTCTAAAATCCTTTACAATTCACTATCATCATTGGCTAGGCAAGAATTTCTATAAAGCAAGAATTTGTGTGAGACATGCGATTAAAACATACTAACATAATCAACAAATGAATAAAAATTAAAAAAATTCTACAAAATTTTATCGAACACATAAACATGCAAAAGTAAACTAAATATTGTTGCAAAATTTTATCGAACACATAAACATGCAAAAGTAAACTAAATATGCAACAATTAAAACTAAACTACTATGCTATAACCCCCAATACCCCCAAACTTATAATATTCAATGTCCCCATTGAATGAAGGTAAAGGGTACAGAAAACTCCCCTAATGATCGGCTTGACCACCCTCCTCGAGTGGTGAATCTGGTGGTAGATATGGCACTGCGGTTCCAAACTGAGGCCACTCTAGCATTGTTCCTTGCTGCGCGAAGGCTTCGGCCAAGGCCCTTGTGAGTTCCATAGAAAACGTTCCAAAGTTATCATACATGGCGTCGACTTTGCGCTCCAACCTTCAAAGCTGGCGATCGCTAGGAACGGTGTGTGCTCGGGTGGATGGGCCTGCCTCATCTGTCTGAGGGGGCTGCTGGGATGGCTCGAGAAATGTAGGCCGAAGAATAAAACCTAATCCACGTGGGTGTGGCACGCCTCCAGTCCAGTCCTCAAATTTAGCAATTGCGACATGTGTGATGTCCTGGCTTGGATATTGCATTTGGTCATTTCCCCAGTTACATCCTTGATGATTGCATAACATAGCGACCACTGAAGCATGTGGAATGCTCCCAGTGGTATTTCCCTTCAGATATTTCAAAATATTCTGGTGAATCAAATAACCCACGTCAATATACTTGCCCGTAATGATACCCCACAGAATTATGGCCCTTTCCGCGGTAATCTCATGTTGATGCGACGACGGCAGTAGCTTGGTACAAATGAACAGGTTCCATGCCTTGGCATATCGATTTAGTGCAACTGCTGGGAATATAGGAGGTTGGGTCGTGTTGACTTTGTAAGTCCATTTTGTGCCTGGCACGCATAATTTTGCAATAACCAGCTCCAAATCTGTTTCCATATGTGCCCCTGTGATCCAATTGGCAGCCCCCGTTGGTGGTCTCTCGGTAATTCTGAAAATGTTTCTGATTGCGGCGGGTCTGTAGTCTACCTCGACACCTCGAACCATACCGATATCATCCATGGTGACTTTGGCGTTGGCGTAAAACTCTCAGACTATGCTCATCGGAATGGGCATGGGAGTAGCAGTAAATCCAACCCATCCCCTTTCGCGAATCATGGCACATAACTGGCCATCTTGCTCCTCCGGTTTGAAACCGCACTCCTTAATAAATGTCTTCGCCATAATTCTGTAATACTCCTGCTGGGCTGCTAAATCCAAGAACTTGGTGTGGTCGACAATATCCTCCTCGTGACTGCCGGAGGATGATGAGGAAGATGAAGATGAAGATGGTCGTGCTCTCTTCAGATCCATTTGCAGATATTTGAGTAAGAATGCAGATAAACTTACTAAGAATGAATGAGAATTTTGGATGTGATAATCTCCCAACTTGTTTCTTCCAACCCAATTAGGAGCCCTAGCTTTATAGAGTAGATGAGAGCGTGGGTTGAGCTTTGAACGTGGAAAGAATCATGGAGGTTTGATGGAGAGATATATGGCTTCAATCTGTAACTGATAGAGACATAGAGACGTGAGTTATGGAGAGTAAAGAATTTCGCGTCTGTTATTATCCCAAATGAGAGTCCAAATGGTCCACAACTCTTTTTTAAAAATGTTCAGATCTGTCTCGATTCGGTGTCACGCATGACCGCGCGAGTGTGTACTGGGCTGGGCGCGCGGGCTCGAGACTTGAAGAATGTTTGTCATTCTGATTGACTTGGCGCGCGGGCGCACGAGACTGATATCTGCAATGCTTAAATTCAACTCCACTTTGCCTATCAGTTATGCTTTCTAATGATGGTTCTTGCATAGGCATTAATGCACATTGTTAAGATGCAAATGATCGCCAAGCAATTCTTGCTACACACTTAAGCATGAAAATCTAATATCCTATTAAAAATGAATGAGATATAACTAACTAAAAAAATTCAAAATGAATAACTAAAAAGTCAATGGGGGTAGAAATAACGGGTTCCTTCCCATCCAGCGCTAAGTTATAGTCAATTAGCTTGACTATCTCTGAATCTCACGTCACATCAAGAATTGAGGTGCCTTCCTTATTGTCCACCGCAACCCAAAATTTAATGACTTCAGCTTTCATCAACGGCTTTACCTTCAACTCTTAATTTGCACCTGTTACATACCTCAACGGTCCATACTTCCCCGGTTTTTGTATCTCATCCTTTAGGCCCGAATCCATCAAGTCAACCAGGAAGCATTCTTCTTCATCAGTTGGTAACTTTATTGCTTTAAAGACGTTGAAGGTGATCTCCTGATCCTGAACACGCATAGTGAGTTCACCTTTTTGCACATCTATCGAAGTTCTGCCTATGGCTAAGAATGGTCTTCCCAGTATGATCGGTATACTCTTGTCCTCTTCAAAATCTAGGATGATAAAGTCAACTGGAAAAATGAACTTGTCCACCTTAACTAACACATCTTCAACACTTCCCCGTGGATAAGTGATGGATTTGTCAGCGAGCTGTAGGGAAATGTTTTTCTCTCTGCCAAAGTATCTATCTTCTTAGCCATAGTTGCCATTTGTGCTGACAACTGTGTAATCGCATCTACCTCCAACACACCTGCAACCTTAGGTTGTGGCATCCGAGCTGTAGGATTCTGATAGTCATTTGCAGCCATAGTCTCGATAAGTGTATAGGCCTCATCATAGCTCTTTGCCCATAATGCCCCTCCTGCGGCTGCATCCACAATCGGTCTCGACTGCCAACCCAAACCATTGTAGAATGAGTTAATCACCATACAATCTGGCATACCGTGATGTGGACATTTTCGGAGCATCTCTTTGTATCACTCCCATGCCTCATATAAGGACTCGCCCTGTTGTTGCTCGAACTGAGAGATAGCTGTCCTTATCTTTGTAGTCTTAGCCATTGAAAATAACTTAGCTAAGAATTTATGTGCTAACTTAGACGGCAAAGAATGTAGCCAACTTCTAGCCTTATCTCTCAATGAAAATGGAAATAACCGTAGTCTAATGGCATCCTCCGTTACACCATTGTATCTGAATGTATCACAAATCATGATGAAGCTCAATAAGTGCTCATTCGAATCATCCGTAGCAGCACCCCTAAACTGAACCGAGTTTTGCACCATCTGAATAGTGCCCGGTTTGATTTCAAAGGTATTAGCTGCTATCGCCGATCTGACTATGCTCGATTGTAGTCCATTTATGTTTGGCATGGAATATTCCCTTAGAGCTCGATGCTCTTCTCTATGCTCAAGTCTTTGTTCTTTCACCATTTTGGATGTTGTACTATCTAACTGAGCTTGCAAATTTCTCCACACACTCGCTTTCCAACCTCTTCCGTTTATGTTATCTTGCGCTGGTGTTAGTTCTGAGTTGGATGATCGCGTGTGCATAAAAATCCACAAGTACCTGAAAAGAAAAAAAATGCAACAAAAATAGAAATGAGAAACGATCAGAATTGTCTAAGTCATACAATATAGCTTTAAACTAATGATAATTATTTAAATTAACGCGCCTTTCAAAGAATGGCGCCTTAAAAACATGTTTCCTCTTTTACAGTCCTAATAAAAGAGCTCTAACTCATGCAAGCATACATGTGTCAACAAGTAATACAGAGTAAGTAGAGTATCAATCCCGCAGAGAAAGTTGTCAAATTATAAACTCTTATGCATTAATTTAACTCACTATACTTATATGCTTAGACTAATAACTAGAATTATTGAATTGAACTAATTGTACTAGCAACTAAAAATAAGAATAATAATGGAATAAATATAAACTGGAAATAATGGGACCCTAACTTCATTTAATATTTCATCTAATCGCCACTATCATGCAAGAAGTGTTCACATATCATAGGAAAATAGTCAAGAGCACAAATAGAGTTATAACCATTTTTCAATGCACTATAACCTACTTACACAGCATCCACAGATGATAGACTCTGTGTAATCATCAACACAACCAAAATCACTATATGTCTATATGAAATTGTAATTATATTGATTTTAAGCACAAGCCCTTACTCTAGCTCATACGGTGAAACAGTATATATCTATCTGGTTCACAAAATACACAAGCCATATAAAATAGCCCCATATTCATATGTTATCATGATTACAATCCATATTTGCATGTTCATTGTCATTTCCATACAAATACTGAGACGAATGGTGATCAGGCATTCATACACATAAAACAATCACGATAGACTTCCCATATAATATGCAAAACAACCCTAGCATTTAAGCGTGCAACCAAACTATATATTAAAATCCGTTAGAATTTCATAATGGAGTTTAGTTCATGACTGAACCAAAAGCCCTTATGGGATCAATGCTAAACATGATCAATAAGCAAACAATTGAAATATGAAAGATAGAACGATCAAACCCAATCACTGAATAAAAACCAATGATCAACGATTAAATCTTCATAGAAATCCAGTAAACAATAATAGAAATCCACAATGATAGAGAATCCCAAGAAGAATTGGAGAAGTAGACGTTTTGGCTTTGTTCTACGTTGGAATCTCTCCCAAGGTGTAAACCCTAGTTACTCTTCTCAAAATATGATAAAAACTCTCCTAGTGTGTGTCTGACACTCGTCAGATATCGTCTTAATCGATTACAATCTTTTAAAAATTAAAATTAAAATAAAATAAATCAGCGACTTGAGATCGCATAGCGTCATGCCTTACACTATATGTTCCTCACGCTGGCCTAGCGACTTGAGAGAAAGTTTGCCTGTCGGTGGCCTCTCATGCCAAGCTCTCTCACAAATTATTCACATGCGACGGCGGCAGCGGCTTGAATTCTGCAGGTCCTAGTTCTGGTTCTGTTGTTGTCATGTTGTTGCTGCTACTACTTGCTCTTTCATGCTTGATCTTATTCAATGCTTGGTCTTCATGCTTCATTGTACCTCAATGCCATGCACATCACCGCTTGTGCCTCGCCTTCACGAATCCATTAGCCTCACGCCCTCTAATATCACCAAAATTAAGCCGATTCCTGCACTTATTCACAAAAAGGAGTTTTAAGTAAATGCAATGCAAAATAACATGAAATGCAACTAAAACACACTAAAGTGTACTTGAGATGGACACAATTCGCATGAATTGGTATTCAATAAGTAGGTAAAAATACCACTTATCAAGTCCCACCACGAAGTCCATTGTAATGTGCTCCCATTTCCACTCTGGTATTTCCAACGGTTGGTGTAGACCACTCGGCCTCTGTTACTTTGCCTTGACCCATTGACAAGTAAGACATCTATTAACGCACTCTGCAATTTCTCGTTTCAGATTGGGCCACCAAAAATGTTGCCTCAAATTTCAATACATCTTTGTGCCTCCAAGATGAACTGATACATCATATTATGTGCTTTGTGCAAAATTTCTTCCCTCAATTCGATTATCGCTGGCACCCACACTCTCTCTTCGAATATCAAAATACCGTCTTTATCCATCTTGAATCTCTCTTCCTTATTTTATGTGAGCCTCAACATAACCAATGTTAAACCTGGGACCAAACTAACTACAAAGGTCTTAGACATGCATACAAACACAGACAACACAATGGCATGCTATTCCATATCAATTGACAGAGAATTCAATCAATTGTAAGAATTTGACAAACTCAAACTCACGAACACAAAAATAGAATTTATATCTCTTGAAGCTTAAATGAATTCCATCAATGCACTAATTATACTCCCTCAATGCTCAATAGCTCTTACTCTCTATAAGATCCCAACTTTTATGAATAAAGATTAATTTTTCTCAAAATATATTTTTGAATACTATGGTGCGAATTTGATATAATGCTATATTTGTGGGTAATATTTATAAATTTTGCAAAGTAAGCAAGTTGTTATAAAATATTCGATTGGTCGGGAAATATTCATTTTAACAGGAAATATTTGTACGACGACGCAATCATTGGTGGACCCCACAATGGAATTATTGTCGGAGTTAGAAAATGATAGAAATGTCTTTTTATAAAAATAGCGGCGAAAGTTTTACTGTTAACTGTTGAAATAACCGGTGATAAAAGTACAGTAATATGCGTGGTTGCATAGTAGCACACGATATGGATTGTTGATGCTTACGTGAGAAGTCACTCAGTTATACTCAATTATTGCTACAGTAATTGCTGCATAGTATCTCACGTTATTGATTCAATTATTGGCATAATATTTTATATTATTAAATCAATAATTGAGATGACAAATTATTCATATTATTATTTGCATTATTGAAAACGTCTAGAAAGTTCTGTCGAGGAAAGGGGTTTGGTCACCTAATTGCGCGCCAATAGGGAGAAATCCTTATCAAAAAGTCCTCTATTTCCTGGGAATGATTTTATGAGGTATTTGTTGTAAATTTTGATTATTATATGGACCCCCACTTACCCATTTTTCAAAACTTTCAGGAGAAGTTATCTTAGTTTTGTTATATATATATATATGAGTTGGCAGGGAAATTGGGGGGGGGGGGGGAGTTGGCATCTTTTATGAATAAAGATGAATTTTTTATAAATATCATTTTTGAATATTAAGGAGTGAATTTGATATAATGTTATAGTTGTGGGTAATATTTATAAATTTTGCAAAGTAAGAAAGTTGTTATAAAATATTCGATTGGTCGGGAAATATTTGTTTTAACAGTGAATATTCGTACGACGACACAATCATTGGTGGTCCCCACAACGGAATTATTGTCGGAGTTAAAAAACAACAAAAATATCTTTTTATAAAAATAACGACAAAAGTTTTATCGTTAACTGTTGGATTAACCGGTGGTAAAAATACAATAATACGCGTGGTTGCATAGTAGTACACGGTATTGATTATTGATGCTTACGTGAGAAGTCACTCAGTTTTATTCAATTATTGCTACAATAATTGCTGCATTGTATCTCGCGTTATTTGATTCAATTATTGTCAATATTTTATATTATTAAATCAATAATTGAGATGAAAAGTTATTCATATTATTATTTGCATAATTAACAATGTCTAGAAAGTTCTGTCGATGAGAGGTTTGGTCACCTAATTGCGCGCTAATGGGGAGAAATCCTTATCGGAAAGCCCCCTCTTTCCTGGGAATAATCCGGTTGTTAATATTGCAAGGTATAATAATATGATATATGTTGTTAAAAATATTGAGGGGATTTTTTATGAAGTATTTGTAAATTTTAATTATTATTTGGACCCCCACTTACCCATTTTTCAAAACTGTCGAGAGAAGTTATCTCGATTATATATATATATATATATATATATATATATATATATATATATATATATATATATATTAATGAGAAAGTGGGGGAGAATCTTGATTAACGGGAGGGAGTATAATGATTAATATTATATATATAATGTCACATGTGGGAAAGTGGAAACAAAGTCTTGGGTGGGGGGAGTTTGTCATCACGGGTGGGAAAAAATTTAAGTCACAGGAGTGACTTTTGAGGGTTATATATATATATATATATATATATATATATATATATATATATATATATATATATATATATATAATAAGTTTTGTTTTTTATAAAAAATAGAATATATTTTATTTTATTTACATAGTATTTTACTATGCGGTCTTGTGATAAAGAAAGTCTGTGGAAAACCGAATTCGGCGTCCGTGAAATAACTCATGTTCACCTGTGATTTTTATTCAAATAGTATCCTTCCATTCTCCTATAAATAGGATGCTTAGTTAGAATTGAAAATCACACCAGAATCAGAGAATTCTTTTTCTATAATATTAAGCGTATTTCTTTCGAGTTTTAGGAAGCTGTGAGTGTAGAACACAGTCCAAGTTTTCTTCAAGAATATCCCCGCCCTACCAATCGGAATGCTCTTCTTTTCAAGGTAAGACATGCTATTTTAGTTCAATACTCATATGAAATAATATTGTCTTTCATACTCTATAGTATGTAAGTAATATTATTTTGTTTCAGATTCTGAATTCTATACTCATTTTGTTAAAGTTTTGGCTTCTATACTCCATGAAATTAGTATAATATCATTGATATTTGCGCTTCATCCAGTATCTTTTCATGGAAATACTATTCTGAGCATTCTTGATAAGTTTTAACTTTTTTATGCCAGAGTACTATTCACGGGGTTACTATTCCCGAAGTTACTATTCATTGGGTACTATTCATGATAAAAATTAATTCCTTTTCGGTCTAAATCATTTTTGATACAATATTATTCTTGAATTTTACTCCACAAAGCAGTATCATGTTAAAAATTTGGACATTATTGAATTTTGGAAAAATTAAATTATAAATCTTTAAAAATTTATCCTTTGCTTTCTTTTAATTGAATTTTTATATTATTGTCACCATCTTCATGCTTATATTGTTATGAAAGTCATCTTTGGCCCGTAGTGCATAGATGGACTTGGTATGATTATGACCAAGGATTATTCGGTATAATCATGACTGTAATATTACAAATAATGTGGTAAAAGTCCTCATTGGCCCGTAGTGCATTGATGGACAGTTGTTGGCATGATCATGACCATTGATGAATACATGAATATCCTTGGCCCGTAGTGCATGGATAATTTGTGGTTGTGATACTAATAAATATCCTTGGCCGTAGTGCAGGGGTGTTTCGATGATGTGGATTATTTATTAAGCTGAGTCTCAGGGATAAAATTGATGATAAACTTTTTAAATCATAAAAGATAGTAGATTTCATGCTCTACTTGACTCTTATAATAGATTGCTTGTTCCGCTGCAGTTAAACTTGATGTCTATTGTATTTTATCAGTTTAACACTGTTGAAGGCTAACGATAAATCATTCTTCCTTATCTTAGTCATAATATTTCTTACTGGGCTAGTTGAACTCACCCTTTTTGCTTTCATTGTTCTCTTCAGGAAATGAGAACGTAGTTGGAACTAGTCGGTGAAGGAGTAATGGTCCAGATGGTTTCATTAGTAGTCCTCACTATTTTTTGAAATAATGTGAAAATAAATGTAATAATATTAAATTTGAGTTTGGATATTGTCTAGAAGACAATATTTGTGTAAAAACCCTCAGCTACGCCTTTGGTCGTATTGTATAATTAAGTTTGTATTTGAATTTTGTACCATGTATTTGGCGACTCATAATGGGTGATGTATACCTATTTTGGGGGCGTCACAATTATTCTGAACATTCTTGATAAAATTTAACCTTTTTATATTATATTACTATTCACGAGGTACTATTCTCGAAGTATTATTCACAGGGTACTACTCACTCAGGTACTATTCACTTGGGGTACTATTCATGACAAAAATTGATTTCTTTTCTATCCAAATCATTTTTGATACAATATTATTCTTGAATTTTACTCCACAAAGCAGTATCATGTTTATAATTTAGACATTATTGAATCCTGGATAAATTAAATTATAAATCTTTAAAAATTTATCCATTGCTTTCTTCTAATTGAATTCTTATATCATTGTCATCATCCTCATGCTTATATTGTGATGAAAGTAATCTTTGGCCCGTAGTGCATAGATGGACTGTTGATTGGTATGATTATGACCACGGATTATTCGGTATAATCATGACCCGTAATTTTACAAATGATGTGGTAAAAGTCCTCATTGGCCCGTAGTGCATTGATGGACAATTGTTGGCATGATCATAACCATTGGTGATAACACGATTATCCTTGGCCCGTAATGCATGGATAATTCGTGGATGTGATACTAATGAATATCGTTGGCCCGTAGTGCGTGAATAATTTAGGGATGTTATAAGACCCCAAATTTTTTTATAAATAAAATTGAATTTCCTCTATTTATTATCTTGAAATAATAAGGAGTTAATTTGATATAATACTTTGGTTATGGGTGAAATGTGCAAATTTTACAAAATAAGCAAGTGGTTATAAAATATTCATTTTGTAGAGGGAATATTCGTTTGGTCGTGGAATATTCTTGTTGTCAGGGAATATTAAATGACGACGCTTGACCATTTGAGGGCCCCATAACAAAATAAGCGCCGGATGAAGAAAAGCGACAAGTTTGAGTTTTTATAAATAACTTGGCGTTGTTATTACTGTAATCTGGCGTGGTTGCTTGGCGATGGCTTTACGGTATTGCGATAATTTTGAATTATTGATTCTTACGTGAAGGCACTACTCAATAATTGTTATAGTATTTCTTGTTCAATATTTTATTTTATTGATTCAATAATTGTTGCGCTGATATTTTATATTATTGTTGTTTCAATAATTGTCACTACACGGTATTTCCCATTATCAGATCAATAATTCATATTATTTGAATAATATTATTAGATATCATTATTAGCAATGTCTAGAAAGTTCTGTCTAAGGAGAGGTTTGGTCACCTAATTGCGCGCCACAAGGAGAATCCTTATCGGAAAGCCCCCTCTTTCCTGGGAACGGCCTGATTGTCATAATTGTGATTCTGTAATATTATTTGTGAATAATTAATTATTGATTTATATGATAAGGACATATTTATTTGATGTGGATATAAATGATGGATTTATTTATGTGGCTATAATTGAAGGAATTAATGTTGAGGTGTTTTATCACTATTTTGTCTTATTGGAGGTATTAAAAATAAACCAGTGTTCTTGAGATATACTGCGTGAGTTATAATTTTTAATCCGACCATTGGATCGTTGTGATTTATGGATATGTTATACATATATAAGTTGAGTATATGTCCACAAATTTTGAACCGTTAAAAATGAACATATTATTTGTTATGAATTTTAAGAGGTGACTGATTCAGAAATTAGGTTTATAAATGATTTTTGGTGGAAAATTCTAGAATTGAGTGGGCCCCACTTGTGACTGGTGAAGAAATGTGCTGAATTTTATTTCAAATGTGGTGGGTGGCAATAGTAGCGAGTAAAGCCATCGGTGCAAGTCAAATGCGCTTTGCGTGTCTAACATTTTCCTATAAATAGAGGACTAAGTTAGAATTGAAAATCACACCGGAAACATAAGCTTTCTCTTTTTCTCTCTCTATATTATCGAGCGTATTTTGTGAGTATTTAGATACTTTGAGAGTTGCTATTCAATACAAGTTTCATTCAGTATCACATCCGACTTTTCATTCCGAAGTACTATTTCTTTGAGGTAAGGGATGTTATTTTTTTCTTAAATGATATTTTTTTCTTCAATATCATTATGCTGAGATATTGTTATGAAGTTTATTGTGGAATTTCTACCTCTTTGTGTGGGGGTTACTATTCACGTATACGGCACTATTCACGAATACGGTACTATTCACCGAAAAATAAATTTTTCTCTTTTTCGTCCCAGATGTCTTTTATGGTTACTATCTTTGATTGTATCCATGTTTTGATCTTTATTTTTGAATTCTACTTCACACTTGGTTATTATTGAGTATTATTGAATTTGGATAAACCGAAATACGAATCCCTAATATTTGTCCTTCTAACTCACTGGATTCGTTTTCCCTAAAATGTTTTTCATCATCCTCAATCCTTAATGGTGATACTTGATGAATATCTTTGGCCTGTAGTGCAAAGATGAATGATTAACTGATGAATATCTTTGGCCCGTAGTGCAAAGATGAGCAGTGTTGAGATGAACATGACCAATTTGGTAATACAAATGAATATCTTTGGCACGTAGTGCAAAAGATGAATATTCGATTAAAGATGTATATTGATTGTTATTCTGAGGATAAAATATTGATGATGGACTTTTAAATCTTAGAAGATAGTAGAACTCATTCTCTACTTAACTCTTCTAATGAATTGTTGTTTCCGCTGCAGTTGTTGATCTAAAACTTGTTGTCGATTATATTCTATTAGATTTTTCCCTGTTGAAGACTAAGGATAATTTGTTGTATATTATCTTAGTCATAATATTCTTTACTGGGCTAGTTGAGCTCACCCTTTTCCTTTTTGTTCCATTTTTCTTCTCAGGAGGTGAGAACATAGCAGGATCGAGTCGGGGTATGGAGTTATGGTTCTAGAAAGATGTTTTAGTTGTCCTCACTATTTCTGTAAAATAGTGTATGAATAATTGTAATGAGGACTTATTTGAGTGTTGATATTATCTAGAAGACAATATTTGTATTTAAACTCACAGTATGTATTGTCGTATTTTGCATGACAATTGTATTAATAATGTTGTAGTTGTTTCTGTACCATGTATTTGGTGACTCAGAATAGGTTGGGTGGATTGGACCTATTTTGGGGGCGTCACAGATGTGGATTATTTATTAAGCTGAGTCTCAGCGATAAAATTGATGATAAACTTTTTAAATCATAGAAGATAGTAGATATCATGCTCTACTTGTCTCTTCTAATGGATTGCTTGTTCCGCTGTAGTTAAACTTGTTATTTATTATATTCTATCTATTTAACACTGTTGAAGGCTAACGATAATTTATTCTGCATTATCTTAGTCATAATATTTCTTACTGGGCTAGTTGAGCTCACCCTTTGCTTTCATTGTTCTTTTTAGGAAATGAGAATATAGCTGGGATTAGTCAGGGAATGGAGTGATGGTCCAGGATGGTGGGTTTAGTAATCCTCACTATTCTATGAAATAATGAGATAATAAATGTAATGAGGACTCTATTTGAGTTTGAATATTGTCTATGAGACAATATTCGTGTAAAAACTCTCAGCTACGCTTTTGTTGTATTGTTGATGATTGGATAATATACCCATGAATCGGATATACTAGGGCTTAAATTATTGTATCATCTTTGTAGGAATTCTTTGCGAGTGTATGCACACTAGATCAAGGGAGAAAAATATCGAAAGGAAGTTCCGGAAATTGCAGTCGACTAGTGCAGTGTCACCTGTGGAAGAAAACCTGGCAGAACAAGAAATTCCAGTGAACATGGCAGGGGATGAAAAGAAATCGCTTAGGGATTATGCCATGCCGAATGTCACGACATACAGTCGAGTATTAGGAGACCGGCAATCAATACAAACAGTTTCGAGATCAAACCAGGAACAATTCAGATGCTACAGAATACATGCCAGTTTAGGGGTAGTTCGATAGATGATCCTAATGAGCATATATTGAGTTTCTTAGAAGTTTGCGACACCTTCAAATTCAATAATGTGTCGAAAGATGTTGTAGGGTTGAGGATGTTCCCGTTTACCTTGAAAGATAAAGCGCGAAGTTGGTTACATTCTTTACCTCCTGGTTCAATCACAACTTGGGACGACTTAGGCCAAAAATTTCTAGCGAAGTTCTTCCCACCAGCGAAGTCGGCAAAACTACGGAACGATATTCACACCTTTGCATAGTTCGATTCAGAATCGTTATATGAAGTGTGGGAAAGATTTAAGGATATACTCCATAAGTGCCCACATCATAGAATTCAGCAGTGGATGCAATTGGGGATATTTTATGATGGTTTGCACGCGTCCACAAGAGCCAATATTGATGCAGCAGCAGGTGGAGCGATCATGTCTAAGAATTTTGATGAGGCATATCAGCTGTTAGAGACGATGGCCAATAACAACTATCAGTGGCCCATGACTAGGTTGAACCCGCCTAAAACACCGGGAAAGTTTGAAGTTGATCCTATGACACCATTAGCAGCACAAGTGGCCGCAATAGCTAAGAAAATGGAAACATGGAGTCCACCATCTACACAGCAGGTAGCAATGGTTTGTGAATTATGTGCTGGGGGTCATGCTACGGAGCAATGTGCCATAAATTCTGAATCAGCTCAATTCGTAGGGAGTATAATTGATCTACCCAACCGTATCCGAACCAAAACGCATATAATCCGGGTTGGAAAAATCATCTGGGATTTTCATGGAGTAATAATCAAGCTCAAGCTCAAGCACCTAGACAACAAAACACATCCGAATTTCAAAATCAGACTCAATAACAACTAGAGAAGAAATCAGGTTGGGAGGAAGCCTTGGAAAAATTCATTAGGGATACTGACAAAAAGAACGAGGAATAAGACAAGCTATTGAATCAAGTTGATATAAATATGAAAAGCCAAGGTGCGTCGATAAAGAACCTAGAAAATCAATTGGGGCAAATAGCACATGCATTGAACAACCGTCCACATGGAACACTCCCTAGTGATACAGAAATAAATCCGGGCAAAGACAAGCATTGCAAGGCCGTGACTCTACATAGTGGAAAGGATTTGCAAGAGACAGTTAAGGATAAGGAAAAGAGGGACAACGCAATAGCTGAAACAGAGGAAGTTGTGGAACCCGAAAAATGTCAAGATGAAACCGTAGAGCAGAAAACACCGAAACCACCTTTGCCGAAGCCTTGGAACAAATGCAGAGTTACGCCAAGTTTATGAAGGAGGTTTTGTTGAGAAAGAGGAAATTGGGCGAGTTTGAGACAGTGGCATTGACCGAAGAGTGCAGCGCGATCATTCAGAATAAGTTACCACCAAAGCTCAAGGATCCAGGTAGCTTTACTATTCCATGTGA